>QXTE01000027.1:2558183-2675686 GCA_003942145.1 Platysternon megacephalum | reverse complement strand
TCCCCAAGTCCCGTAGCCTCCTCACCCCGACGTGTAAGAACGCGGGGGGGGAAGCTCCGTGCAACCTGCCAGTCCACCCCATTAGAGAGCCCGAGCAAAAGGCTCTCATTATTTTGAATGTTGTTCCTGCCCTGTTCCTTCACTCCTACCCTCCTCCCAAACCCCACCCGGACTACCTGGTTATTTCTCTCCCTATGTTCATTACCCCCCGTTAATAAAAAGTTCTTGATTTGTAATTTGAAAACGACACTGACTTTATTTTTTTTTAAATAAAACTGGGATCGAAGGGGGAAGGGGGAAGGGTGGGTTGCTTACAGGGAATGAGTGAATCAAGTGGGCGGGTTTTCAACAGGGACAAACAAACATAACTTTCACACAGGAGCCTGGGCAGCACTGAAACTTGTTTTCAGAGCTTCTCTGATGCGCACCGCTTCCTGGTGTGCTCTTCTAATCGCCCTGGTGTCTGGCTGCGCGTAATCAGCGGCCAGGCGGTTTGCCTCAGCCTCCCACCCCGCCATAAAGGTCTCCCCCTTGCTCTCACAGAGATTGTGGAGCACACAGCAAGCTGCAATAGCAATGGGGATGTTGGTTTGGCTGAGGTCCGAGCGAGTCAGTAACGAGCGCCAGCGACCTTTTAAACGTCCAAAGGCACACTCTACCACCATCCTGCACTTGCTCAGCCTGTAGTTGAACCGCTCCTGAGTACTGTCCAGGCTGCCTGTGTATGGCTTCATGAGCCACGGCATTAAGGGGTAGGCTGGGTCCCCAAGGATAACGATGGGCATCTCAACATCCCCAATGGTAATTTTCCGGTCTGGAAAGTAAATCCCTTGTTGCAGCCGTTTAAACAGACTAGTGTTCCTGAAGACGCGGGCGTCATGAACCCTTCCCGGCCATCCCACGTTGATGTTGGTGAAACGTCCCTTGTGATCCACCATTGCTTGCAGCACCATAGAAAAGTACCCCTTGCGGTTTATGTACTGGCTGCCCTGGTGCTCCGGTGCCAAGATCGGGATATGGGTTCCATCTATCGCCCCACCACAGTTAGGGAATCCCATTGCAGCAAAGCCATCCACAATGAGCTGCACATCTCCCAGCGTCACTACCTTTTTTAGCAGCAGCTCAACGATTGCTTTGGCTACTTGCATGACAGCAGCCCCCACGGTAGATTTTCCCACTCCGAACTGATTACCGACTGACCGGTAGCTGTCCGGTGTTGCAAGCTTCCACAGGGCTATCGCCACTCGCTTCTCAACTGTGAGGGCTGCTCTCATCTTGGTGTTCTGGCGCGTCAGGGCAGGGGAAAGCAAGTCACAAAGTTCCAGGAAAGTGCCCTTACGCATGCGAAAGTTTCGCAGCCACTGGGAATCGTCCCACACCTGCAGCACTATGCGGTCCCACCAGTCAGTGCTTGTTTCCCGGGCCCAGAATCGGCGTTCCACAGCAAGAAGCTGCCCCATTGCCAACATGATCTCCAAAGCGCCGGGGCCCGTGGCGCGAGACAATTCTGTGTCCATGTCCATGTCCGCATCACTCTCGTCGCCGCGCTGCCGTAGCCGCCTCCTCCTCGCCTGGCTTTTCTGGTCCTGGTTGAGCATAAACTGCACTATAATGCGCGTGGTGTTTACAATGTTCATGACTGCAAACTTGAGCTGAGCGGGATCCATCCTTGCCGAGGTACGGCGTCCGCTCAGTTCAACAAGGAAAAAAGGCGCGAAATGGTTGTCTTCCGTTGTTTTCACGTAGGGAGGGGGAGGATGTTCCCAGAACCGCCCGCGACAATGTTTTTTGTCCCATCAGGCATTGGGATATCGACCCAGAATTCCAATGGGCGGGGGGGACTGCGGGAACTCTGGGATAGCTACCCACAGTGCAACGCTCTGGAATTCGACGCTAGTCTTTTCTGCATGGACGCGCACCGCCGAATTAATCCGCTTACTGTGGCCGCGTACCATCGAATTTAAAAAATCGGTTTCATAAAATCGAATTCCGTAAATTCGGACTAATCCTGTAGTGTAGACGTACCCTTAGATTCATCATATATATTCTGCAGGGTTTAGCCTCCCAGGGTGTCTTCACTGTGGAGTTAACTCAGGGGATCTGCACCAGGGGTGACCTAGCTGAGTGTAAGCATGCACACTGCACGGCTGATTGAAGCATGTCCACTCAACTGTGTACACACTGGTGCTGTACTCCCTTGTGTGTGTTACTAGGAATTCTGGGGGCATATCCAATGGTTTTTAGCATTGCAGTAAGATGGACCATTCTATAATTCTTTCCCAGTGAATTGGTCTGTCCTGGTAGGCACACAGAGGAGTCGTGGGAAGGCTTTGGAGGACTTTCAGCACAAAGGTGGTTTAACCTGCATTCTCACTGCAAAGTGGGCAGGTTACCAGCTGGAATGTTAGCAGCACTTGGGCTCATGCCTACATCCCAGGTCAGACCAGTTAGCCTGAGTGTAAAGTACCACCGCACTTGGGTGAAAGTGTTATACGTGTGTAGGGTGACCAGACAGCAAGTGTGAAAAATCGGGACGAGGGGGGGGAGAATAGGAGCCTATATAAAAAAAGGACCCAAAAATCAGGACTGTCCCTATACAAATCGGGACATCTGATCTCCGTATACGTGTGGATGGGAGCTGGGTTGAGGCAACATCACACTAAAGGTCCAAGTTAACTCTGCAGTGAAGACAAGTCCTCAGAGTCATGCATGCACAATCAAGTGGGGCAGCTTCTTGAGCCCCTACTTTTTTTTGTTATAAATGTATCACTTACGGATTGCTTTTTGTTGTCTGATTACTGTCAAACCATGCCCCAAATGATGCCTGCACCGCCAGGGGGGAAAAAAAAATCACAAGACTGGCTCTGCCTGCAGAGAGTAAATAAAAGCATGTTTGCATGTTGTGACATGTAGTGTCCAGCCTGTACAATGTGGACTTTAATCTCGGTTTTGTGTTCTGTCTATATGCTGTTTAAAGATCTAGCTCTCTGTCTTGAGGTGCATATAAAGGGTCTTCCTTCACTTGTCTAGTAATGAAGCACTTCTCAAAGGGGTCTATTCTGATGTTCATACAGCAATCATCACTGTGGTATCTGAGTTCCTGGCCCTACAGTAGAGCAGCTAATGAACATGTGCAAAACTTGGGAGAAAAGAAGAGTAGGTCAGCAATGCTTATTTGGGGAGAAATTTGCATCTGAAAGGGACTGCTGGAAATGGGTGATGTGCCAAAGAGCAGGGAGGAGGAGGAGAAGGAAATAGAACATACATGAGGGAAGGGAATATTATCTATGATCCAGGTATGGTTTTAACAAGAACCACCACTAAAACCCAAACTGAATATTTTACTTATTGTTAATGAGCGGCTGGTGCTGTTCTGCTGCCTGCGTCTTCTCCCAGGGGTCGCGGCCTACATAGCTTTTGTGAGTTGAAGGTGCTGCGTTGCTGCCTCCAGCCCACATAGATGAGAGATGTGGTGACCATATATCCCGTTTTTGCCATGTCCCAGCTGGCCCAAGTTTTTTGACAAAACTGGTTTTGCAAAAAAAAGTGGGGTGCGACCCCTAGCAGGGTGCGGAGGAATGTACAGAGGGGAGAGGCGGAGAGTGACGCCAGTCCTGGATAGGGGGAGGAAAGGCTTGGGTGAGCACCAGCCCCGTGGGGTGGGGTTGGGGGGCAAGCAGCTCGAGCCAATGGCTCAGGCTGTCCCCGAGCGGGTGGGTGGCTCAGGCCAGCCCCATGTGTGTGGGGGGGACTCCCAGGGCTCGGGCCCCCGGACTATAGCCCCAGGTAGTGTCCCATTTTCCCTTTTGGGAAATATGGTCACTCTAATGAGAGAAGAAGGGCCTGCTGGGGACCTTGTGCTTCCAGGGTGGAAGGGGTCCCTGCTTACCTCCAAGTTTCAGCCGGAGCTGAGGGCGCTTTGCAGGATTGGGCCTGTTAAGCGTCCAGATCCAAATGCCATGGAACCAGGAGCTCCCAACCTTCTGCGCTGTCTCGTCCTAAAGGAATATGACTGAAAACATTCACAGCTTGCCCTGGAGATAGCATGCGTGAGGTGGAGGGACAACAAAGCAGCTGGACACCCTAGAAAAAGTCACTCAGTCCTCCAGGACTCTCACTCTTTCTGAGAACTCCCAGGGAGCACAGGCTGCAGCAGCAGCAGGTCTGCCATTTTTCCAGTGGTACACCATGTGCCATTGCCACACCTGGGCAGCTTTGGTGGCCACTACAAAGGAAGGCCACTGGCCATGGCCTCCTTCCCCAGGCCTTTTCAGGTAGCTGGTGTCCAGAGGGGCTAACAGAGAGCAGCTCTCATTCTGGGCAATCGGATTGTGTGTTGTCCCTGCACAGGGGCACTAAGTTGGGGAAGGCCATCTTCCCCCCTGAATGTGAGCACCCACCAGGGCCAGGCACACTCTAGCCCCAGATTAGCTTTTCAATATGGTAGAGGTGGGGCTTGGGGACGCTGTACTACAAGTTTGGTAACACTAAATGAACTGACCCTGGCAACAGGCCTGGATTAAGAGAGTTTGGGATCTGGATCTGAACCTCCACAAATGTCAGGAGAGTTCACAGATGGTGGTCCAGTTCTGGTTTATCTCCAGCATTAATCTGCTGACTGAAAAGAAGAAAGAGCAGTGACTGATATGGTAATGCAGCATCTCCCATGCAGCAATGCATCCACCCCTAAAGCACTTTTCATAACCAAACATACACCTGGTTTTGCACTATAACAGATGTGGGAATGAAATGTGATAATGAGACATAGACAGATGCATCTCAGACACCTGTGCACTGGCAGTGAACATAAAGAGACACACACACACACACACACACACACACCAGCAGCACACAGGCAGCCTCCCATAATTCTTTCAATCATTCCTCAGAGCAACTCCAGATCCAAACATTAAGTATCAGGTTTTCTGACCTTTTGTGCTAGCACTGCTGTGCCATGAAATTGTTTCACCTCTTTTGCATACATGCGGACCCACAACATATGACCATTGAGTTGATGGCCTGTCATGAGGTGAACTAACAGTAACAGATACAAGAATAGATTTTCCTTAGGGACATAATGTCAAGTCAGACGGTCATGCAGCAGTGGCAAGTACAAGCAATTCTCATTGTCATTTTAAATGGTTGTTATAAGTGTCCCTAGAAGTGGGGCTGACAGATGTTATTCTACAGGAAGAAGGGTATTAATTCCATATTAGAAGATACAGGTACACATGCCAGTTCTCTCGTGACAGCTAATGGGTCTGATCCTTCGAGGAGAACTCTCCTAGAAGTCAATGGGAGTTCCAAGCATGGAGATGCAAGATCAGCTCCAAGAATGTTTCTCCACGAACATTTCATTTTGATGAGCATTCTTTGCTTTTGTTATTTCTTCAGATTTGACAGCCCCACTGCATATCTACTCTGGTTGAATGCAAAAGCCTTGTCTAGTTCAACGACTGCAGCTGTGGGATTTGATTCATTCCAGCTGCCATGGTGGATGCACATTGCACCCTCCCCTCCTCCTCCATCATCAAGGTCCAGTGTCTCTGGGGGTTGGGGTTACTAGGCCCACTTCCCTTTCTCCCCAGGAGAAGTTAGGCAGAGATGATGCATTAGAGCTCCCTGTGAAGTTTTCAACTTGTGTCTTGAGGTGTGTTGGCCATGCCCCCTTCCTGGACAGCGTAGACCAGTTTGGAAGTTGTGTTGGCTGTGGTCCGTCCACTGGAGTGGGAGTTGTGTCTGCCTTGTGCCACTGCAACTGCTTTTAGGCAAACCTTTGTCAGCAGGGGTCTTGCAAAGTATGATTTGTGAGCCCTTCAGGGGCTGTGTGCGTGAGGGAAATACAGATGGAACCCACAGATGATGAAGTAGTTTCCTGGCAATACACTAGTGCAGGGGTAGACAACCTATGGCACGCGAGCTGATTTTCAGTGGCACTCACACTGCCCGGGTCCTGGCCACCAGTCCCGGGGGGCTCCGCATTTTAATTTAATTTTAAATGAAGCTTCTCAAACATTTTAAAAACCTTATTTACTTTACATACAACAATAGTTTAGTTATATATTATAGACTTATAGAAAGAGACCTTCTAAAAACGTTAAAATGTATTACTGGCACGCGCAACCTTAAATCAGAGTGAATAAATGAAGACTCAGCACACCACTTCTGAAAGGTTGCCGACACCTGCACTAGTGCGCACGCCTTTGTGTGCTACTCATAACACACGCTCGGATCATCCTGGAACGGTTTCTCTGACAACAGATAATTATTTCTTAATGTAAACCAAGCTTGTGAGACCCATTAACCATGCCATTTGCTGAGGGCTGGATGAGCAATTTTGAAATAGAGAGCAAAGAAAACCCAAGCTGCAGTGTTTATAGAACTGGAGCTAAAGAGATTTTGAAATAGAATAGATTCCTTGTTTTCCTAGGCAAATGTACCTTGGTTATAGGGTATTTTTTTCTTATATTGTGGAGAAGATGGCAGCACAGGAAAAGTTGGCGCAATGGGTTAATACACTATTCTTTCAACTCTAGACACAGAGCCAAACCATCAACCCTGTTTCTAGGAGCAGCAGGGATGAAAGGTACATAAATACTGGCCAAGAGTGGCTAAAGGAGGGTCTTAAGAGGAAGAGGCACTTAAAAGGCATTCACCTTCATTCCAGCTTGCAGAAGCCCCTCCAAAATGCCCCAGGATTGGGGCTTTGGGAAGGCAGAGCTGAGGGTCATTCACTCTTCACAGCACCCTTCCATTGCAAAACTGGAGTAATTCCTGCTACAGCTCTGCATTGTCCTGCTCTGTGCCCAGCCTCCTTAGGCAGGAAGACCATTGCCACCTTAGGGGACACATCTGGCAGGGGATGGGGTCCCTGTGAAGTAGCGAGGAAGGCCAGTCCTTCAGTGATGCTCTGGGATTTCCCTTGAGATCTCAGGACAGCTAGACATTTGGAGGGCCATCTCCTCTGCTCACTGCTGCAAATGCCTCCCCTTCCTTCCAGGAGGAAGGTGTGTTGGAAACTCCAAGGGCTTTGACCCTGTACAGTCTAAGTGTGACGTGCTGTGGCAATAAACACACATAAAAGTGGGCAGCACAGGAGTACGTCAATTCTACATTAGTGAGAGCACTGCTCTGCAACAGCCAAGTTATTCCTGCCTAATAGCAAGAGTAAGATCAAAGACAGTGGGGGAGGGAACACAACTAATTGCTTCATTAGTAGGACGATTCCACCAATTCTCATGTCTCCTCTGCCACACTCATTCAGCCCCCCTATTTTATCTTGCACTCAGGAGTACAAGGGAGCAAGTCAGCAAGAGGCCTGAAACAGTTCCACACGCTTCAAAAGGCTATGCCTGCTGCTTAGGATTTCTTGCTCCCAACAGGTGGGTATTTACCAAGCAAAAAACTATTAGGAGAGCTGTCAGTTTCAGGAGCAACTATCACTGAGATTACTTGTCACTCAGCTGGGGGGTGGGGGAGGAAGGGTGTAAAACAATGAGGTAACTCTTCTCAAGTGCTTTGTATAGCTTGATTGTACTACTGTGCCATTTAGTGAACTGAGTCTGATAGGACTTGGATCAGATTTTCAAAGGAATTAGGCAGATAGATGCTTAGTGGGATCTTCAAAAGCACTAAATACTTTTGAAAATCTCGCCCTTGGAGTACAGAAAAGTTAAATTTCTCTCTCTCTTCAACAGCTTATTCTGATGCTTGTTCTTTGATAATGAGAACAACTGAGTGTGAGTTGAGTTCCCCCTTCCTCCCCCCCCCCTCCTTGTTGTTTCAGACCATCTGCAGATTCAGGAAGACATCACTGCATTGGTTTATGTTTGGTTTGGGTTCAGAAGGTTTTCTTCACAACCACGTGGGCTAGAACTTATTTTTGTTTTTAAATGTAAGCTTAAATTCTACAGAACGTGGCTGTTCCACACAGACAAATATAGCAAGCGGTTCGGGTGTTTTGCCACCACATATTAGTAGCATTGTGGTAGCACCTTAGAACCCCAATCATGACTCGGGGATTCCACTATGCAAGGCGCTGTACAAACACAGAACAAAAAGATGTTCCCAGTCCTAAGATGCTTACAATTTAAAGAGAAGACAACAGAACAGGTGGTTAGACAGCCAGGCAGATGGGAGTGCAAAAAGAAAGAATGAGACAATTTTGATCAGCATAATGGGCACCACTCTAACATAATGTCCCCACATTTAAACACACCAATAAGTGGAAACAAGTCCAGCCAAATGTTAGTTTATTACTTTCCATGTTGGTGACCCCAACTCAATATCCCACATGCTTGTCTTCAGTGTGAATTATTCCTCTTCTCACCCTCTCTAGGCACTGGACCAATATTCTCCGTTCCCATAAGTCAAAAGGCAGATAAGGGAAATCCATATTTCTCAAAATGGCTGCCCGTCAGGAATGCCGAGTCTCCCCTACACACTGCAGGCTTGTACTCTAATATTCTTACCTTCTGCTGCTACTTCTTCAAAAGGATTCTTATAAATTTAACCAAAGACAGAGGCCCACATTTCAAAAAAGCTGTACATCTAAGTGAACTTGCTTAACCATCCCAATACACAAATGCAAGTTGGTTCTATGCACGTATAGATATGAATGCAGTGTACACCACTGGGGGCGGGGTTGTGTGCCCAAGCGGTGTGCATGCACTTTTCGAAAACACCACCCATATCTTGGCTTGAATCAGCATGAATATCATAAGTAATTCAAAACTGCTTCAATACCAATAGCATTGTGGCATTAATGAAGGCTGACATTTATTATAGCCAAGTTTCCATTTGTTGTCTGAAGTGTATTGATTGTTACAGCGATCAAGCCATTGTACCTTTTCCAAACAGATTACTATTTACAGTATTTTCATCTTATGGAGTCTCCAATGTATTATGTCAGCTCTGAGTATCTTTGCTGCAAGGCCAATTTCTCCTGCAGTAATGAAGAAGCTGGTTTACATTTATGAGCGGTCAGGACTTGGCTATCTGGATCCACACCGCAGCATACACTGCAACAGTCAGATTGCCAGTGTATAGCCCTTAAATGTTGTCAGAGGGAGGCAAGATATTTAATAAGAGTAACATACAAAACCAGTCATACCTATCCCTCCTAAATCCAAACATTTCTTTTAACCATTACAAAGTTCACCATTTGGAAGGAAGGGAACAAAAAATTAATATACAACATTAAGCTTGACTTTCTCCAGGTGAAATACCCTGATGGGAGCAAGCTGAGATTCTGCTTCAGGACTCATTTTAAGAAGTGACTCAAAACTAGACAGGGTGGTGGAGCAGGAATCCATGAATCGGAAGGGGTGGAAAGAGGTCAGCAAAAGCAGTGGATGCCAGGAATCGGCAGGTATCCAGGGCCTAAACTGCAAGGATCCCCAGCCAGGTGAATAGTTATCTAAACTAACTGGACCCCAATTAGCTATGGCGTGCATGGATCAGTAGCTGAGTAAATATTGGCTCTCATCTCACAGTCATGTACTAGGGAGTCTTTGCCTTTTGCTGGTTTGTTTCCTGTTCGAGGTCATCTGCTCTGAGCATTACACCCACCATCTATTTTTGGATCATTGCTTATTCACGCCTACATGAGTCACCTGGTATTTAACATCCTAACATTGAGCCTCATCTTTGAAGGTGCTGAGGGCCTCCCAGTAGTGACTGAACACATTAGACTTCCACTGAAGAGAATGGGAGTCAGCGGAAACTGAGGGCACTCAGCAACTTGCTGGATTGTGCCCTTATGCTGCAGGTCATAGAGGTGCTGATAAACGTCACCCTGATGTAATTGTTCCATAGCGTCCTCCTTTTCTAGCTGCCATCAGTTCACAGGTATGAGTAACTGCAATGCATTTCATGAAACACTGCAGCGAGGGAGAAGGGCTCATGAGCATTGTTTGACCTGTAGGATGCATTATTAGGATTTTCAACCCACTTAGCAAGGTCTATTAGAAAAGTCAGTTTAATGCAGTTGCCAGTGTTGCAAAGCAGTGTTCTAATTATCTATTAATCCACTTTTCTTTACTGTGACAAAGTCTGCCCAGAGAGGGAGTTGTGCTAGCACAAGATGCTCCACTAACAGACTCCGAGACAGCAGTGAAGGCCCAAAAGCACTGATTCAGCTTACTTCTGAGCAGCCTCTTGCAGAGGGGTTCTGAAGTTACCCTCTGTGACAGAATCCCAGAGGAACAGACCATGCAAACGGTGTCTGCCCTTCCCCACAGCATAGTTCCCTCAGGGGTCTGAACAATTATGGCCATCTCAGGAAGAATGACTGTCTTTTGCCAGAGATCATCTGTCCTGTGATCAGTTCTTGTAGATCAGTTTCTCTCCCCCTTTTCTTCCTGTCTGAAAAGACTGGCCAGTGCACTCTTTTGGGGCCTAATCCGACAGTTTTGATGAAAGCAGAACTCCCTATGAACTGAAGGACTAAAGAATCAGGACCTATGTCTGTCCTTTCCTAACTTCCTTTACAGAGTTTGAGAATCCTTATCACTGGACACTGCCTGTAGGAACCTGAAGGAATCATTACTGGGCACTCTGACTTTGCTCCTTTGCCTGCTCCTCAAGTGAAGACAGTAACAGGTATAAACCTGCTCAGGGTACTCTGATGGTTGGGTAGGATCCTGGGAACCTCCAGAACATGGCTGTAAGGTGGCTGAATACTGCAGTCTGTCAGGAGGCCACCAGGGCAGGCCCAACACAGCCTCAATGGCTGCAATAGGTATCACTGATTGTGTCTAACTTGGGAAAGCACAGCAGGCATCCATGCCGTAGGCCTCAGAGCCCAGAGGAGAGGGGGTTTTGTTCATTATCAGACAAATAGGTGAAATTAAGCATGATGTCTGAGTCAGAACCTGGTGCCCTTATTCCTGTGGCACGGTACGTTACCCACCAAGTGGTCCCACTGATTTCAGTGGGACCCCTTGGGAAGCAAGGCACCTGTTCATTCTGAGTGTGGGAGTCAGAGTCTGGCCCTTTCTGAACCTGATCCTCCTAGGCTCTGAGTGCCTCTTGAAAGATGCTGAACAACCATCACTCACTGTAGCCACTGGGAATGGATGGTGCTGAGCACCTTCCAGGATCAAGCACTAAGAGACATTTCTGGGAGCTCCTGGAATGCCCCAGAGTAGTTGAATGGACTTGGGAAGAAAAGGCCCCTGTAAGAGAACTCCCGATTCAAGACCTGAAAAGAGCTAGACTGAGATTTCCTAGACGTTACTAAAGAAAAAAAACACTGAACTGGAATCTCCATTTTGCAGTTAGTCACAATTTTTACAATTTAAAAGCCCCAGTTTTATTTTGGGACACTCAGCAACTTGTTGCAGAGTCATGCCTGCAACACAATATTGAGTGCTCCTGACACAGTGCAACATGTGACATGATATGTGACTTCCAAGAAACAAAGACACAAGTTATTTGTTTCACAGGGCAAATTCAAGAGTGGGGAAGCCCTGCCCTGGCTCACAGGGAGAAGTATATTGCTTAGTTTTCCTTTGTTAACTATAGTCCATGAAGTTATGCACATGCATAAGTGTTTGCAGAACTGGGCCTATATTTAGTAAAACTTCCTTCGAACTATACCTGAAAACACTTTGCTACATTTAAATTATACAATATGACATGTAGTATAATGAAAGCAATAGCCTTGCGAGGACATTTCATGGTAAATAAACAGAAGAGTTCACTAATATGTAAGGCTAATGGTAGTGGGCAAGGGAAATTAGAAGCACAAGAGATTTTTTTCAGAAGACATGATCAATTAATTGGAGAGATATAGGACGGTTGTGCCAGGTGGCAGGGGCGGCAGAAGAAGAGACAAAATAGAGTATTAAAAGGCATTTTACATTGTAATACAGAATTGCTATGGTGGGACATATCCTCTGCTGGTGTAGACTGGTATAGCCCCTTTAAAGTCAATCCACAATCTGAAGATGGGCTACAAAATGTTGTTGTTATAAGCTATGTGTATAAGTCACTGATTAGGTTATTTCAATGTAATTTATTTTGCATTAGTAAAACACTGTCCAAGGGCTAGATTCAGCCACATTGATGCCTATCAGTTTTATAACCCACTAACCAAATCAACGTAATTGCTTTTGGTTTTTGCACGGATTTATCTAGAAGCACCATAACGTCCAGCAAACGACACATGGTGAAGTAAGACAAGTCATGCAGGTCAAGTCAGTGGTAACAACAGCCAGCTGTAAATAAACATGAACTATGCTATCGACAGCCACCATCCAGGCCTGCCTTCTCTCAGCAGAACATGCGCAGGGGTTGGAAGAGCCTAAGGCAGGCAGGCAGCCAGTACTCCTGGATGACATGCTTCATCTGCTCCAGCTATGAGCTGCTACTGTCTGTCCATTGTTTCCAGGGGTGCAGTAGCAAGCCGTTTGACATCTGTACTTACTGGTCAACCAATTGCCCCAGCGCTCACAGCATCCCTATCTTCTCCCAGGGTAGGCCTGCTTTGACTGTCTCTCACCCAGCAGGTGCAATTAGAGACAGAGATCTAGCACTGTGTGAACACAGGGCTTAATAACAACTTTAAAGAGAAGCACAAACCCTGCTAGTTTGCCACAAGAAATATTGTCCCCAGGAAATGAACGGTTGCACTCCATAATATACATGACATATGTGCCTGCCTGTGACAGAGTGGCCAAGCCATCTATCACTGAGCAAGAACAGAACTAGCCATAAGCACAGGATATGTCTTGGGAGCCCAAGAGCTCCTGTGCAGATTCTCAGGCCACTCCCATCTCCACCCTCTGAAGCATGAATAGAAGGAAAGAAATGCTCGGCCTGATTTTTTCCTCCCCTCTCAGCCCCAGCAGCTTTGTACTCTGCATATCAGAAGCCAGGCCCCAGGCAAAGCTCAGCAGTGAGGACTGACTGAATCAGCTCCACAGGTAACGGATAGAGTACGTACCCTAGAAGTTGTAAGGCCCACTGTATTAAAATGAGCCACTCTGTTAGTCTTTTCTCTCTCTAATTGAAGCTAGCACCTGCCTTTTTGTGTGTGCAGTTCTCTCCTTTTTGTTTTCAGCCAAATATCCCTTTAACCATATAGAAACCCAGTCCCAAATACCTGTTTGTGTGAGGTGGAATAGACTTCCCTGAGACAGCCTGGCACAGCTGTATTTCCAAGTACCAGGAAGAGCTTTGGGGAGAAGAGGAAATAAACATGGCACTGCTTGTACACACCCCTGGGGATGTTTTTTCTTGTGTACTCAGTGAAATGCTCTGAGTATTTTTAGGTCTCCTGATAGCTTTTTTTCAGTTGTTGGATTTAGTGCCTGTTTGGGATGTTTCATTTGTTCTTCTGATAAATAAAAAGTGCATTGTATCAAGTTTGCCCTGGGAGATTTTTTTCTCACCCTTTTCATGGGCAGTTTTCAGACACAAACTCCTCTCACTCACATGTAGTGGTGACAATTGTATGATTTAGCACCGTGGTCTGGAATACAGGGCAGAGCATAGCTGCTCACTCAGGCTCTCTCTAGGGCTAGGACCCAACAACCAAGGGCTGCTAGTCCTCCAATACCTTCCCGTAATCCCTCATTCCATGGCTTTTTCCTGCCCTCTACCTATTCCCTGATCAGAAGTCACCTACCACTGAGAATAGGGCTGGAATGACTTACTCCCCTGATTTGTAATGAAAGGAGGCACAGAGGTAATACGGTATTGCCTGCACTCTATCTCCTCTGCCATCCGGGGAGAACATTCTTCACCTACTGCTACTCTTGAGACAGAGCTGGGAAGCAGAAGTTCATGAATCATACTCCCAGCTCTAATACGAGCAAATCACTTCACCTCTCTGCCTCAGTTAGTACTAGTGTCAGTGAGCTCATAACACAAACCTACCTCACGGGGGTGTTTTGAGATGTGAAGTACTGAGGAGGAAAATTCTAACGAGTGTCACTACGTTGGCTATGGTGGAATGGAAGAAAGCTCTTGTCTGTGAGTAACAGTGGGAGGGAAATTTGTATTAAAGCTAATGTTAAAATTAGATAATACACAGGTTAAGGAAAGAGTGTCTATACATCTGGGTATAATGCTTAAATTATCCAAAAGTACAAAGTTTGGTTTAAAAGTCATAAAATGCACATAGTACACAATCTGCAATATCCTAAAATAAGGTTAATACATTCAGCGATACAGTTAAAGTATTAGCGTAAATACAGTACATGTCCAGCAAGTAAGTGCCCAATCCAGCAAGGCACCAAGCACCTATGGAATTCCAAAGAAAGTGACACATGCACACTACCCCATAGACCCCACAGATAGAATATTAACTCCTATATAGCACTTTTCATCAGTAGATCTCAAAGGACTTTACAAAGGACATAAATATACAAGATCACTGACAGAGGTGAATTTCCAGCCTTACCCATTACTCATCAGATACATACGGTGACTTTGGCGGAATGGAAATGGAAGCCCAGTTTGTGGTGTTTGTGAGCCACAAGTGCTGGCACCAAATCGTGAATGGAATGACTGGATAAAATACATGCATGCCACAGGGAAATAGATCAGCAATTCAAAATGGTAATACCCAGCATGTCTTAGCCATTCCTTTACCTTTAGGGCTAGATTCTGCTAGCTGATCCATGGAAACAAACACTTGTACTCATGCAGAGACGAAGGGTTGGGGTCTAAGTGGCCACAGCATACCAGATATAAAAATGAGAAAAATAACAGCATCCAGAATACTTATTGTGTCAATGTCTATGCTTTAGAGACAAGTAAAACCATCACGGCTAAAAGGACTCCATTACTTTCACACGTGGCAGCTATGTTAGAGTCAGACAGGAATCCCCTCTCCACCAAGAGTAAAGAGACATAAGAGACTAATTACTGATATAAAACCAGTGAAGCTGCTAAATCAAATATATGTTACATCATATATTTTGTCATATGCAGTACCTATATAGAAAGTTAATCAGTTATTATCAGTAGCTAGATAACATCTTTATACCATATCTGATTCCCACTGACTATGCATAACCACAAGAACTTCATAGCACCCAGCCCAGACTCTTTGTCTGGAAAGCTCAGTCCTTAAAGGCACAGCCCCTAATTTCACAGGCTGGGGCCTAAGACACTACTATGTATCACCACCACTGTAGGAACACTGGTACCCTGTATTGTGCTATAACACTGTAATCCATTGATTCACGTTTGTTTCTTTTGCTTTCAACTTACAATAATGTGTACATCAGTCTGATTCAAACTTCACCGGAGCTAAAGATGGTACATTTACACTAACAGGCAGGGAGATGATTGGCAGCAAGCACAACACTTTGTTACAATGTCAAGGATTTGGCAAGTTACCTAGTGGGAAAATAAATTCCATCACAACATATGGCTTCCCACTGACTGACAGGCTTGTACATAACAGTTTGTGCATTGAGCCAGTCATCTGGGGTCTCTATCCATCCCATGCTGACATTTTGCATTCCCAGAGAATAGCAAACAATATGGCACCTTTTCTGCTTTTTTCTTTCGAGTGTTTCCCATACATTAGTTCAGTGATCCCCAACTTGTTATTGTTACCCCGCCCCAGTGATGGGTTGGCGGAGGGACACTCCCCCTACTCTGCGCGCCTCATTGCACGTCCTGACGTACTTGCCTCTGTCTCCTCTTTTATTCTCTCCACTCCCTCCTGTCACTCCTCCCCATTCCCACTTGTTTCTTTTTCTTTACGGTGTAGTTTTTTGCTGCCTCTCCCCCAACCTACTGTATTTGGGATTTGTTCTTTCTGGTTCCCTTCCCCTATTCCCCCATTCAGCCAAAGGCTACATGCTGCTCAGGGTGTGGGGAGGATATGGTGTCTACAGGGGCTGTGAGGCACATACTCTCACGGCTGAGAAGTGGGGAGCAGAGAGGAGCTGCCCCTCCTCTCGCTGGCTTATCCAAGCAGCACTTTCCCTCCTCCTTGGCTGGTGTGAGGAGATTGGGGTGTGATTGTTTCAGCTTAGGCCCAGCCTATACCGTTTTGTACCAGTATAACTATGTGGGTATGGGGTGGGATTTTGCTACTAAAATCATTATACCAGCACAACCCCTAGAGTGGATGCAGTTACACTAGGATAAATGTGCCTTTTACGGTATAGCTTCTCCCCCGCCACACCATCATGATACCTGTATCAGCCCTTTTAGACCAGTATGACGGTACCCCCACTAGAGGCTTGTACCTCTTTAATTATCATATACTGGTGTTGTTAAAGCAGAATGACTTTTGTGTCTAGACAAGCCCTTACTTTAACCACTGAGTGAGCACAGAAAGGCCTGGGGTGGCAAGCTGTAGCCTCAGCCCATGGCCCTGTGCCTGTCAGAGGCTCCTACAGCTAGTTCATTAAACGGCATTGCAGAAGGAGGGAAGGAAGGCAGGTGGCTTTCAAGGACTCATGAGCCCATCTGCGTGGAAGCACATTTTCAGTGCATGGGTGGGGGAAGGATCCAGGGAAACATGCAGCTTCCTTTGCCCTCTGTCCTTCTCTCCTCTGCCTCCTTTCCCAGAGTCCTTTGGGGCCCAACCCCAGGTTAGAAGATGCGAGTTAGTGCAAAGATTCTACCTTAGAGTTTGAATTCACGTCTTTTTTTTTTTTTTTGGTAAAGGCTCCAGGTAAGGAGGGCTCTTTCCAATACATGACCTCACTACCTGTGTGCTTGCCCACATATTAGGGACTGGAACCTGTGAACTCTACTCGAGTGAGGACCAAGGAGTTGCAGGTTTGGGCCTGAAGTTTTTCTAAACATGGGCATAATCACCAAGTTAATATTTAATTTCCCATGGAAAAGCTGTACATCCAGCTGCTCAGAGCATTTGAATAGATTAGTTAAGTTGAAGAGGGCTCTTGATTTCTTATTTGTATATTAATTTCTTTGCCTCTGCTCAGGCGGCATGAATTAATAGCTTTAGCAACCATAGCACAAAAGAATCAACTGGGGGTGGCTGGGGATGGGGGAGGCTGCTGCCTTACCAACAAAAAGCATGGAGTTTATTAGAAAAGGGATCAGATGTCAGACTACCTGAATTCAATGAGGTGCATTAATGAATCCTGGTAAAGCAGTAACTGAGGAAAGGAAAGGAAAGGAAAGGAAAGGAAAGGAAAGGAAAGGAAAGGAAAGGCGGGCTGGAATTCACAGATAGTAAGGGTATGTCTACATTACGGGATTACTCCGAATTTACAGAATTCGATTTTTGGCAACCGATTGTATAAAGTCGAGTGCATGCGGCCACACTAAGCAGATTAATTCGGCGGTGTGCGTCCATGTACCGAGGCTAGCATCGACTTCCGGAGTGTTGCACTGTGGGTAGCTATCCCATAGTTCCCGCAGTCTCCCCCGCCCATTAGAATTCTGGGTTGAGATCCCAATGCCTGATGGGGCAAAAAACATTGTTGCGGGTGGTTCTGGGTACATCCTCCCCCTCCCTCCGTGAAAGCAACGGCATACAACCATTTCGCGCCTTTTTTCCTGGGTGAACTGTGCAGACGCCATACCTCGGCAAGCATGGAGCCCGCTCAGCTCAAGACAGCAGTTATGAACATTGTAAACACCTCGCGCATGATCGTGCAGTTTATGCTGAATCAGGACCTGAAAAACCAGGTGAGGAGGCGGCGGCAACGGCAGCGGGGGGACGACAAGAGTGATGAGGACATGGACACAGAATTCTCTCAAACCGCGGGCCCCGGTGCTTTAGAGATCATGTTGTTAATGGGGCAGGTTCTAGCCGTGGAACGCTGATTCTGGGCCCGGGAAACAAGCACAGACTGGTGGGACCGCATAGTGTTGCAGGTGTGGGACGATTCCCAGTGGCTGCGAAACTTTCGCATCCGTAAGGGCACTTTCATGGAACTTTGTGACTTGCTTTCCCCTGCCCTGAGGCGCCAGAATACCAAGATGAGAGCAGCCCTCACAGTTGAGAAGCAAGTGGCGATAGCCCTGTGGAAGCTTGCAACGCCAGACAGCTACCAGTCAGTTGGGAATCAATTTGGAGTGGGCAAATCCACTGTGGGGGCTGCTGTGATGCAAGTAGCCAAAGCAATCGCTGAGCTGCTGCTTCCAAAGGTAGTGACTCTGGGAAATGTGCAGGTCATAGTAGATGGCTTTGCTGCAATGGGATTCCCTAACCATGGAGGGGCGATAGATGGAACCCATATCCCTATCTTGGCACCGGAGCACCAGGGCAGCCAGTACATAAACCGCAAGGAGTACTTTTCAATGGTGCTGCAAGCACTGGTGGATCACAAGGGACATTTCACCAACATCAACGTGGGATGGCCGGGAAGGGTTCATGACGCTCACATCTTCAGGAACACTAGTCTGTTTAAACGGCTGCAACAAGGGATTTACTTCCCAGACCAGAAAATAACCGTTGGGGATGTTGAGATGCCTATAGTTATCCTTGGGGACCCAGCCTACCCCTTAATGCCATGGCTCATGAAGCCATACACAGGCAGCCTGGACAGTAGTCAGGAGCTGTTCAACTACAGGCTGAGCAAGTGCAGAATGGTGGTAGAATGTGCATTTGGACGTTTAAAGGGTCGCTGGAGCACGTTACTGACTCGCTCAGACCTCAGCCAAACCAACATTCCCATTGTTATTACTGCTTGCTGTGTGCTCCACAATGGTGCACTGTGGGATAACTCCCGGAGGCCAATACCGTCGAATTTCATCCACACTAACCCTAATTCGAACCGGCAATGTCGATTTCAGCGCTACTCCCCTCGTCGGAGAGGAGTACAGAAATAGATTTTAAGAGCCCTTTATGTCGAAGTAACTGGCTTCGTTGTGAGGATGGGTGCAGGGTTAATTCGATTTAACGCTGCTAAATTCGACCTAAACTCATAGTGTAGACCAGGCCTTAGAGCCAGCTCTTCAGTGATGGACCCTTCCATATAGCTCCACTGGTTGCAGTGCAGTTACACCAGTCCACACCAGCTGAGGAATTGACCTTCAGGGTCTGATTTTTTCAGAGGTGCTGAGCACTTGCAGCTCCCACTGTAGTTGAGGGAACTCCGTGCTCGTGAAAAATCAGGCCCACACTGTTCCTTTAGGGCTTAATCCCACAGACTCTTACCTCACACATGTAATCCCCTGGATTTTTCTGGGATTGGTCACGGGATAAATTGTTATTGTAGTAAGGGGCTGCAGGATCGGGCCCTTGAGGAGCAGGTTTCTCCTGGTCATGGCTAGGATGCTGATTTGGGCAGCCTCAGACACTGAGGATAGCACATCTTAGCCAGAGGAACAGCAGAGCACAGTATGTGGTTACGCTTCTGGCACACTGCCTCTTTCCATGTTAAATCAAAGCCCGTGGTCAGTCAGTTGTGAGTTAACTGTGCGGGACATCAGCTATCAAGACAAGGGATTTCTTTTAAAGTCAACTAAAAATAGTCCCCTCCACCCTGATGTATTTATGGTTTTTGCTTCCTACATCTTGATCAAGGGCAGGCCCTTCCCCCCACCTCATTCTGTTAAATGAGTCCGTTTCATGTAGCTTTTCAAATTATTCTTTTCTGTCCTAATAGCACAGTTCACTGCCTCAAACAGGTCAGCCGGAGGAGTTGCCTGCTATACAAATACACATTTTTCAGTCTTCATGCGTGCGCCCTGGGAAGCAACATTCTCATCTGAAAAGAAGTGGTTTGAATAGCTGCCATAAAGAGCTTAATTTGATTTGTCCAGGAATAGTTTTATCAGCTCTGAATTATACTCCCATTCTAAACCTGCATTATTTATCTTAAATTTGCTAAGTAACTAATGACGTACATTTATCATAATTAGCATAGGGCCCAATTCTAAAGAAACAGTGGGCCCGATTCTCCATTACTAAGTTTCTGCGACGGGGTAGGGACAGAGCCAGGGTGCAAAGGTGGCCAATTTTGTGCTCCCCCTGTTGTGGGGCTGTGCAGGGGCTTGCCCCTCCTCTGGTGCAAGTTAGAGTGGCCTTGAGGACATGCTTTGAGGCTGCTCAAACTTATGCTTTGCTTTCCAGGGCCCCCATGGACCCTGGAAAGCAGAGAATAGCACGGAATGCCCCCAGTGCACCTACAATGAGGGTTTGGAGCAGGGTCAGTGTCTTATGCCAGCTCTACATTTGCCAGTGAAACCCTCTGCTCAGGGGAGTGTTCTCGGGGGATGAGTTCTGTCCCCTTTCAGGTCTCTTTACACCCCAGTGTAACTGTCACTCAGGCCCATTCCATGGCCATCTGGTCACACATGTTCCAGATCTGCACATCCAGGCTGAGTGCAAAAGGCCAGGTATCCTAGCTATGCTCGTGGTAGCCAATGAGGAGGAACTTTGGGTTAGCAAGTAAAGGGAAGGGGAGGGGGGAAGAAACCTAACTCTGCATTTACAAGACGTGGGGCTGCTCTGAGAAAGGGAACTAGCAGCTGTGGAGACATACCTGGGCTGAATAAGTCTCTTGCATGTGGCATGGCCTATAATAGAGCCTTCTTGCCCAATTCACCTTTGGCAGAAGAGATTCGATATGCTGCAATTCTGGTTATTTGCCCTAACACCATTACTATTACAGAAACAATCAGAGTAGATTATTGTTTTGATTTATCCTCAATTTCCTCTCCAGCATTTCTACCATCACTTACACTGGGCATGAAGAGCTCCTGAGGTGCTGACGTAACATTCAAGCATTTGTATTTGAATTCCAGTAAAGCTACATCGCCTAAGTTCATCACAGCTCATTGGAGTTAGTAGGTTTTGGATGTCCAAACTATGTGACCTAAAACCTCCCTGACTGTGAGTTTGCTTTTGAACAATCTTTACCCCATTCTCCGGCAGGTGATGGGAACATAGTTTCCCTTTATAAAATAAATTAAACTGTAGTAAAGTGAGAGTTAGGCCCAATGCTTAAAGCACATGCTTAAATCCATCCCTATTCAAAAACCACTTAGGCATGTGCTTCAGTCCCATCAGCTTTAATGAGACTTAAATGTGCTTAAGTACTTTGCTGTATAGGGATGAACTGTTGAATCAGGGCCTTAATGAGAGAGGGGTTCTTCTACTTTTCTCCTTGTAAACGGCAAGAGAAAGATCTCTGGAATGTTCAGATTTCCTTTTCTGTTTTCTAATGTTACTTGTGCTTTAAAAGGGCCCAGCAACATTTTGCTCTGGGCAGGTGGAGCAAGGGATGGTCAATCTTATCTACTTGCTTCAAGCAGCACATGGGAGGTTATTCCTTTACTGTTTCAAAATGAACATGTAAATTCTAGCCACGTTGGAGTCAGTGAGCAGCCAGAGGCTCTTTGCTACTGTTGATTTAGGAATGCCCTACGACCAAGTGACGGGATGGGGCGGAGATATGAATCTACTGAGATGTATTCATGGGGGCAGACCCTATACTTCTTCACCTCCTTCTCAGAGGGTTGTGGCCACTTGTCCCGACTGCCCAAGTATGTTCCAAAAAGCTACAGCTTGGTATTTGTAGTGTTGCAGCGAGACGCTCTGGGGATTAACATTTGAGAACAGAAAGTGCTGTTGGCACAAGTAACCTCCTTATGATGGGCTGATTTATAGAAACAAGACAAGTGGCAAACTCTGATAAATTTTTATTCTCCCAGGGGTCCTATCAGACAGACCAATTTTATAGACACCGAGGAAAGGCCGGAAAGAGGCAGGGGTAGAGACTGAAGTTTGGAATATTTTTAGTACCCAATCCTGCCACCCGTACTCAGACAGAACTGAAATCGGTTTTCATAGGCGTTTTTCTGGAGGACTGCAGAATCAGGCCCTTGCTCTGCTAAAACAATGAAGGCATCCACAGGCAGGTCTGATCATCCCCATTTTGCAGACGAGGAAACGGAGGCATAAACTGATTTGCCTGAAGTCACACAGAGGTTAAATGCAAAGGAAATCTACAGAAAAGAAGACAGCACCTGATACTATTCCTCACCATTGGTGAGTTGAGACTCCTTTGATGCAATGACTGCATATTCTTCAGGCCATCATTCTCAAGGAGTTCTCTCGCCTTCCAGGGTAATGCCCTAATTACGGCTGCTTTGGCCATATCTACGCATACAGGTAAGTCAAGGAAAGCCGTCTTCGTAACAGATTTGTTTAAAGATCATAACACAGCAAGAATGTTTACTATCTGTTTCGGATGGAAATAAATATATGAGGCCAAGGCCTCAAATGTTTAGCTGACAAAATAGAAAAATCAATAAAGAAAATAACATTAGTCAAGGCAGGCAGAGCGTGCCCAGAGTTGGATTATATCCACTATAAACTCTGCCTGCAGTTGCAAACAACTGTTATATGTGTGCTGAAGGGATTCTGAGATTCATGCTTGTGCAAACAAATTCCAGTAAACTTGCAAGGCTCTGGGAAGAGACAGTGACATTGACTTGAAGAGATGTCATCCAAGTTGTGTTAGTGGCAGTTCACAGGGTATACATGTTGCAATAACTGGAAATCCAGAGACAAGGATCAGATTAAATCTTTTCCTTCCATTATTAGTCTGTGATGACAGCAAAAATGAGAGAAATCCCAATACACATGGTTTCATGCACACTGCTAATAAAACCCAAAGAACAAGATCTGTCAAGTGGCAGAAATCAGCCATGGATTTGTCACTCCCTGTGAGGGGAGCAGAGGTACCCTAAATATTAGTTTGTAGGATTCGAGACTAAGGCTGATCCTGCAAGGAACTGAGTACCTTGTGAGAATGGATGAGAACTCAGCATCTTTAAAGATCAAGTCCTACAAAGCAATTAAAATCACAGCTAATGTAACTCTGCAATGAAGTAGGCAGCTCTACACTGCCACAGTACCTAGCGTATGAAAATGCATGGAATACACAAGTCTATTCTGTCTCCTGTGAGCAATTTTTTAGCATGGGCAGGAGCAGAATGTCTCAAAGTGACTCAGTGGCTGGATGTTTACTTTACACCAGCAGGAAGCACAGCAAGCACTTAAGCTGTCTGTACATGGTGAAGCGGCTGGCAGCACATCTTCAATTTTTAACTGAGACCTGACCAATGAGAGTTAATAGTCCTGTTCTATAAATGTATCCAACCCTACATTATGATGCAACCTAGCTCTTCCACAGCACTTAGCAGTAGATCTCAAAGCACTCTACAAAGGAGGTCAGTCTCATTAATTTTACAGATGGGAAAACTGAGGCACAAGGTTGTGAAGTGCCTTGCCCAAGGTCACCCAGCAGGCGAGTGGCAGAGCCAGGAAAAGAACCCAGGTCTCCGAAGCCCCACTCTAGTGCTCTATTCAGTAGGACACACTGCCTCAGCAATGTTACAGAGCTGCATGACTAAGCACCGATGAGTCAGGAAATGTCAACATTAAGATTTTCTGCACAACCTTAACTCTTCCAGGTACACATCATGATATTGCCTTACATAATCCCTAGTTCTGAAGTAACAATTCCATACACAGGAAAATATGGCAATATTAAAAATATCAGGTTGAATGAGACAGGGCCCCATGAATCCCAGCCTCATTTAGTGCCCATCTTGAGGATGGGGCTGGAGAGAGGTGGGGGGAAATGTCCCAAGCCAGTGGTGCCCCCACTCCTCCAAAGTCAGCAATCCCCCCCCCTTCAGACACTCCTTTCCTGTAGAGCTCAGGACAGCAGATATTTTGTGGCTGCTCTCCTGCAAACTCCCGAATTCCCTTCCCAGGGCTCTTCCTCAGTTGCCAGGTCAGCGTTATCTTACTCAAGGAATATCCATGGGCTCAGGGAGATGATGCCATAGAGGAAAGCCACGGCACTGGCACTAGCAACCTTGCTACTCTAACAAGCAGCCTTAATGTGGAAAAATCGTTCTCCCTTCTGTCATGTCCAATCCCTGAACAAAGCAGTATGGCCAAGCATGTACTGAAGATACAATTGATACTGCGTGTCGATGCTGAACTAAACTAACTACAATTGCAAGAATCAGTTCCATCCCCCCTGCCTCCACCACTGATTGAACAGGAGACATTTTAACTTAAGACACAGGCTGACTTTTCAGTCAGAAATTTTGACATCGTTTTTTCATTATTTTACCAGATATTCTTATAAGTCAGTTTAGATAGAAAAGAAAAGAAAAACTAAACCTGAAAGTTATTTAATGTAATCACAGGCTTGTAGGGGTTCAGACCCACTGAGGCCAGGTCTACACTAAAAAGTTAGGTTGACCCAGCTACGTCACTCAGCGGTGCGAAAAATCCATAGTAGTTAAATCGATCTAACTCCCGGCGTAGACAGTGGGCAAGTCTACACTTAAAACACTGTGCCGCTGTACATAGATGACTCGTGCCTGATAATACGGGGGGAAAGGGCACAAAGTAAAGGGGGGGAGCCACATGACCACCCCACACATCGCCTCTGGGAGGAACATTCCACCCCACCTCCCTGGGCCAGGGCAGCCAATCCCACTGGGGTCACAGGAGTGGGGAGCATGTGCTGTGCCTCTGGGCCAGGCCTGCTGGCTCCGGCCTGACTCACAGCACTAGTGTCTCCCTGAAGCTCCCATGCCCTCACAGACACCTCAGCATGGGTAAGGCATGGACAATGCCCCTACCTCTGGCTGAACAGAGGGACTCTGCTCCCGGCACCTTCCCCAGTGTCCCCCGCCCTGCGCCCAGCCCAGGGCCTCCGTGGGACTCTGTCCTTCTCCTGCTGCGCCTCCCCACAGCACTTTTCCAGCTCACTTGGCCCCTGTCCCCAACAACCGGGTCCAGGCGGGGCAGAGCTGCTTCTCACACCGGCTGACTCTGCTCAGGGTTGCTGCCTCTGTGCAGCTCGGTACTGATCTGCAAGGGCCCGGCTGGAGGTGGCCTCTCCGCTCCCCACCTGGGCTAGCTGCCGGGGACAGAGGCCGAGTGAGCCGAAGCCCCCCTACCCTCCAGCACGTTTCTGGCTCACTTGGCCCGTCCCCAGCAGCCGGGTCCAGGTGGGGAGCGGAGGGGCCACCTCCCCAGCCGGGCTCTCTTGCAGACAGCGACCCTGAGCGGAGTCAGCTGGCGTGAGAAGCGTCTCCGTCCCACCCCCTCAAGGGGCTGAGTGAGCTGGAAGTGCCGGGGGAGAGGCAGAGCAGCAGGATAGAGCTGCCCTCCCCCGGCGGCAGGACGAGCAGAACAAGCCCTGCCAGGGCAGCTCGGCACTTGCTGAAATCTTGGGGGGGGGGGGGAGAGAAAGACACAGGACTTGACCCCGCATGCCCCCATGCATCAGCTATGGCTGTAGCGTTTAAGTGAAGATGTTCCATTTCATCAGAGCTCTCCCATTGGCATAGTTAATCCACCTCCACAAGAGGCAGTAGCTATGTCAATGGGAGAAGCTGTCTACACGGAGGGGAGGGGCTAGGTTGGTATAACTACCTCACTCAGGGGTGTGGATTTTTCACTACATTAAAGCGTTTGAGCAGTGCAGCTGTACCAGTGTAGCTCTTTAAGTGTAGACACAGCCTAAGAGAGGCCTAACAGGAGAACAGTGTCTAATTCCTTATCACTGACTTTATCGTGCGCCATTATTTAAGGTCATGTTTACACTAGAGGTGCTATAGTGGCACCATAGTGAAGACGCTTCCTACAATGAAGGATTTTTCCATCGCTGTAGGTAATCTACCTCTCTGAGCAGCATTAGTTACGCTGATGGAAGCGGTGTGAATTTTTTACACCCGAGTGCCATAGCAATGTCCACCTATCTTTAAGTGTAGAACCAGCATCATTAACTTAAAAATCCTGGGCCTAATTCTCCATTGCCTTGCAGCTTGTGATTTACACCTGAGAAAAGAGTGGAATTTTACACCCATTTTGCACAGGTGTAAATGGCTTCACATGGTGAAAATCCATGGGCAATCAGACCCCTCTGTTTTACACAAACATTTCCTCATCTGTGTTACTAGCCTTGCAGATAACAAGACAAATCCAGTTTACTGTTCCCCCATCACATGCTTTTTACTTTTTGTGCAATGACAACTCTCTCCACTAGACATTGGAGGTGGGGGGGGGGAGGGAGCGGAGCCACTGTGGCCCCTTTCCTGCCTCAAATTGGACCACTCCCATGCTGAAAATTAAGCACATGCACAAATCTTGGCAGGAGTAAGGCCCTAGTGTAATTTCATTTGTGTCCTACCCAGTGTGCAGAAGTGAAACGCTATCACAGTAACCTATTTTGCCAGCTGGACAGTGCCAGAAGCATTTTAATTCTCATAAACAGACAGATCTTTTCTAATTAGATATCCGACTGAATTGCCTGCAGAGTGGCATAGCATGTAAAGCTCACTCTTCAATCAGTTCCGAACAGTAAATCTTCCTATCACAAAAATATTGAGAGATCCTCATATCTGGGGTTTCTTTTGCTGGAGAACAACTATGATTCATACTCAGTAATGAAAATGCTCTGGACTGCGAGTCAGCTCCCACTCAATTATTGATTTCCATAGGAACTGATTAATAACCTAAATGTAACAGAGATATGTAGTCTATTCTTGCTAACCTGCAATACTTGGATAGGAAATTACAACTGAGAGCATCCTCAAGACTACAGAAAGGGAGAAACATATGTCGGACATGATAGAAACCCACTGGGCCAAAGAGCAAGTTAACTATTCTGCCAGTTATTCAGAGGCCACCTGCTCCCATAGGAGCTGAGGGATAGGTGTTTTTATTGAAAGGGGGGAGTTGATTAATGAGGGCAGCATTGAATAATATTATGATTTAGTGGAACAGAGCAGCTGTAGTCACTCTGTTTTTACACTACTGAAAGAGTTCTCCAGACTGAGCAGCCACTACTTTGGGTTTCAGACCCATAAGGTCAGAATACGAGTACCGATATTAATGAGAAAGCGTAATGTTAATAGGGAAGCAACTCTGCCAAT
This sequence comes from Platysternon megacephalum, assembly GCA_003942145.1. Classification (NCBI taxonomy): domain Eukaryota; kingdom Metazoa; phylum Chordata; order Testudines; family Platysternidae; genus Platysternon; species Platysternon megacephalum. Next base: position 2,648,818 of record QXTE01000027.1, on the reverse strand, counting down.
ACCTGTGGTCAGACTCTGACTATGCCCACTAAGAATCAGAGGTTTGCAGAAGCCAGAGCAGACTCCATCTTATCTGAGTACTTGTGTAGTCAATAAAAATGCTGTGCCTTGTTTCCAAACAACCTGACTTTTGAGTGCTCATTAGCCATCACAACACTGACCAGAAGCTAATCAGGACTCTGCAAATTATACATTCCCCTGAATGCAGGTTAATCTCTCCCCCTCCCCCCCAAGCAGGGATCTCTGTTGGGGACACATGCAAGACAATTGCTCACCATGATGTAACAATCTTAGAATAGGATTCATAAGTGGGACACAGATACCAGGTCAGAGGGGACAAATCTTCCAGGTGTTTTAAAGACTGAATGAATTCCCATGAATTATAGTTTGAACTTACTGAAATCAGATACTTTTAAAATTGTATGAGACAACATTCCACCTGGGGCCAGGTATTCTCATTGACACAAAGTAGCCAACCTGTTTCAGGTTCTTCAGGGATGGTGGCAGGAGCGCCGCCAGCTTTTTTGCCGCCCTAGGCGGCGGAAGGTCCCGCCCCCGAAATGCCGCCCGCGACAGAGGCGGCGGAAGGTCCCTCCCCCAAAATACCACCGACGACTGGGGTGCCGGCGCCCCCCAAATGTTAGCGCCCTAGGCGACCGCCTAGGTCGCCTAATGGGTTGCACTGGTCCTGGATGGTGGTGGGGAACCATGCTGCTCCTGTTCTTGGTCTGTCTCCTCCCACTGTGTGAAGCTCAAACTCTTGGGAGTTTCCCAGAGCAGCTTTAATGAGGAAACCGTTCTCAGAAGTTTGATCTGCCAAAGGCCAGTCCCCTCAGCTCATGAAAATGAAGAGGATACCATGCCTGATATTTACTTATCAAATGGCCTGAATGAAAGCTGTGATCTGATTGGCTAATGCGGTTTCCAAGCCCTGTAACTATTAAACTGCGGCACCTCATAAGACTGAGTGGTGAAAAGCCCTAGCCTGATCCCACTTGAAATCCATTGCAAAATTCCACTGATATGATTTCAGCAGGAGCAGATCAGTCCTTTTGTTTGGCAAAACTTGTTCCACAGCTTGACTGCTTATCCAAAGCTTTTCAGACTCCTGCTTCCTCCTACTCTGAAACTGTAGGCTTTGCCCGTCTTTACCCTCTAAAAACCTTCCTCCATCCCACCTCACCCCAAGTCCTCAGGCTGCATCTCTTCATTAACTCCCAAACTTCTCCCACACTCACCACTTCAGGGCATGCACCACTTATAAGTGCAGTGATTCAAGGTCCCAACTGACAGGCTGCCTCCTCTGTCCTCAGGTGGCAATCGCCAGATGCAGACCCAGGAGGGTTTCAGGGAGGGAACTGAGAGCAGCTTATTGTAGGACGGAAGGCAGAGGAAACCTCAAACTTCTAGCACTCAGACTAACTTGGAGATGGGGGTAACAAAGTGGACTATGTGGTTGGCCTACCCCAGCATCAAATGGCATTGGCAACACCTCCCTGAAAGGCAGGCTCAGCCCAGACTCCACCCACTCCTCACCCACCTGCTCTGGGGATGGGACATCAGTGAGCACTCCCCTACTCCTACACACCTGGACCCACTTCCAGCTAGCTCACACAGGTCTCTAGTCTAAGGCATAAACTAGCCGGTCCATGGTTTTTTTCCCCCTGAGAATTTTAATTAGTAGCTTTTGGCCCTAGTTCCCCCTGTGTGGTTGCACAGGGATAGCTATAGGCAGAATTTGCCCTGTGGAATTTAAATAGTTAAATGGTTACTGTTTCAGAGACCACAGGAAATGTAACCAGGATAGCAGAGATGGCCTTGCTCTCTGTAACACTGACAATCAAATCCTCCACTGGCAATAACAGCTCTGTATATAGTTATTCATTATTGTGTCATCTGGCCCAGTTCTCAAAGATTCATAGACTCTAAGCCCAGAAGTGTCCATTCTGATCATCTTGTCTGACCTCCTGCACAAAACAAGCCAGAAAATGTTGTTAAGTGGCTCCTGAATCAAGCCCGTCCCTTCTGGCTGAGCTAGCACATACCTTTTAGAAAGATAGCGAGTCTTGATGTAAAGTCTCCAAGTGACAGTGAATCTCCTCTCACACCGCTGTAAATTGGGCCTCACTCCGCTAAGTCAGAGGAGTTAAATCAGTGGAAAACTGATGGATGTGAAAGGACAATCAGGCTCAGTGTTTTTCATGAGGTTACAATCCAAGTAGCTGATCACAAGAGACAGATGCTGCAGCATTGGGTGGGGTTTGGTGAGCATGGTTCTTTTTTTTGGTCATGTGTCTAAGCTCTTTTCATAAATCAAATCATAGCACTCAGGGCAGTTAGGCCCAGATCCTCAATGGCATTTAGGCATCCAACTCCCACTGAAATCAATGGGAGTTAAGCAACTAAATACTTTTGAGGATTTGGGCCTTACTGCCTTGAGGCCTCTCCAGTAGCACAAATCCAGCATAAGACAGCATTACAACATGCTCAATTGTATCTAAATTAAATAGTATGCTTGTCCTGGAAATGAAGGGTCTGATTCCCTTTTACTTACCCCATGTGTACCAGGAGTAAACCCACTGAAATCAATGGATACACACTGGTGTAAATGAGAAGACAATCAGAATCACAGGCCCCAATAATGCAACTGGAAAGGGCCTGCAGGGGAGTTTTAGACCTAAGGCCTCCATTCAGGAGGACACCTGGGCCTGAATAGAGTCTTGCTGATGCTTTCCTATTTAAAAAAAAAAACATGTTTCTCCCCCTTGCTGGTGGTTGACAGACCAACCCAAAGGACATGGGTAACTGACAGTCCGAATAGTGAAGCTATCTCTATACCAGGGGTAGGCAACCTATGGCACGCGTGCCGAAGGCGGCACAGAAGCTGATTTTCAGCGGCACTCACACTGCCTGGGTCCTGGCCACTGGTCTGGGGGGCTCTGCATTTTAATTTATTTTTAAATGAAGCTTCTCAAACATTTTCAAAACCTTATTTACTTTACATACAACAATAGTTTAGTTATATATTATAGACTTATAGAAAGAGACCTTCTAAAAACGTTAAAATGTATTACTGGCACGCGAAACCTTAAATTAGAGTGAATAAATGAAGACTCGGCACACCACTTCTGAAAGGTTGCCGACCCCTGCTCTATACAAAGTGCTGCCAAATGCACAAAGTAAACAGTCTGAGGATTTTTTTTTTTCCTTCTTAATCTCTTTCATTTCCAGTAAAGTAATGTTATTAGGAACAAACGTCTCTGACAGAGTGATGTTTAAGTGGGGAGTGTCCCTTTAAACTATATTTTTCTAATCAAATACATAATTTCATCAAGCACCCAAAATCAGTGTTGTATATTAGACATAGAAACAAACTGATTGAAGCCTCATTATCAAACACACAATTTCCATCAGCTTTTACTTCCCCTTGAGGGCTTTCATAGTAAAGCAGGCTTTGGGTTTTTTAATTAGCCCTTTTTACATGACCAAATTACCCTGGAGTCTTCTACTTGATTTTCCAGTACCCAGGGAAGGATTTTTTTAAACTGTTCGATACTTGACTAGAAATGTATTTTCTATTAGTCTTCGCTACCAGTGATAATAAGGCTGTATTAAAGACATTCTGATAATTTAGAGATAGAAAAGCAGAATGGCAGAGCACAAACTTCAAAGAAGCAATAGCTTTGATACTAGAATCTTATTAATTTCCTCACTTACACAAGGCAAGTTAGCAATTCACGGGGGTGAAATTCACTCATGCAGCTGGGGCTGTGGGAGGCCTCCACTCAGCAAAGCCAGCATGGCTGATTGGCTGCAGAATGGATGCATACTGTGGGCGGGGAGCTGGGTGTGAGCTGTTAATGTATTTTTATTCCCCTCCTTGGCTTGTTTTGTTTTAACATTCAGTATCATTATTTATCATTTGCATTGCCATAGTGCCTAGGAGCCCCAGTCATGGAGCAGGGGTTGGCAACCTTTCCAAGTAGAAGAGCCATTTTTTTGTTTTCGTCTTTGACCAAAGTATTTCGAGAGTCGCATCACATGCAAAGCTACCTGTAGAGTTAGAGTTTATCAACGAATAATAATTGAACATATTAATGTTACTACTCACAAATACTTTTAATGCGACTTCTGCTGTTGGACATCTTTAGAGAGTTGTTCAATATGCCGTGATTTTCATTTCAAGCAGGACTCAAGACTAACATCTTGCAGTTGGCTCCTCAGTTTGTTTTTGATGAAATTCATGTTGGAAAACACGTGTTCACAGAAGTATGTTGAACCGAAGATAAAGAGAAGCCCAAATGCGTATTTCTTCAGCTGACTGTACGTATCTGGTAGATAATTCCACATGTCGAATATAATCTGGTCTTGCCGTTTATGGTCAACCATTTCAGACCACTTGTGTTGTAGCGCCAGGGTAGATTTCTGCCTTTCCAGATTTTCAAGTTCAGTGACAAGATCTTTCAATTTTGAATTCCATAAATCCTTGTCTTGCAAGTCTGCTAATTCAAGTTCAAATTGCGCTTAATCGATTCCCGCAAATGCTGAAAAATTCAATGTCAGCTTCCAGCGGTTTCAACAGAAATGACAAAGTGGCCTTTTCCCTTCTGAACTCGTGAAATTGGTCAGCAAATGTAGTTTGTATTTTGATGACTGTTTCTGCAAGGAACCTAACGTCAATGTCACGGTTGTGTGTTTGTATTGCTTCAGTGTTGGGAAATGTACTAACATGCCCGTCTCAATGTCCCTTACAAACAAAGACAGCTTTCGTTCAAATGAAAGAACTTCTTCCAAAAGTGAAATTGCAGTATTTCCTTTTCCCTGTAGCTTCTGATTCAACACGTTTAAATGAGAAGTTAAATCCACCATGAAATTGAATTTCTGCAGCCAGTGAGGATCCGTTAGCACTACATCCATTAGGCCCTTTCCTCAGAGGAACACCCAAATTTCCTCAAGACATGACGCAAACCTCACCAGGACTGCACCGCTGGAAAGCCATCTTACCTTGTTATACATGAGAAGATCAGAATATTGGCTGTTAACTTCTCAAAGAAGCTCACAAAACTGCCGATGATTGAGAGCGCTTGCCATTATTTTGTTAACAATCTGCACAACCATTTCCATTACTTTTGAGATTTCCTCTGGAAAGGTTTGTGCACACAGCACCTCCTGGTGGATTATGCAGTGAAATGAAATTACATCGTGCTCCATACTTTAAGTAAAGAAACAAAACCTTTGTGTGCCCCCTTCATGCTCGGTGCTCCATCTGTAGCATTAGAAATTATTCTCTTGGTGTCAATATCTTTTTGTTTGACATTCAGTGACAGCAGATGCAATATCTTTGCCCCAAGTTTGTCCTTTGAGTGGCAATAATGTGATCAGCTCTTCTTGAGGACCTTGATCATTAATGTATCTGCTGAGTAAGGCAACCTGAGCAATGTCATCCACATCGCATGTGTCATCGCAGGCAATAGAAAAACCTGGTGCTGATCTAATGTCACTAACCTGCTGGCTGGTTATGTCTGTGGCCATCTTAATAGTTCTGTCCTTTACAGTCTTCGCAGATAATGGCATTTCTCTAATTTTCTTAACTATTTAATCTTTGTTTTTAAAATTGCCAAAGAGGTGCTCAGGTGTTTTAATGAAACATTCTTCCACATATTCTCCATCTGTGAATGGCTTCCCTCATTTGACAATTTCTTGAGCTGCCACGAAACTAGCAATAGTGATTCCGCTTGGCGCCTTCATCCATTAGGCAAATGTAAATCTTGTTTGTTCTGCGTCGGAGCTCATCTACTGCTTTTTTCTGGATAGGTTTCAGCAAACCTAGGTTTCACAGCTGGATAGGTTTCAGCAAACGTCCAATGTTTCTTTTCAAAATGTCTTTCTAGGTTTGATTTCTTATTGTTGGATAGTTTCTCGTTGCAATTAAGGCACAACGGGAGTCCGGCTGAACTCGCTATAAAAGCGTAAGACTCAGTCCAATCATTTTGAAATTCTCGATGTTCGTCTTCTCTCTCTCTCCTTTTGGTTGTCATTTTTTTGATTGAAGGTATTTATCTGATCTATTTTATTTCTGACTTTAGATTTTCAAACTGTTGGACGTTGGGAACTGGCCAATGGGAGCTGCGGGGGCGGTGCTTGTGGGCGTAGGCAGCGCACAGAGACCTGCTGCCCTCCTCCCCCCAAGGGGTGCAAAAAGATGTGCCAGCAGCCGGCCACTTCTGGGAGCGGTGTGGGGTCAGGGCAGGTAGGCAGCCTGTCTGAGCCCTGCTGCGCCGCTGGCCGGGAGCCACCTGTGGTAAGTGCCTCCTGGCCAGAACCTGCACCTCGCACCCCCTCAAAAAACAGCTGCCCACAAGGGGGCAGCCAAAGAGCCACATGCGGCTCCGGAGCTACAGGTTGCCGACCCCTGTGCTAGGCACTGTACAAACACAGCACACCAAGAGAGGCCCTTCCGCAAAGAGCTTACAATCTAAGTGTAAGACAAGACACAACAGAAGGCTACAGACAGAGAGGGAGTACAAAGAAACAATGAGACAATATTGGTCAGCGTGACAGGCTGGGGTCTAAGCACCTTGCAGCCTGTTTTCTGGTGTTTATCTGTTTCATTGGTCACACCTGGCGGGTTCTCTCTACCATACCCAAGCCCCATGCTTTTCCTAAGCTCTGCAGCCTTAGGACTTGGCAGTCAATCTACCCCTCACTGGAAAAGTCAGTTCCAGAATCTAAGCTTTTGGGGTAAAATTTCTAATGTCTAAGTGACATAAGGAGTCTAAGACCCAGTGAAAGTCAATGGGATTCAGGCACTTTTGAAAATTTTATCTGTATTTTTTTTTTAATTGCTTATACACTTAACCCTCATGGCTATGGCTGTGAAGAAAACCTTAAAAATATGATCAGTGCTGCTGTCTTCCTCAGTCTGCAAACAGCTTGAAAGAATCATTTTGAGAATTATATTCATTATATTCTCTATTCACCTCAATGGATTGTTGGCTTGGAAACATCAAGAGGACAATTTAAATGCCAACATTAACTATTTCATTAACTGAGCATTTTAATAGACACATGCAGGGAGGGAGTTTAACCTACAGTCCCAAACTCCCTGGGCTCCAAAAGCCCCACTTTCAACCCAGCTGCCAACACCTCCATGTCCTGGTGACTTCCACGAAGCTCTGCAGTGTCAAGACAAAAATCTGCACCATACTGAACTCTGTACATGTGGGAAGAGTGCCAAATAAATGGCCTTTAATATCAAAGGGCCCAATCCTCCCCCCCCCCCCCCCCCCCCCCCCCCCCNCAAGAGTAAAGGAATACTTGATACAAGTACGGGTGTCTGAATTGTGCCCCCCCCCCAACAATAATACAGGCCTTCATGTACCGATTAGACTATTCTTTTCCGTATTCCAGGCAACAAAACGCCTCCATTTTAGTATTTAAATTAAGCGGCCAAGGAATTTCCAATGTATACCACCAACACAGTGCTCCAGATGCCACGGGCCTTGTAGCAGAGTTCTGGTCCATCTTACTGGGCTGTATTGGACCAGCCTTGGATGTACATACTTTCCTTCCATCTCTTTGTGCTCACCGCTACTGAAATAATTGTTACTGCAAATACAGGTGTTTCTTTTCCTAACATTTCCATAGGATCATGCCACATGGGGGCCCACCTGCTGGTATGGAAGAGGGGCTCCTTTGCAGCACATGCTCCTCTCCAATGCAGCTCCTCACAGCGGGGACTCCATGGCAGTTGGGGCAGGGCCCACGGGTGGGAGGGAGAGGCGCATGGACTGGCTGCACTCTGTGGCACAGTCCTCTTTGCTTTAACTGCCTGTTGATTCCCTCCACAACTGCTGTACAACAAGGGTGGCCTGGCCACTTCCTCTGCAGTTCTGGGTGTGCCCTTCCTCCTGTAGATCCCCAGGATCTGTGAGGTTGAGAGACCTTACGGCTGCATGCTCCAAATCCTCTGCTCCCTCCCACTACAGGGTGTAGTTTGTGGAAAATTCACAGAATTCTCTTGCTTCTCTGGCCTCCTCCCATGTGTTTCTTCACAGGCAGGGTGATCTGGACCTAAATGTTTTAGTCATCAACTGGGAGCAGCAAGATCCAGTGGACTGAGAGTCAGGAGGCCTGGATTGAAATCCTGGCCTCTTTGAAGTCAATGGAAGTTTTGCCATGGGGCTGAGGATTTCACCCATGGGTTCACTTCCTAGCTCGGTGCTTTGTTCTCCCCAACTGTAAAGTAGCAACTATGTTCCTTAATCCTCCTTTGTAAAAGTATGTTTAGATCTATGGATGAAACGTACTATAGGAGAATTAAGCATGACTTAAATTCCTGCAGTGGTGAATCCTTTTGACCTCAGCATCCAAACTGTTTGTTGAATTTTTTTTCCAGCAGACTTTGTTCTGCAGAGATCTTTGGCACCACATAGTAATGATTAATGGAAACCTCTCACATGTTGAGAGAGGTTTGGGACAAACTGATCTAGTGACCATTGGGAACCGCTGCAGAGCTGCCTTTGACTCCGAAGAACCCCTGCTAAAGCAGTGGTACGTGGTGTGAGTAGCTGTTTTGCCTGGCTCTAGGATCTATTCTGCACTGATTATGCAGGGAGCTTTATTCCAGAATCTCTGGATGTAATTTTATTTATATTTTTCACCCATGTTGGATTAGATGGCGAATGTCAGGGTTTTGTTGTGGCTGGAGCTGCATATGTACTGTACACCGAACCAGGGTAGCTAATGCTGCACTTGGAAGTAAATGAAGCTCTGGTGAGTGCTGTACACCCAGCCACTGAAATGGCATGTGGCCAACAAAGCCAAATGAAGGACTTCCGCCTTTCACCTGCTAGTGGCTTGCCAAACATGCAGTTTTGCTTTCAGATAATAATAGCACCTAGTTCTTACACAGTGCTTTTCATCTGTCGGTCTCGAGGGAGACATCACAACAACATAACACCAGAGTGAGAGGAGAATCAGGCCAGGAGAGGTAATATGACCTGCTCAAGGCAAATCAGCAATTCAGCTGTGAAACTGGGATTAGAATGCAGGATTTGCTGACTCCCAACCATTAGCCCATCTTGCCTCACTACAAGGATTTGCTTTGCAGTGAGAAGGTGGCTTTCATTTCATTTCTAGTCATATGAACATAAGAACATAAGAACGGCCGTACTGGGTCAGACCAAAGGTCCATCTAGCCCAGTATCCTGTCTACCGACAGTGGCCAATGCCAGGTGACCCAGAGGGAGTGAACCTAACAGGCAATGATCAAGTGATCTCTCGCCTGCCATCCATCTCCACCCTCTGACAAACAGAGGCTAGGGACACCCTTCCTTACCCATCGTGGCTAATAGCCATTAATGGACTTAACCTCCATGAATTTATGCAGTTCTCTTTTAAACGCTGTTATAGTCCTAGCCTTCACAACCTCCTCAGGTAAGGAGTTCCACAAGTTGACTGTGCGCTGCGTGAAGAACTTCCTTTTATTTGTTTTAAACCTGCTGCCTATTAATTTCATTTGGTGACCTCTAGTTCTTGTATTATGGGAATAAGTAAATAACTTTTCCTTATCTACTTTCTCCACATCACTCATAATTTTATATACCTCTATCATATCCCTCCTTAGTCTCCTCTTTTCCAAGCTGAAAAGTCCTAGCCTCTTTAATCTCTCCTCATATGGGATCCTTTCCAAACCCCTAATCATTTTAGTTGCCTTCTCTGAACCTTTTCTAGTGCCAGTATATCTTTTTTAAGATGAGGAGACCACATCTGTACGCAGTATTCAAGATGTGGGCGTACCATTGATTTATATAAGGGCAATAATATATTCTCCGTCTTATTCTCTGTCCCTTTTTTAATGATTCCTAACATCCTGTTTGCTTTTTTGACCGCCTCTGCACACTGCATGGACATCTTCAGAGAACTATCCACGATGACTCCAAGATCTTTTTCCTGATTTGTTGTAGCTAAATTCCCCATCATATTGTATGTATAGTTGGGGTTATTTTTTCCAATGTGCATTACTTTACATTTATCCACATTAAATTTCACTTGCCATTTTGTTGCCCAATCACTTAGTTTTGGGAGATCTTTTTGAAGTTCTTCACGGTCTGCTTTGGTCTTAACTATCTTGAGTAGTTTAGTATCATCTGCAAACTTTGCCATCTCACTGTTTATCCCTTTCTCCAGATCATTTATGAATAAGTTGAATAGGATTGGTCCTAGGACTGACCCTTGGGGAACACCACTAGTTACCCCTTTCCATTCTGAGAATTTACCATTAATTCCTACCCTTTGTTCCCTGTCTTTTAACCAGTTCTCAATCCATGAAAGGACCTTCCCTTTTATCCCATGACAACTTAATTTACGTAAGAGCCTTTGGTGAGGGACCTTGTCAAAGGCTTTCTGGAAATCTAAGTACACTATGTCCACTGGATCCCCCTTGTCCACATGCTTGTTGACCCCTTCAAAGAACTCTAATAGATTAGTAAGACACGATTTCCCTTTAGAGAAACCATGTTGACTTTTGCCCAACAATTTATGTTCTTCTATGTGTCTGACAATTTTATTCTTTACTATTGTTTCGACTAATTTGCCCGGTACCGACATTAGACTTACCGGTCTGTAATTGCCGGGATCACCTCTAGAGCCCTTTTTAAATATTGGCGTTACATTAGCTAACTTCCAGTCATTGGGTACCGAAGCAGATTTAAAGGACAGGTTACAAACCCTAGTTAATAGTTCCGCAATTTCACATTTGAGTTCTTTCAGAACTCTTGGGTGAATGCCATCTGGTCCCGGTGACTTGTTAATGTTAAGTTTATCAATTAATTCCAAAACCTCCTCTAGTGACACTTCAATCTGTGACAGTTCCTCAGATTTGTCACCTACAAAAGCCGGCTCAGGTTTGAGAATCTCCCTAACATCCTCAGCCGTGAAGTCCATTTTTTCCTATTCAGTGCTCAGTTCACGACCCTCTGCCCTCTGTCTCTGCACACCAGGCAAGGAGTTGTGTCAGACAAGCAACTTTCCCCAGAACACGCCCCTTTATTGGTCAGAGGAGCGTAGCGGAATGGAAAACAGGATCACTTTAAGTTGTTAGCATCGCAAGTGGCCTTTTTATTTATTACTTGCCAGACTAAAATAACATTAGTAGATCTCATGTGAACAGCCTGTACATCTGGAAGGAGAACAAACCATGTGAATAAATGCCAGAGGCTGTCATCTTGTCTGCAGAGAAATGAAAGCTCCAGGAAGCCATGGTTGTCAGGAGCTACAGGGAATGTGCAGCAGGAAGGGACAGCTGTTGCAGTGAGCAGTCTTGCAACTGTCACCCCCAGAATGAAGTCCCCTTGTTCACTTACCTCATGCCATCCCTTCTCTATCAGATCTCCCCCAACTTTTCCCTCTGTCATTGACCAGCTGTAACGGGTGGTGGCACCTCCTGCTGGTTGCTCCAGGAATTAGCTCTGTCCATCAGCAGGGCACCCTCCTCTTGTGGTGTCTCACTCTCCGTCACTGCTTCTCCACCACCTTCGCTGTCTGTGGGGACCCGGGTCACTCCCAGACCGTGGTGTCCTCTTCAGGGCACAGCCCTCTGGCTGTGCCCCAACCCCATTGTCTCCCCCCTTCCAGGGGAACCGGCAGTCCTTCGCCCGGCCTCTCACCGCAGTGGTGAACTGCAGCCCCTAGTCCAGCCCCTCGCTCAGGGGCAAACTGCAGTCCTTTGGCTGGCCACTTCCCTCGGTGGCCAGTGAGGCAAAGGGGGGGCCCAGGCCCTCCCACTACTCTGGGCCCCAACCCAGGGACCCTATAGCTGGCAGCTGCTCACTACCTCTCCTTCCCCTCTGCTGCTACCTGCTTTCCCTCGGCCACTTCCCCATAGCCCCAGCACCTACTTGGCCCCTGTATCAAGGCCTCAGTCTCGGAGCCAGCCAGGCTGGAGCTCTGCTTGCTCTGCTGACCCTACCCAGCACGGCTCTGTCCCAGGTACTTCTCTCTACAGGGAGACAGTTCTTCTCCCTCAAGCTCCAGGGAGAGACTGCTCTCCTCTCTGCCCTGCAGCCCTTCTTATAGGGCCCAGCCTGGCCCTGACTGGCTGCTTCTAAGCCTTCCTCTGGTTGGCTGGGTTCTGTGCAGCCGCTCCAAGGGCTGCTATTAACCCTTTGTCAGCCAGTGAGGGGCAGCTGCCCTGTCACACCAGCCCTGAGGAATGTTCATGTGAATATCCTGTGTCATTTAGTGTAAACTGTTTCCTTCAAATGAATGGGAAGCACTGTCTTGAACTAGGATCAACTAGAAGCTTCACTCCATTAATTAGGGGGGGGGGTAGAGGGATTGCTCAGTGGTTTGAGCATTGGCCTGCTAAACCCAGGGTTGGGAATTCAATCCTAGAGGGGGCCATTTGGGGATCTGGGGCAAAAATCTGTCTGGGGATTAGTCCTGCTTTGAGCAGGGGGTTGGAGTAGATGACCTCCTGAGGTCCCTTCCAACCCTGATATTGTATGATTAGACATACTTTTGCTTTTTGTTTCATTTGCTTCCTTCCCCAGAAAGCTGATTTGAAATAATCAGCCAATTTCCCGCACCACTAGAGGTGTAATTATTTGTGACCATTCCACAGAGATTAGAATATGTCAAAAAATGATTAAGTCAGACATTCATGCTTGGCACCATTCAGTTGTTCTGCTGGTTGTTCTCCACTGAACTCTGGACAATAATCACATTTAGAGATGAGGATATATCCCCTTTAAAAACTGGCTGAGGCTGATTCCATAATTATTTTCCTTGAGAAAAACTCCCTGCTTTGAAATTCCCACCTCCACCAGAAAGAACAGAAAAAAATATCTATGTATAGCCACACCTATAATTAATGTGCATGCACACACACATATCTGAGAGACATAGGTGAAGGTGAGAGCTATATGGGAAATTGCAGAAACGTGATTAATTAATTTTTCTGCACCTTTGACTATCACCTGCACTCTGCCCTAATCCATCGCTGCTAGGACTACACTTTGGGATGGCCTGCATAACTCATTGTTTTGCCACTGCTGAGCAAGGTGTCCATCAAACCTTCCTGTCCCACCATACTGTCATATGCTCTAGAAGCATGATGGTGGAGGGGGCAAGATTTGGAGAGTCAATAGGGGTCCATGTCCTCTATTCAAAAGGCTTCCTCTTCTTCAACGTGCAGAAAGGTTTGGAGGGTGGGGAGGAGCCAGAGGTTATGTGCATGGACCCATCACCCATGCTGACAATGCAGCCCTGAGGTTGCAGTAGGGCAGGGATAGTCAATTATTTTTTGTCAAGGTCCAAATTTCTTGGTCAAGGTATAGTCAAGGTCCAGAGTCCAGAGAAAATAATAATAAAAAAATGATGATACTAAATACATAAATAAAAAGATTTTGGGGGTCCATTCAAAAGCATCTGGTGGTCTGGATTTGGCCTACAGTCCATCTATTGACTACCCCTGCAGTAGGGAATGCATTGTGGGGCTGTAGCTGCTCTGTTGCATGGGCTGCATTTTTTCCCTCACACTGATCCAATGGACCTTACCTGGTGCACAGCCCAGTCACTCAGGACATCTGGATTTAAAACTGGCCCCCTATTACTGTGAGCTGGGTAGAAGAACAGCCCCCTCAGTAAATCGTATGTAACACCATTTAGACAGGATGATGAGATGTCTCTGAGGGCTTGGCTACACTGGCAAGTTACAGCGCACTAAAGCCGTGCACAGCGCTGTCACTCACTACCCGTCCACACTGGCAAGGCACGTACAGCGCTGTATCTCCGGAGATACAGCGCTGCTTGTTCTCCACCTCCGCCAGAGGAATAAGGAGAATTGCGCTGCGGCTGCAGCGCTGCGGCGCCAGTGTAGCCGCCCAATGCGCACTGATTGGCCTCCAGAACTATTCGGCAGTATCCCACAATGCCTGTTCTAGCCACTCTGGTCATCAGTTCGAACTCTACTGCCCTGGCCTCAGGTGACCAACCGTCAGACCCACCCTTTAAATTCCCCGGGAATTTTAAAAATCCCCTTCCTGTTTGCTCATCCAGCCAGGTGTGGAGTGCTATCAGCGAATCTTTCCAGGTGACCATGCCTCCACGCGCCAGGCGAGCCCCAGCATGGAGCAATGGCGAGTTGCTGGACCTCATCAGTGTTTGGGGGGAGGAAGCTGTCCAGTCCCAGCTGCGCTCCAGCCGTAGGAATTACGATACCTACGGGCAGATATCAAGGGCCATGATTGAAAGGGGCCATGACCGGGACGCACTGCAGTGCAGGATTAAGGTGAAGGAGCTGCGGAATGCCTACCGCAAAGCCCGCGAGGCAAACAGCCGCTCGGGTGCTCCCCCCACGACCTGCAGATTCTATAGAGAGCTAGATGAGATACTTGGGGGTGACCCCTCCTCCATGCCGAGCACCACCATGGACACTTCAGAGCGGGTGGTGGAGGAGGAGGAGGACGAGGAGGAAACCGGGAGTCAGGGTGCTGGGGAGGTTGGAGACACCCCGGACTACCTGGGTCCATGCAGCCAGGAGCTCTTCTCGAGCCCGGAGGAAGCTAGCCAATCACAGCAGCCGGCACTTGGTGGAGGACAAACTGGTGGAGGACAAACTGAAGAGCGTGTTCCCGGTAAGCGCTTTATTTCTTTTGGGAAGGAAGTTTTTCGGGAGAGGAGGGTTAGGGCTGCATGCATGCCTAGATGTGGAATAGCGCATTGATGTGGTCTATCACTTCGCGGTAATCGGCTGCGGTAATCTCTTCGAAAGTCTCATCCAGAATGTGGGCACTGCGCTTGCGCAGGTTTCTTGGGAGAGCCGCCGTGGTCCTTGTTCCAGTCAGGCTAACGTGTCCGCGCCACTGTGCCGCGAGGGGCGGGGGGACCATTGCTGCACACAGTGAAGCTGCATATGGGCCAGGGCGGAAGCCGCATTGCAATAGAAGACCCTCCCTTGCTTCCCAGGTCACCCTCAGCAGTGAGATATCTTCCAGGACGAACTCCTGGGGAAAATTTTGGGACAGTGTTCAGTGTAGGTGCCCCCTGCAGCTGTTGGCTCTCCCCAAGGCACAGAAACCCAGAAGACAGTACAGCCCAGAAACAATCAGGCCCCCTTACTCACCATTTTGGGGCTCCCGTGGGTTATGTCCGCTCTCTTTGCGCCAGGAAAATTATGCTATTGTGTACACTGTGTGTGTGCCCTCCTCAAGTGCGGGGGTATGATTACTCTGTCTGGTTTAAACAATGCTGCCTCTGTTAAGTGTTGCATTTTGTCTTTGCAGATGCAACCTTGAGACCTCAGCCGTCCGTGTTTACACCTGCTCAAAGACTGCAAAGACTCCGGAGGAGACCGCGGAAAAGCAAGGAAGACATGCTGCACCTAGTCATGCAGCAGTCGGTTAAAGAAAATCAAAAAGCCCAGGAGCGGAGGGAGAGAGAAAGCAGGACCCGCCAGGAAAACTCATCGCACCGGCGGGAGGCCACGCAGCACCGGCAGCAAAGCACGGATAGGCTGATAACCATCATGGAGCGGCAAGCAGACTCTATCCAGGAGCTCGTAGCCATGCAGGCGGAGCACTACCGCCCCCGCCCCCCCATGCATCCCTTGCCCCAAAACTCGTTACCTTGTGCCCCCATGTCCCCTCCAACCCACTTTCCCCAACGTGCGGGTTCTTACCGCCAACTGCTGCCTCCAACACCGGTATCTTCACCACCCAGCTCTGAAAACTTCGACCCTTACCCCCTGCACTCAACCCCCATGACCATGCAGTATAGACATAATGAAGTGCAGCACTCAATGCAAAGCAGTGGAGACAGGACTTACGCAGATCTCTGATTGTACCATTCCCCATCCCAAACCCACCCCACCCCATTGCCCTTTCTTGATTCCCAAACAGTTGTTTCTTTCAATAAATTTATTTTCTTTTCAATAAATGGATATTTTGGTTTTGAAAACATTCTTTATTATTGCATAAAATAAAAGATCCCTTAGCCCAGGAACCAGGCACTGCAAATCATTGAAGCAAACACAGATTCCTACCAACATTAACCACAGGGCACCAGACATTACTGCTGGCTTTCAGCCTCAAATTGCTCCCTCAAGGCATCCCTAATCCTAGCAGCCCCGTGCTGGTCCCGTCTAGAAGCCCTGCTCTCTGGCTGTGCAAATTCAGCCTCCAGGTGTTGAACATCGGAGGTCCATGCCTGCCTGAATATTTCCCCCCTCCCTTCACAAATATTATGGAGGGTACAGCACGCGGATATAACCGCGGGGATGCTGTTTTCTGCCAAGTCCAGCTTCCCATACAGAGATCGCCAGCGGCCCTTTAAACGGCCAAAAGCACACTCCACAGTCATTCGGCACCGGCTCAGCCTGTAGTTGAACCGTTCCTTGCTACTGTCAAGGCACCCTGTGTAGGGTTTCATGAGCCACGGCATTAGCGGGTAAGCGGGGTCTCCAAGGACCACAATGGGCATTTCAACTTCCCCTACTGTGATCTTCCTATCGGGGAAAAAAGTCCCGGCCTCCAGCTTCCTGAACACGCCAGTGTGCCGAAAGATGCGTGCATCATGCACCTTTCCGGGCCACCCTGTATGAATGGCAATGAAACGCCCACGGTGATCCACTACCGCCTGGAGTACCATAGAGAAATACCCCTTCCGATTAACGTACTCGGAGGCTAGGTGCTCCGGGGCCAGAATAGGAATATGCGCCCCATCTATTGCCCCTCCACAGTTAGGGAAACCCATTTGTGCAAAGCCATCCACAATGTCCTGCACGTTACCCGGAATCACGGTTCTTCTGAGCAGGATTTTATTAATGGCCCTGCAAACTTGCATCAGCACGATTCCAACGGTCGACTTCCCCACTCCAAACTGGTTTGCGACCGAGCGGTAGCTGTCTGGAGTTGCCAGCTTCCAGATTGCAATAGCCACCCGCTTCTCCACCGGCATGGCGGCTCTCAATCTCGTGTCCTTGCACCGCAGGGTGGGGGCGAGCTCTTCACACAGTCCCATGAAGGTGGCTTTTCTCATCCGAAAGTTCTGCAGCCACTGCTCGTCATCCCAGAGTTGCATGACGATGTGATCCCACCACTCAGTGCTTGTTTCCTGAGCCCAGAAGCGGCGTTCCACGGTGCTGAGCATGTCCGTGAATGAGACAAGCAATTTCGTGTCGTACGCGTTACGTGACTCGCTATCATCGTCGGAATCCTCGTCGGACTCCTCACTGTCACTAAGGATCTTAAGGAACAGCTCGACTGCTAAACGTGACGTGAAGGCGAGACTCGTCAGCATACTCCTCAGCAGTTCGGGCTCCATTTCCCGCAGACCGAAACGGAGCACACAGATCGCGCTGCACAACAGCCGTTAAAAGATGGCGGCAATGTGGACGGAAACAGGGATTGCTGGGATGTGAAGCGATGCATCACGGGGCGTTGGGACAGGACCCAGAATGCCCCGCGTCCACCGCCCCCTTCCCACAAGTCAACGCACCAAAGTGGCGCGAAAATGGGAAGAGGTGCCCTGTGGGATAGCTGTCCATAGTGCGCTGCTCCCAATGCCGCTGCAAGTGCCGCCAATGTGGCCACGGCAGTGCGCTGTCAGCTGTCAGTGTGGACAGACTACAGCGCTCTCCCTATTCAGCTGTACGAAGGCAGGTTTAACTCACAGCGCTGTACATCTGCCAGTGTAGCCAAGCCCTGAGTGCACTGTGATGGGGTCTACAGGCCCCACACTGAACCAGGGCAGGGAGTAGAACAATACTGGGCTAGGGAGGCCCCACCCCTTAACAAGGGCAGGGCCTGTTCCCAGGAGAGGCACAGTCAAAAGGACAATGGTAGCCCAGGGAGGGGGAATGAGCCGCATGTAGCCCTGGGAAGCCAGGCTGATGCCGAGCAGGGAGAGGCAACCACTTGGTGACGACAGCTGCTCTAGCAGCAGGGACTTAGGTCCTGCCCACTCTCCCTTTGGGAGCTGAAAGCCCTCAGAGAGATTGAGTGACTGAACTAGACACTGAGAGACCATGGAAACTGGTGACCATGCTCCAGACTGGCAGGAAGTGACCCGGGGATAACATTATTTGGAGTTGCTCAGTAACTGGGCTGGACACTTTGAGACACCTTTAGCACCCTGGGTTGGGATCTGGTGGAGTGGGTGGGCATGGATCATCTTGCCTTCCCTCCCTTTCACCTCCAGCTTGTTTGTAGTGATGAGCTCTGGGGCAGCAATCAGAGCATGGGGGCGTGATTGAGACTGCAGCTGGGGCCCACTCTAGGAGGACTAGACGGGCAGAACCTGAAAGGCCGTGAGCTGTTCACTAGTCCAGCTGGTCTCCAGACCTTCCCACTACATGCACACTGCTATAAACACTGTTTATTTGCTACTTTCTCCACTAACCAAATGTTGGTTTCACTGGCATGACACATGTGATTTACTGGTCAGTGTGTTATACATTGCATGCAGAATTGGACATACAGTATGTTCCTGAAACATTGTCCCTTGTGTACTAAGGGTAAGAGAATTCTTGCCTTGCTGTACAACTCTATTCCAAACCAGGTGGTCTTGGATCTCTTTTATTCTTTCCCCAAGGGCCTAATCTAACTCTCGTCAACGGAAATATTCATATGGATTTAAAAAGGAGTTGGATCAGGCACCAACTTTACTTCTTCAGCTTCTGACTGAAAAAAGAAAAGAACCCACTACCTGCAGCTGCAGCAATGAATCTTGACGTTATCTCAGGTAAAAGGGATGGGTTATGTCAGAACAAGGGGATGCATTTTTACTTCTTTAAACATGGCCCTTCATTGTATTGTAAGGACCGATGTGTGTATGTCCCACTTACTGCAGTTTTCAGGGGAAGGAGTCTGCTTTTAGTGTTTTTGCACTGTCAGCAACCCACATGGCTTCAAATTCCTTGAATGGATTCTTTGCAAAGAATAACTACTCATGAGTTAGTGGCTCAAAGTTTTATTTTTATTCCTGATACAGTTCCTAGTTTGTTAAATATATAGTGCTCATGAACCATTAAAGCAGAAGTAGCATGCATCGTTGTGCAGGCGTGTAAATAAAACACTTATAGAAAAAGTGGCAGCTGTAATAAATAAGCCCTTATTTCTTCCCCCTGATGTTACCTACACTACAGCAGAAAAAAAGAAAAGAGAAACACCCAAGCAGTAAACCTGGCTTTAACAATCAAAAAATACACTGGGAAGTGCAAGGTGAGCACTCTTGAACTGTCCTGCCTGATTATGGATTATCTATTAAATGTTTATAAAGTGGTCACACCCAGAGGTCCTAATCAAAGGCTCAGGACCCGACTGGGATCGGCACTGTACAAACACATGCAGAGATGTGATCCCTGCAGAATTTACAATCCAAAGCCCCAAACCTGCAAACATTTGCACAGGTGATTGATGTCAGCTTGGACCAACTCGCATGCATCATCACTGGCAGGATCAGAGCCAGAATGACCTAGGGAGGGACTACACTCAAGACATAGACAACTTTCACACACATTTGCAATTTAAAAATGGCTAGAAACAGATGATATTTCAGCGATCCCCAGCAGCCATTGGCCTACTTCCAATGGGCATTGCACCATAGATGGGAATGGGATGGTGTTGTGATGAAACCAGGATCATTAAAGCAGCCTGGTGGAGACATGCTTCAGAGAGCTCCTTACTGCTACCCCAAAAGAGAGAAGTGTATGACTCTCCGGGTCCTGCTGCCAATCACAGCATAGGCTCGGGGGAGCTCCCAGCCTGTCTTCAGCACCAAACCAGCTGACTACATGCCCTTGGGTCAGTTAGGACCAAACCTGACTGCAAGGAGTTACAAAGGGTTCTCACAAAACTGGGTGGGCAACAAAACAGCAGATGAAATTCAGTGTTGGTAAGTGCAAAGTAATGCACCTGGGGAAAAATAGTTCCAACTATACATACAAAATAATGAGGTCTAAATTAGCTGCTACCACTCAAGAAAGAGATCTTGGAGGCAACATGGATAGTTCTCTGCTCAATGTGCAGCAGCAGTCACAAAAGCTAACAATGTTAGGAACCATTAGGAAAGAGAGAGATAATAAGACAGAAAAAATCATAATGCTACTATATAAATCCATGGTATGCCCACACCTCGAATATTGCATGCAATTCTGGTCACCCATCTCAAAAAAAATGTATTCAAATTGGAAAAGGTATAGAGAAGGGCAATAAAAATGATTAGAGAACAGATTCCATATAAGGAGATTAAAAAGACTGGGACTGTTCAGCTTGGAAAAGAGACGACTAAAGAGGGGATATGATGGAGGTCTATAAAATCATGAATGGCCTGGAGAAAGTGAATAGGCAAGTGTTATTTATCCCTTCACATAACACACAAATGAGGGGTCACCCAATGAAATTAATAGGCAGAAGGTTTAAAACAAACATAAGCAACTACCTCTTCACACAACGCAGCCAACTCGTGGAACTTGTCACCAGGGGATGTTGTGAAGACCAAAAGTATAACTGGGTTAAAAAAAGAATTAGATAAGTGCATGGAAGAGAGATCCATCAATGGCTATTAGCCAAGATGGTCGGGGGCAACCCCATGTTCTGGGTGTACCTAAAAGTCAGACTGCCAGAAGCTGGGACTGGATGACAGGATGGATCACTCGATATTGCCCTGTTCTATTCCTTCCCTCTGAATCACCTGGCATTGGCCACTGTCAGAAGACAGGACACTGAGCTAGATGGACCATTGGTCTGACACAGTATGGCCATTCTTAGCTCTTAATACAGTGCTGGCGTGTGTTAGCTGGCTTCCCACCCAGTGCATTGAGGATACAGCTACACTCCAAAAACAAACCCGGAGCAGTGAGTCTCTGAACCTGGGTCTATAGACTTGGACCAGGGCCGGCTCCAGGGTTTTTGCCGCCCCAAGCAGCAAAAAAAGAAAAAAAGAAAAAAGCCGCGATCTGCTCTACCGCCGCTGCTACAGTCTTCGGCTGCAATTCGGCGGCTGGTCCTTCGCTCCAAGAGGGAGTGAGGGACTTGCTGCCGAAGACCCGGATGTGCCGCCCCTCTCCGTTGGCCGCCCCAAGCACCTGCTTGCAGGGCTGGTGCCTGGAGCCGGCCCTGACTTGGACTCATGTTCCTGCTTGGGTTGGAGCTCGGGCTCCGAAACCCAACCCCTTTCATTGGGTTTCAGCGCCATAGCGCAAGCCCTGCAAACTTTGTAGACCTGGGCTCTGAGACTTGCTGATTTTTGTTGTTTTTTGTGTGTGTTGCAAGGCAGACATATCCTTAGAGAGCTAGGAGTATATCCTGCCCTGCTCCTGCAGGGGTCCTCTGATAAAGGATCAGGGCCCCGATTCAGCAGAGCTTATAAACACAATTGTCATCCCTATTCTGCAAAGCACCAAGCATGTGCATAAAATTAAGCATGTGCTTACGTGCTTTATTGAACTGGAATGTATTACCAACTCAAAGCCTAGGCACCCACCTACCCAACACAACAGGATTTTATCCACAATCATTTTTTTAATTCAGTAGCTGCTTTGGCTTTGAGTAAGAAGCAGAAACACGTTCCCTTTGCATCTGCAAACTATTACAAACCACACTACGTCACTATGAGCCTCTCCTCAGAGAACAATAAGTTGTATCCACTAAAACCCTAATGCGTTCAGCTCATCCATCTGCTGAAACACAATTTCTTAGTGGCAGAAACTTATCTCCTAACCTAACTAACATTAGAAAGTCACAATAGCTGTTACACTTCTGCACCATTTTAGCATTCTTTAAGCAGCAGAATATGCATTTATCCAATTCCACATCCATGCCCTAGAGAGTCAGCTTTTCAGTCTCTCATGAATGCTCCCTTTTATTTGTGTTAAGCGAAGAAGAGCCATTGCTCATAACCATAGGTTCTGATGAGCCTCTGTTCATGGGATGAGTTTTATTGTTCCACTGCCAGGCAGCCGAATGCTTTTCCAGGACAATTCTTTTATTTTAACGCTGTAAAATGAGAGATTCAAACTGAGATTGCATTTTTATGAAAACGTCCCACAAACATGAATTGCGTATTACTAGATTGTTCCATGCCACAGATTTATCCAGCTCCTCTCTCCCGCCCTTGCAGTACTTAATGTATTTAGGATTTTACTGGGGTGTGGCCTGAGCAATAGATGATGCACTTGTGCTGCTCCAGGTACAAAGCAAAGGCCAGATTGTGATGCTCTGGTTCCCGGTTCCCACCTTGTTCTGGGGGGCAATGGGAAATACTGTGCTTCAGCCCCTATACCTGGCATGTTGGATCAGCTGCACTGGCTGGCATGTTGAGGGAGGTGGAGCCAAGGCAGCAGTCCCACAGAGGCTACTCTCCAACCCCTTGTGCTGTTACCCACGATACGGGTAGCCAAGGCAAGGAAGTTCGATAGTCCCTTATGCCGATGTGTAAGGCAGCTCATAACCGAACCTTTATTTGGATGGAGGGCCAGGGGAAAAGGCCATTCTATATTTACTCTCTATCCCAGACACTGTGAACACCAGACTGTGTCATATACAGGAAATTATTGTGTAAATAAAGCATCAGTGCTGATGTGTCAGTTGGTTTGCCTTCACGTTGGCCTGATACTGAGCCACACACAGTGTGTTGATTCACCCCTAGAGGAATGAACATCACGCCCCTTCATGTTTTGTGTGTGCGCTCGACTAGCAGCCAGGAAATCTGGGGTCTGTTCCCAGCTCTGCCACAGACTTGTAGGGACGGCTTTGGGCAAGTTGTTTAGGCTGAGATTTTTCAAAAACAGGTGCTTAAAGTTCGGCTTCTAAATCCATTGCTAGGCACCTAACAAGGGGCCTGATTTTGCAGCAGTGTTGAGCGCCCAACATCAGCTCAGTGGCTGGCAGTGGGAGAAGAGCTTTTCTACTGTTGCTGCATGAAGTAGTTCCCTCAGGCTTGAGGCTGTGCTCTGACCCCTCCCCTCCTCAGCAGGACATTGCTATCCAGGAATGTTGGGGAAGACACCATGGAATGTGGGCGGGTCACCCAGCACCCACTGGAGACCTCCTTGTGACCTCGTGGCTAGGAAACACCAATCTATGGGAACATCTACACTTGAATTTTTAATTGCAACTTAACATGTTAACTAACACAGTTGTAAATTCTAGCATGGACAGGACACAAATGTTTGTTGTTGGTCATGTTTATCTTCAGCTTAGGGTTAGACTCAACTGGGAATAAAAGTTTGTGTCCTGGAACAAACATTTGTCTAATATCTACTATAGAATTGACAATGGTGTTAGTTAATACTAAGGTGCGATGTTCCATTAAAGGTATTGCTGCCATTTCCATGTGGATTTATTATGGTCTGCATTCTTAAATATTTGTGATCTTAGAGGTATAGTCTAGGTGAGCTCTATACATTGAAAAACAGACACATCTCACACATGTATTGAATAGCTGAGGACATAAAATTGAAGGGAGCATTTTGAACAGCAGTGGTTAGTCCCTGACACTTGATGCCTAAAAATGACATTTGTCCAGTTCATTGTTTCCTTTGCTTCATTTCTGTTCCATTTGTTAAATTTTATAGAGAATGTTTTTGTTTTTTAATGTGTAGCTAGTGCTTGGATTCAGCTAGGACTGAAAGAACAGCATGGCCTATGTATGATGGATCTCAGCCTTATGGTTAAATATACATACAGGATGTATTCCTCAGCTATCAGGTGGTAAATAGATACTAAAGATCTAGTAGGTATCTTCCACCTCTAACTTCTGTTCATTCTGCTTTCATATCACCTATGAGTCTCCTACTCTCCAATGTAGCTGCTCATATGCAGTGAGGTTTTAATGTGATGTCCATCACCATGGTATCTGAATGACTGCCACAATGGAGGAGATTGTGACTGCCACTAATAGTGTTCTCAGGAACATACAACCTTCACCCTTGGACACTATTTGTGGGGAATTTTTTGTGCTCTGCCTTGTAGCCTGTGCAGCAGGCAATGGGGTTGCACAGGTGTAAGCTGAGATAGAATTTGGTCCATGCTTTTTCTAATTTCAGAATAGATTGTTCTGCCCCAGCCAGAGGCTTGTTTTAAGTCAGCCACAGTGCATCCTCTCCTATAAATAAATCATCTTAAATGGAGGTTTGCATGGCTTGTCAAGGGGAATGTTAGTATTAATAGAACGGAATGAATAAAAAGTGGGAAAACTTGATTTGCCCTTTTGAAATGTTTTTTCTTTTTCTTCTGGGGGAAAATGGAGCATGGGGGTGACCACCTACTTGTAGTCAAACATGCACGACTCTGCTTTTTAGCCATAAATCACATTATTCTCCAGTGGAGAACAGGCATTAAATCTACTTTTCTACTCATCTCAGTGCTTAGATGTTTAATGAAGACCTGAGAAAGTTGGTGTTTCCCTGTACTGCGGCTTTATGCCATACAAACAGAACCTCCAACTCTTCTTTCCTATTAATATTAATGAGAGTTCTGCATATGCCACGACAGAATAAATGCCAAACTACAGGAACCATTTACTCCCCAGGGGGAAGTGCAGCTACTTCAGGCAGTGTGAGAATAGGGCTAAAAGCAACCAGAAAGACGAGAGAGAGCTTCCAGCAATGCAGAGAAGAATCTACAGAAGATTAGTAATGCCAGGCAAGCAAGGGGTTATGGAGTCTAGCCACATGATCGTGCTTGGATTGGGCAGTAGGTACCAAAGCAACCAAACATCACAAAGATCGTACCAGTAGGCAGGCAGGGCCCAGGCACTATTGGAGGGGACTATATGAACTGGCTGACTGCTCCAACCATTCCTAGAGATGGAAGGCAAAGGCATAGCCATGAAACCTTTGGAAATTCTCCATGCAGCAGCGAAGGTTGGTCAGACACAAACAGTAGGAACTGGCTGCAAAACCAACTCTTCTAGGACTAACAGACTAAGCCGAAGAGCTAGAGAAGACCAAGACTCTGCTCAGTACACTTTCATGAGGCTCTTTTAACTCTGAGCAACTTCAGTAAAATCTGGTATTAACCCATTTCCATGTACTCTCTTTTCACACAGAGTTCACATCCTGACAAGCATATCAGTAAACGAAGAGCCTCCCACTATATATTATAGTAAGTGCCAATGTGACAAGGAACGATATATTGCAAGAGAAATAGTCTTATTCTATTGCATTTATTACCTTGTGATACAAACCCAGTGCTTTCCTTCAGTAACTTCCCCGTGGCAGGCTTTGGCATGTCCCCTCTCCCTGTGCTTTAACACAAAATATGAACTTTTATATTTCAAAATTAAGCTGCTGGCTTGGTTCACTTTCAAAAGCACCCCTCAGAGTGTAAACAATGAACACTTACCACTGCCTTGAAGAGAAAAGCAGCAGCAGCAGACGAGGTATTGAATCTGCCTTTCCACTCATCTTTGTGTTTAGATGTTTAAGGAAGACCCGAGAGGGTGGTATTTCCCTGTATTGCTGCTTCCTGCCATACAAACATAGCTGCCTACTCTTCTCCCCCTCCCCCTCCTCCAATTCCTATTCTTTTTTAAATGATCTGGAAAAGGGGGTAAACAGTGAGGTGGAAAAATTGCAGATACAAAACTACTCAAGATAGTTAAGTCCCAGGCAGACTGCAAAGAGCTACAAAAGGATCTCTCAAAACTGGGTGACTGGGCAACAAAATGGCAGATGACATTTAATATTGATAAATGCAAATACACATTGGAAAACATAATCCCAACTATACATATAAAATGATGGGGTCTAAATTAGCTGTTACCACTCAAGGAAGAGATCTTGGAGTCATTGTGGATAGTTCTCTGCAAACATCCACTCAATGTGCAGCGGCAGTCAAAAAAGCGAACAGAATGTTGGGAATCATTAGGAAAGGGATAGATAATAAGACAGAAAATATCAGATTGCCTCTATATAAATCCATGGTACGCCCACACCTTGAATACTGCCTGCAGATGTGGTCGCCCCATCTCAAAAAAGATACATTGGACTTGGAAAAGGTTCAGAAAAGGGCAACAAAAATTATTAGGGGTATGGAACGGCTTCCTATGAGGAGAAATTAATAAGACTGGGACTTTTCAGCTTGGAAAAGAGATGACTAAAGGGGGATATGATTGAGGTCTATAAAATCATGACTGGTGTAGAGAAATAAGGAAGTGTTATTTACGCCTCATAACACAAGAACTAGGATTCACCAAATGAAATTAATAGGCAGCAGGTTTAAAACAAACAAAAGGAAGTATTTCTTCACACAACGCAGTCAACCTGTGGAATTCTTTGTCAGAGGATGTTGTGAAGGCCAAGACTATAACAGGGTTCAAAAAAGAACTAGATAAATTCATGGAGGACAGGTCCGTCAATGGCTATTAGCCAGGATGGGCAGGGATGGTGTCCCTAGCCTCTGTTTGCCAGAAGCTGGGAATGAGCGACAGGAAGTAGATCACTTGATGGTTACCTGTTCTGTTCATTCCCTCTGCGGCATCTGGCATTGGCCACTGTTGGAAGACAGGATACTGGGCTAGATGGACCTTTGGTTTGACCCAGTATGGCCGTTCTTATGTAACCCACGTAGAGGATCACTCACATTCCCACATCCTGCTCTTTGCTGAAGGACCCTGACATGGTCCTCGTGGGGCTTGAACAGTGATGTCAGATGAAGCTGGACCACTCAAGCTGCACCTTCCCCTCTGTTGAAATGAAGGGGAAGACAAGCTGTAGAATCCGTATCCTTCTTCACTCCTCCCAACTACTCACACACCCCTATATCCATGGAAGGGAGAGCTGCTGCTCAGGATACAGCTTTCCATGTGAACACTAGTCTGGTCATCCATGGATCTCAACTGAGTCCTCCAGCCAAAAGAGAGAAGTAAGGAACAGATAAAGAAAAGTGAAATGCAAGGTAGTGGTGTTTCCCCCCCCCCGCATCATAAAAGAGTGTGATGGCAAAACCACCATCACCTTTAAGGTCCCATACTGCATTAGATTAGAAGAAGCAATTGCTAATATGGGCCCTGATTCAGCAAAGACTTGAGTATGTGCTAAAGCCTCATTGAAGTGAATGGGGTTTAAGCACGTGAATCGGGGCTATAGCGAAAAGCTGCTTCTGCCTAACGCGGTTTCAGTAAGTTCAGTTAGGGCAGCTCAGAACTGGAGAAGGATCTGCTTTTGTTTTATTTTTTTTAAATGGGTAAAATATATTTGCTCAACTGGTTTTTTAAAAATGGGTAAAAGCCAGCTCTCCTGCCTTCCCCAGCTTCTCAGGTAAACAGTGAGACATGCTTAGAGAGTGCGTTTGCCAACAGGTCCAGGCCTACAATTTGATCATTAGAGAGCACAGCAGTGAAACAGCAAACTCAAGTGGTCACGTGCCACTTTTAGGCTGGGATTTCCAAAGAGGGCTAAGGGAGTTAGGCACTAGCTCCCACATACTTCCAACTGGGCACCTAATTGCCCTAGGTTCATTTGGGGAAAAAAAAAAAAAAAAAAAAAGCCTTACCCTTAATGCTTCCTTTCTTCTTCACTATTTTTCTGTGCCGGGCTCTTAGCCCATCCATCTCCAAAGCAGGATTTCCTTGTCTCACAACCTATGCTGTAATTAAGAGTTTTTCTGCCCCTTGCCTGTTTGTATTTTTTCTTTTACCCTATTCTGACCCCCTTCCCTGGCACTGAGCAAGATATGTGACACTGCAAAGAAATCTCACAAGCCAGTATTGAATGCAAATGGAGAAGTTAATATCGTCATTGGGAGTGAATCACTCAAAATTTAGGTTATACTGACCTCTAGGGGACTACAATAAAAAGCCAAAAAGATAAAGGCCTGAATTTCCATTTACACTAAGGCCCCTTCACAACACTGTGTGGCAATGTAAAAGGGCCTGAAAGTAAATGTAGTGTAATTATACCCGTTTTCAGACCCCTTTACACTGCCATAGCTCTGTAAAGGGACCTTAGGTCCAAATTGTTCCCATTCCCTAGTTTCTTTATAATTTTGATACCTTAAGAAAAGCACACACAACCATGCACCTGTGTGTTTAAAACAAAGTAAGATATACATTTGCAAGTTATATAGTATTTTGTCAATTGCTGGGGCCAAGTGACAAATGTACGAGCAAAATCTTTCTCCAATGCAGGAGGTGAAATATGAAGACTTATAGGACAAAAGTGTTTGTTGTTGTGGGCTTTTTAAAAGGGTGTATGGATCTGCTTAGATGGCATGCTTTTATTATGTTTCCTTTTGCTGCAATTGTGGTTGATGATGGAGGTGGGGTGGGCAGGAGCGAGATTTGCAATTTGCTAGAACAAACTCTAAAGGAATTTTCCTCACCACAAAGCTAAATTTATCACATCACTGGAATAGACTTGCTCTTTTACTGACATGGAAGAGGGAGTGTCCCAGACAGTTGTGTTGAAGCCCTGTGCCTCCTGAAGAGCTGTCTGAAACTCAGAAAGACAAGGTGGGTGAGGTAATATCTTTTACTGGACCAACTTTGTGAATGAGAGAGACAAGCCTTTGAGCTTACACCGAGCTCTTCTTCAGATCTGGGATCTAATCTCCTGCCTGATCCACAAAGGGTGGACACCTCGCCCCCAATGGGAATGGTTCAGAATACTCCACTGAGCATCCAGTGACATTTTCCTCTTAAATGGTGTCCCCTCTGTTGAAGGGAACGATTCCAGCCACGGAACTTATCAAAACAATATGTAGAGCGCTAAGGTTAAATGCCTGTTCTTCATAGACGGAAAGTTATTTCAACATAGCGGATGACGGTGGATTCGCTAGACTGGCACAGTAGTCTTCAAACAAATCTGGGAACAGTACGCCAATTTCACAGTTGCATTTAAAAGTGCAGTGTTTAAACAGACATATCAATGGACAAGTATTGCCATTTTCATTTATAGACAGAATGGATAACTTCCCAATTTCCACAAGACAGAGGACTTGTTAGGTGCTCAACCAAAGCCTGTGGAGCAACAGCAACTCATATTAGGACAGTGAAACTACTGCCTCATGTTGTCAATGTTAAGATTCGCTATTAGTTCATTTAGCTGAAAACAGCTGGTAGTCCTGAATTCTGGCCTCCCAAGACACAGCTTGATCTGTAAGGTTTAGAACTAAATCTCATACAGTGCCTTACATTTGCAAATTGTATTTGTTCCACCACACACTGATGCTGCACAGAAAATATTAAGCTCATACCCAGCCCCTTCTCCCTCTCACAGCATGTTCTTTGAGTTGTATACTCTGTCCTGGAACCACTGTTTAGCATTATTTCACTCACAGAGAAAAGAATCCAGAAGTCATCAAAGTTTGGTAAGCTCTTTAATGGCAAGCTTATGGTGTAACTACATTGTTGGATTTGATGCCGAGGTGTCGGGGGAGAAAAAGTAGGAATGGAAGAATAGACAGGGTTCCATTGAAAGTTCACACCTTTTAAAGCATTTAACAAAAGGGCAACATCTTTTGGCAACCCATTTCACAGCTTTGTAGTCACAAACAGAGACAAATCTTCCAGCAAGAAAATGAGAAAAACCACACTAAAAACAGTTTTGCATGGCAAATGGCTCGTTATTTCTGCTTGATATGTTGCTGGCTGGATTGAGCCCAACATTAGTAGAGTAAAACTTGACAACAAAAATTGATTTAGACTTAACTCCAGTTTTGACATTTATTCCCCTACTCCCTAAAGATGAAAGTAGACATCCTTTACATGCAATGTTACCACATATCTTTGTCTACATAAATAACAGTAGGTCAGTACAGAAAGGGAATTCCAAAAGCTCAAAGTATTTTACATGAAACTGGTGTAGCTTTCCTGTGGTCAGTACTGGCTAGCTCAAAGAATTTTTTCTACAGACAAATGAACACCATTTCTGATACTCTATACGTTCCTGCTTACAACTGAGCTCTGATTGATGAAGCAATGTTACATGGCTTTATTTAAACTTGAGCTTGTAATAATGTAGCTGTGCCTTTATGCATAATACCTTTAGAAATAATAAAACAGGTGATGTTAAAAAATCCCAACGTAATGCATTTGACTGACAATTTAGCACATTGAACTGCTCATTGTAGGTGGGGCTCTTAAACAAATCTCCTCCTACAGGGTGCAATGTGCATCTGCCATGGACACCAGATACCAACAATGCAATCTGGTAAATTTCAGACCAAGTCTGATTAAATCCTAAAAGGGGCAGTTTCTGGTTTCAGAGAGGACTCGATATTTAGGTATTGAGGAACTCTAGGGAGAATGATGTGTCTTCATTGTGTGTTTTTATTGTAATAACCCCCTTTGGAAATTTAGGCCCCAATCTTACTCCTTCGCTCACAGAGGATGCATAACTCTTCTTCACTCCCAATGACTTCAGGGAATCCACCCACACAGAGCCTGTTAGGATTTAACACCTTCACTTCCTTCAGTCACTCCTGCCTAGTAATCAGGGACCATGGTTTTCCAACTGAGAACTCATATTGCAGAAGTGGGTTGGAAGAGAAGGGCTTTGCCAGATTTAAAAACCAAACAATAAAATGCCCCCCTTTGTTAAACACAATTCAGAACAGAGTACACAGACACTGGATACAAAGTGCCTGCTTCTTTAGCTGCTCAATCTTCAGAGCTGGAACCCCAGGCTGAGCAAGATTTTCAAGTGACTAGTGATTTCAGATGCCTTCGTTTTTGGGTGCCCAAGATGGGACATCTTGAAGGGACATGATTTTGAGAGGTTGGGTGTTCAGCATTTCCTGGAAATCAAGCCTCATTAAGATGTCTCAGTCTGGACACCCAAAATCACTAGTCACTTACCATCAAACCTTGACCAGTGTGCTTCAGTCTTGGGTCCTGGTAAAACATTACTAAAAGGACTCTTTATTGAGAGAAATTGGACAGCTATTCACTGGTTCTGTGAAACAGCCATCTGCAAACTACTTTGACTGTAATGGACCCTTGGGACGGCTTTTCACAGCTTATTAAGAAGTAACTACAGCTGGGGCTGGATATGCCACAAGCTGCTTCGCTGCAGAACACCTTCCCCACTCCTGCTCCCCCGACTCAAACAGCATGTCCTGCAACACAGGATGAAATCGCAATAGTATGTGCGCAGGCCACTGATAAAGGAAAACTAGCTACAATTATTTTCAGCAAAAACTGCATTTTATGAGCTTACAAATTTCAAAGGCACAGAGCTACCCAAAGTGGTGGGGGGTGGGGGGAAACTGACTAGCTGAGAAATAATACGGGATAGGGCTTGCGATTTGGACAGGGCGGTCCTGAGAGGTTCAAGTTACTGATTGCGACCGTGCATGGTGGGGTTGTTAGTCCCCACATCTGTGTCCATGAACAAAGAATTTAGTTTGTCTCTAAAATGAGTTGCCTGTATCCAGAGCAAGCTCTTTGGGGTCTTTTTGTTCTGTGTTTGGACAGCTCCTAGCACAATGGGGTCCTGGTCCATGGCTGGAGCTCCTATGCTACCACAATACAAATAAATAAATACCAACGCCAGGAAAAAAGGTCTCTTAGGCCTGGTCTACACTCAAAATTTAGGTCAACATAGCTATAGCACTCAGGGGTGTGAATAACCCACACCTCTGAGCCCAGGTCAGCATGGCTATGAACCCCCAGTTAGAATGCTTCGGTCTGCCTACCTACCGCCACTCAGGGAGGTGGAGTTCCTACAGTGATGGAAAAAGCCTATCCATCAACATAGGAAGCATCTACACTATCATGCTACGGTGGCATAGCTTCTGCAGCACAGCTGTGTCACTACAGTGCCTGTAGTGTTGACAAGCCCTAAGTTAATCTTTTCTGCATCCCTCCCCCTTGTCACCCCCACGTTTATCAATCATTATGCTAATTTTAACCTACACAGAACTACACCCCTGACTTTGAGACCTTATAGGAACATGTAGCAGGTTCTCTATGGACTGCATGGGATCCAGAAGCAGACTGCTTGGAGCTAAGTCTAAGATCTCTCAGAAATCCTGGCATTTTTTCTGAAAGACATCATTCTACTCTCTTGCCCTGCGCTACCCTCACCCCACCAAAACATAGTTGTAATATTTATAAAACCTATTCCTTTTTTCCTGACATTCCACCTATTTCTGAATCTCCCCAAACAGCACTCTGCTCATCGCAAAAGTGCAACTTGGATTCAAAAGAGCCAGGTCTGAGAGTCTCTGTTCTGGTACATTTATATTTAATTAGAAAATCAAATCTATACATGGAAAAAAGACTGGTTTTGCCCATTCTTTTTTACTGTCTTTTCACCAACATTCTGCTCTGAGGACGGGCAATAATAAAATACTTATCAGTGTTCATCCCTAGATCGAAAAGCACTTTATATGGGTGAGTAAACATTACTATCATCTTCATTTTACAGGTTGGGAAACTGAAGTACAAGATTCAGGTTTCAGAGTGGTAGCCGTGTTAGTCTGTATCAGCAAAAACAACGAGGAGTGCTTGTGGCACCTTAGAGACTAAGAGATTTTCAAAGGAATATATAGGAGTTAGGCACCCATTTCCCACTGAATTTCACCAGGATCTGGATGCATAACTCTCACAGACTC
The DNA here is from genome assembly GCA_003942145.1 of Platysternon megacephalum. NCBI lineage: Eukaryota > Metazoa > Chordata > Testudines > Platysternidae > Platysternon > Platysternon megacephalum. The sequence continues at coordinate 2,616,254 of QXTE01000027.1, read as the reverse complement.
CCCTGAAAACCCCAGTGACTCACCTAAAGTCAAGAGTGAATCAGTGGCAGAGCTGATAAGAAACCCCAGGTTCCCTGACTCAGGCTCCCACCCTGCAAGCTCTTATCCACGTGTGTTTGCAGGACTGGGATCTCAGGCTATCCACTGGGCCATGACTCCTCCTTTTACTTACTGGGTAAGTGGCTAATAATTCCAACTCAGACAAGGGAAGTGAGAAGGAAAAAATATAGTAAAAAGTTTGGGACCCTTGTGGTTCCACTAGATATCAGCATTTCTTGGATTGTTTGATAAATAAGAAACAATACCATAACAACACAGAAACGGATATGGTCAAAGTCTAAGAAACCAGTATTTTTGATAAAATACATTCTATATTAATGCTCATTCAACATTTAATACACATGTAAATTTATATTTTATCCTCTCTATATAAAATTCCAGTTTATTTTAAATGGTGCATGGTAGTAGCCTGACCCAGCAGTGGCTAAACATGCTCAGCTCCCAGCAAAATCAATGGGAGACAAGGGGGTTCAGCACTTTGCAGGACTAGGCCCTTTCAGGAGCCTGATCTTCAGTCCTTATTTGGGCAAAACTCTTGCTGGCTTCAATGGGAGTTTAACAGGAGTGAAAGTTGCAGGCTAGGACCCTAGGCAAGTTGCAGAAGTCACTCACATGGCATATGATGTTCAAAATAAAAACAAACAAATGAATACAGGAAATAATATATCTATCTTCATAATTTACAGCTTCATGTTTGCTTATAACCATATTAATGCTCAACTGCTCATTTGCAGATCAGAGTCAATCAAAATGCAGGCAAAGGTGGCAAAGTGCAGAATACATTACAACTCCATTGTATGTAGTTCACAAGGGCTGGATCCTCCAGCCTTCACTCACTCAAGTAGCTCTTACTCACAGAAATAGTCCCATTGTAGTCAAACAGCCTGATTCTCATTTGCATTAAGCCTCCTGCGAATTACATCTATACCCATGTTAGAGCAGTGCGAAGGAGCCTTAATGTAAGGGAGAATCAGAAGCTGTGCGCATAGTCATTTGCACCTGTGCAAAATCGGTTTAAATGGTTAGCAAATCAGAACGATAGTATTTTATACCCACCTTGCATAGGTGCAAACAATGCACTGCTTTAGGTTCAAAGCAGAGGAAAATCAGCCCCAAAAGGTCTATTTGTATGAGCTGGAATCAAAGGATCAGCACCTAAGGAAGTAACCCCCAAAAAGCTCCTCTGAAGGACGCCCCTGTGTAAAGTTATGACAAGTCTCTTTTAGATGGAAAGGAAAGAAAAACTTGGGTACTTAAAGCAGGGATGGAAACCACTGGTATTACATTTTATTTTGGTAAGCAAAAAGCCTATTACTGCTGTACAGTGTTATACAATGAACTGCCACAGTTCTCACACCACTAGTCCATAGAAAATGTGTTGCGACTATCATATTTATGCCTGCATGCCAAGAGAATGTACAAAGTTTCATTAAGCTCGGTTTCTTGTCTATTTTGTGATATTCTTAAACTCAGACTTTTACAGTGTTGCAGACACTTCTGTGCATATTCAAATACCATTTTCCATCCTGGTTACAGAAAGTTTTGCCTCTGTTAGAAAATTAAGTGTTATGCATCCCCTAAGCCTTCATCAGACACACAAATCACCAAGAAAATTAACTCTTTAACTAACCTTTAAAACAATTTCCTTTACAAACATATCCAATAGGAGATACTGCTAATAACAAGTATCAGAGGGGTAGCCGTGTTAGTCTGGATCTGTAAAAGCAGCAAAGAATCCTGTGGCACCTTATAGACTAACAGAGGTTTTGCAGCATGAGCTTTCGTGGGTGAATACCCACTTCTTCGGATGCATCCGAAGTGGGTATTCACCCACGAAAGCTCATGCTGCAAAACCTCTGTTAGTCTATAAGGTGCCACAGGATTCTTTGCTGCTAATAACAGGGTTTTTAAAAGGGTGTCAGTTGTTTCTGAGAGTTGTCCAAGCATTTTCTCTTCACTAAATGTTAATTTTTATAAAGCTAATGCTGTATTAAAGGGCTTTGACGTTTGTGACCTACATTTTGTGTTTTTAAAAAAGTTGTCTAAAAACAGTCATTTAGAAATACTTTCCTAGATAGTGGAAAATTGCTGTACGAGAATGGAATCCCTACTTTTCTTACATTTTCAGAATAAAAGGTGAGTAAATAAAGAGGTCCTGTCTTTTCACCATCTGACACTCACTTGAGAGTCACTTACACCTGGGCAAATGAGGTGTAAAATACTATGGGTCTTACTTTAATTTACTCTAAAACCCCCTTCCACCACTCTGGGGGACAGGTCATCAGCTGATGGAAACTGTCATCATTCCACAGGCAATTGACACCAGCCGAGGACCCACCCTAGGCAATGTAAAGGGACCTTAAAGTGGGCATAAATTACATCTGTGCTCCCTTCACGACCTTTTTACACAGCGAGAACAATGTAAAGGGGCCTTAGTGAGAATGAGAATCAGACCCTACCATTCTGGTTTGGTAGCATTTTACACCCACTTTGACAAGTATGAATAGCTACACAAGGTACAAGACACTGAAGAACAAGGCCCAGTGTGAAGAAGCGGATTCCATTATAACTTGAAGAGCCAGGTGCTGGTTTATACCCTTAGGGCTTCAAAGTTAAGTTGCACTTTAATTCAGGATGCTGCAAGATTTGAATAAAGTTGTTGTTTTATTAAAGCCAGCGAAGCTGAAGGTTGATTTTCGTGCAGGAGGAGAATACGCAATGGAAATTTTTTAATTCATTTAATATCTATTAAAACAGTATTTGGCTTTGGAACAGATGGCATCAAAGTACCAATGTGTATCATCATGTGCACTGATCACGCAAATGTCCTAATTATGCCCAGTGATTAACCCAGCACCTGTACATTCAGTTGGTGGTAAGAAACACTAAAATGTGCTGCACAAGCATTTGCCTAAATTTTGTCCCTCCTAAGTAATTATTTTTGTTCAATCTTTATGTGCACTTCTGCAATATTAACCACTATGAAACTAGTGCTTTACAGGCATAATCTCTCACAGTTTGATACTCTGACTGGTAGTATAGCAAAAAAAAATTGTTGAATTAAAACTAAAAGTGCAGATTGCATTTATTCTCTGCATTCATTTTCCTCCGTAAGGTCATATGTGAGTACTTCACACACTATTCAACAGTTACTACATTCAAAGTACTCTACATTCATGTCAGTGAATGTTATTCTCAAAACACAAGTCAAAGAGACAGTCAGCGACAAAACTAGTTCTAAATTAACGATGGCAGAATGCTACCAAGACAACTCCATAGAAACCTCACTGAAACAGGAGTGAAATTCAGGTCACTTCTTAGCAAAGCTCATCACAGAGATATTTATGTTTTTATTTTATTTTTTTAAACTTTGATTTTGGGAGTCATATTTCCCATGTGATGCGCTAATTCAAAAATGCTAATGCAGGAGCACATGACCCCACCTGGTACCAAGGGATTAAGATCTTTTAATTCCTCAGATAATTACTGCTGGCTGACACCCATTTGTTGGTGATCGGCTTCTGGTTCCTCCTCTTCCACATCTGCGTTATATTCTTCAAATGCATCATCATCGACATCTGGAAGCCCCAGTAACTATTTTTAAAGAGAAAATGGGAAAGTGTAATAATCAATGGCAAAGATCAAACTGATGCCATGTTGCCAATTCTTGCAATTTTACCATGAGTCTCGCCCCAATATTTGGCTTCTTTTTTTTTTTTTTAAAGTAAATTTCCAGTCCTCATGGTTGCATAGAAAAGCTTCAAAATGTGAACCAAGTGCACCCTAAAGGCTCAGAAACCAGCAGACAAATAAAATTATTCACAAACATTATGGGGGGCGGGGCGGGGGGAGATACCTTATGATCTTTATGCCAGTCATGATTTTTGAGGCCTGAAACGCATGATTTTTGAATGCTTATGGTTGGCAATACAACTGATGCTCTAAATTCAAAAGGACCCTGTGTAGTATACTTCAGCTCTAGTTAACTCAGTTTAAAATTCTCCATTTGCACTGCATTCAATAACCCTACAAGACGATCGCACTTACTCCTTTTGCTATTGCACCAAAAAGGAAACCATTCTATCCCATGAACACAGGAATGGCCAGAGTGCAGCTCATTGAGTTAGATGGGGTAGCCATAGGTGCTAAAGCCCTAAAAGACCAGAAGATCCCAGCATGCAATCGCTTCATCTTGAACTATTCACTCTCTCAATCAAGTTGGAGCATTTTATGCCGAGTTCAGTAGTCTTAGTAGGAGATAGCTGCATATTAAAATCAAAGTTGGCCACAATCCTCTCAAACTTCTACAAATTAGATTTAGACTCCTGACAAGGTATCAATTAGGGCTGTCAAGCGATTAAAAAAATTAATCGCGATTAATCGCGCTGTTAAACAATAATAGAATACCATTTATTTAAATATTTTTGGATGTTTTCTACATTTTCAAATATATTGATTTCAATTACAACACAGAATACAAAGTGAAGAGTGCTCACTTTATATTGATTTTTGATTTAAAAAAAACAATAGTATTTTTCAATTCACCTCATACAAGTACTGTAGTGCAATCTCTTTATCATGAAAGTTGAACTTAAAAATGTAGAATTATGTACAAAAAAATAAAACAATGTAAAACGTTAGAGTCTACAAATCCAATCAGTCCTACTTCTTGTTCAGCCAATCGCTAAGACAAACAAGTTTGTTTACATTTGCAGAAGATAATGCTGCCTGCTTCTTGTTTACATTGTCACCTGAAAGTGAGAACAGGCGTTTGCATGGCACTGTTGTAGCCGGCGTTGCAAGATATTTACATGCCAGACGTGCTAAAGATTCATATGTCCCTTCATGCTTCAACCACCATTCCAGAGGACACAGGTCCATACTGATGACGGGTTCTGCTCGATAACGATCCAAAGTAGTGCAGACCAACGCATGTTAATTTTCATTATCAGAGTCAGATGCCACCAGCAGAAGGTTGATTTTCTTTTTTGGTGGTTTGGGTTCTGTTGTTTCCACATCAGTGTTGCTCTTTGAAGACTTCTGAAAGCATGTTCCACACCTCGTCCCTCTCAGACTTTGGAAGGCACTTCAGATTCTTAAATCTTGGATCGAGTGCTGTAGCTATCTTTAGAAATTTCACATCGGTATCTTCTTTGCATTTTGTCAAATTTGCAGTGAAAGTGTTCTTAAAATGAACATGTGCTGGGTCATCATCCAAGACTGCTATAACATGAAATATATGGCAGAATGTGGGAAAAACAGAGCAGGAGACATACAATTCTCCCCCCAAGGAGTTCAGTCACAAATTTTTAATTAACACATTATTTTTTTAACGAACATCATCAGCATGGAAGCATGTCCTCTAGAACGATGGCCTAGGCATGAAGAGGCATATGAATCTTTAGTACATAAGGCACGTAAATATCTTGAAACACCAGCTACAATAGTGCCATGCAAATGTCTGTGACATTGTAATTAAGAAGCGGGCAGCATTATCTCCCATAAATGTAAACAAACTTGTTTCTCTTAGCGACTGGCTGAACAAGAAGTAGGACTGAGTAGACTTGTAGGCTCTGAAGTTTTACATTGTTTTGTTTTTGAGTGCAGTTACGTAACAAAAAACCAACATTTGTAAGTTGTACTTTTATGATCAAGAGATTGCACGACAGTACTTGCATGAGGTGAATTGAAAAATACTATTTATCATTTTTACAGTGCAAATATTTGTAATAAAAAATTATAGAAAGTGAGCACTGTACACTTTGTATTCTATGTTGTAATTGAAATCGATATATTTTAAAATGTAGAAAAAAATCAAAGAAATTTAATAAATTTCAACTGGTATTCTATTGTTTAACAGTGTAATTAAACACGATTAATTTTTTTGAGTTAATCGTGTGAGTTAACTGCAATTAAATCGACAGTCCTAGTACCAATACATCTCTCAGTTGTGCAAAGTTTGCATGCCTCAGCTCTATAATGTTTCAGATCATTGTAATGGCAACTGTTTGTTTTAGAAGATGGAAAACTATTTGAACTTTTCCCTCTTCCTCCAAAGAGATTGGCAAGCCAATTAAATTCAGGAATACATAAACACATCCAAGTCAAAACAATGCATCTGCTTTGAAAATCTCATACCAGACACCTCACAAATCTTACATAAACAGCTATTAATATCTGCAAAGCAAAATCATATACTAAGCCTTATTGATAATACTAGGTATTTAGCCTGGTAAGACTGAAAGAGCAACCACAGACACATGCTGCACCTTCCTTGGAGAGGGATTCAGCTGTTGTCTCATAGGAGGGGAAAAAACAACCGTCTCCACCAGGAAAGGGAAATTTTTATACAGGGATATGAAAATTACAAGGCCAACTTTTAAAAATGTGAGTTAGTTTATTATATTTTTGCATTCAAAACTATTCAATGGACACAAGGACAATATCCAGCTGTGGCCTTTGGGCCCAGCAAAGCTCATGGTTTTTGGGCCCACCATCCCTTGATCTGAGGGAAAACTAATCACATAAATGAGCATCTTAACCTTCATATTGGGGGTGAGGGGAGTTTCTAGCTCTTTGCCTGCAAAATTAGCACAAGCAGCGTAATGAAATATAAACATATCATGAGGGTCAAAAAGGACAAACAACAGGGCTCTGCTTCTGGAGAGAGAGAGGCTGGGGACCTACAGATCACACACACACACGCTGTACTTGTTATATAAAATTAATCAGTTAAGTGAGGCGTCTACTCCAAAGAAGCATCTTGCTAGTCCTCTCTGAAATCCTGATTAAATCCATGGACGTTAGGTGCCTAAATGCCTCTGAGAATCTGGGCCTAGGTGACTTAAGAGCCTAAGTGCCATTTTCAAACGTGACTTGGGCAGTTAGGTGCCAAAGTCCCTTTACATTCAATGGGAGCTACACTTCTACATCACATTGCGCCTTTGGAAAATTTTACCCTTTGTTATTATTTATACTGCAGTAGCAACCAAAGGGCCCAATCAGGATCTGGGCCCAAAGCACTAGGCACCTGTACAAGCATTTAGGAAGACCCAGTCCCTGCCTTAAAGTGTTTATAAAGAAACAGAAGGAGAGTGGGGCAAAGGAATAGAACAGGGAATAAAGTGATCAGGGTGATGGCAGCCACAGCACATTAGCGTCATGTCATTATTCTTTTAAACATATCAGTTTAATATATCTGTCCTATTTATATTACAAAATCTTGGTTTTAGTGTGTTTGGGGGGGCATTGTGGGTTGAAGTGGTGGAAGAAGGGAAGGCTGGAACAAGAGAGGGGAATGGATAAAAGGAGAGAGAAAATGAGGAGGAGGTGAGCAGGAGAACAGAATAGAAGAGAGAGGAGGAAAAATGGAGGAGGGACAGAAGCCTAATGGGCATGGAGAGCTAGTCCAGCCAGCTGAAGGAGTGCACCAGGAGGAGATGGGCTGGATGAAGGAAGACCAACAAGCAATCACAGTACAGCAAATGATGAGAAAACAATCCAGAGTCCAAAGTTTATTTATCCATTCAGTCCATGCTATTCATCTATCAGGGATTTTGGGGTGCATGACTGAAGGCCATGAGCATATCAGCTTTTACACAGAAAATGTCCTACTTGTATTTAGTCTTTCATACTGAAGGTACCACACATTGTCAGAGGACTGGAATTTGCAGAAAGATGTTGCTGGTACATCTAACCAGAGAAGAGTAACAGTCATTTGTATTTAGGGTATATGATTCAGCTGTAAATAAGTGATTTGGGTAGGGACTACGTTCCCAGGATTTTTTTTATCTTGTATATTTTAACTAGTGCAAGGTGTCTTGTACACTCATGGTGGTATCTAAATAATCCAATAGTTTGTAAACAGCAGACCTGGGGGAAGGTGATAATGTATTTAATCAAAATCTAACAAACAAATATTAAAATATGTATATATATATATATGGCTTAAGAAATACAAATGATTCTACTCTAAAAATAATGTGGATGCATTAATTCTTTCACATCAGGAATCAATAGCCAGACAAAAAGATAGGTGCTTAGAACTATCAGCATAAATGCTTCACAACCTATATTCAGGAACTAAAATGGCATAGTAGAAACAGGTGTGTTTGAGATGAGACAAGGATGCAGAACACCAAAAAAGCGATGAGTTTTGTGGGGATTTTATTATTTGATTTTTTGCTAGGAAGAGACTAAAGAAGCTCAATTTAGTCCATCCAAGAGAAAGTTAACAGGTGACTTGATCACACTCTGTAAGCATATGGGGAAGAGATTTCTGGTAATCTGATCTAGCAAAAAAGGCATAATAAGATCCAATGGTTGGAAACTGAAATTAGACTAATTCAGACTAGAAATAAGGAGCAAGTTTGTCATAGTGAGGGGAACTTATTTCCAACGGCTAATTATCTAGGGATGTGGTCGATTTCAGCCACATGAAGTCTTTAAATCAAGACTGGATATCTTTTTAAAAGATACACTGTAGCTAAACCAGAATTTATGGGCTTGATGCAGGAATTACTCTGTGAAATACTATGGCTTGTGTTACACAGGAGGTCAGACTAGATGATCACAATGGTCTTTTCTGGCCTTAGAATCTATTAGCTTTTATTTCTTCAGTTTAAGAGTGGCTTAATTTGGTTTATTTTAAACCAATTCCTAATAGACTTAAGCTACACTTAAATAAACCTGATTTAAACAGAAACACGAGTGTCCAAACTGGGGTTTGCATCAGTTTAACTAATTTGGTTTGAAACCACTCCTTTAGTTAAACAGCTGGAACTTTTTTGTGTAGACAAGGCTTTAAGCTACATTGAGGGAAGGAAAATCTCTCTCAAGGGATGAACATTGTTCTGGGAAGTGTATTTTTATATGTTTACCATAATTAGAGTAGCTGCACGGATGGATCGAATTTCCAGTCCCGTCTAAGAAAAGTGTGCACCGGCTCTATTCACCTCCGCTCTCTAGATGGATTTTTTTAAACGAAGTTCTTTCACAGTTGCCACTGAAGTTGGCAATTGGCCTTTTAAGGTTGCAACACAGAGTAAATGAGGCCCAGTATTTCATAGGCACACTCCTGGCCACTTGCCTTTTGTATTAAACTCTTGGGATGAAGTTTAGTCCTCATAATCAGCTGGTCAAAATATCATCAAAAAAGTTCGAAAAAATTTGTCTAAAATGTTTCATTTTTCATCAACAGTTCAAAAACATAACCAGCTTCGCTTACTGACATGATCTAAGCAGACATAGTGAAAGCACAAGACTCTGCCAATAAACCTCTACTCTTCTCTATGACACTCTAGTTATTCCACTCCTAGGCCACTCAAGAGGAGAGGCTGACAATATGCTGTATTATGTGGTAGTTTAGCAAGACAAATGTCCAGTCGGGACTATGCTGAGACCACCAAATTCTCTTCACTTTGACAAAAGCCACGTTTTAATATAGGTCTCTGGCAGCAGATGGCTAGTACAGTAACATGAGGTATCTTAGCCCTATACATCTCAGTGCTATATAAGGATTGATGAGCAGAAAATGTTAAGAGCAAAATATAACAAAACAAAAAACAAACAAAAAAGTCAAACTATTACTATTCCACTCACTTGCTGAGAGGCTATCCTGAGCTATCTCAAATATCAGGTGATCTCAAGGCTAAAATCTGAACTTACAGTTTTGTCCCCCTCTGCCTCCCCAAACTGTATTTGCTTTATACAGATCCTTGAAAAACTCCCAAATTCCAGTGCTGGGAAATGACTCTGCCACCAAGTCCTACATAGCTTTGTAGAGCATGGGACCCCAGTAATGAGCGAGTGCTGAGAGAATGCGGAATCGGTCAACACTATGCTCAGCTGATGCAGCAACTCATGATGTCGGACGCCATCAGGTGATCAAGGGACAACTACATAGAACACATCACCGGACATCGGCAATACCAGGAGGGATGAGCTGGAGTGCCGATGAGAAGCGCAGTCAGGAAAGTAACAAATACTTTCCTCATGGACTGTATTTTCTAAATGGACAACCAACCTAATTCTCAATTACTGAGGGACAATCTTCACTCATTGATATATTTTGCTTTCCACAACCAAATCTCTGTACAACTTTTCATGAGTGATGTACCCGAGTATTCGGATTCTAATATCTAAACTGTATTGTTAAATCTATTCACCTAAATTTGGGTTATTGCTGATTATGTACTCTATGTATCATATGACTTTTAAAAACGAACGTTATATTTGTGGATCATCTAAGCGCTATACCCAGATGTACAGACACTCTTTCCCCAACCTATGTATTATATAATTTTTTTAACATTAGCTTTAATAAAATTTTTAATTCCATTCTTCATACTCAGTGCTTGATCAACCATGTACAATTCATCATCAGGGTGGGGTGCCAGTTCCACTGGCTGGGACATCAATTTGCTTCCCACCACAGCAGGGAATCTCAATTTGTCAAACGAGAAGCTAGAAATTAAAAGGCATCTGATTTACAAGAACAGGCTCCCTGTGCTCACTGTTAGCTTGTTTGAGCTACTTGACTGGACAAATAAGTCATTGTGAAAAATCTGTCTTGTTCTCAATGGCACATTTTATTAAAATCACAAATATAGTAAATATATAGAAGTAAAACATGCACCTACAGGCCTGAAAGATTTGAAGACTTTTTCCAGTATTTCATGGAGTGTCTTTTTACCACAGGAAGAGATGTAGTCCTGTGCCAACTGCAGGAAAGGTAAGCAGTCCTCACTTTCACTCCACACATGCTAAAAGACAATAGCAATGAAAGAAAGAACAGGAGTTAATAGGAATTCATGTGGACTTTTTCATATGATTTTATGATGATATGGTTTAAAGATGTACCAAGGTGTACTGGACCTGCAATTTAAATTTGTACTAGGGATACAGATATTGCTTTACTTCAGGAACTGGGTATGGTCCCACATTTTTAAAGCAGCCTCCAGAGATCCAACTTGGTTGCATTAGCACAATATACCAGGAGATAGAGAAAAGGATGAAGGCTTGGAAATAAATTAGAAAATACACTGTTCATGATTGAACCAGGGTGGGGAATCAGAATGTCCCAAATGCACATGTCCCATCTACACATTGCCTCATGTATATCATTTTACAAGTAAAGTTGCTTTTGTTTAACATCAGCCCTGCAAACTCAGCTTGGGATCTGAAAGTCAAGATGAGGTTTTTCCTTCTTATGCATCATCCGCAGTAATAATGCCCCCAGCAACACATGAGCAATCTCATTCTTTTTCAGGTTGTTTGACACTGTAATTTGGTAAACAACTCTCCTGATGATGCACAAGAAGAAACAGAATCCTGAGTATGTCCATGGGGTACTCTGACTTGTCCCACAGCCCGGTTCTACGAAACTTCAGGCCTTCAACCTTTCCTGTAACCCCTGCATATTCTGCCAATACAATGTTGTTTGAAAAAGACTGCATGCAAGCGCTGATGAAAGCCTTCAAACAGGGACATGACTTACATGGAAGTGCAGGGTGAAAACACTGTTTACAGGATGCTTTCTGAATGCCTCTCTCACTGAGATTCTAATGACAGAAGCATAACGCTGCATGGAAAGGTAGATGCTACAACTTCCCTTACTTTCCCCCCAAAGTACTGTGCATCTAATGTATCTGTTAGTACATGAACAGTAGGGTACACTTAATAAGGGTAGAGTAGAAACTCTGAAATTAAACTAATATTAAGGAAAGAATAAGAATCAAAAAATGTCTCAACCCATAACATGCAAACTTATTTCCTAGTCAGTAGAAATTAGCTGACATGAATTAAGTTCTACGTTTCTACAATTAAGAGATTGCAAAGCATGAGCTAAGCTACCTCTTTAAAAAGAAAAATTATAACTACCTTTGTACTAACCTCACTTGACCTACATTTTCTTTGATGCCTGTTACAGTTTACAAAAGTAGTGTGTGTTTCTGAAGTGAAATTTCTGCCATTATATTTCTGCCAATACATGTAAAAATGGCCCCTTCCTACTGAGTAGATTTGCTTCTGGTATTTGTCCAGAGTCATACCTGCCCATTTTAGTGACAAAAATATGTTTTTTACAGGGAAATTTAATCCCATGTAACCTCACAATGCTATATTTTACAGAGTCAGAGTCCCACCACATTTTAAACTCCACTGTGAATTTATCAGCATTTGCTCAAAATAAACTGGTCTGGTGCACGAGGGAAAACTCAAGCAAATTACTCATCAGAAAATCTTTTAGTCTTCAAAGAGATTTTTTTTTTTTTACATAGTGTAAAGCAATAAGCAATTAAGGCTTCCAGCAATTTCCACATCTGCGGAAGATTTAAAATTTTGGTTGTAGCAACAAATGTATTATGGAAGCATCTCATATGGGGAAGGCTTGGTTTCATCTACTAAAAGAAAACATGAAAGTATTATCATGATATCTAATAAAGCTGCACCTACAGTCTTTTCTGCAAGTTCAGTACTGATGCATGCAGCAACTTAAGAATGTGAATCTAAATAGTCTGATTCACGAGTCTACAAAAGAACCTGTAAAAGGAATTTTTGTCTTTCACAATAAGATAAATGAAAATTGAAGGTTCAGCTCTTGCTTTGGAAGTTATAGCAGGACTTAAAATCTGCACACACAGAGGATGCTTTTGTTGAGAAACCCACTAAATCTCTGCAATCTCTTTGCAATAGGGAAAACAGCCCGCTGGTAAGCTGGGGTAACAGAGTTTAATTGTGGCAGAGCAATAAGGAAAAGGTAAACCTCATCCTCCAGATAAGTTGTTTTCAGGCTAGACCTATTTTGCTCCTGGTTGCTTTGTGTTAACACAAAAGCACACAGCTACTAATTTCAACCTCAGCTGACCCAGGATCAAGGTTGAAATATTTAATTCAGCATCTGTGCATACAGCATGCAATCTTTGGAAAGCAAGGCTGAAGCAGTTCATTGTATAGCGCTTGAAGGTTTTTCCATTCAGTCTTTAGCGGGTTCAGCAGTATTAAACGATATTTATTGGATCACTTTTTTCAAAACCTACCTGTTGAGCATGCTAGTATAGTATTTTATCTTTACTGAGGTAATTTTGTTGATGAAGAGTATTCAGACTGATTCTGTGCTAAGATATATTAGAGGAAATCTTGTAATAAGGTAACGCAAAATTGGTACTTGTAGTATCATTTAGTATGAATACTAGAAATAACAAATTTCAGAGTAGCAGCCGTGTTAGTCTGTATCCGCAAAAAGAACAGGAGTACTTGTGGCACCTTAGAGACTAACAAATTTATTTGAGCATAAGCTTCCGTGGGCTACAGCCCACTTCATCAGATGCATGTAGTGGAAAATACAGTAGGAAGATATATATATACACAGAGAACATGAAACAATGTGTGTTACCATACACACTATAAGGAGAGTGATCAGTTAAGGTGAGCTTTTACCAGCAGGAGAGAAAAAAAACTGTTTGTAGTGGTAATGAAAATGGCCCATTTCCGGCAATTGACAAGGAGATATGAGGAACTGGGGGGGACGGAATAAGCATGGGGAAATAGTTTTACTTTGTGTAATGGCCCATCCACTCCCAGTCTTTATTCAAACCTAATTTAATGGTGTCCAATTTGCAAATTAATTCCAATTCAGCAGTCTCTCGTTGGAGTCTGTTTTTGAAGTTTTTTTGTTGTAATATTGCGACTTTCAGGTCTGTAATTGAGTGGCCAGGGAGATTGAAGTGTTCTCCAACTGGCTTTTGAATGTTATAATTCTTGCCGTCTGATTTGTGTCCATTTATTCTTTTACGTAGAGACTATCCGGTTTGGCCAATGTACATGGCAGAGGGGCATTGCTGGCATATGATGGCATATATCACATTGGTAGATGTGCAGGTGAATGAGCCTCTGATAGTGTGGCTGATGTGATTAGGTCCCATGATGGTATCCCCTGAATAGATATGTGGACAGAGTTAGCAACGGGCTTTGTTGCAAGGATAGGTTCCTGGGTTAGTGTTTTTGCTGTGTGGTGGCTGGTGAGTATTTGCTTCAGGTTTGGGGGCTGTCTGTAAGCGAGGACTGGTCTGTCTCTCAAGATCTGTGAGAGTGATGGATCATCCTTCAGGATAGGTTGTAGATCCTTGATGAAGTGCTGGAGAGGTTTTAGTTGGGGGCTGAAGGTGATGGCTAGTGGCGTTCTGTTACTTTCTTTGTTGGGCCTATCCTGTAGTAGGTGACTTCTGGGTACTCTTCTGGCTCTGTCAATCTGTTTTTTCACTTCAGCAGGTGGGTACTGTAGTTGTAAGAACGCTTGATAGAGATCTTGTAGGTGTTTGTCTCTGTCTGAGGGGTTGGAGCAAATGCGATTGTATGGCTGTAGACAATGGATCGAGTGGTATGGTCTGGATGAAAGCTGGAGGCATGTAGGTAAGTATAGCGGTCAGTAGGTTTCCGGTATAGGGGGGTGTTTATGTGGCCATCGTTTATTAGTACTGTAGTGTCCAGGAAGTGGATCTCTTGTGTGGACTGGTCCAGGCTGAGGTTGATGGTGGGGTGGAAATTCTTGAAATCATGATGGAATTCCTCAAGGGCTTCTTTTCCATAGGTCCAGATGATGAAGATGTCATCAATGTAGCTCAAGTAGAATAGGGGCGTTAGGGGACGAGAGCTGAGGAAGCGTTGTTCTAAGTCAGCCATAAAAAAGTTGGCATACTGTGGGGCCATGCGGGTGCCCATAGCAGTGACGCTGATTTGAAGGTACACATTGTCCCCAAATGTGAAATAGTTGTGGGTGAGGACAAAGTTACAAAGTTCAACCACCAGGTTTGCCGTGACATTATCGGGGATACCGTTCCTGACGGCTTGTAGTCCATCTTTGTGTGGAATGTGAAATTAATTTGCAAATTGGACACCATTAAATTAGGTTTGAATAAAGACTGGGAGTGGATGGGCCATTACACAAAGTAAAACTATTTCCCCATGCTTAGTTCTCCCCCCCACCCCCCCCCCACCCCCCCCCCCCCCCCCCCCTCCCCCCCCCCCCCCCCCCCAGTTCCTCATATCTCCTTGTCAATTGCTGGAAATGGGCCATTTTCATTACCACTACAAACAGTTTTTTCCCTCTCTCCTGCTGGTAAAAGCTCACTTTAACTGATCACTCTCCTTAGTGTATGGTAACACCCATTGTTTCATGTTCTCGGTGTGTATATATATATCTTCCTACTGTATTTTCCACTACATGCGTCTGATGAAGTGGGCTGTAGCCCACGAAAGCTTATGCTCAAATAAATTTGTTAGTCTCTAAGGTGCCACAAGTACTCCTGTTCTTTTTGAGAAATGTTCTTTTTGAGAAATAACAAAGTGACAACAGAGAATACATAATATAAATAATAACTTATACCACCCTCGCCCATACTGGGTAAGGTTATATAGCAAATCCAATGAAGTATTTGGGGGACACTGTAACCTATAAAAGCAGAGATTAAGGCCCAGATGTTAAAGGTACTTAAGTACCTAAAGTGCAGATAGATGCCTAGTGGAGAAGGCACCTCAGGTGCTTTTGAAGATCCCACTAGGTGCCTATCTGCATTGTAAGGTGCCTAAATACTTTTTAAAATCTAGCCCTTAGAGATCTTCTCATGTAATTAAAACTATGCAATACTGGAGTTCTCAAATATTTTCATAGTGTGAACCACATCTTAACAGAGATTGCTTTATGGACCACATCCTTTGCATTCACAATCACACAAGATTCCTGTGGCAACTACAGCAATTGCTTAAGTGGAAAAGTAATATTAGGAAAGTATTTAATAGATGTTTAGCTTCTTTTAATGTAATTCAGCAGGTGCAAACTAGGAGGAATCACCTACACCAGGGGTAGGCAACCTATGGCATGCTTGCCGAAGGCGGCACGTGAGCTGATTTTCAGCGGCACTCAGACTGCCCGGGTCCTGGCCACTGGTCTGGGGGGCTCTGCATTTTAATTTAATTTTAAATGAAGCTTCTCAAACATTTTAAAAACCTTATTTACTTTACATACAACAATAGTTTAGTTATATATTATAGACTTATAGAAAGAGACCTTCCAAAAACGTTAAAATGTATTACTGGCACGCGAAACCTTAAATTAGAGTGAAAAAATTAAGACTCGGCACACCACTTCTGAAAGGTTGCCGACCCCTGACCTACACCCATTGACTAGCCAGTTCCCTCTAGACTGCTACCAAGTGCTTTGTGGGCCACAGTTTGGGAAATTTCTGATTTCATGCATGATTAAAAATTATTTCCCCCATCTATTTCTCAACTACCCCCTGCCCTTACTTGTCTTCCTCTTCCCTCTGTCACACTCCTCTAATTAATCATTTAATCCTTCAAAGTTCATGATTTATCACATACATCTCTGGCACCCCCTATTATCAGTGGTCCCCAAACTTTTCAGGGTCGTGCCCCTCCCTTAACCCTGTCCTCGCACCTCCTCCCTTGGGAGCCGGAAGCAGGGCTCCCTGGGGGGCAAAGGGGGAATACAGGCAGGAGTAAGGGGGACAAGGCTGGAGCCAGGGCTGGGTGTGGGTCTGGGGCCGGGGCTAGGAACAGAGGTGCGGCCAGGCCAGGAGCAGAACCACAGCTGGTTCCGGGGATGGGTGTGGCTCTGCTCCCTGCCCCAGGCCAGCAATGGAGCTGCGGGCTGCAGGTGGGGCAGGAAGCAGATCTGCAGCGGGGCCTGCAGCTGGGTGCGGAGCCACGGCCAAAGCTGGGGATGGGCCCAGGAGCCTGGGTCGTGGCTGGAGCAGAGCTCGGGGAAGGGTGGTGCTCCCTCCCGACTCAAGTGGGAGCTGGCCCAGGCCCCACCCCCCTAAACATTCCTCTGCACCCCCCAAAGGGGGCACGCCGCACAGTTTGGGGACCTCTGCCCTATGTACTCTGTTGAAGTCTCTTCCTTATTCTGAAATGAACATGTAAAGAAAAGTGATGAAAACACTATGGGTATGATTCTCATGTATACTTAAGAGTATATCTACACTGCAAGTGCAGGTCTGATTTGTTTCTCATGCTAGCTAAATTAAAGCTAGCATGGGTATGCCTACCTATGCTACAATCACACTTGAAGTGCAGACATGCCCTTTGACACCTTTACAACACTCTGACAGTGTAAAGAGGCCTCAAAGCATGTAATTACACCATTCTGGCAGTGAAAATGGGCCTGAAAGTTGACATAAATTAAAGTGACAGGTTTCAGAGTAGCAGCCGTATTAGTCTGTATCCGTAAAAAGAACAGGAGTACTTGTGGCACCTTAGAGACTAACCAATTTATTTGAGCACGAAAGCTTATGCTTAAATTAATTTGTTAGTCTCTAAGGTGCCACAAGTACTCCTGTTCTTTTTATAAATTAAAGTCAGACCCATTCATGTGGCCAAAGTCATAGGAAGGGTCTTTAGTGCAAATGAGGCCCCAGGTTTTTATTGTTTTCTTAAAATGAACTTTAATACAAATATTCCACATATAATGAAAACTGTCTTTTGGAACATTTAAAAAAAGAGTCTGCAAAAATGAGTCTGTCAGGCTGGTATAATTAATATGGTGAACAGATCATTATTAGTTCTGAGCTGTTATACTAAAGAGACATCAACTGAGGAAAAATCATTCCTGTATTTTTTGTAAGAGGACTAATGCTAAAAGTACCCCCTGAGGGGACTACAGCTGAAAGAGATTGGAGAAACATAGTTCTCTGTTTTTCTGGTAGCTTTGGGTTGGGGGGATGGAGCCTTTCAAACAGAACAACTGGGAAGAAAAAAGAAAATGTGGTTGTAAAACCACAAAAATTGGCAGGATAGTGCAGGGGCAGGAGTAAGATCTGAAACTACTTATACTTTTGTGGTTTGGGTTTTTTTTAAATTGACTAGATTTCAACTAATGTGGATTATATAACAATACAATATAACACATAAATAAGAAACACATGAGCTTTCTCTGTGATGTAGGATATCATTTGAATTCCTGGATGGAATTATAGTCTTAGCCCAGATCCTGCAATTGGATCTACATGAGTGCCCCAAAAGTGCTACTGACTTCAGTGGGGCTTGGCATGGCCACAGGGGCTCACCTGCAGGTATCCAGTTGAAGGATGTGGCCATTTAGACCTGGTCCTACAGGGAGTTGTACACATGCATAGGTGTTTGCAGGATTGGGGTGTCAGGATCCAGTCCTGCAATGGGCAAAAGGGCTTCCACACACTGGCAGAATCCTGACTTTTGTTATACAGTAACTGGTGGATACATTAGTCCTTCAGTTAAACTTTACATCGTCTCCTGATTTGTAATTCTGCAACACCATCTGCACAATGTGATAAATAAGTATCTTCCGATTGGGTTTTGTGCTCTTTGGGCAAGTCACTTACTGTACTTTGTCTCCATTTACCCAGCTGTAAAATGGGTTCTTATTGCACCTATCTATCAGAGGTTTTATGAGGGAGAACTTGCTAACATTTGTATAGCAGATTGAGGGATGTAAGGTGCTATGAATTAAAGTGCTATGGCATTTCTTCAATAATGCTAGAAGCCATTTAAAAAAACAAAACATTCTTTTAGGTGTACTGAACTGGAGCTTTACAATTTATAAACCCTGCAGTAAAGGTCAGGTTTTTCCATTCAACACTAAGATGTTGGAGTTGGGGGAAAAACACCCTCTTGATCCTGAAGCCATTTTTGTTACCATCATTGTACAAACTTGCTGAACACTCCAGCAGGCCAGGATGTGCAGGCAACTGAGGCTGCTGGGGGAGGAGGGAGAGGAAAGGCCAGCACCTGCCCCCCATCACACTGTAACCAAGGTGGGAGTGGGGAAGGACATTTAGGAAACAGTTTCCTGGAGGATCAAGGGTGACTAAGAGTAAATTCACACAGACCCAGAGAGGGGATGGGACACAGGGGGAGGGAGCCCTATCTTTCTGACTCCATTTTATTCTCCACATTCTCCATTTGCTGCGACAGCGAAGCAGCCCCCCAACCACAGCCTAGGGGGGCAGTGCACTTAGTGGTACACAAGCAAACCACAGCGCAGGAGCAAGAGGGGGGCCTCAGGCTCCTCCCCACCCCTCGGGAACCTGCATCCTCGCCCAACCCCCAACTCCTCCAGCCGCACAGGGTGGGGCTGGGGGTGCTGCGAAGGGCTCCGTGGCTCCTTGCCCTACCTGGGGCGGGGGCCGCCTCCATAGGGTGGTGGCTGCTCTCCCCCCCCTCCCCGGTAGCCCAGCCTGCCAATGACCACCCAGCACCAGACTCCATTTTGCAGCTTTTTGCTGCGGGCTGGGAATTCTCTCTCCCCCCGCCCCCAGCCAAGGGCTCTGCCAGCCCCGCCGCCCGCCGGGCTTTGCCAGCAGCTCAGCCCCCGGCCTGGCTGGGGCCCGTTCTCCCCTCCCCAGCCGCTGCGGCCGGAGCCCCCCGCCCGCCCCGCGGGGAGCCCGCCCCCTGCGCCCCAGCCGCAGGGAAACCGGGCTGCGCCCAGCCCCACAGAGCGAGGGGAGGCGGCGCCCGCCGGCGGGGTGGGGTGGGTCACTCCCTCCCAAGCAGGCCGGCTGCCCAGGCGGCCCCAGGCGCTCCCCGCGGGGTCCCACCCAAGCAGGCAGGCCGGCCTGGGGAGAGGGCGGATAAGGAGCGAGCAGCAGTACGGCCCCCCCAGCCCAGCTACTTACAAAATTGTCCCCGCAGCCGCTGTCCGGACACAGCACGTAGAAGGAGACGCCGGGATCGGCGTAGAAATCCATCCTCCGCTCCGTCTCCTCGGTGGCGATGAGCTCGAAGGGGGTGTTGGAGCACCACTTCTCCGCCACGTCCGCCAGCTGCTGGAAAGCCATGCTCGCTCGCTCGCTCCCTGCAGCCGCCGCCGCGCACCCCACGCGCCCTCGGGGCCTGGCTCCGTCCCTCCCTCCCGCTAGAAAACGGGTGTGGGGAGAGGTCCAGGCTGGGGAGCTCCCGATCCACTTCAGCACCTCGGGCTGCGGCTCCCACTCAGCATTATTTGCTAACTTACATGTATTGTTTACATGCCGTGCGTACAAGGCGCCCTCCTCCTCCTCCTCTTCCTCCTGGTGCTGGTGCTGCTGCTGCTCCCTGTGCAGCCTGACATTGGCTAAGCGCGGCTGCGTTGTGTGTCTTGTGTGCAGGTCGTTTGTGGGTGTGGGTAAAAGCTGGATGTGGCCGGCTCCTCCTGGATTCGGCCACAGCCAGGCAATTTTTGGACCCAAGCGCCCCCAATGCCACTGACCGTGTAGAGAACGAGAAAGATCAGTTTCTCCAGGGCATCAAAAAATTCCAGACCCTGGAGCATCCTGGCTGCGAAAAACCGTATTTGGCTGCTGGATCCAGCCAGTTTTTGAACCAGACTCCCAAATTCCACTGCATAAATGGAGACTAGATGCTCTGATTCCACCTAAAAACTCCAGACCCAGATGCATAGCAGAGCTACAAAAAGCTGGATTCAGCATCTGAATCTTGCTGGATCCAGCCAATTTTTGCTACCAACTCCCAAAATTCCACTGTCTAAACAGAGCCCGCATCTAACTGCTTTTGCTCCACAAAGAAAAATCTAGAAACCAAAATTTCGTTGTGCAATGATGCTGCAGGCACTGAGACCCATCATATGGGGGCTCCTGCCAAGTTTAGGCCCCCAAACCACAAATTCCATTGTCTAAATAGAGAACAGTGTTACTACTCCTAATACTGTACTGTAGTAAAGCTTGAACCTTCATGCATGCTAGCTCCATAGTATTGCAAGCACTTGGATCCAGCATATAGAGCTTACTGGTTCCTGCCAGATTTTGGACCCAGGACCCCAAGGTATACTGTCAGAAGAATCAGCACATATTGCCATACCAGTAAAAGCAAAAACATGAAGTATTCTGCCACAAAAACATATCTCTACCACTTGGACCAAGCTGTATTTTTGGCCCCAACCTCCCAAATGATAATGCCTAAGAGAGCATATGCGGATGTTCCTACTGCACCTAAAAATTCCAGACCCAGACACAGCCTGTGCAAAACACATAACCCCAGATCCAACACCTTGACCAGATTTTGGCCTTGAACTCATAAATTCTGAATAAGCTTAACTCAGAACCATGTTGCTGCTCTGACTCTGCCAGACTAATCCGGACTATGATACATCCTTATACAACATATAACCTGCACCTAAAACCTGCAGGATCCCACTAATATTTGACCTAAACCAACAGCTTCTACCATCTAAACAGAATAAGAGTAGGCACTCCTTTTCTAACCGAAAAATCTGAATCCTGCACTGCAAAAATATGTATTAGAATCCTTCCAGATCCTGCCAATTTTTGGCCCCACCCATCAAAAATTTACTTGCTAAAGAGACATAAATTCCACTAACTGGACCCTGACACATAAGCACCTGAAAAATCCAAACATGAATCTGTATCCTGGAGGTTTTTCGCTTTCCTCTGCAGCGTGGGGCACGGGTCACTTGCTGGAAGATTCTCTGCACCTTGAAGTCTTTAAACCATGATTTGGGGACTTCAATGGCTCAGACACAGGTTTGATACAGGAGTGGGTGGGTGAGATTCTGTCACCTGCATTGTGCAGGAGGTCAGACTAGATGATCATAATGGTCCCTTCTGACCTTAAAGTCTATGAGTCTAAAGTCTATGAGTCTAAGATCTAGCCCATTTTTTCAATTAGATTTCCAGAGTTTCACCTTCTATAAGGAAAACAAATGTAGTGATCCTTTTACACTAAAAAAAAATCTATATCCATTGTACTCTGTTTCAGTGAAGCCACAATAATCCAGGTGTGCCATCTTTCTAAATACAGACATATTTCCACCAATAACACTGTAATTCTACTATCTGTATAGGCAATGAATGGGACTGATGTACCAGAATATGATGGGCTGTGTTAGGTTCAGATTATATGTGGTTTAGCTGATCAACTAGTAGCATAAAGAAGTGAAAAGGTTGCTCTTTGGTTACAAATCCCAGAAACTAAGCTTTCAAATACTGGCTTATATAATTTTGATCCCTATCATGAATGATCCCATTTCTGCTGTTTGTTTCACTGTGGCTACTATCTGTTGGTTGTACAGTCAAATGAAAAATCAGTTTTTAGACAATGTCAGCTAATTGGCATTTTTTGTGGATCAACATGTTAAGTTTAGATAAAAGCTTCAGGTTCACACAAAGCCTCAGCTGTTGGTGATCTGGAAAAGAGTCCTTTATGCATTGTTGAAATAATGTATTCAATACATTATAATCTTCAATCAAAAGTATTAATTGGCTGACACTTAATCATTCCTTTGCTGCCAACGTAATTGATGAAATCCTGAGCAGAAAAAGAAGATGACGGTTGAGGAGGTATGAGCAAGGAAGCAATTGTTGTTGAGCGAAGTATAGGGATCAACTGGAAACATATTGTTATCGTGTTTGGAGCTTTCGCAATCTACACCACAGAGGACAGGAAGAAAGGTGCAACATCTATCTACAATTTACTACTCTAGATGTATATTACAGAAAAAAAAAAATCCATTAAAATATCAGGAAGGTTGCCAAGTCAAGCACTGGTATTTTAGGAAATGCCAGAATTAAGGTTGCCTGTGCCACCTTAATTATCTCCAATGTATGATACAACATGATGATACAATTACATGATCACAGACTCTTTTGTCCACAGGACCTCTGGCCCATTCCCTGCATGGAATAGATGGTGCAGTGAAAATGAATTGGGTTATGTAGTGAAGGAGGCTGTTGTCTGTAGGACCCCTGCCTCATTTGTTGCAGGAGTTGGAAGGTGTGTAGTGAATGAATCAGGGCATTGCAGGAAGAGAAAACTGGTCTCATGGTAAGGCAGTTGAATGCTGCCCTGGAGAAATTGATTCTGTTCCTGCATCTGCCACAGAGTTCCTGTGTGATGCCAGGCAAGTCACCTACACCAAAGGTTTTGCAGTTTGCCATAATCTGTGTCAGGGGTCGGCAACCTTTCAGAAGTGGTGTGCCAAGTCTTCATTTATTCACTGTAATTTAAGGTTTCGCGTGCCAGTAATACATTTTACATTTACAGGGGCCAGCGGACAGAACCCCAGACTGGCAGCGAGCTGAGCCGCTCAGCCCGCTGCTGGCCCGGGGTTCTGTCCGCCAGCCCCTGCCAGCTGGGGTCCCGGTTGCTGGCCCCGCTCAGCCTTCTGCCGGCCTGGGGTTCCGTCCATCCAGGTCAGCAGCGGGCTGAGCGGGGCCGGCGGCCGGGACCCCGGCTGGTAAGGGGCTTACGGCCGGAACCCCAGACCAGCAGTGGGCTGAGTGGGGCTGGCGGCCGGGACCCCGGCTGGCAGGGGGCCAGTGGACAGAACCCCAGACTGGCAGTAGGCTGAGTGGGGCCGGCAGCCGGTACCCCAGGCCAGCAGCAGAGTGCCACTGAAAATCAGCTCGTGTGCCGCCTTTGGCATGCGTGCCATAGGTTGCTGACCCCTGATCTACGTGTTCCTCATTTTCTGGGTGCAACAGGCGTAGTAGCTACAATGCTGCAAGTGATGCTGTCACACTAGGGCCATGAGGTTATGGGGCCCAACCAGCAGAGGCCGCTCTACCTTAGGCACCATTGTAGTTACGCCACAGTCTATCTATTGGCAGTCAGGGGTCTGAGGAGCAGGAAGTGGCTCCCTGCCCAGCTGCTGGGGAAGCGCTCCTGCCCCCTCCACAGGGGCTCTGAGGAGAAGGAATGGGGCCCCAGCCCCAGGGGGTTGAGGAGACTG
Source organism: Platysternon megacephalum (assembly GCA_003942145.1). NCBI lineage: Eukaryota > Metazoa > Chordata > Testudines > Platysternidae > Platysternon > Platysternon megacephalum. Next base: position 2,592,454 of record QXTE01000027.1, on the reverse strand, counting down.
AAGGGAGAAAGTCCCCAGCCCCAGGGGATGCAGGAGGCCAGGGGAAGGATGGGGATCGGGTCTCTAGCCCTGTGGGGGTGGAGGAAGCTGGGGGAGGATTGCAGGGGCTGGATGGGGAGCAGCCCCTCATGACAGAAATGCCCGGGAGGAAATTAATGATTTTGTATTCAGTGCAGGTGTGAGGTAAATAAGGCCTGGGTGACACACTGAATATGGAGAATAAAAAGAAATATTGAATAGCTACCAATTCATGGAATGAGGCAGGGGGCCTGTGGAAAAACATTATGTGACCATATTAATAATACTCATACCTGGTCTTACAAAGCGCTTTTCATCAGTAGATCTCAAAGTGCTTCACCATCTTTAATGTATTTATCCCTAAAACAGCCCTATGAGGCAGTGCCGTTATCCCCATGTGATAGGGCATCTAGCCCCCACATGAATAGGAAGGGGCCAGAGAGGCCCCGGCGGCAGGGCTTGCTCTACCTCTCCATCCTGTCAATCATGTATTGATAGGGAGGAGGGCTTTAAAAGGGAGGGAACTGCAGGAAGCAAGGCACCAGACTGCAGGAGTGACTCCTGATGCTCCAGAGTGAACTCCTAGGCAGGAGACCTTCACCCCAACCCTGAGGAGCATATAACAGACTCCCAGGGTAACGCAGACAGGCTGAGCCTGTCACAGAGACCCAGCCACAGCTATTTCCGCAAACCCATTACCTTGGGACTAGATTGTTGGCAGCACTGTAGAGTCACCCCTCCTTTCTTCTGGGATCTCAGGGCGAGAGTATCCCAAAGGCATGGGTGGTTTGTGACTTCCATTTTGATCCCCCAACCGGAGAGACTTTTAAGGAGGCCAACAAAGGGCAGAACCCACCTACCCGTGCCACGGATATTAGGGAAGAAGGGCTGGTGTTGCGACCACCCCAGTGTAGATAATTGGGCATGGTCAGGTTCACCCACCCCTGAGGGAGGAACCACCAAGGACTATGTTACACCTCATTTGACAAATGGGGAATTGAGGTGCACAGAGAGACTAAGTGACGTGCCCAATGTCTCACAAGAAATTTGTGGCAGAACAGGGACTTGAAGCCATGTCTCCCAAATCCTGGGCTAGGGCCTAACCACTGGATCATCCTTCCTTTGTGTAATTAAAGATTGTATCATAATGAATATTTGCAAGAGGAGCCAAATTAAGGTTGCACAGTCAGCTTTAATTCTGGCATTTTCTATCTTTGGAGGGCTTGACTTTGCAATCTGAACAGTCTTTTAATGTAGCTTTTTTATGTAATTAGTACAAAAATAAGATATAAATAATACAGAATTTCCTCCTTCACCCTGACATAGTCAGTGAGCAAGTTACACATTGGCACCATGCCAGAGAAGGGTCTTCAGGGAGGAATGGAATGAGGGATAAGGAGGAGCTTTGCAGATTAACCTAGGATGGGCATTCCAAGCATAAGGGACAACATCCAAGCTATGTCCAAATCCTGCCATTTCTTCCTTCTCACCATATCTAAGATCCAGCCTTTTCTCTACCCCTACCAGAGAGGTAAACTTAACAGCATTTAGTGAAGATGTGGCTGAGTGAGCAGCCATTCTGGTGCATGCAGCATTCTCGCCCCGCTGAGGTCAGTCACAATGAAAGCTGCTGGGCTTGGCACGCCCTCTCCTGGATCACCAATAAGGGCTTGCTCTGTCTTGTGTGTGTTGTTTGTTGTGCCTGCAGGTGGATTGCTAGGTGCTACTGACTGACTGGGCTCTGGTTCCTGGCAACACCGAGCAGTCAAGGCTGAGTCTCAGGCTGTGGCAGTTTAAAATAAATGAGAATTCAAGCAAGCATCTTAACACTTATGATTTATGTATAATTTCAAAGCACTGTAAGAACCGCTAATGAATCCTTACAACCCCCTCTGAAACATGTATTGTTATCTCCATTTAATAGGTAGGGAATCTGAGACAGGTTTTGAATGAGATATTTAAAAGTCTTATTGCAGCACATGCAGTCAAAACCGTATCACATCCTGCATTAGTAGCCATTTAAATCAGACTGTAAATTTGCTGAGGCAGGAATCTTTGTCCTTTATACATGCATACTTTCAAAACTGCCAAACAGCAATCCACAATGAAGAAGTCCCTCACTCCAAATGAGCGAGACTTGGTTGGTCTCAGTCGCTCACAGAGATTATTTTCACTAGTGTGTTTGTGGCACAGCCAGACTTCTCAGGATCAAAGGATTGCATCATTCTGAGATGGATAGGGTGCTCATTGAAAATCTGGGCAGCAGAGTTTGGATTTTTGCCTTTGAGAAAACAAACAGAAAAGAGACAGTTCTGAGGAAGAAACAATTAACGCTTGTTTGAGTAGACAAGTAGATGGTCAGTGGAGATGAACTCTGTCTAAGCCTTTTCAACATATTGTGTAAATCACTGATCATGATTTTGTTAATGGCATACTTTGAAAGCTCCAAACAGTGAAGGCTGAATTTGGGGAAGAGGGACTGTCTCTGGGAAGTGGGTGAAGGAATGAAGAAAAAGTTGACCTTGTCTGCTACACCAAGTGAGGGATACAAAGGGGAAGATACAATCTGGGTCCCTCATGGGGATACATTTATTTTTCAATCCACCAGTGGGACACAATGGCATAAATGCCTTTTATCATTCAGACTGTGACAGTTGCCTTTCCAATGTATTCAGGCTAAATTTGCCAAATAATTTTAAAGAGACAGTGGTATCTATAGTGATTGACAATAAAAAGGTGACATTTACCCTTTGAGTTTTACTATGGTATGACCATAAGATTATATAAAAAGGTAATTATCAATATTGTAAAGGTGACCACTGATATTGTACAGGTTTTCCATCATCCCAGATATAAAGGGCCACACATGGGAGGAAATACCAGCCACACGCACCTTCTGGCAGATAAGCCAATTTACTAGCATTTGCATTGCTTTGCTGAAAAAGTACTCAGATACTGTGGTGATGAATGCAGTCTCAAAACCTAGAAAGCTAGCTTGGGAACCAGTAGGGTAACCAGATGTCCCGATGTTATAGGGAGAGTCCTGATATTTTGGGATTTGTCTTATGTAGGCGCCTATTAACCCTCCACCCCCTGTCCCAATTTTTTACACTTGCTATCTGGTCATCCTAGGAACCAGAGACTGTTCTAGTCTTCTGCTGAGGGGAGGGAAAAACAGGACAATGAGTGCTCCTGTGTAAATATATCCCAATTACTATGCTGTCCTGGAGATATTAGTTGACTCAATATGTGTCATGCAAATGCTGTCTGCACTGCAATCCTGGAGCATGGTGGAATGATAAAAGGGTGCAGAACACCAGAGTGAGGTAGAATATCTGAAAGATTCCTGGAATACAGTCAAATTGCTGGACAAGAACAGGAGACAGTTTGCCTGCTGTATTTGTGCTCTTTTGAATACTGAGCTAATGTTTTCTGCTATTTTGTCCAGAGGACTTAATATCTGACAAATCCAGTTCAGGAGCATGCTGCCTTCAGGGTTTTTGTTTTGTTTTGTTCTGTTGTTGGTTTTTGTTTTAAGAGCCCTCTTTGGTCTGTTTGATTAATTGCCAAGTAATTCACACTAATTTGCTTGACCAGCTGTCAGAACAAAATTGTCCTCCCATGGTCCCCATTATGCACACTTTCTTCAGGTCTAAATACAGAAAGGACATTAGTGTGAACTTCAGTACATTATTAGAGATATTTCCCTGCTGTGCCCGATTGTTGTATCACATAGGACCAGATCCCTAGATGCCTTTGGATGCTACGTGGATTGGGATTTAAAATCAATGGTCGTAGGAGCCTGAATACCTTTGAGGATTAGGGCCATAGTGTTAGTGAACCATACGCTATCAGGGCAGTTTGGCCAATTAATGATGGGGTGGTAGCCTTGGCTCTCCGCGTATGCCTATGAAAAGAACCCCTTTGAATCCTAACAAAGATGCAGTAGAAGCCTGATTCCATTGAAGCCAATGCCAAAATGCTCATAAGCCTTGACTGCACCGGGGAAAATTTCTAAATGATTCCTACTCTTGCTAACTCTGCTTCAGCTGCATTGGTGAGCAGCTTTGGGAGCTCCAGCGTAGGGAAGGGTCCTGCCACTGGAGTCATTTTCAGCACCATGTCTATTAAACTTGCTCTGGAGTGGTGCAATAGGCATGGCATTAAAAACAGCTGCAGCTGTGGGACCTTTGGCTGCACTAGGACTCCCAGTGTTGCTAACACTGGTGCAGATGAACTAGTGTTAGCAATCGTAGGAAATGTTTAGACACCCTAATATTCTGATAAAGCATACTGAGCCTTCGAGATACTCAAATAGAGTATCCTCTAGTCTAGCACAGCAATTCTCAATCAAGTGATAGCCAATAAGTGACACCCATCAGCTGAGAGCTGCAAAATCCCTGGCTCACTAGCATACCTTCAACCAACATTTTGGACAAACCATCCTGTTTGGAAACATGACTGTCTAAGGTCCGAGTCTAGGTCATTAGTATACTTTTAATTGCTTATTACTTGACTCCTTAGAATACTCAGTTTCTCAGAATGCATAGAAAGTGAGTTGTAGTGGATCCTTTTTAATACTGAGTCTGTTATTTTTCTACCAGTTGTCAAGGCAGACGGAGAAGATGCAAGAGCAAGGAAGCTGCAAAATGATGCCAGCTGAGAGGAAGACATTGTTGGGAGGAGGAGGGGAGGGAACATGGCTTAGAAACATCTTTTTTTCTCAGCTCTATTTTTAGATCTAGGCTTTTTTCTTCTTCTTTTTCCTAGATTAAAATCTAAACACAATAAATTTACTGCTGCTGCTCCTAGCTTTGAAGTCAATGGCAAAAATCCCACTGAGTTGCAGAATCATAGAAATTTAAGTCTGGAAGGGACCTTGAGAGGTTCTCTCATCCATCCCCCAAACTGAGGCAGGATTAAGTATACCTAGATCATCCCTGACAAGTGTTTGTCTGACCTGTTCTTAAAACCCTCCAGTGATGCAGATTGATTTTAGTTGTGAAGGATCATGCACACACTGAAGTGAAGATAACTTAATCAGGGTATGACAAATCCTCTTCCCTGGTGAGAATCATTTTCTGCAGAATTTAAGCTTTCATTTTGGTTGTAAAGATCACCTGCTAAATGTGACTGGAGTGTAACTTGATGCAGTGTTATCTTCCTGGCTCTGCAGACCTCTGTTGCTGCTCATAGCTTTGCTCAACAGCAGCAGCAGTATCCTTCTTTGCCTCCTGGCCTGGAGTATTAGGTCATGTTTCTGGGTACTGTTAAATAGCAGCACATGCCACTCCAAACTGCATTCTAATGCTGGATGTTATGTATTATGTATTTAAGTGCTGACAGTATGCTAGTGTTTGTGAGTAGGATGTTGAAATACAATGGTGATGTTTGACCATGCAGCAAAGTTAGGAGGCACAACAGGCTAGATTCTTCTCTGATGTAACTCTATTGGCTTCAGTGGAGTTACACCAGGTATGAATATAACTCAGTCTGTTTTTATTCAGCTGAAGCTCTGAGGATCCCTCCATTCACCCCCTCTCTAACTTTTCTCTCAAAGCCCAGCCCTGCAGTTTGCATCCTGCCTCACGAAGATGAAAAACACAGTGCACTAGTGAATCATTTTAAAACAGTGGAGTACTCAATTTGATTTTTCTTGGAACATTCGGAAGTGGGGATGATGTAAAATTGTTTAGTATTTGGTATCCATTTGAAAATGGAACATTTCTGGTCCTACCTTCACCATAGCTTGTCATAGGAATGACAAGTTGTGAACTTTACTTAGATTATTAGGAGTTGATGTAATTAGGGAGGTAGTTTTCCCTAGATTTGCATTAAGTCTTGGATTCAACCTAAGATCACAGTCATGAAGCACCGTGATCTCCACAGATCACCAAATAGGATTTTCAATATTTTTTCAATTTTCTATCATTTTATTATATTAAAATAAGAACACAGGCTCGCTGACACTGTCTATCCCTATTTCTCAGATGAATAGCTCCACTAGTATAAAAGGTATTTTCATAATAATTCCAAATCAGCTGATTGCTTGGAGTGCCAGAATTTTTAATGACTTACTATTTTAAAAATATGTAAATTGACTCATCACCCATCATCTCTTTAGATATGTAAATTTATTGAAAAAGATGCCACTTCTCCTTCTTGAGATACAGACAAGCCCTGATGCTTAGTTTTATGTGCACAAATCTGAGTTTCCAGTACTGGTGATTTTAAATGCATTGCTTTGTTTTCCTTACCATGGCTGAGAGAAGCACTAGACAAATGATTATGTGTGTGGCAATACAGGAAGTTACACTGGTATAGTTAAATTGCTATAGTTATATGGCTATAACTCCCCATGTGGAATCAGAGTGCCTTTTTCTGGTTTAGCTTATGTTGGTTAGGAAGTGGTTTAAGCTAAACTGGAGAAAGCCACTCTTATTCCATAATAAGAGCATCCATGTATACCACTATAACTCTAGTGGTTTAATAATACCAGTATAGCTTCTTGTGTAGGTGACAAGCCCTACATTTATTGAGGATGGTGTGGGGCATTAAGGTCTATCACAGGACTAGATCAGGAGATCTATTCCTGGCTCTGCTGACTTCCTCTGTGACGTGGCCAAGTCACTTAACCTGCCTTTGCCTACTTCACAGGGATGCTCGCTAAAATCTATAACATCTATGAAATTCTCTACTGGAAGATGTAGAAGTGTCAACTATTTTCTTGTGTGTTACTGTTAAGCATAAATACCACAAAGAGACTGCAGCATCAAGGTTTAATATTATGTTTCTGGGATAGAGTAAATGGCTTTTCTTAATTTTTTTTAAATCCCAGAATATGTATATTATTTGTATAGTTATGGGGCCATTCCACATAACATACTTGTCATACTTTGAACTCTGGTTCTGGTAAGTGGGAAGCAGATGTTGAGTCATTAGATTAACTGTCCACCAAACTCTTGGCTGAGTGATACATTATGGGACTGATCCTCCTCTTGTTTACACTGATGTTAATTCTCTTTGTCAGTGTGTAACCTTTGGGTGGGCTAGAGATTACTTCATTGCCCTTCTCCAGTGCCTAAAAAAACCGGCAACTCCCATAGAAAAGTAGCTGGAGACCCAGAGTTGAGTCTCTAAGGATTTTCAGCAAGGATTGCACAGGGTCAACCTCCCCACATTCAAGTCTGAAAAAGAACTAAAGAAATTAATTTAAACTACTTTATAAAATCTTATGATAAATCTAATTTTTACTGCATAACATGGCTAGTTTATAATCCACAGACATTATCTACACGGTTATACATAAAGAAAAATTAAAATCTGAACAGTTCAGTCCCCACAGAAACACAATGAGAAGAAACTGAGAATTCCCAAAAGCTTAGGTTGAGTTCTCCTAATTCTCAGTTAGAGTCTTTGATCACCAAATCTATACAGTCTGCTGAGTCTAAAATAACATATTCCCTCCACTTGCTTATAAGAATCTTCAGTTGGAATCCATGCAGACTCTTCCTCAGTTAAGTGTATACATTTAAAAAAAAACCACCCAGTTACAAGAAAATACAAAACTGAGAATAGTAAAATACAAATGACACTTTCCCTATTACTATATTTAAAGAAAAGTTGGTGAATCGCACTAGTTGAGACAATTTAAAACAGTTTGGCTAAAATCAAAACAACATTCAAAGCATACAATTAAAATAGACGAAATTATTTTCCCCTCCCAATTTCCCCTGGCTACTATTAACAGTGTTAATCCTCTAACAGGGGAGCCTGGACAATGTCACTAACCTGCTGCAAACTGCTTCAGAGTTAGAGAAAACAGCCTGCTTTCTGCTCCTGGGCTCAGCTTCTCCCAACTCACACTGGGCACATGGCCCCCTGCAAAGCAGCTGCCCCTGCCCTGACTGCTTACCCTCATGAAGTCTGAGCCCCAGCAACAGATGAACCTATTGGAGCATACCCAAAACTACCACACCCAATTCCAGAAGCTTCTGGAAGATTCAGCCTAGCAACAATGACCCAGACACAACTCACTTCTACCTCCCCCCTGATGGGTCTCTCAAAGAGATACCTTCCTATTAGGCACATGGGTTACAAGTGGATTTACTCTTACTATATACACTAGCATGGGAGAAGAATCTTTAGCTGGTATAATGTATTTTCCTCACTTGCAAAAGGCTGCACAGACTATTTTGTAACAAGATGGGTCAACTGCAAGGCTGGCTTTCAGTGTGGGACAGTTGTGAAGTCACAGAGAACCCTTCACTTGTAGGGCTCATAATCGGTCCGCATCCTTTTCCCAGCATGCTCTTCTGACCTGCCTCCCCATGCAATCCACAATTTCACTTTGAAAAAGGAACAAAGGGACATTCTAGCATCACAGCAATCAGTGCCCTTCCATCTGCCTTTCTTCTCCCTCACCAGACAAGCCCCAGATCCCTTGCCCAGTTACTAAATTGTCCTGTCCCTACATTACTACCTACATAGTTTCCTGCCAACTGTTTTATTTCACCCAGGGCCTTACAAAACCTGGGGCTTACTCTTGGTAGAACATAAACATCTAAAGCTTGTTTGGAGCATGGGAATAAAAATCATGTTGTTCAATGTAATATTTGATAGCTGTTTTCCTGAACAGATGCTCAGTTATTTTTTGCTAGTGATTATAACGTCTGGCAGCCAACAAGATGTTAATTAGGACTTAAGGAAGTAAGAGACCTAAGGAGAAAGGCTTCCCTCCAGGTTACCAGAGTACGGTGGAATTGCTTATGGGGTGGCTGGTGCTGTGAAGTTAAAAACCTGTTTGCATATTGGAGCTAAGACTTTGTATAGAGAATTGTTTTATATAGAACCAGGGCCCTGTATGTCTGTCCCATGGCTTTTTGCATTGGGGTCTAGAACAGGGGTCTCAAACTCAAATGACCACGAGGGCCACATGAGGACGAGTACATTGATCCGAGGGCCGCATCACTGACACCCCCCCGCTCGCTGGCCCTGGCCCCGCCCCCACTCCACCCCTTCCATGAGGCCCCGCCCCTGCCCCACCTCTTCCCACCCCTTCCCTGCCCCATTCCAACCCCTTCCCCGAAGTCCCCACCCCAACGCTGCCCCCAGGGGGTGCAGGAGGTGTGCAGGGTGCGACGGAGGCTCAAGGCAGGGAGTTGGTGTGTGGGGTGCAAGAGGGTGAGGGGTGCGGCAGGGGGTCAGGGTGCAGGGTGNCCCCCCGCTGCTCCCTTTCAGGAAGCAGCTGGAACCCTGTCCCTGCAGCCCCTGGGGGAGGGGGAGGGGCTCAGGGTTGCGTACATGTGCTCCTCTTGCCGCTCCTCCAGGTACCTCCCACGAAGCTCCCATTGGCTGCGGTTCCCTGTTCCCGGCCAATGGGAGATGTGGGGGGCGGTGCCTGGAAGGAGGCAATGCAGGAGCCGTCTGCCTCCTTCCCCCTCCCCCCGGCCGGAAGGGGCTGTGCTGTGCTGCCGGCTGCTGCAGAGAGCAGCGTGGGGCTCACAGCACCACAGGGGCAATCCCGCGGGTAGGCAGGGGGGTGGGGGGGCACGAGGGGAGCTTGGCGGGCTGCACGCAAGAGCCCTGCAGGCCGCATGCGGCGCGCGGGCCGCGTGTTTGAGACCCCTGGTCTAGAATATAGCTGAGCTGGCAATAATTTGAGCAAAAATTTTCATGCAAGTCTATGCAAAATTTTCAACCAATTATTTAGAATATTTCACACTGCCCTAAATTGTCTATTTTTGCAAAGGTTATGGGGAATTGACAATTATTCATAGTAAAACCTGTGAAAACAAAAAAAAAATCTACCTGTGTGAATTTTAGCAGACGTGCCCTCCAACAGATGCAACATTTTCAGAAGCACCTAAATGACTTAGGAGCCTGTTTAATTTTCAAGTCACTCAGCGATCTCAGAGCCTAAATCTCATTGACAGTCAAAGGGATTTAGGCTCCTAAATGACTAACTTTTAAAATGGGGCTTAGGTTCCTAAATCATGTAGGTGCTTTTGAAAATGTTACCAATGGCATGACAGATGAAGCCTAAGGATAGAAGACAGGGAGCCCTGAGTTCTACTCCCACAATTGCTACTAAATGCCATTAATACTTTGCAGTTACATGGCACTATTAAATAATAGGCTGTTAATAGGAAAATACTGTTATTCATACTTTATAGATGGAGAGATTGAGAGTCAGAAGCTAGTCACTTGGTAACATTTTCAAAAACACCTCAGTGACTTAGGAGGCTACACTTCATTTTTAGACTTTATTTAGGAAGTTACAGGTTTCACTGAAAGAAAATGAGACTTAAGCCTTGTGTACCCGGTAAAGTGTTTTCAACATTGTTGTTGTTGTTGCTATCACTATACAGATCAAACGAAACAAAAAGAGCATAGCTACATTGCTTTGCCTAAAGCAGCTTAAGTTACTTCCCCTGTGAATCATAGCATCCAGGCAGCACTGCTCTTTTTCAAAATAAGCACACAACATTTTGGGCAGGGATCCCAAGGTGCAATGTTCTGCTAGGCTCAATGTGTTATAGGCTGTTTATCGCAATGGATTGTGGGACACCTAGTGGAACTGAGTGGAATTCTGGGACTTGAGGTCAAACTCATGATTCCATCCACAGTCTCCCACAATTCATTAGGGTTTTGCTAGCCAGTACATTTTCAAACAAATTTTCGAACCACTGTCAGGTAGCATGGAGAAAAAACTATTGCAAGCACTTTCACCCTCTGCCCTTAGCCAGTGACAGGAACAAAATAAAACCTACATCTCACCCCTCTACTCCAGGGCAGCGGACACCACTCCCACCCTCTCATTCAAATCCCTCCTAAAAAAATAAAAATAATCTCCTTCTACAGAACCTTTCCCAGAGCCGCAAGATAGTGGCAGCAATGATGAATGCCTTGTCTAGCCCAGGATTTAAAGGTATGACGTTAGCTCAAGCTACGAGAGTAGTTAGCTCAGTCAATTTAACACCTTCTAAAACTCTAGCCAAGAAAAAGCAGTTGAACTTTAGAATGTGATAAACTGGTCAAGTTAACTAGGGGAAATTTTGGCTTTAGTTCAAATCTAACATCACACTTTTAAATCCTAGGGCTCATCTACGCTTAACACGCTACAGCAGCTCAGCTGCGCTGTAGCACTTCAGTGTAGAGATTACCTATGCCAACGGGAGGATTGTTCCCTACAATATACACTCCAGTGCTTTGTAAATTGTTCTAAATTGTGCAGTGCTAAATTGAAAATGCCCAAGCAATGGGGTTTCCAATGACTCCTTTAAGGCACTACTCCATAATCCAGCATCTCACTCAAAAAAGATTTTGCTGATGTTCAGCCTCAAATTTTCCCCTTGATAATCCATCTGTCACTGTACTACCCAAGTGCAATTTTAACAAGTCATGATTCCTCATTGAGAATTGAACCTGGGATCTCCAATGCTAATAGGATGAACCTCTGCCACTTGAGCTAAAAGAATAGCTCCATTATCTGGCAGATGTAGTAGACTAATGTCCAGGGCCGGCTCCAGGGTTTTTGCCCCCCCAAGCAGGAGTTTAAAAAAAAAAAAAAAAAAAGCCGGGATCGCAATCCCGGCACTGCAGCTCTACCACCGCCGCTTCATTCTTCGGCGGCAAGTCCTTCCCTCGCAGAGGGACTGAGGGACCCGCCGTTGAATTGCCACGGAAGACCCGGACGTGCCGCCCCCTCTTCACTGGCCGCCCCAGGCACCTGCTTGCCCCGCTGGTGCCTGGAGCCGGCCCTGCTAATGTCCTCTGTGGATCAGCCACTGAGGGGGATACCTAACACAGTGAACAGGTTACATAATGAAGCATGAAGAGCTGCTGTAACTAAAAATAGCCTCCACTCCAAATAACTCCAAGCAACACTTCCATTAGTTTCCCAGTTTAAAAGAATACACACACATTTGGATTGCTAAACTTCATTTTTTATTTAAATAAACTGAATTTGAAAGAGAAAAAATGATATAGCTTTACACTGCAAATTATTTTTTTACATAACTGTAAACACGCATATGTTTAGCCTATAATAAAGCAAACTATGCAAATAAACTTTAGGCACAGTATTCTCCAAATAGTTATATGTAATTCAATTTTGTATTATTCCTGAGTACCCATTTCTCTGACCCTAGAGAAAAAGACACAAGTGAGAACGTTTTCCTATCAGCCTTTCCTCTTAAACCAATTGGTTAAGTCTGGTTTCTGAGAACATGAGATGTTCCAATTTGTTTTGCTGGAACATCAAGGAATACAGCATGGGTACACAAGAAGCCATAAAACCTTTTGAGGGAGTGGGATACAAGTGTGGCCTATGCTGACCTTTCGGGTATGTATATTTTAGGTCCTCTGGCTTGATGAGTGCTGACTCGGTACTGTTAGTGTGCCCAGTATCTCAGACATGATCATAGGCAATGTCTGGTATATTCCTTTTTATGTTGTCTTATCCCCTTTTAAATTGCATGCACTCGAAGAATAATCAGAACACTTCCTATGAAACACCCCATATTTTAGAGGGCACAATGCAGCTACTGAATAACTTATAATGCATTGTTGCAGTAATTAGATACTTCACTGCTTATCTAACATGTCAGTCAAGGGAAATTCAGGATGATATTTTGGAAGCAACATTATTACTAATTAGGTTGCTAACACACATTCAGTTAAATAGCTGCTATACCAATTGTTAAGACCAAAGCTTTTGCAGCTTGCTAGAAGAGAGCACCTGTATTTCCTTTGCTCACAGAGAAAAATCAAATCATTTTGGTTATAAACCAACTGTATTTCTTAATTATGTGTTAAAATATGTATACATATATTCTTTTAGAACCAAATATTTTTAAAAAACATATGTACAAGAAAGATGCCTCTTTAAATATATATTGAATGCAGGAAAATAATCTGGGTTTTATAACCTTCCTTCAAAATCCCCCTAGTGCCCTCCAATGCATTTTTTTTTTAAAGAAAAAACCCCCTAACAAACAGGGAAACAAAAACACACAAATGATGGTAGACTACCACTGATAGACAAAAACCAGGAAAGTAAACATTTAGCTTTATATTTCCTGGTTTACATTAGAAGCATACTGCCACTTGCCTTATGCCATGTGGGTAACAGCTGAAATTGAACCCTGTGTGGAGTGGGCACCACTTAAGTCCCATGTACGCACAAAATGAAACAAACAAACAAAAAACTTACAGGGGTAAATGTTTCTTGCTCTGAAGAACGACAGGGCCCATTGTCCCTCATGAGATCCACGCCAAGGAACAACCCGGGGAAAACTCCAGGTAGGGAACCTTCCAGCTGCATCTGATAACTGTTTATTCATCTATTTGATGTAATTATCTTGCAGCAATGGGCTCTAGCCCTGCAATTGCAAATATCTTTTCTCCAGTTCCAAATGGAGTATTTTGGAGTAATTTAAATAAGATTGATATTCTGTATTTAAGCCATTTTCGTTAGAGACTGAAAACCAGAATTAAATGAGACTGTGTGATATATTAAAGTTGTCCTGGTTCTTATTTACATAAGTAGGTACTTTTGTTACTTAAAACACCTAAGAACATTACTTTGAGAGAATACCTGTCTCCAATGCCAATTATTACACATACACAGTGTGTGTACATGCGTGACTGTGGTTTGTTTATTAAGGTAATTTGAACAGCTTCTAGTATTGTTTCCTTTAATAATGGAGGCAGCAACTGAAGTTTTATTTAAAATTATTCTGTAAGGCATTGGTGCAACAAGGTAGTGATTGAAGAGGCAATTTTATAACTTCTTTTACAACAAACACTCCCACATCACGGTTAGCCAAAAATAGCAATAAAAAGGCATTAGAAAAGCCCCAAACTGAAGAAGACAGTTTAGTGATGAAATTTAGTTTACACTCCAGCTCCCACACGGGTTTTTTAATGAATTGTTGGCTCACGTCTGTCCTAAACACACATTTTTCCTTAATGTACTACGGCACTGAACATCTCCCATGAACAAGAAACATTTAGATTACATCAAGAGAATATGCATTATGCTTTACAGATCAACAGTAGTCAGGAACACAGACTGGCTTATCCACTGTACATATCTATTTAAAACTTTAAAAGACTAAGAATATACATAAAATATACACTTAATAAACAAAGTAAAATCCTCCTCAGCTTCTGTTTAGGATAACATTTGATATTCCATAGGGTTACACATTGCTTCTATTAAAATTCCACGCACGGAGCTATTCCCGTGCCAATTCCCTCATCAGCATTGGGCTCACTGAAAAGTAAATTAGTTCTTCATATATATGCAGCAGAAAAAGAGAAACCTCAGCCCTAGTCATCACTGTCACTTCCAGACTCACTCAACTGCAAGTCATTTCCTATTGGGGACAAAAAAACAAGAACACCAGGCCAGAAGTTAATTCATACTTTGATTATATTCAAATTTAAGAATCATTGTATTTAAACTGGAGATTTAAATAAGAATTACACAGAAATGAACATGAACAGCATCTCAGCAGTTTGTCTAATATAATCATTCTCCATATTCAAGAACATTAAAATTTGCACAGAGTTTATTTAAGGCCCAATCCAGGCAAAGTTGAGTCTCCTTGGCTCCACAACCACAAAGGCTACTACTCCCTGTTCAAAAAGAAGCATTCCCCTTCTCAGCAGCTGTGGAATTAATTCCACACCCTCCGCCCAGCCAAACTGCCATATATGACTTTTGGGCAGGACACTAGGGAAGTCCCTGGCTCCATCTACACTATTAAAATAACCATTTTTTAAAGACAGTAGTTTCAGTAGTGAAGATGGGGCTGTTCTATGGGGAAGTTCTATGGCCTGTGTTATACAGGAGGTCAGGCTACATGATCACAGTGGTCCTTTCTAGCCTGTGGATAAATCAGGAAAGTGCCAGCAGCTCAAGAATATTGGGCTGAGCCAATCTGAAGCTCTGCTTCAGAAGTCAGTGAGGAAGGGGAAACCAAGGGGCTCTGAGGCCCAAAGACAGGTCAGAAGCAGGGAGGCCCAGAGCCCTACACTGTCCTCATAGTATATAGCAAAAGTCCCCAAACTGTGGGGCACACCCTCCTTGGGGGGGTGCAGAGGAAAGTTCGGGGGGGGAGGGGCACAGCAGTGCCTGGATCAGCCCCCATGGAGGGTGGGGAAGGAGCGCCACCCAGCTCTGCCCCCAGCCACAGCTCTGGCCCTGCCCCCAGGCCCTTGCCGCAGCTCCAGTCCTGACTGCGATCCCCGGCCTCGACCACAGCTCCAGGCCACGGCTCCTGGCCCCCTGGCCATGGCTCCCAACTGGGGCACAGACAGGTTCCATTACGGGCAAGGGGGGGCGTGATGGAAAAAGTTTGGGGACCACTGCTATATAGCAACTGTCTGCCGCCTCTCTTGCAGCATTCTGGTGAACATGAGAATGAGAAATGTCCTCTTCATTCTTGGGTAATGTACATGCTTTCTTTTAAGCTGGCCTATAATATGTGCCCTATCATCTTCCACATTCCTGCCCTCAAATGCAGGTCCACTGCAAGGGAGCTACTAAAAAAAAAAAAAAGACAGTGTCTGTTTCTTTTCCTTTTTAACATTTTTTGGGGGTTTCCATGCTATGGCAAGCCTTCCCTTGCAGAGGTGGTCTTCATGTTACAGAAATATCAATGGTTTATCCATGGACACATGTTGGATCAAGCCTTTGAAATTCAAGCACATTCCAAGCATGGCAAATCTGACCTCCTAAATAAGGGCCTATCCAAAGCCCACTAAGTCAGTGAATAGACTCTACTGACTTCAGTGGGCTTTGGATATGGCCTTGAGAGAAGGTCTAAATACTAATTAGCTAAATACTAATTAGCAAAACTCACATTTCTCTCTACGTACTGGACTAATCAAGGAGGATTAGATGCACCAGATTCACTTTCATATTTAATTCACCCAAACCCTCCATGTCTGAATTTACCCGAATCTGCTGCAGAAACCATGGGCACTTAGCACAGAGCACACATTTTAGGTCCAGTTTGTCACGAAGCATATGGAAGAACCAGAGGGGATATAGCAATTTGACTAGCCATAATCTCCTCACCCTTGCCCATCTCCTATGGTGGACAGGAGCGGGTCTCTCTACAGTTCCTCCACATCCTCACATTCTTTATGCGTTTAAACTGGCAGTGAAAGACGGGTGGGATAGCTATGAGGATGGCTGGGCATAGTAACACAGGAGGGGAAAACATTTGAGAGGGTGTGATGCATAATTTAGCTGCACCTCTGACCCTTTCTCTGACCTCTCTGAATGCACCCTCCTTAGATGCTGGCCTTGTACCTTCACCTCTCTCAGGGTGGAATCCCATGATTCTCCCACCCTTAGACTTGGTCTCAGGATATAGAGACCAGCCTGCAGTTAACAGTCTGCGTGAGGCAGGGGACATCCTGCCTGCCTGCCTCCCTCCACACCGATGGTCCCCAAGGACTCACAAGGGAACGGTGAGCTAGCAGGGGACACTGGTGTAAGATGTTTGTTGTTTTGTATGATCTGTATTCTCCTATGTGGTGTATGATTAAGTAAAGGACCACAACGCTCTGTGCAAGGTGTGGGTGTTACAGGCTTCGCAACTGCCGTGTGCCCCTGAGAGAGAGAAACTGTAACCAGAAGCTTCAGACCTCTTGGATGGAGTTCGGGGAGAGGGACAACTGGGTTATCTCGGGGGTCAGTGCTGGGCCTGGGGGCATAGAACAGATGGGCAGAGGAGCTCCATTTTGGAAAAGGGGCAGAAGACGGAGTCAGTGCCCAGGAAATGTGCCAGAGAGGCCCAGGGAGAAAACAGTGCTGTAGCCTGCTGAGGCTCTAGAACAGAGGTGGGCAAACTACAGCCCACGGAACCCTCCTGCCCAGCCCTTGAGCTCCTGCCCCGAGAGGCTCGCCCTCGGCCCCATACCTGCTATTCCCCCTCCCCGCAGCCTCAGCTCGCCCTGCTGCCGGCGCAATGCTCTGGGCGGTGATCTCCTGGGGCAGCGCAGCTGCAGAGCTGGGACCTGACCCGGTGCTCTGTGCTGCATGGTGGCATGGCTGGCTCCAGCTGGGCGGCATGGCTGCCTATCCTGCTGCTCTGGGCGACGCGGCTGTAGCGCCGCCAGCCACCAGTGCTCCAGGCAGCGTGGTAAGGGGACAGGGAGCGGGGGGGGGTGGATAGAGGGCAGGGGAGTTTGGGGTGGTGGTCAGGGGGTGGGGGTGTGGATAGTTGTCGGGGCGGTCAGAGGGCAGGGAACAGGGGGGTTGAATGGGGACAGGGGTCCCAGGGGGGCAGTCAGGAAGGAGAGGAGGGTTGGATGGGGCCAGTCAGGGGTGGGGGTTCCGGGAGCGGTCAGGGGACACGGAGAAGGGGTGGTTGGATGGGGCATGGGTCCGGGGGGGCAGTCAGGGGACAGGGATGGATAGGGCAGGAGTCCCGGGGGAGGAGAGGGGGGGACACGAGAAGCAGCGAGGGGGGGGGAGGGGTCGGATACAGGGCAGTGGCCGGGCCACTCCTGGCTGTTTGGGGAGGCACATCCTCCCCTAACCGGCCCTCCATACAATTTTGGAAACCGGATGCGGCACTCAGGCCAAAAAGTTTGCCTGCCTCTGCTCTAGAAGCTTAAACCATCCAGGGACACAGAAGGTTGAATTCCCCTCACAGCAGTCCCAGTGAGTGGTCACAAGAGGGTACTCACTAGGTACTGTGACACCTTCCTGCTTGTTTAACAGCCCTGTTATTAAATTAAACCAACCTAGGGATAGTCAGCATCCCATTAACCCAATATAGCCATGCAGTAATTATTCCAATAACCAGGTCACATGCAGTATTCATCGGTTATTACAAGTTAGCTCCACGTCCTTTATACGTCTATATCAACTTCTAACTAACTCTCTCACACACACAAACACAGCAACTTCACTAAGGGGTTTACTATATATACACCCAATCCCACATTTCAAAAGCTCAGATTTTTTTTTTTGTTAATTTAAAAAACAATTCTTCCCCTCCCCCAAGTGTACAGACGCTCCCTGGGTTACGCAAGACCCGACTTATGCAAATTCGACCTTACGCAAAAAGTTCCATAAGGCATAAATAAAATTTTCGAGTTGCGGAAAATATTGCGTAGAGTACGGAAACACAAAGTACTGTACTGTAGTGTGGTGTGCGGAGGAATACAGTAGTAGCATCTCCTACAAGGGAAGGCTTTGCGCTCTCACAGCCTTCCAGTCTCGTGTTATTTCAATGATACTGTTATTTCACCCTATTATTTCTGTTATTTCACCCTATTATTTCATTCAAATCATGCCTGGAAAGCGAGTGCAGGACCAGTTCGTAAGCGAAAGAAGATTGATTTAGAGCAGAAAATGTTGTAATTGTTTGTTTTTTATGCTTGCACAATATACATTTGCGACTTACGTAAAATTCGGGTTACGCAAGGCTTTCCGGAACGGAACGATTGCGAAAGTTGGGGAGCGTCTGTATCCTACTCCTCCCTGATGGGGCTTTGCTGCCCAGTCACACTGAGCGCCAGCTCCAAAATCCACTGAAGCTGATGGGAGTCTTTTGGGTTTTGGCTCAAGCCCTTGATGCCTAAGTAGCCCCTATACCAGGGGTGGGCAAACTTTTTGGCCCGAGGGCCACATCTGGGTGGGGAAATTGCATGCAGGGCCATGAATGTAGGACTGGGGCAGGGGGTTGGGGTGTGGGAGGGGATGCGGTGTGCAGGAAGGGGCTCAGGGCAAGGGGGTGGGGTTCTGTAGGGGGCTCAGGGCAAGGGATTGGGGTGCAGGAGGGGTGCGGGGTGTGGCTGGGGGCTCAGGGCAGGGGGTTGGGGTGCAGGAGGGGTGCGAGGTGCGACAGGGGGCTCAGGGCAGGGGGTTGGGGTGCGGGATGCAGGAGGGGTTCGGGGTGTGGCCTCCGGCCCAGCAGTGGCACTCAGTGAGGCTAAGGCAGGCTCCCTGCCTGCCCTGGCCCCACGCTATGCCGCTCCCGGAAGCGGCTGGCACCACCTCCTGCAGCGCCTGGGAACGGGGGGTGGGGGTGGGGCAGAGGGCTCCGCGCACTGCCCTCGCCTGTGGGTACCTCCCCCGAAGCTCCGATTGGCTGCGGTTTCCCGCTCCCAGCCAACGGGAGCTGCAGAGAGCGGTGCCTGCAGGTGAGGGCAGTGCGCGGAGACCTCTGCCCCATCCCCCTCCCCCAGGACACAGGAACATGGTTCCAGCCGCTTCCGGGAGCGGCGCGGGGCCTGCGGCGCCACAGGGATGGTAATCCTGCGGGCCGGATCCAAAGCCCTGACGGGCCGGATCTGGCCCGCGGGCCATAGTTTACCCACCCTTGCTCTATACCTTCAAATAAATGAGAGCTTTTTGTTATAAGGTCTCCCTTTCACATATTTCAACCTGCATGCGTGCAACTGCTTGGGATAACTATTTGGTAAACTATATTCTACAGCGGTATCTAAACCTGCTTAGAAAATCTATGCCTTTTGGTGGCATCACACAGGTTCCCACAACAACAACACACAAAACTTTACTTACTGAGAGTGTTCATTAGCTGATTGCTTCCTTGTGGCCTGCTGGTACCATTAGCAACAGCATTTCTGTTGTTGTACTGCTGGTGTGGTGGCTGAGAGGGGGAAATGCGTGCAGCCTCTTCCCCGTCACTGCTAGAGCTTTCATCATCACTCCCAGAAGAGCTCTCAGAGTCCGATGAGCTGCTACCACTGCTGCTACTCATCTGTTCAATAATTTCAACCTCCGCTCTTAGCTCTGGAATAAGATGACATTTGTTGGGTCAAAACATTTACAGGCCTCTGTGAATTTCAGGAAGGGAATGTTAAAATGCAACAGTTTTGTCAAGTATAATTTACCAAGCACAATGAACAAGTCTAAAATTAAATCAAAAGGAGAGAATTGGGGGCGGAAAACAAAAGATACATACAACTAAGTGCTGCAGCTGAATCTAGAGAAGAGGTAATAATCACTGCTTCTCTAAACTTCATTTCTTTCACTACCACTTTATATGTTTTCTATTTTTAAAACCATCCCTTACTGTATTATTCATTTACTGAGTGCTCAATGTGCCAGGCAGTTTACAGACAAAACAGGCATCGAATGTAAATGTTTTGGGGGCAGGGTATAACAGCTGACGCAATGGGTACAAATTTCAAAAGTACCCAGTGACTTAGGAGCCTAAGTTCCATAGAAAAACCTGTGGGATTTAGGCTCATTTGAAAATGGTATCAGACGCAACAAGTGACAGTTACAATTAGGAGAGAAGGGGAATACAACAATAAAGTTATGAAGTTCTTTAGATTTGCCATGCACCCTTCTTGGTGGTTCCAATGGTAATATGAAAATTATATCAGCAAGAGTTTGGAATAGTCACATTACTTACCAAGGATTTAGATAAGTCATCCCAAATCACACCTTTGTTGTATATTTGAATATTCCATGTTACTAAAAAACTATTTGAAGGATTTTTTGAACATTTTGTGGGGACAACAACTTGTATCCCTCCACCAATAACATTAAGCATCTAGTTACCATAAGTCCAAAGGTATAGGGATCAGAAGGAGAGAAATAATAAAGCTAGCATTATTTATATTATGAAAGCACCCAAAATCTTCAGAGTTCAAGCCTCATTGTGCTGGACATTGTACATACACAAGCTAAGAAATGAGTTCCTGTCTTAAAGAACTTCAGGCTAATAGAAAGAGTGGGAGAAATCAGGTATTATCCCCATTTTACAGATGGGGACCTAAGGCACAGAAAAATTTAAGTGTCTTGCCCAAGGTTACATAGGAATACTGTAGCAGAAACAGGGTTTGAACCCAAATTTCCTGAGTCCTACTCTAGTGTTTGAATCACAAGACCATCCTTTCTGTGTAAAGTATCTCCAAAATGACCTTGAACAGATCTTTTCTATACATAAAAATGCAATGACGTTAAAGTTCATGATCTCGAACGTTTCAGGATTAAGGCTAAATACTGTATCTGATTGGAAAGGAGAGGGTTCCAGATGCCCGATGATACAACAGCCCTACAGGGTCAGGAAATAAGACTAAAGAACCCTGCTAAGCTCTCAGCCTCCACTGTATTTTGGCAATGAAATCCATTGGGTAATTATGCACTGGCTTAAAGTTTCCTTTTTCAATTTTAAATTTGCCACCTTTCAATTTCTAAGTCAGCTACATTCAACTGGAATTAAGGAAAACAATATTATACCTATACAATGGAGCAATAGACTGTCTAAATCAAGTTGTACTTCTTGAGGAAATGAGGTTGTTTTTGCAATTTGTCTGCTGAAGCAAAACATACTGGTTATGTTACCTACAGTTCATCTGTTTGCAAGACAGCCCTTTCTGTTCAATCTTTTAGATTTAAAAAAATCTGTCATCTGTTTCTGTTGGATTGACATGACTGGGTCAATGGCAGGGGGTAATATATCTTTCAAAAGTGATTTCTTTCTCTCTTATTCTCCTCCCCACTTAGTCTTGCAGCTTTTAGAATTTTATTTCATGCTGGAGTCTGAGAAATGGACAAGGAGCACTCCCAAGTCTGGGTTCTCAATTTATTCCCAAACTGCGTGTTTCTAGAATCCCATAACAACTTTCAGGCTTAGAGGATCTCTCAATGTCTAAACTAAGCAACTTGGGGAAACTAAGCACAACGGAAAATGGAAATCCCACAGATGTGAATATCTTTTGCCCTAGCTTGATTCGGTAAATTTTCCACATGCCTCAACTGATACTTTTGATCAAGGGAGTTGATAATTATAACTACTCACTGAGCACTAAAAATGTACATGGTGCAAATATTCACAGTCCATGCCTCAAAGAGCTAAGAATCTAATGGACAGAAAAGATGCACTGGGAGATGCACTAGAGGAAGGCGTTTCCACCCATTTCCTTGTTTATAAGCCTTGTGGAAGAAGTGAGTCATATGTGGAGGATATGAATGAGAAGTTGGGATGACCTGGCAGACTGAGACTGGGAGGGCCCTCCAACATAGGAGTGTGGTGCTCTTCTCAGGGCAGCACAGAACCATAAGCCACTGTTACCCTCTGCCTTAGCAAGGGAGAGCTTTGCTGGAGATCAGACTACGTGTGAACTCCCTGACACACCAGTCTGTCCGCTTCATCAGCAAATTCCTTGAGATTCTGCCATTCTTAACCTTGTCTTGCAGGTAACAAATCAGTGAACCCCTGTTCCTGAGTTCTCCAGAGACATCTCTCTGTAGTGTCCAGTCCCTCTGACTGGATACTCTCAGCAATTGTTAAGTGTGCTATCTCGAAAGAGACAGTACGCACACCAGCTTGTTAGGTTAGCTGAGGACTCACTCTATACTTCAATAGAACAGCACTGAGATGGTTTACAGTAAACCTAGGAATAAGTTTATGAACAAAGAACAGATAGTTAAGTGATACTAAGCAGGATAATAGAAAATGGTTACAAACAAACAAAATAAAACAAGCTTTCTAGTACCTAAAAATTAATTCTAGCTAGTTAAGCCTTTGCCTAAACAGCTTTCTCACTTACAACATCTCCAGTCCTTCCTGGCAGGAGCTCCAATGTTCACAGAATCAGAGCTTGTTGTCCCCTTTGTTCCCTAAGAGATGGATAAAAAAAGGGGTTCTCTCCCCTTCTTTTTCTAGTCCAGTAAGCCTTTGAAATGTATTCTTTGAAAATTAAACCCAGACACAGTTCCTGTCCTCTGCTGGTGTGTAGATGCCATGCTGTCTTCCTCATCATCCAATCAATTTGTTTTTTTGATTGGCTTAATCAGTTTGTTTACCATAGATGTAAATGTACTCTGGCTTCACCTGGCTCAATTTACATCGGAAACCCAGGCAAACTGGCAAAACAACATTCCTTTGTCTACAAAAAACTTGTTTATTTGCTCTACTCAGATTGCTTGATCTGAACATATTTTAGGAACATATTTCCAGAACAGACATAATTCTTTATACACTAACCATACATACATCATGCAATAATATTAACGACTACCGTGTCAAGAGTTTTTACATATATCTTACAAAATATCGTTTGGCTACATATTCTGACAACAGCATGGTGGGTGGCATAAAGGGGCTCTTAGGGTCAGAAGGAGGCAGCATGGAAGATGGTGTGAAGATGATAGAAGGGAGAGGAAGACGGTAATGAAAGAGGAGTAGAGGTTGGAAACACTGGTGGAAGGAAGAGGATAGGAGGTATGCAACGAGACAGTATTCAGTAAAGATGAAGGCTGGAGAGGAGGTTGGATGGGAAGTTTGAACTGGATATGGTGGGCAAGGGGGAGCCAATAGAATAATTCAGAGAGAGAAGTGACATGATCTGATGGGCAAGGAAGATAGTTTTGGCTGCTGTGTTTAGGATGGAATGAAGGGGAGCAATATGGGTGCCTGGCAGGTGAGTGAGGAGGACATTAGACAAGGCAGCGAATGATCAGAGCATGGAGATGTGTTTTAGCCACCAGGAGTGGAAAGAAAGATGTCCTGGAGAAAACAGTGGCAAGATTTGTTGCCATCCTTGATGTGTGCGGAGAAGGAGAGCAAGAAAATGACATCAAGATTGTGAGCCTGGGGGACAGGGCTGGGAAGTTGGAGGTGTTATCAGCAGCAACAGAGAGCACTTAGGAAGGGAGATAAGTGGCTCAATTGGGGCTTTTTTTCTAATCAATTGCTGCTTCTTGGGCTTGCAGTTTCCTTTCAGCTATCTCTAGTCTCGTCTCTCAGCTCCACGCACCCAATATTTTAAATTGTTCAACTGTACAGACAAGAAAATGTTGTCTTTGCTGATGTCACAACTGCTCTTATATCATTAAAAATGTATCATGCAGAGTTTCCACAGGACTTTTAGGAAGCCCTACTGAATTCCAGTTACTTCAGTCTGTCAAAGATGGTGGTTGAGTCAACCACAAGACAAGGTCCAAAAGGAAAAACAAATCCTCTTTATTTATGTCACAATTTGTATTTTCCTGCTTGTCTGCTCTGTTGCTTTATCAAGGCATTCTTTAGTGCAGTCATTAGTATGGATGACTTAATGTTCTGGTGCCTTTACTTTTTTTTTAAATGTGTGATGATTACATTGCATAGCCTATATGCTGCATTTAACTGTGAAAAGTCAAATGCCTATCAGCATACTTTTCGTTCCTTAAGATCAAACAAACAAACCATGTTAATGCAATATTGAGGTTGAAAAGGTCACACAAGTCAGGAAATGCAAAAGTTAATATTAAAAAAACCTCTCTATGTAGCATATGTTAAATACATACCTTAATGAATGCACTACATCTGGCAAAGTTGATATTGTTGAGGGAACCATAACTTTTGAGTTTTGTGCATTTGATTTCTCAACCATAGCAATTTACTTAAAAGAATAAGTGAAACAAAAACGTTCTTAGCTTTTTCTGCATTAAAATAAAATTATGCTCAGGAAATCACTGGCTCCTTTGTCAACAAATCAGATTCCTGTATATATTATGTACAATGGCTAGCATAACGGGGTCCTGGTCCATAACCAGGGCTCCTAGGTGCTACAATAATAAATACTACTAATAAATCAAATCTACTTAGTTACTTCAGTAACTAAGAACAGGGCTTTTTTGCTCCTTTTCTCTGCTGTCAGTAGATCCATTGGATTTTATTCCATTTCATGCACCTTCAACAAAATTCTTATCTAGTTGTCCCTGGCCCTGAGAAGCACTGAGCATCTAGAACGCCGACTAAAGCCAATGGGAGTTGTAGGTGCTCAGCATTTGGCATTATGAGGCCATAAGTCCCATAGCACATTAGACAGAAGTAAACAACTTGATTTTGACAGGTTGAATTTACAGAGAAAGCAGATAGAAAAAAATAAATGTTTTACATTGAAATTCAGCAAATTTGATTTACAAGTCCACAAGAGACAACAAATATGCAATTATATTATGTCATCTTTAAAGTTATTTTTCAAAGTATAACTGCACTTCAGAGCACATTTTAAGCACTACATTAATAGTTTTCCAGCAACACTGGAAAACTTGTACTTTTTCCAGATACTGTATACCTACATTATGTCAACATTATTAAAAATGCATCTGTTGTGATTAAGTATGCTATATAAATATGTCAACAATTTTTTTCCTGCACATACCACAATATGATCATTCATTCTCATTGCACAGTGACATGTGATAAGGTGCAGATAAGTATTCATAATGCATGAAATCCTCACCTGCACTCTGGCCCCTTGATGCTGTGTAAAAGGGCTGCAGGGGCATAAAGAGGGCCAAACCTCCCCATAACTAATAGGTAAAGGATTCCCCTGCTGCTAGCACTGCAAAGTCAGCTCTAAAGATGCCTCCCAAAGACCCTCACACATGCCACAGAGGGACAGGCATGTCAAGTGTGGGGCCACAGTATGCTGTGAAAATTCTGGGCAGCACAGCAGCTCACAGGGCAGCCTGGGGTGGTTTTGGAACTTAGAGAGGATCCCAGAGCTGTGTTAGTAACACCAGAGGCATCCCAGCCCCTGGAGCATCTTAGAATCAGGAGGGTGCATCTTAGGATCAGGAGGGTGCAAAGCCACTTTAGATCCAGCGCCCTACAACTTGAGAGTTCTGTGCTGCACCTGTTAGAGGCACAGCAGAGAACCTCACCCAGGCCCCGTCTACACTACCCGCCGAAATCGGCGGGTAGCCATCGAACTATCGGGGATCGAATTATCGCGTCTTGTCTGGACGCGATAAATCGATCCCCGAACGCGCTACTTCGAACTCCGGTACTCCTGCAGGGCGAGCGGAGTTACCGGAGTCGACGTGGGAGCCGCGAACTTCGATCGCGCGCCGCGCGGACGCGAGGTAAGCGCGCCAAATTCGAACTAAGATACTTCGACTTCAGCTACGCGAATAGCGTAGCTGAAGTCGAAGTATCTTAGTTCGATCCCGCCCCTAGTGTGGACCAGCCCCCAGTATGCTTTACTTTTCTTCTGTACAAAGTATGTCTTTCAACGACCAAGAAGGAGATGGCATGAAACAACAAGAGAAAAAAAATCCTTTAACTTTAAAACTCTTTAGGAGTAAAGAAGAAATACAGGAGTCCCAAGGACTGAAGACTGTTTCCTGGATCCAGTTGACTTATATTGTTCATCTTCATTGTGTCAAAATGGCTTTTAATTGTGCTTTCCCTAAACAGGTTCTCAGAATAAGATGTGTCAAAGTGTTGGTACTCTAGTTCTCCATTGTTAGAAGCTTATGTAAAGAAAGGACTGAGGAATGTTTAGAAAAGCTATAGAAGCACAATTATTCTGTGGCCAAGAACTAAACTGTTGATGGATCCATACTCTCTCTTATTAGAACTTTATGTGAAGGGTAGATACTCTCTGTGAAATACAACTGATCTCCCAGATGGTACTTTGAAGTTCTCTACAATACGGGACATTCCGATGCTGGAGAAGTTATCAGACAGCCAGGACATTCACACTTTTGTACAACAGGTCTTCTGTTTTTAGAATATGAAGAAAGACTCTCTCTGGAGTAACCGTCACACCAGACAAATATGTAATTTTTACAGCAGCAATACAACCTTTAGTCACTGCTGGACACCTTTTTGAAAAGGGGTCCGATAATTATTTAAGGCTATGTTTACACTAGGAGCACTTTACTGGTATAAGCACTATACTGGTATAAGCACTATACTGGTATAAGCACTATACTGGTATAAGCACTCCTAGTGTGGGTGCAGCTATACTGGAAAGCTGCCGTTTGTACCAGAATAATAAAATCTTTCACAAACCCACACCCTGCACCCTCACGGAGTGAAAACAAGCTACACTGGTAAAAGTGCCATTTGGCTGGTGTAACTGTCTACAGTAGGGGCTTCTACCAGCACAGCTATGTCAGTCAAGGATCACACCTCCTCACAGCTATGCCAACAGAACTCTGTAGTACATACCTGGTTTAACTAATATTTGTTTTCTAAACTGTATAATAAGAACCATACCAGATAATTTGATTACTAACTTAATGTATGTCCCTGTAGTCTGCTTGTTTGGTTGGTTTTTTATATTTGAAGAATTTTCAAAATAAAAAATTAGATATACACACAGTGAGAAAGGACAGGAATTACAACTAACAAACCCTCAGACTTCAACGTGGTCTTTTGATCAACATCCTGGTGTTCAGTGCATTAGAAACTGCGCAGGAGTGAATATAATCTGCTCCTACAACCAACATTCAGATTTTTTTAAAAGTAAAAATGCCATAAAGTGACTAGTATAAGTTGAAGAAAATCTTGCTGAATAATATAGGATAATTAACGTAGGCTGAGCCCATAAGAAAACTAGCTGTATGGACCAGAGGGAAAAGACAATGCAAGGGAAACACCAGAAGTGGAGAAAGGAACAATATGGTCTTAATATACAACATATGCCTAGAAAGTACCTGGCTTTTCAGTAAAATATAAATTAAACAAAAAAGAAAGTTCCTCGCTTCAACTGCTTTGTCCACAATATACCCATGGAGTGCACCACCTGGGTGAAAGGGATTTGGGCAGAGATTCTGTGCATCAATCCCCAATAGGCCTAACCTTTGGGCGCAGATACAGAAACACTGAGATTAGGAGCCTGATGCTGATGCTTAAGTAGGAGATTTATTTAATTTAAGCACTCAATCCTTCTTTCCCTCCCAAGATACCTGCATAATAAATATAGCAACTACATGGCAGTGTGGTCCATATTGTGCAAATTTGATCCCTATCCAATTATTTGATGGATCTCAGACCTGAAGCCTTTGTGCTGGATGAGATAGCCAGCCAACTCCTGTTCCATCCAACTGTGATGATGTGCATCTTTTGAGTTAATGTTATTTTTATGGAGAAAGAGTCTGAAAGAGATTAAATTATCAGCAAAAAAGGGATGCTCACATGCAGAGAGATGGGGACAGTTTGGATGACTATGTTGACAGAAGAAAAAAAATAATTCACTAAGAATCCTTAAAATGAGATACATAGACTATAAACCAGCAGTAATATACCAGCCTTTAATGCTTTGAAGTTCTTATGTATCTTGTAAATGAACAATTATAAAACAGATTAAAAAAACAACCACCCTTCTTTACCTCTCTTAATGTCATCCAGCTGAGGTTCAGGTGAAGGGTTGTCTTTCAAAGGGGAGGTTTTGGGCCCAGCTGCTGGCTTGGGTGGGGCTTTGAACTGTGAGGAAGGCTGGGAGGCTCGGGCAGCCTGCTGTTCTATTCGTGCCTGGATCTTACTGCTGCCCTCAGCCCTGAAACAACATAAAAAAACAGTCAGTGGTGCCATAGAGCTGTGTTCATTTGTTCCAGTAAGATCTGTATTAATATATATTTAATGAGTTTAGACTGAATACAAATTTACTTTGCATCCTGTAGAGCTATACAGTGAATTAAATACAATACTGCTAAACACCTACACTGCTTTGCCATTCAGCATCACCACTGACTTCCATGGGAAGCATGCCGTAAAGTGACTGTAGAGTGAGGTCCTTACTAACT
Organism: Platysternon megacephalum; assembly: GCA_003942145.1. Taxonomy (NCBI): domain Eukaryota; kingdom Metazoa; phylum Chordata; order Testudines; family Platysternidae; genus Platysternon; species Platysternon megacephalum. Next base: position 2,563,902 of record QXTE01000027.1, on the reverse strand, counting down.
GTGCTCCAGATCCATGTGAGGTTTAACAATATCTTGTTCTCTATTCAAATAGCAGTAAAGGTTTTTCATTTAGCAAAGAACATCTTCTTAATACAATCAGCAACTATAGTAAAATACATTTACATAGCACCTTTCATCCTGAATGATCCCAAAGCTCTTCACAAACATTTAGACATGAAATACAGAGGGATCACTTCATCCATCATTGAAATGCAGCTATCAGAAGATGCACAGCAAGACTACCCAGCATTTTACAACAGGAAGTATCCTCTTTGATTACATACAGTACATCGTCAGATGAAAGTTACTAAGAGCAGAGAATTGTTACCAATATTGATTTATGCTCTTGAAACTACAGAAGGAATTTACGTGGGAAGAATGTAATTACTCCACTTTGAATTTTAGACTAAAACCCCTTCTCTTGCGAAGAGTGCCAAGAGATCTCTAAAGACCAAAGTGATCATGACAACAGCTTTACATCTCATCTGAATGACATGACCTCTAATAGCACAGTGCCTTGGAACATCATGCTCATGCACTTGTAGGGCATTGACTCAGAGGAAAGTGTGGCAACTATTGAATCACTACCCCCACGTACAACAGCCTGGATTTGTTCCTTGGAGATCTCTGATCTAGCTGCCAGCCTGTTCCCAGCCTGCATCACTGTAAAGTTTTAGTGAGCTCTCAGTCAAAGTTTTTACGGCTGCAGTAATACAGGTTATTTTAAATGTATCATGTTTTTAAAAAATATTTAATAATGGCATGCTCTATAGAACTCAACTAATATGCATTCCCCACTGCTAAAAGAACTTGATTCAGAGACTTCAGGTACTTACATATTAGCACTACTCTGAAAGATATTTTATCTGAACACTTTCTAGAGTGTCATTTGTATACTGAGGTACGGCTATCAGATCAGACAGAAGTTCTGATCTCAGCAGTTTTTAGGCAATTACCCACAATACTATTTATTTCTCCAGAGTTCATTTTTTCAGAATCTTTGCCCATGAAGGGTTTGGATTTTTGCTCTGTTTATCTTCTTGATTCAGCCATGTTCCCCCACTCCAATTGTTATATATAATTAGACTTCCGCAGGAAGTTTCTAGGTCCATTACTTGCAACTTCACCATCCACTTGACAGGTTACCACTTCCATCTTCTTCAGAAAGAAATTATTGAAAGCTATCTAATCTTTTGACCAGCTTCTAAACTCTTATACTATCAATACTGTTCAATCATGAGTTACAATTATCACCTTTCAATAATGGAGAATCTACTAATTCTTTACTCTCTGCTACATACACACAATGGAGATTTCCATATTTAGGCATGATAATTGTCCTCATAAAGTCCAGGAAACTCAGTAATTAAACATACTTCTAATTCACAAAACTCATAGCCATAGCTAAAGGTGACCCTATTAACATGAATCTCTAGCAAGAATTCATCTTATTAATTGTATGTGCCCCAGTTTTACCTTGTTTTCTTGACTTGAATGCTACTACTAAGTTTTTCCAGCACATATTCCCCAGTGTCATGATTGATAATAAGTACACAGTCCTTCTGATATGGTCTTTTATTTCCTTTGAACACAGTCATTGGAGGAGTTGAGCCCTGGTGTCAAAGAAAAAGCACACATTCATTTGCTTATACCCACACTATACAAGCCATTTATACACAATAAGTCTAATGAATATATGCATGCTTCTGAGCTAATATCAAGAAATTATCATTTACTTTGGATTGAAAGTGTTTGTTCATTTCAAGAAGGGATGAATACATTTATATGCATTACATCAGACTCTTCCTCACTCATTATTATGCTTTTAATCATTTTATGTGGCTTTGCTGTGATAAACACATCTACCCTTCGGTTACTATCATTTACAGTTCTACTTTCCATCATGGTAACAACTAAATTTTATTAGTTTGCCCCGATAAATATCAGAAACCTCCCTGATACTTCTACCAGCTCTGAAAATCCTGGGTTTCGATACTGAATATAAATCTAATTACGCATTCAGTGGAACTGTGACCTGATGAAATGTATGTGTATCCAATACATCATTTAAACTGCCTTTATATTTAATCCAGCAAATAAAAAACAACACCTCTGTTCTATGTTATGAAGCAAATATCACATGCTATACATTAGCAACAACTGATTTTAAAAAAAATACAGCTTGTTTGCTTGGCAAACCTATTGCATGAAGACCTACATTCTGGAGCAATCTGGGGGGTTCTCTATGTTACTAATTAACATTGGGTGAATCAAAAAATTGATGCACTTAGTGTAAGGGGTGTACAAAAGTATACTCTCTACTGTGAAACCTACTCAGATTTTATACATGCAATAGCTGTATAGTTACAGAGAAAGGTGAATGGTACTTACTTACAACTGAAAAAGAGAGTCCTGCTTTAGAGAACAGAAAGCAATCTTTACACGTTCTTGGGAAGCACCCTGAATTGAGGACAGTGTGCAAAAGCACAAGCTTCCACCCCCACCCCTCTTCTAAAGAAAATATAATGTCTTCACGCTTAAACTAAAATTTTAAACTCTCAGCACCATCAAAAATAGGGTACACATATTAATCCAAAATGGTTATGGAACAATACAGACTGCCTACATCTGGATTCTTCAGAGATGTTACAGTAAGACAGGTTCCAATTTGGATAAGATCATATTCTCATATAGTCATGCCTTCACAGATATTTACAATATTACTACATTAAGAAATTGAATAGTAAAAAAGGATTGAAGAGAATACAAAATAAGCTGAAAGTTAAGTCCTGGTCATCCTTGACAGATAAAGAGAAGTTAGACAAACATATAAAGCACAAATATAATGAAAATTGTGCTAAGCTTTATATCCCACCATCCCCTATTCTGTGGAAAGCCTGGAATTTAAAGAAGAGCATAATCTTTGCTGAGAAATAAAGAGAAGAAACTGAAGATTCAATGAGGCTCATCAACAGTCCCTCTCACATGCTTAAAATTAAGCAGGTATGTAAGAGTTTGGAGTGCCTAAATACTAAGCAACAGAAATCAAAATGCTATGTTACAGACTATTCTGTTACAAAGGCCAGAAAAAACCCACTAAGTGAAAGAGCTAAAGTTTAACAGGATTGTGATGAAACCCATAACTAAAACAAGAGACAAAAAGAATTCCTCAACAATTATTTGACCATCAAATATTAAACCCCTACATCCATAAAGCACCCATAATCCCTGAAACTGTCCACACACTGAAAGAGACACAAAAAAATCTTCTTCAAACAGTGGGATAGCAAAATTTCAAATGACAAATTGGAACCTGAATCCCATCCAATTGTTAGGCAGCTAGTGCAATTGTTTGTTGGAATATGAGAAATAAAGCAGGACCCAGAAGATCAGTGAACCCTCTTATATTGTTTTATCAACATTTCCAGAAAGGGAAGCTTTGAGATCATATATCCCATCCCTTTTCAGAGAATTGTCCATTTAACTAGATTGAAAGCAGCCACTATGCGTATGTTGCTCCAAATCAATATTGACTGTGTTCAGTTTGGTTAACTGGAAAACCCTCTAGAATATAGAAGAGACAGGTCAAGCTGAAAGCTGTCCATTCTCATAAAATAGTACATTAAAAATAATCTTATCAGAACAGGCACCTGGAAAGGGGATGCACTGCAAACAATCTTATTCACCCACTTCAAAAATATAGGAACAATACACTTCCCAGTCAAAAGGGAATATTCTAATTCAAAAGGCAGCATTACTGGCATTAATTATGCTGCTATCTGCTCTCTGAATTACTTCAACAAGATTAGTATACTATATAGATTAAGTTGAGGCAACATTTCATATAAGAGTGAAAAAGGTAACATTATTTAGAAAACTTTCTTGGGAGCAGATCCTCTCCCGTGTAAATTATCAGCTCCATCCATAATTTTTCCAGCTGAGGATCTGTCATTTGGATTCCAACCTGGCAAAAAACTGTTGCCTATCTATACTAAGCCTATCTATGTTGTTTATAAATTCACATATGCTGGATTGGTAATTAGCATTAGCTCTCCAGCTAATATACAAATCCAGTCCCAGAACACAGGTGCAGTTTTTGTTTTGTTTCAACTCTTTATTATCAAAACAGAAATATGTACAATCATTTGACCATATTCTTTACTGTCACTTGTCCATCATCCTTGCGCAATAAATCTTTACTATATAATTTGTGGAGGGATTGGATTTAACTTCATTGCAACTGACTAGGAATCCTGGGCTAGTTTCTGCAAACATGGGGTGCAGGATGTTGTTTGTATAGCTTTCAGCAACAGAAAGAGCTGTTTCAAAGGCAGAACTTCAGTCTTCTGAAAATTGGATCTTGACCTGAGTCAAGGATAATCAGACTCCCATACTTAAAATGTGGAACTAAAAACTGATGGAAATTAGGTGGAGCCCCACTCAGGATTAAAAGTCTTCTTGTACTTCAAAGAGTACTAAGAAGGATTAATTGTAAGCAAAAGTAGATTGGACGTTTACAGAAATAACACTTTATAGAGATTCCATTTTACAGCCCTCTCCCAGAATGATATACTGAAATGCTAGTAGAAAACACAGTGCAAAAGCTGCTGAAACAGTGGACTCATTTGTTTTAGCATGGTGATCAAAGGTGAAGAGGATAGATTTAAGTCCATTTACACTAGAATGTTCCTGGCTAGCAGACACTAAAACCACACAATGAGAATTTGCTACGAAGTCAAAAGGTAAATTTGCATCATAACACAAAATAAACTTACTGGAATATGTGGCAGTGTAATTGTTACTTCATCTCCTTTACCAACCTGGAGCTCCCCCTCACAAGATGTGTCTATAGATGCTGGCTTAAAATCATCTGAAGAGGAAAATAAGTGGTATTAAATACATTTCACATCTAAATTGTTTCTAGAGTCTCCATGGTTTCTCTTCTGAGATAACTCATCTCCTGCTTTATTTCTGATTAGAAGGAATGTAAAACGTGTGCCAATGCTACTATTTAAAGAAGAGCTGGACTAATGCATAGGCACAATAGATCTAATTCTGTGGATACCCGCTCCTTAAATCATGTGATTACCTCAGATTTTAATCTTTCAATTTTTAAAAACAGTAAGTTTCTAGCCAGGTCAAGGAAAAGCTTCAACATGTGACCCAGGTATAACCAATGCAGTGACATTTGAGTCTGAAGACAGTCTGAAACAAGCAGCCAACGCATCATGTGAGTGCGGGTCACTTGCCAGGATTATCCGGATATATTCTCACATACTCAGTTCCCTGCCTTTGCGGGGGCCTTGGGCACTGGTGCATCTCGGTCCATCTAGCCCAGTATCCTGTCTACCGACAGTAGCCAATACCAGGTGCCTCAGAGGGAGTGAACCTAACAGGTAATGATCAAGTGATCTCTCTCCTGCCATCCATCTCCACCCTCTGACAAACAGAGGCTAGGGACACCATTCCTTACCCATCCTGGCTAATAGCCATTAATGGACTTAACCACCATGAATTTATCCAGTTCTCTTTTAAACGCTGTTATAGTCCTAGCCTTCACAACCTCCTCAGGTAAGGAGTTCCACAAGTTGACTGTGCGCTGCGTGAAGAAGAACTTCCTTTTATTTGTTTTAAACCTGCTGCCTATTAATTTCATTTGGTGACCCCTAGTTCTTGTATTATGGGAATAAGTAAATAACTTTTCCTTATCCACTTTCTC
>QXTE01000027.1:2479826-2556359 GCA_003942145.1 Platysternon megacephalum | reverse complement strand
GTTGTAGCTAAATTAGCCCCCATCATATTGTATGTATAGTTGGGGTTATTTTTTCCAATGTGCATTACTTTACATTTATCCACATTAAATTTCATTTGCCATTTTGTTGCCCAATCACTTAGTTTTGTGAGATCTTTTTGAAGTTCTTCACAGTCTGCTTTGGTCTTAACTATCTTGAGCAGTTTAGTATCATCTGCAAACTTTGCCACCTCACTTTTTACCCCTTTCTCCAGATCATTTATGAATAAGTTGAATAGGATTGGTCCGAGGACTGACCCTTGGGGAATACCACTAGTTACCCCTCTCCATTCTGAGAATTTATCATTAATTCCTACCCTTTGTTCCCTGTCTGTTAACCAGTTCTCAATCCATGAAAGGACCTTCCCTTTTATCCCATGACAGCTTAATTTACGTAAGAGCCTTTGGTGAGGGATCTTGTCAAAGGCTTTCTGGAAATCTAAGTATACTATGTCCACTGGATCCCCACCGTCCACATGTTTGTTGACCCCTTCAAAGAACTCTAATAGATTAGTAAGACATGATTTCCCTTTAGAGAAACCATGTTGACTATTGCTCAACGATTTATGTTTTTCTATGTGTCTGACAATTTAATTCTTTACTATTGTTTCGACTAATTTGCCCAGTACCGACGTTGGACTTACCGGTCTGTAATTGCCAGGATCACCTCGAGAGCCCTTTTTAAATATTGGCGTTACATTACCTAACTTCCAGTCATTGGGTACAGAAGCCGATTTAAAGGACAGGTTACAAACCTTAGTTAATGGTTCCGCAACTTCACATTTGAGTTCTTTCGGAACTCTTGGGTGAATGCCATCTGGTCCCGGTGACGTGTTAATGTTAAGTTTATCAATTAATTCTAAAACCTCCTCTAGTGACACTTCAGTCTGTGACAGTTCCTCAGATTTGTCACCTACAAAAGCCGGCTCAGGTTTGGGAATCTCCCTAAGATTCTTGCTATCTTGCTCTTTAGAAGAGAGTCGAATAAGGTCTAGACCTTACTTAAGAACTGTTCTGGTCAAAAGGGTGATTGGCACCCACTTATTAGCCAACACTTGCAAACTGATATGACTCAAGCACATTTTACTGAAAAGTGACTTATTATAGAACTGCAGAGTCAATATAGCCATGAAGAGCTAGCTGGGTTATATACTGCCTCACATATAACCAAATTACCAGTTTAATCTTTGGCCTCATAAGAGCAACCATACTGGTCAGACCAATGGTCCATCTAGCTCAATATCTTGTCTTCTGACAGTGGCCAATGCCAGGTGCTTCAGAAGGAATGAACAGAACAGGCAATCATGAAGTGATCTATCCCCTGTTGTCCACTCCCAGCTTCTGACAAACAGAGGCTAGGGACACTCAGAGCATGGGATTATATCCCAGACCATCCTGGCTAAAAGTCATTGATGAACCTATCTAGTTCCTTTATTAACCCTGTTATAGTTCTGGCCTTCACAACATCCTCTGGCAATGAGTTACACAGGTTGTGTGAAGAAGTACAGGTCTGTCTTATTTTATGCTGGGGTTACATTCCGCGGTTAGCGCGTAAAGCGAAAACCGCGTATAATCAAAATCCCATTGACTTTAATGGCGGGCGGAATCGCCCACACTACAGACACAGTACATAAATAGCTATTTTTCTCTTTTTGTGTGTGTGTGTGTTTTTGCCGACCGCGCAAAGCCGAAATCGCGCATGTTAAATGTGCGTAAGATGAGACAGACCTGTATTTCCTTTTGTTTGTTTTAAACCTGTTGCCTATTAATTTTATTGGGTGACCCCTAGTTCTTGTGTTATGTGAAGGAACAAATAACATTTCCTTATTCACTTTCTCCACATGAGTCAAGATTTTATAGACCTTTATCATATTCCCTCTGAGTCATCTCTTTTCCAAGCTGAAAAGTCCCAGTCTTTTTAATCTCTCCTCATACAGAAGCTGTTCCAACCCCTAATATTTTTTATTGCCCTTCTCTGTAACTTTTCCAATTCTCATATATCTTTTTTGAGATGGGGAGAACAGATATGCACACAGTATTCAAGATGCAGGCATACCATGGGTCAGGGCCGGCTCTAGGCACCAGCGTTCCAAGCACGTGCTTGGGGCGGCACTTTTCCAGGGGCGGCATTTTGGTCCTTTGGGGGCAGCACTCTGGCTTTTTTTTTTTTTTTTACTTGGGGCAGCAAAAAACCTGGAGTTGGCCCTGCCATGGGTGTATATAGAGGCCTTATATTTTCTCTATCTATCCCTTTCCTAAGGGTTCCTAACATTCTGCCTCAAACCTGCAGCAGATATTTTTTTTCAGGTGGACCTTCCTGCCCACATGGAAGGCTGGGGCCTTTAGCGACCACAGTATAAGAGGCAAAAAGAGCAAAAGTGTTTTTTTTTCCCCTGCAGGGAAGCTTGAAGGGCTGTCAGAAAACTCATCTTCCAGAGCTGCCAAGTATCACTCATCTGGAGCCAGAGACTCCCTCCTGGAGGGAATGGGGGAAGTCATATCATGCTCTTTACAGTGTACTGTAGGATTTTGATGGACATTTCAATAAATCTTAAGAGTGTGTGTGTGTGATCTCCCTTATTCAGACTTTCTCAGGTGAAGCCAGAGCCCTGCATCTTTCACAGTATAAAGTTTAAATTATGTCATCTGATATGACACTCAGTAAGAGACTCACTTCCCTCTCCCCCGCCCACCCGTAATTTTTACAGTTACTTTCAAACTAGCCTCACTTTAATTTCCCTCCCCCCATCTAAATTTGCAATTGAAAGTTGCTGCTCTCCACATAACCAGGTAAGAGCCTAGGAAGGAGGAGCTGGTGAGGAATGGGCAGAGAGGGGATGGCGAGCTGGTAAGGGGTTGGGGTGGTAGGGGAAATTGGAGAGTTAGGGGCTAGGGCTCAGAGGCAGGAAGGGTAGCTGGGTGGGAGCCGGGCAGGTGAGAGGAGGAAGATACAGGGGGAAGGGAGTGGGGGATCCCAGCGCACAGAGTGTAACGAGTGTCCCAGGAAAAGTGGACAGGGTTGGACGACTCCTCTCTCCACTGAGGGGGGTGCAGCACAGGGGGGTTCCGGGGCTCGGGGGGGGGGGAGAGTGCAGGGGCTGTGGGCCGGGGAGTGTCCTTCGGTAGAGGAGTAAAGGGCTAGGCTGGGGGGTCCCCAGGAGGTGCAGCAGCAGGATCCCGGGCAGGGCGGAGGGTCCCAGGGGCAGGAGTGTCCCCGAGAGCAGAGGGGGCGGGGCGGGGGGTATCCCGGGGGCGGCTGGCTCACAGCGGATGGTGTGGAAGGAGGCCTTGGGCCGCCGCTCGAAGCTCTCCCCCAGCTGCAGCCCGTGCTCCTCCTTGTCCAGCAGCGGGTTCGCCGAGCCGTTCATGCCCCTGCCCGCGCCGGACCCGGACACAGCAGCACCCGGCAGCGGCGGATCCCCCGCCCCGCTCCCTTCCGGGGCAGCGTGTCACTGGGAAAGCCGTCCGGCTGCGGGGCGCGCCCCGCGCGGGTAGGCCCCGGGGAGGGCGCAGGATGGGGGGTGTCTGGGGAAGAGAGGGGTGTCTGACACGGGGAGCAGACTGGGGGTGTCTGTGGGGGAGGGGGGTGTCTGACACGGGGAGCAGACTGGGGGTGTCTGTGGGGGAAGGGGGTGTCTGACACGGGGAGCAGACTGGGGGTGTCTCAGGGGCAGGACGGGGGTGTCTGGGGGGAGGGGAGGAGGTGTTGGAGAGCAGGACGGGGTGTCTGACACGGGGAGCAGAGGGGTGTGTGGGAGGGAGGGCAGGATGGGACTGTCCGAAACAGGGAGGCGCTGTCGGGGGAGGGGGGGCAGGATGGGGGTCTCTGACACAGCGCAGCCCTGTGCGTGCAGGATCAAGTTCCCAGTGAGCACTGAAGAGCTGTGTGGCCCATGAGTTCTCTTTAACAGTGGTCACGTCTACACTGAGAAAAGGCATCATGTTTGTAAACATGTTAACTAATGTGATGCTAAACTTAACTTAGTACCTAACCTAGCAGAGATGGGGACAAGTTGAGTTTAAAAACAAAATAACTTTAAGACCAGCTAACATGTCTTTAAATGTGATTGTCCATGTTCAGACTGAGTGCAAAATCATGTATAACACCATTAGTTAATATTTTCCTTGTGTAAACATGGCCAATGAAAATGATCAATTTGGGGTGTTTTTGGTCTGTCTTGTGAAAAAATGTATCTGCTTCTCTTTATTGTCTGACAGAGCACATTGTAAAGCCTATTAGTTTACTCAGACTTTTCTGTAGGCTGAGTTGTGAGGTTTTTGTTCTTGCAGGGTTTGGGAATCTTGTTAGTATAACTTTGTCATAGATTTTTAAGACCAGAAGGGATCAAATAGTCTGACATCCTGTATAACTGACCAAATAATTTTGACCTTGTTTTAACTTGATTCTGTATACATCTTTAAACTTTGTGTTTGTGAATGTATAATGTCATGACATCACTAAATAAATAAAATATAACATTTTTGCTTTGGTGAGGTATTGTTGGTTTTTGCCTAAAAATGGGGATGCTGTCTTCACCCTTTGTCTTATGTTTTTGAATTTCAGAGGTCAGTAGCTCACTTTTATTTTTTTGTAAAATAACACAAAGGCTCCAGTCCAACCTGTGCTTACACCAGCATGGAATCCCACTGAAATCATTGGGGACATGAATGGGTGCAGGGTTCCTTTCAAGTGGATCAGGTTGCAGAATCAGGCCCATAGTGTGGGGACAAGGTGGTAGTCAGTTTTTGTGGCTTCTGTATGATCTATAAGAGGAACAGAAGTGTGTCTTGTTGACTATTTTTGTTTTTAATCTTAGGAAAGTCAAGTCTGATCTTGCCTGGTTTTGCTGGAGGACGTTCATGTTGGTTTCAGAAAAGTAGGTTTGGTGCTTTCTCAGCCTGGCACTTACAGTGAGTTACAAAAAGTCCCTAAAAAGTGCAAACTATAACCCTTTTCTCATTATTTCTTATGTTTCTAGGGCCTTGATTGTTTTGTCTGAAATCAAAAATGGAAATATACACCTGAGGAAAAAACCACTTTAAATCTGCTTTGTCTGTATTCATATGGATGAATCCAGGATGTTCCAAGAAAACACATCTGATAATTACTTGAATTCAGTAGCCCCAATTTGTGAAGATGATGCTTTCCAAAAGAAAGGGCACAGTGCAAGGACCCTTAGCCCTGAAGAAGCTGAGAAACTGGCAAGAGATCAAGCCTTGGTGTCTGACTTTAAAAAACTGAAACTGGAGAAAGATGCACAGAAGAACTGGGATCTATTTTACAAAAGAAACAGCACAAACTTCTTTAAAGACAGGCATTGGACAACTAGAGAGTTTGAAGATTTAAAAGCATGCCGGGAGGTGAGCCATATACACTAGTTCTACAAGTAAAGAGGCAAATATTGCTAATTATTTTCAAATGATTTAATAGTCCGCCAAATAAGATTTCAGTGACAGATCACTGTTATATGTCAAATGTGCAGTGTTGTGTAGCTGATAGCTTCCATGACTTCTAAGATAAAAAAAAATTGAAATTTTTTTTGATTGGACTTTTCATCCTGTTCTTTCCTCAATATCTCCATGAGTAGGCTCTATCAGTACCCATCAGAATGTTTTAAAAGTTGGAATCTCTTATGAAATCTTTGAATAATAGTTTATAATAGACCTATATTTTACATTCAGACCCACTCTCTAGAACAGTGGTGCCCAAACTTTTCCTGTCGCGCCTCCCCCTTACCAGTAATGGAATTTGTCCATCTCTTTCCCCCCCCCCCCCCCCCCCCCCCCCCCCCCCCCCCCCCCCCCCNTGGGCTGAAGGCAAACCTGGGGGCAGAACTAGGGCTAGAGGCAGAGATGGGGCTAGAGGCAGAGCTGGCCTGGGGTTGGAGAGGGAATCAAACAGAGCTGGGCCAGGGATGGGAGCAGAGCCTGGGCCAGGGGCGTGGCTGTGTCCAGAGTGTGGCTGCAGGCAGAGCCAGGAGCGGGGCTGGAGCTGGGTCGGAGAGGAGCTGGGGGCTGAGTGTGGCTGCGTGACGCTTCCTCCCCAATCCCCATGGGGCTCGCCTGGGCCTTGCCGCATGTTTCTCTGCACCATGTATGGGGGCATGCCCCACAGTTTGGGGACCACTGCTCTAGAATATTTGCTCTGTGTTCTAAATTAGATCTAAGTTCCTCTCTTCCAATTTGCAGACACAAGTTGCAAAACTTTTGAGCACCCTGTTATAAAGTCACCTATCTAGATAGTCAATACATTAAAATATACATTTTAGAAACACATTCAAATGTATTTGTTGTTCACCCTATTTAATAAAAGGGCCCAGGCAAGGAGGATAGCATAATTTGATTGTTGCTGAAATGAGTAGATCACTAATGAGATTTTAGTAATTTCTAAAGAGAAACTTAATGTAATATAAAGTAAAGCCTACACTTCACAATGTCAAATTGCCAGTGGAAGGATACTTCAGATTTTAAACTGATGATAACTGAAACTCTGATCCTAACTTTAAAATGTGAAAAGCAGTATCTTTGTACTATGAGGATCAACACAAGTGATGTGCTGTATGCTTGGCCTCTTTCTCCCATATAGTTTGAAGATCAGAAACTGACCATTCTTGAAGCAGGCTGTGGGGTTGGAAATTGCTTGTTTCCACTTTTAGAAGAGGACTTGAATATCTTTGCTTATGCCTGTGATTTCTCTCCAAGAGCTGTTGAGTATGTAAAGGTTGGTGTGATATTTGTCTGTATTTTTAGTGCTTTAGAAATTTGTGTTCATCAGAGTCCAGATTATCTAGCTTTGTTTTCTGCTATAAGTATGGTAAACTGTCCTGTATGGAAGAGGAGAGAAACTGATATATAGTACTGGAGCTTAATTTACAAGAAATTGAATCATCACTGAGGACCTGATTTTTCTAGTATTAAATCATATTACTGTAGTAGTAAGTGTGAATGTTGTACTTGGATATTTCCTAAAAGTTAAGTTTGGCCAATGAGAATAATAGACTGATTCAGCAATTAAGTAATTCCCCCCTCCCCCCCCCCCCAACATATCCATGTCCTGGTAAACTACACAGTACAACCAAAATTTGATTTGGGACATAAACTCAGGTGTGACATCTTTTGCGAGGAGAGACAACCAGCGTGATCTTGAAAACAAAAACTTAGAGGCTCTTTTCAAGAAAATTTGAAGACCTATTATAAACAGATAGCATGTTTATACTCAGTTCATTTTTATACAATACAGTACACCCTCTCTAGAATGCCCAACAAACCTTTGGCTAAGTGAACCCGGTCCCTGGATCCTACCTCCAGCCCCGGGGCCGCTGGCATACTTATATTGTGTTATTTTGACAAAATATGCAGAATTTTGCAGAATTTTAAAATGTGGGCAGAATTTTTAATTTTTTGGCACAGAGTTCCCCCAGGAATAGTGACACAGCACAGCTGCACCAGTGCAGCTGCTCCACTGTAGTGCTTAGTGAAGACGCTACCTATGGCAACAGGAGAGCTTCTCCCATCAGCGTAGGTACTCCACCTCCCCGAGAATTGGTAGATATGTTGATGGGAGAAGCCTTCCTGTCAACATAGCACTGTCTACACCGGGGGTTAGGGTGGTATAACTCCATCACTCAGCGGTGTGGATGTTCCACATCCCTGAGTGATGAAGTTATACCAACATAATTTCCTAGTGTAAACAGAAAGCTTGGAGCGAATGCTCTTTTGTAGTTCTGTTTCCTTTTGTTGCTCTCCCAGTTAAAAAAAAAAATCACAAAATACATTTTTGTCTTCTATAATTTTATAGTGAATGCTGTTACTTTTCAACTAAAGCAACATCTTTTCACTCCATAGAAGAACACTTTATATAATATTGAGAGATGTAAAGTATTCCAATGTGATCTGACCAAAGATGACCTTCTGGAAAATATACCAGCAGATTCTGTGGATGTTGCCACATTAATATTTGTGCTTTCTGCCATTCACCCTGACAAGATGCACCTTGCCTTGCAAAATATTTATAAGGTAAATGTGTAAGTATGACTTAACAGTTTTGGGGTTTTTTTTTAAAGTCTTTTTTGACTCAAGAATACTATTCCACTCTGAAAAGAAACTATGTGAAAATGGCACCTCCTTAGTTAGTACTTTACTCCCTGGATGAATTCAGTCACATTTGCTTTTGCTTACTATGGGGACTAAAATAAGTTTTGACTACATTTTTCTTCTGTTAGTTCTGAGTGAGTGACCTGGATTCTCCTCTGGCTTGTGCATCATCAACATAACTAAATTCATGTTACAAACATTTTCATGTTGATAATATGACATCTAAATTGCTGTAGGACTGGCTGTTAGAAGAAAAATCTTTTTTGCAAGTAACCTAAGTAGACTTGCTGTATGGTCCTTGAGACGCAGCACATGGAACCACATGATGCCATTTTTACAGCATGACTTTTTGCCTTCTTAAGGAATACCTTTAAGAAAATGCAATTATGACTCGTTTTTATAAAAAGGAAATCAGCTGATTAATTGGCTGAAAGTGAGATCAGAAATGAACATTGCTTTCTCTAGGTTCACCAGGATTATTTTCTCCTGGTTTTTGGTTACCATTTTTATCTATACCAAGCATCTTAACACACTAAAATAAATAAAAACCTGTCACAACAGTGCATTTTGATGGGAACTAAGTACCATTATTTTTCCTTTATCTGAATTTAAAGGTTCTATGGTAGTGTGTTAATGTTGATAATGATTAAGGCCCTGATCCTGATAACACTAACATATGTGCTTAACTTTACACACAGTGAGTAGTCCCATTGAAATCAGTGGGACTACACACAGTATACAGAGTTAAGCATGTACAGAAGTCTGTGTGGGACTGGGGTCTTAGGTTTCAAACAAGAAGTAGAGGAGCATTAGTGTCTCCTCCTGTGAAGTGCTGAGATTTTTCAACTCTGATTGAGGGTACTCAGCATCCTGTAGGAGCAGGCCCTAATATGAAGAGCTGATAAATGCACAACTCTTTTGAGATAACAGTTGTCCAAAAATATTAGCTACTGATTGGGAAGAAAGGTTCAAACTTTGATTTCTCATTCTGTTTGCAACATATATATTTTTTTATTTGCAGTTCATATTTGGATTTTTATATTATAGGATATCTGCTGTATCACATCAGCTATAGTCTTGAGTGATAAAGGTTAGATTTTGATATACTTCAGAGTTTGTTTTCTAAAATAGAGATTTATTTCTTAACTCAAATGCGACAGAGGCTAATTACTGTTTTCTTTGTGAAGATGAGTTAGCTCATTTAATCCATTTGTTCACTTCTGCAGAAATTTACAAGTTCTCTCTCCTTTCAATAATTTTGTTATGTCCACTTTACTGATATATCTGTATTTTATCTGATAGGTATTAAAACCAGGCAAATGTGTCTTATTTAGAGACTACGGGCTCTATGATCATGCAATGCTTAGGTTTAAATCTGGCAGCAAACTTGGAGAAAACTTTTATGTTAGACAAGATGGGACAAGATCATATTTCTTTACTGATGGTAAGATTTAATAGAAACTTTTTTCTCTGCAAGTTTTTTGTTTAAACTTGCTTCAGTGAATTGTTGCTATGCCTTTAAGGGTTGCTTGATACATATATGAACTATGAAACCTCGGTGTAATTTGTTTTCCAGCTGTACATGGTTATTTTATAAAACTGGCAGGACTGAAGGAGCAATTTGATCCGTTGACTGAACTACCTATATGTACCATCATGATAGGCCATGGCAGCATAGGTTTATAACTTGTTAGCTGCAGTGGCTTCATTCAGATCAATACTCTGAAAGAAAGAGAAAAATGCTTAGGGAAAGATTTGGTCTCATACGTCACTAAGCAACTAAGGGGTGAAATTATCCCATAATAATCTTTTTGCAATGTTCTTACATATATGAAGCCTGATTCAAAACCCATTGAAGTCAGTGGGCTTTGAAGCAAAGGTGTGACTGGAATGAAGGAAAGCTTCTACAAAGCTTTCATTGAGGTAACACTGTGCTAATAGTTTGACTACTTGTGACTGCTGTCTCTTCTGGTAGATAATTTCCAAGTTCAGCCAGCTCTACATTTTAGTAAAGATCACTTTTAAAGGCATTTCATTATCATCTTAGGACATTAACAATACTTACAGTAGCACCTCAGAGTTACAAACACCTCGGGAGTGGAGGTCGTTCATAACTCTGAACAGAATGTTATGGTTCATTCAAAAGTTTACAACTGAACATTGACTTAATACAGCTTTGAAACTTTATTAAGCAGAAGTAAAATACTGCTTTCCCCCCCTCCCCTTTTTTTTTTTTAGTGATTTATGTTTAACACAGTACTGCACTGTATTTGCTTTTTTGCTTTTTTTTGGTCTCTGCTGCTGCCTAATTGTATACTTCCGGCTCCAAATGAGGTGTGTGGTTGACCGGTCAGCTCGTAATTCTGGTGTTCATAACTCTGAGGTTCTACTGTATATAGTCTTTCATTGAGGGATCTCAAAATGCTTTACAAAAGAAGATAATTGTCCCAAATTTATGGATAGGAAAACTGAAGCACAGAGAAATTAAACAATTTGCCCAAAGTCTTGTACAAAACTGGGATTGTAACTCTGGTCTCTTGACTCCCAGTTTTGCTCACTGAACACTAGAAAACAAATACTTCCCTATATTAATTATGGGGCTTTGTGAAAGAAAAAAGTCTTTTTTCTTCTTTAAAGGAAAATCAAGCATTGAAAGTCTCTTGGAGACCAATTTGGAGCCAAGTAAATAATTTTGATATTTTATGACATAGTCAATTACCTAGTTGCTGCTCATATTTAAAAATAAAATGAATTCCATTGATCATTTTTGAGATGTTTCTATTCTTTAAAGGATATTGATTAAATTTAAGATAAATGATGCAAGCAGCTATGCAACTTCACCCAAGCATTCCTAGGGTCATTTTTGTTCATCAAATAGCTTGTTTAGTTTCACTTATACTGGTAATTGTAGTAAACTGAGCTCTGCTGTTGGAGGGAAGGACTGGGGGAGCCAGCCTAGAAATGGAAATTTGAATCCAATGCCTTGTTAGGCATTTGGAGAATGAGATATCACAGTTTAGTGTTTGGATGGGAAATTCTTAGTGAGGTTTTTTTCCTTGAATTTTGAAGAATATGCTATTACCTGCTGTCTCATTTTCTTGTGGTGATATGAAAATAACCTGTATATTGTGCTACAGTAGCAAATAACTCTTAAAATATCATTCACCGGTGTCCGTTCTTTCTAAAATGGACTGTTGAGTTTAATTGTGATCTAACAAGTTTGTTTTTCCAGGAGGAAACGTATTGTCTAGTGCAGCAAAATGTGCTTTGTGACCACTTGGTGGCGGTTCATGGAGGAGCTTGCCAGTCAGGAGGTGCTAGCTCTCCTCCTTATTTTCAGCTGAGAGAGAGAAATAAAACAGATGAAAGAGAGAGGTGAAAGGAGGAGCAAATACAGACAGTGATTGTTCCTTTTTAAAAAGGGATATATGCCTGGCTCAAACAGGACTATCATTCTCTCTAACCTTCTCAGAGAACTAATTTTTTCACTCCCCCAAATTAGTTTTAATTAGTAGAGGAGTGAGTGTGTAGATCTTGCTCATAGCCTGATTTCATTACAGTGAAGTTGTCCTATGGTGGCAGTATCTATTATTTATATTTCAGTAGCCTGTATTTCTCGCACTGTACAAACAATGAGCAACAATTTCTGCTATGGAGAGTTTACAATCTAATTAGGTAGAACAGCTAAAGAAAAGTGTGAGGGTAAACAGAGGAGAAATGACTCGCCCAAGATCACACAGCAGGTCAGCAGCAGAGCCAGGTCTTCTGATTTCCAGTCCAATGTCCTGTCTGCGAGGCCTCACTCACTCCTCTAGGGAAAGAAATACTTCACTAAGGTTTCTTCTATGTGTATACGGAAAGTATGTTTGAACTGTGGAGGCGTAGTATCAACATTTCCAATTTGCCACCTTGCTTTTTTTCTGTTTAACTACAATGTGGGAACTTGGCCTATTTGCCCCTCCGTAGAGAGCAAGCCGGAGGCCAATCCACCACTGAAATCTTCAAAGTGGGGTTGAAGCGGGACTTAAGATGGTGCATTGGCTTTATGCTGGCCCACTACACAATGTGAAAATAATTTCAGAGTCATTCACAAGAGGAAATGGAAAACTTTCAATTTAAAATGATAAATGTACACAATTTGGGAAACAGGATTGTGCTACCAGTTTAAAGCCCCAGTCCTGCAAGCTGCGCCGCATGAAAGCACAGCCTCATTGCCTTCAGTGGTGGCTGTCTGCACAGAGCAGCTTGCAAGTTTGAAGCCTTTGTGATTTTCATGACAGTGGATGTAATTAAGTAGTTAAAAACAAATGCTTGTATAAATGCTCACTGATGCTTAAAAACAGTCTAAACTAACTTTTAGTAACACCACCTTTCATCTTTCTCCCTTGTAGAGTTCTTGTCTCATCTCTTTATGGCTGTAGGATATGAGCAAGTGGTCAATGAGTATGTGCGACGAGAAACTGTGAATAGGAAAGAAGACCTGCGTGTTCCAAGGGTTTTTCTTCAGAGCAAATTTCGAAAGCCTCTAAGTGAAGCATGAGTATTTGCTAATGAGCCACAGAAATGCTTATTTAAATGGGGGCAGCGAGGGGGGGGGAGGAATTCTAGTGTGGTGTTTTTCCTTGGCTGTACTATCCTGGAGTCTGCTAAACCAGAATGACAGAATCATGTTTTCCAGAACCTTCTGTTGTTTTTGATCCTTGGGTATAGAAGATGAGAGTGACTATTAGAATACAATTTTAAGATAGGATAAAGGTACATATATACAAGCAACCTCTTTGAGTGCCTAAATTTCCCCTTTTTAAAGTAAATTCTATGCACCATTGTTAGAGGCTCTTGTGTGATTTTAATATAAAAATGGTTTAAATAAAACAGTCTGTTTTTAAATAATTCTCCAAGGATTTTGCATAGGATTGTAATTTTCATTAAGGAAAATATGTTGTTGAGCATAAACAGGCTAAATGTTAATTATAAACCACTGATTCCACTAGTTGCAAGAATGGATTAGTGTTGTGTCCCTTCTCTTTCATATTAAAACTATTTTATATTTCTGCTAATGGACACTTTTTGTTTGATATTCATTTTTATAATAAGGCCTATTCAAAGTTATAGGGGTTTATTTTCTTTTCAGTGCATATAGGCGTCTGCACCTAATTTATATCTGGTGTTAAGAAGACACACTCCATGTGTGAAAGGTTAGCCAAAATACTGTTTTTATTATGAAAACCATCATCTGTAGCAATTTGATGAACTCTTTCTTAAGACATCTATTAATCATTTATAAGCTATTTCTGAATGGACTCTTAATATAAAGCGTGATCACTATTTTTATACATGCTTCCACTTTCTACCAGCAAAGAGAGACTTTTTTGGGACTTAAGGGGGGACAACAGCCCTGCAAACACAAAACCATTGCCTCTGTAAAGCATGTGACCTGACGCGGAACGTTGCCTTGTTTGTTTTGCTACATCTTATAATGACAGGTTAGAAATAGCAGGAAGAAACACTTCTTTTAATTTATGTCCATTTCTTTTACAGGTGTCTGTTTCTTTCCTGCTTCCACGCCAAAAATTAGTTAAGCTGTAGACCTGTGACCCACTAACAAAGCAATTAAGCCTCAAGGCCCATCAGTTGATGCCCTGGTGGGGCTGTTAGTTAGTGAGGCCATCAGTGCTTCTTTGGCACGAGTGCAGTGTGAGCATTTATGTCCATTTCTCAAAATGTTTCAAGGGTGACTGATATGACAACCCCCCCTTTTTCCCTTTTCAGAGAGGCTGAGACTAACAATGTCCTGTTAAGAACAGTGGATGCTTTTTGCAGACAAGCACCTGCCCATTACATAATGTTAGGGAATAGCCAAGAAGAATGAAGTGGAGGGAGAGACCTCTGTGCTTTTCCCTTCACACACCCTGGCCTAATCTTTGTGAGTTGAAGAGCCAAGAATCACATGCCTCTGTTGCTTTAAAAAGACATTTTGAATGTCACAGGGCTTCACTGAGTCTCGAAAGGGAATCTGGAGTCTCTTCTCTGAGCAGTGTTGAAAGAGATATTGACCCTCCACCACCCCAGAATTCAATCGTTGCTGCAGAGAAAGCCAAGGAGTTGATATCTTGCTCAGTGAGATGACTGGTGGTTATTTAACCCAGAAGGTTACAAAGTCCTCTGAATGGTACCCTAGTCCCCAAGTGATGTCTAGGTCCCCTAGACAATCCATGTTGCAAGAGGATAATCTCCTTTCCCTGAGGTTTACACAAGACTGTAACTAATGCCTGATTCACACCGCTCTGAAATGTAATATTGTTTGAGATATCTATTCAATGCTCTGCTTCCTGGGTGAAGCAGCATGGCAGTTTTGTCATCATCCTGTTCTCCAGATGGTTGAAAGGAAGGAGAAGCTGGTCCTAGCCCATACCACATCCCAAAATCAGGCTGGGTTTGTTCTCCATAGGGTTGTATTGGGGGAGGAGGGGGGGGGGGAAGAGGTGGTGCTCTTGGCTCAGCTCTGAATGCCATTAGCATTGTGGTTCTGTTTGTCCCAGAGGGAGGAGGTATTTACCTACTCTAGCCCTTGCTTGCTGTAGCATGGTTCATCTACCTTTCATGTAATTAGGGAGGAGAGGAGAAATGCCTGCCAACTCTTTCATGGTGACCAGGCATGCAGTGAGGATTGGAGCACACTGGGAGGGTGGAGTAGGATACAGTGGAAGAAGCCTAACCCTTCCCACCTACAGAGAACAGACAGCAGGGAGAAACCTTGAGGTCCCCCCGACCCCATCTGATGATGAATGGGAAAAAGAAAGAGGGGAAAAGTCCAATTCTACACAAAGGAGGGAAGTGGAAATGCCCCCTGCAGGTGCTGAAGGTGGGAATAAGCATGCTTTCCTGTTAAAGACGATGGGTGTGGGTAGTAAACCACTGCCTTCCTCTCCCCCCAGAAGATGCATGTAGGTAGAGATCCCCTTTTGTTGGAGCTTATTTGAAATGGATGATCACAGGGCCTTGCTCATGGGCCTCCATACTTCTGGACCAGCATCTAGAATTCTGGATACTTCTCTGAACTCCAAACCATTAGAAGTCTTCATAATTAAATTATAATAAAAATAACCTACCTTAACTACAGCTCACACTCAACCCTCTGGCTGCTGAGGATTTTGTAGCCCTAGAATCCTGTCTTATCTCAAGAATTGTCCCGGGGGGAGGAATGAGGGTAAGGTGTGTAACAGGATTTTAAAATATATATCCATAGTATCCTCCTCACCTATCATGCTGAGAAATTGCTATGCAGCACTTTTAATGAGCACGTGTTATTAATTTTGCTACTCCAGTTCTTGTCAATCAAGCAGGGCTGCTGTTTTGTTGACCTGATTATGGGGAGATGACTTCCTTCCTGTCCCCATTAATCTCAATGGGCTGCTTGATCTAGCTTGCTTAAACTTATCCAGTGAGGTGCTCCTGGCTAGATCTGTTTCAGGCAAAATTTAAAACAGAAAACAATTAGAAAAATAACCATGCATTCGAAGGAGAAAACAGGCCCATAATGGGAGGCTTTGTGTTAACCTTGGTAACTAAAAGACTGTTTATAGATTGGGTTCCCTTGTGGTGTCCTGTGGTTCTGCAAACACAGAGGTACTTTGGTGTTAAGCAATTATCACTGTGCTCAACCCCCTACTGAATATGCACAGCTTGAATGGAAACAACATAAAGCTATGAATATTGGCCTGAAAATGTAATTAACTCAACTTATACATCTACAAATGTCAGTAAACCATATGCCAATGTGTGGGAAAAGATGCAGGCTTGGTCTCACAATAGCCAATCTGCACATGCTGTTCACCATGAAATCAGGGAAATGATTAGACCTGACAACCGTTTTCTGTTGTTTGGAATATTAAGTTCATGTATTTGAACATATTGGAGATATGAGATGCCACCAAGGAAGTATTTTACTGGAAGAGTTATTTCTGATGTGTATCTGAAAGCTTGCAAGAAAATAAATAATGAGAGTAAGTCTTCAGAAAAAAAATTAATTTACCACAGATCTGTCGACTTCAGAAAATACTGTTCTTACTGGACACTGGATGCAACTAAAATGAATTGTTTTTCTGGGTAATGAATCTTCTGAAGGAAGCCATGTAGGTTCCAAAACAAGACTGCTTTAAAAAATGCTGCAGACACAGATAATTATGCCATTTTAAGTGCAAATGATGGTCTGTGATACCGCTGCTAATATGTGCAAGACATTTTGGAAAGCAGAATTTTCCATTGTTGACTGGTTTCTCTTCGTTTGGTGCTGGTATGCATACACGATGGGTTTTCCAGCAAATGAGTTGTCTGATTATGCTTGTTATTAGGAAGAAAAATTGTGAGCAATTTCAAGCACTTTAGTGCAATGACTTCACAGTTATGCATTCTGCAAAAAGATCTTGGCCTCCCAGAGGTGCAGTTGATTCAACGCGTAAGTACATGTTGGCTCTCTCCATTTCTACTGTTAGCACATTTATTAGAACAAAGGCAGGCAATGAGTCTGGGTTGTACAGAGGCACAGAGACTGTATTTTGCAAAGATAAAGTAACTAGCCTAGTCAGTGGCTTTTAGCAGAAAATGTTTTCTTCGTTGCATTTAAAACAGATTGGAAGACTGCATAATAGTTTCAACTTATGTAGACTTTCTGGTGTTATATTTGTATAAATTGTTAGTACCAAATATGTTGGTATTTTTAGTAGCATCAATGAAGTGGCAAATATAATACATGTGTCTTTCATTTATGGATCTATCCATTATTTGGCTTCAGCCAAATAACCTTCCAATTATTTGGTATTCATTTGTGCACGGTAAATGGTCAGCCTGATATGGTTCTCATGAAAGGATTGAGTAGGTCTGTGCAACATGGGCTGCTGAGCCTGGAGCTAAAATAGCCCTGATTACAGGATGAGTCACACCTGGATTGAATCAGGTGCTTTCAGGCTAAGAAGAGCAGGAAGTTGAAGTAAAGGGGGTTAGCCTGGGATACTGCAACTATGTCTATAGATGCTGTAGGGAGCAAGAAGGCTCCTGTAGGGACCTGATTCAGCAGGGCAAAAACAGAAGTAGCAGGAGAAAGCTCTCCAGGCAGGGAGGCCTGGGAGAGACTGTAAAGGCCGGCTGAGATGAAGACTCTGTGAGTTTGTGCTTTGTGTTGTTTTTGGATTAATATGGAGAGAGAGACACTGAATTAGAGTTGGAGGGCCTAGAGGGACAGTTTGTAAAAGAGGACTAAAGAAATGTGATTCTTTGTGGGGCTTGTTTGAATGACTTATGAACTCTTAAAGGGCCTTGAAGAGTGGGAGAAACAGAGCAGGGCATTTCGGAGTGACCTGTGGCCATGAGGAGGCACTCAGGAGGTGGCTGTGCAATATTAATTGTAATAGCAATCTGTAATAGCACACACAGATAAACATTTCCATATATTTGGCCCTGCCCTATCTATGATGTAGCTTTTCACAGTAGTAGAAAATACCACTGCCTTGTGAGAGACATGAGCTCTCTGCTTCTGCAGGGGTGTAGTGAGCAAGCACTCTAACACAGCCTTGGCAACAGAGATGATCAGTCTTAATTAAAAATGGCTGCCAAGAGGCGTGATCTGAGAAGATGACCTGGATGCCAGAGGGAGTCTGTTTGGTGAACAGCTACTGTCCTTGGGAGACAGTACTTATCTCATTAAAAGAGGTGTAATTCACAATAACAAAGGTGGTTGGGGTTGGCAGAAGTAGAGCTTGTTCACTTGGCCAGGTCCTTAGAGGAGTCTGGTGAACGATGTTCATGCCCTCTGCAGCCTAATCTCTTAGGAATGTTCATGGATTGGTCGAAGGATTCGAGGCATTTAACCACAGTCTGCCGAGTGTCCCAAGTCCCAGTGCATGCAGAATTTTTTTTTCGTATAGCCAGCCTCTGGACTTCAATTTGTGTATGGTGTTTGGGTGCAAAGAAGAGCTGCTGGTGTTCCAGGCTCTATAAAGGGGCTGTGATGTCACGTGTATATATGGGATTGTAGTGCAACTGAAGTCCAAAAAACGGTGACTTCTGAGGTTTTTTATTGAAATCTTAACTTCAAGCTGCTGCTCTGGGAAAATGATAATTTAATCTGAAGATTTATTATAATGTCACATTTAGTGGGAGCTTGATTCTTTTTCACTTCACCAGACTTGTAGCTGCTACACAAAGCCTACACTGTAAAAACTGTTCAGAAGAAAATAATGTAAAGCTTTAAAATAAAAACTTGGTTCCTCTCTGCACCAATACAACAAATAAACCTGTTAATTCCTTTAGTAGTGAAATGATGCTGGTCAGAAAGGGGAAATGCTTTCGAGAACTAGCTGAGACATTGTCTAGAAATACAGTCCCCATTTGTCAGAGTGGTGCAAAGCCTTGGGGTCCTGTTTGACTATTCACTAAGCTTGGATGACCGGGTAGCATCAGTATAAAAAAATTCCTGCTTTCATCCCCAGCTTTCTAGGATACTGCATCTCTTCCTCCTGGACAATGTCCTCGCTACAGTGATCCAGGCATGTGTTATGTCAAGGCTGGATTACTGTAATTCACTTTATTTGAAGGTGAATGTGAAGATCTCCATGAAATACAGCTGCCCACCTCCTTCAACAGTCTAGGCCAAGGGGTTGACAGCCTTCAGCATGTGGCCCATCAGGGTAATCCGCTGGCGGGCCGCAAGACATTTTGTTTACATTGACCGTGCGTAGGCACAGCCCCCCGCAGCTCCCAGTGGCTGCGGTTCGCAGCTCCCGGCCAATGGAAGCTGCAGGAAGTGGCCCAGGATGTGCTGGCCACCACTTCCCGCAGCTCCCATTGGCTGGGAATGGCAAACCGCAGCCACTGGGAGCTGCGGGGGGCCGTGCCAACGGACGGTCAATGTAAACAAAATGTCTTGCGGCCCACCAGTGGATTATCCTGATGGGCCGCGTGCTGAAGGTTGCCGACCCCTGGTCTAGGCCCATTATGAACATGGACCTGATGCTTTCACATCCCTCCCCTGGCTCCCACTTAGCTTCTAATACCAGTTTAAGGCTTTGGTCCTAATCTTCAAAGCAATTCATGGATCAACCCTTCCCCCCAACCCCCCAGCTACATTAAAAACCGAATTTTGATCTGTGAACCACTTGGACACTTGCACTCCTCTGGGACAGTGAAGATCACTGGATGAAGTGGACCAGGATGAAGCATTCGAGAGCTGAGGACAAAGCACTCTTGATTCAGGGGATCCAATTTTTGGGAGAAACTTCCAGCAGAGATTAGGTGGATCTGGAGTCCTGACTGTCTTTAGGAAATGTTGCAAAACCTTCCTCATCAAAAAGGCCTTTCCAGTCTAAGAAGGGCACTCACAACATTGACACTCTTTGAGCCCCAGCCCCCCACCATCTAAAAGAAAAAAAAAATCAAAACTCCTATCCCAAATGGGTTTTGTTTTGTTTTTTTAATCCTAAAAATGGAGAAGTACCAGAGCCTGCATGAAATCAACTAAGGACTTTGTTCTTGCTATTGGTTTTATGTGGAAGGTACCCATACTATGGTGATGGGCAGTGATATAAAAATCTGAGAGACTATGGTGCTACTGATGAAGTCTCTGGAACTGAGGTAAAAGGGGCTTAAACCCCTCAACTATAAGGATAGCATCTTCCGAAGATGATCTTGAAAAATCCCCTTCCTTTACTTTCATGTTTATTATGGTGGTACATAGAGACCCCAGCTAAGTAGGGCGCCATTGTTTTATGTGCTGTACAAACACACAGTGCAAGACAGTTTCTCCCATAAAGCTCTTACAGTTTTTAAATGCAAAAGACTGATAAAGGGTGGGAGAAAAGTAATATCCCCATTTTACAGATGGGGAACTGACACACAAATTTAAATAACTTGCCCTAATTCTCAAGTGGTTGGTAGTAGTAGTGGTACTCAAATCCTGATCTGAGTTCCTATCTAGTGCCTTAATCAAAAGGAACTTCCTCTTGTCTCAGAGCATGTTCTCTGCTATGGTGAAAAGGAAGCACTGGTGAAGAGGAAATATGGCTAATAGATTTGTTACCAGTAAGATGCAAGAGACCGGGGTTCTAGCCCCACCTCTGCCACTGGCCTGATGAATGACTTTGGTCAAGTTATTTAATCCCTCTGTGCCTCAGTTGTCTATCTATAAAATGGGGATAGTGCTACTGGCTTCCTTTGCAAAGTGCATTGAGATCTATGGATGAAAACTGCTATGTGAGAGCTAGATGGCTATTTATGAAGTGATGTAATCTTTTTCCTGAAATTGCTACTGCCTGTGTTTGAAGTGACTGGTAATATTTCAATTGACTTAACTGGGAGCAAGGTCAGCCCCCAGCTTGTAGCTTTTACGCAAAGCTCAGGCATCAGCTTTGGTTACCAGTATACAGTACATCGAAGTATGAATTGGCTCATAGCTATGGCAGTTCTGACATATCCCTCCTTTGCTGATCCTCAGAGGTTGGGGATGAAGGGAAAGGAGGCACTGCTCATGTCACCAACCCCAATCATTCAAACTAGTGAATCAGACTCCTCCAAATCATGTAGTTTTTTAAAATAATACATTTTGGGGGGTTTATTTGCCTTCTGGATTTTGAGCCCTTGGAGTTTATAAGCTTTTCCCTATAACCATGAGTGCTAAAAATGTTTTTCTTTAAACGGAAGCCAAGATTCTCATAATCACATGACTCCAGAAGCTGGGGCTTGAAGAAAAGTACTAAATATGATGATTGGCAACCCTGAACTGCTCCTAAGCCCAGTCCCACCCATCATTGCAGCTCAGTGACTCTGATCCTCACAGCATTCATAGAATCAGAGAATATCAGGGTTGGAAGAGACCTCAGAAGGTTATCTAGTCCAACCCCCTGCTCAAAGCAGGACCAATCCCCAACTAAATCATCGCAGCCAGGGCTTTGTCAAGACCTTAAAAACCTCTAAGGAAGGAGATTCCACCACCTCCCTACGTAACCCATTCCAGTGCTTCACCACCCTCCTAGTGAAAAAGTTTTTCCTAATATCCAACCTAAACCTCCCCCACTGCTTGTTCTGTCGTCTGGTACTACTGAGAACAGTCTAGATCCATCCTCTTTGGAACCCTCTTTCAGGTAGTTGACAGCAGCTATCAAATCCCGCCTCATTCTTCTCTTCTGCAGACTAAATAATCCCAGTTCCCTCAGCCTCTCCTCATAAATCATGTGCTCCAGCCCCCTAATCATTTTTGTTGTCCTCCGCTGGACTCTTTCCAGTTTTTCCACATCCTTTTTGTAGTGTGGGGCCCAAAACGGGACACAGTACTCCAGATGAGGCCTCACCAATGCCAAATAGAGGGGAATGATCATGTCCCTCGATCTGCTGGCAATGCTCCTACTTACGCAGCCTAAAATGCCGTTAGCCTTCTTGGCAACAAGGGCACGCTGTTGACTCATATCCAGCTTCTCGTCCACTGTAACACCTAGGTCCTTTTCTGCAGAACTGCTGCCTAGCCACTCAGTCCCTCGTCTGTAGCAGTGCATGGGATTCTTCCGTTCTAAGTGCAGGACTCAGCACTTGTCCTTGTTGAACCTCATCAGATTTCTTTTGGCCCAATCCTCTAATTTATCTAGGTCCCTCTGTATCCTAGCCCTACCCTCCAGCGTATCTACTACTCCTCCCAGGTTAGTGTCATCTGCAAACTGGCTGAGGATGCAATCCACACCATCCTCCAGATCATTAATGAAAATATTGAACAAAATTTTAGTAGGGAAAGGTGGAGAGAGGGTGCTTATGGCTTATCCTGTAATCGCTGCTGCCTGGCAGCTTGCTGGATTTATAGCATAAACCAGGGGTCGGCAACCTCTGGCACGCGGCTCACCAGGGTAAGCACCCTGGCGGGCCGGGCCAGTTTGTTTACCTGCCGCGTTGGCAGGTTCGGCCGATCGCGGCTCCCACATCCCTCGCCCGCGCCGCTTTCCGCAGCCCCCATTGGCCTGGGACGGCGAACCGCGGCCAGTGGGAGCTGCGATCGGCCGAACCTGCCAACGCGGCAGGTAAACAAACTGGCCCGGCCCGCCAGGGTGCTTACCCTGGTGAGCCACGTGCCAGAGGTTGCCGACCCCTGGCATAAACCTTTTGGCAATACTGTGCTTTTAGTACAACCCTATTTTATACTATTGTTTAAAGTCCAGCCACAGAAGAGCTATTTATCTATACAATAAGAGTCCAGGATTGTCTCTCTGTTGCCTAGAATGTCTGTGTAGTCAGTACAAAGTGATGGAAACAGCTATATGCATGATTGAGAGCTCTTTTTGTTTAGAATATCACCAGGTTCAATCATCACTGATATTGGCAGTCATTTACCATTCAATTTTGAAGTTCTCTGCCTTTTTGGTTTTATGAATTACACCTGTACAGGTACAGTAAGGCATGTGTCTATGCCATGCCAAGAGTCCTAGACCTTTGTGACATCAGAGGCAACTCAACCACTCACCACCTTTATGCTACAGATAATTTGCATACAACAATTTTATTGGTTGTATGAGGGAGACTGCACAGAGGGTGGATTACTTGGCCAACTACTACACCCATGCGACAGTACAGACTTTCAGCTGTTAGTTTAAAAATAATAAACCTTTAAAGATGTTCATTTTATTATGTCAGAAATATCTTCAGTTAACACGCAGTATATTTTGTATTAGGATAACTTGCAGTGGAGAGAACAAAACACTAAATCACTGGCCTCCTAGGTAGCTATGTAAAATTAAGCCCCTAGGCTGGCTTCAATAAAAAGATGCGAAATCAAACTCTTTGACAAGTCTCTAACTGGCCCACTTGGAAGACAGCTCAGAGATGCAGAGTCCATCAGCAGGGTTGCTTACCTGTGCAAATATTAAATTAGAGGAAAGGAACAGTTATATTAAAAGTAAGTTGACTTGAAAGAGAAAGGAATAGGTGTTTGACATTTTGCTCACAAGGTGGCAGTAGATACTTATCAGTGCTACCTTCCTTTTAAAGCTTAACAGTAAACCTCAACCTAAATCATTAACCTAATCATGGGGGGAAAATTATACACGGATGGGCCTATGGCCTTTCTGATGTGCCATTAAACCTTTGTTTCCTTTTTAAATAGCTCTTGGAGCCTGAAGAAAGAAGGGAAAATTAGGAGTTAGTTCAAGAAGGGGGCCAGCTGTTTGCATGCTAATTAGGGGAACATCTTAGCATGATGCAAAGGCAGGATAAGGTGAAATTCTTACTGTGAATGGCAGCTGTGCTGCTAATTGTTTCCTGTAGCTGTGAGGCAGTAATATGTTGCACTGACAATTAGCAGTTTAATTTTCTCTCTCATTTGATTTTTATGAAATTGTTACCCTAGAAACTGCACTACGGTAAGATACTTTGTCTCTGAGCTTCACCAGGGCCGGCTCCAGGCACCAGCTGACCAAGCAGGTGCTTGGGGCGGCCCCTCGGGAGAGGGGCGGCACGTCCAGCGATTCGGCGGCAATTCGGCGGAGGGTCCCTCACTCCCGCTCGGAGTGAAGGCTTTTTTTTTTTTTTTTTTTTTTTTGCTGCCTGGGGCAGCAAAAACCCTGGAGCCGGCGCTGAGCTTCACAACACATTGCTTAACACCTCCCTCCTCTCCAAAAATGCAGGTACATTCTAAAATGAATTGTTTCCATTTTCTTCATACTCATTGTGTTTTATAGGTGAGGTACTCTTCCATCAGTCGGTCGGTCAGTCAGCCAGAGCTACAAAGGATCTGCACTATTGGCTATGCTGTAACCTGTATGTTAATTATACTGAGCACAGCTGTAGTTCAGTTTGCCATTTTATTACTTCCTGCACTGTACTAACCCCCATCTTGTCGCCTTTAACAAGGAGGAGGAAGAGGGTAAAATGGCTTTTACCTATAGGTAACTTGCAGTATTATTAAATACCGTGGTGTTAGCATAAACCTTTCATAGCAGCGTTAATAGCCACATATGAAATTGGCTCAATAGCATCTTCTACAATAATAATTCTTTCTGGTTTATAATATTGTAAACTTTCCATTTCTGCACTGGCAGGTGACTAGCTTTGTAGTAGTGGTGCCTTCCAATCATCTTTCTCACCATTTCCCCCCCTTTCTAGCATTTAGGGCTAGATTGTGTCCTGGCCTTTTGCAGCCACTTAAGGTGAGGATTCCCCCTCATCCCTTTTCCGTCAGAGGGCTTGGGGGAAAGGCTGTTTGGATTGAAATGCAGCGCCAAGGAGAGCATAGAAGCTGAGCTCCAGATGCTTCCCTCAGCAGTGACTGAGTGACAAATAGGTGGGGAGCAGATGGAGCCATTGCTCCTTGTCGCCCTCCCCCCCCATGCATGGATGAATGGAGCTGACTGGCGCTGCAAGTGGCAGAATGCTGTACCCTAACAGCAGCGTCACAAAGCACTCCCTTCTCCATCCCATGCAACCTCTCGGAAGCACAATGCCTCTTGGTACTCCCCTGTGGCAGTCTGTCTACATACTACTCCTTCCATCTGGCTGTGTGCTAAAAGCACTCTCTAGCCATCAACTTATTCATTAAGGGTGGGATCCTACAAAGTGCTGAGTGCCATCAACTCCCAGTGAAGTCAGTGGCACCTTACAGGACTGGGCCTTTCTTCAAATGGTACTTCAGAAATGTGCTGTGTAAAGAGTATACTGGCTAGGGGAAGGGAGAATTGTGAGTGCGTTTACAGGGGTTTGTTTTAACATTACGTTGCTGGCACCTTGGGGCATAGTGAAAATTCTCCTTGCTCCCCAAACTACCGTGACTCAGCATTGATTTCCTTTTTGTGGTTAAAGCAGTCAGCCAGCCACTTCCTCATGTATCCACCACAGCCATCTCACTAACTTGTTTATTCTGAAACAGCTGTGGTCAAAATTAAACACATCACTTAAAAACGCTCCCATCTGAATACAATATGGGCTGAGGGAGGGAAAGCAGGAGCTCCTATGATAGCGCCAGCCCTGAAATCAAGAGTCTGTTCCTAGGAGTGGGGCAAGGGGTGAGTGTGACAGACTATACCCTTCTCTTCAGCACTTTTACAAAACTACAATAAATTTTTTACAAAGTATGCCTTGTGAGGTATCATTTGAAAACTCATAATTCACTGATCATTATTGTCCTGATACATACAACATTGCCACACATTTAAAGTTTATAAGATTCTACTGTATGATGTTACTAAGGCACATTCCACATCTGAGCAAGCAACCCAAACCAGTTCCTCGGGGACAAAAGGCTAGTCAGCACCTCAGCCAGGTGTCAATATAATCAAATGAACCTGGTTAAGCGGCCATTATTTGGCAGGAAGAAGGGTGTGCGTGAAAAATGTACCTCTTTGCAGACAGACTTGCTGTCACCTGAACCCCAGCTGGAGATGATTCTCGGAATAAAGAAGTGCTATAAGAAGGAAGAACAGAGGACACAAATCACCTCTCTCCCCTCATCTTTTCTTACAGCATCAACAGTGTTTGAAAGACAAAAGGGGCATTATTGAACTGGGGAAGTGGTCCTTGCTGAAAGATCCAGCCAGACTGCTGTAAGCACGTGATGAGAGAAATCTTTGCTTTGCGTTCACTTAGGTTGATAAGTTAGGTATTAGTTTGCATTTTACCTTTTTATTTCTTTGTAACCAATTATTTTATGCCTGATTACTTGTAATCACTTATCTATCTTTCTGTAGTTTAATAAACTTGTTTTATCTAAACCAGTGTGTTTGCATTGAAGTGGTGGGAGACCTCTATTTGAGATAACATTATTTTGAGACCTCTATTTGAGATAAATGTGCATATCATTTTCTAGTCACGAAATGACAGACTTTCTATGAGCTTGTACTGCACAGAAGGAAAGACGCACATTTCTAGGGACAAATTGGACTGAGAAATTGCTGGTGTCACTCTGCAATATAATTCAGGAGAGGCTGGCTAGAGCACTCATCATTCAGCTGGAAGTGATTTTGCAGGCTCGTGAACAGGCCAGATGTAGCTGCTCACAGCAAAGCAGTGTAAAAAGCACCCTAGGTTGGAGAATTGAAGGGACACAGCTGTTCTACAGTCCAGATTGTATCCTGGGGAATGTCCCAGTGGTGCAGCAAGCAAGCTATATGTGCAGCTAGTTGTTTTGAATGAAGGTTACACTTTAAGCACCGGTATAGTGATTTTAAGTGAGTCTCAAGTGTGGTGGCTGGAAACAGTTTAAAACAAGGGTTACAATTGTTGTTTGTTTGCTTATTTCGGGTAAGGGAAATAGAAACAGCAAAGCAGTGTAAAAGGTGCCCCAAACTGGAGAATTAAGGGGACACAACTATTCAACAGTCCTGATTGTACCCTGAGGAATATCACAGCGAGCTCTAGCCTAGACTCCTGGTTCCTGTATCCATAGATGAGCTGGACGGGACACCAAGTTTCAAATATATCCACTCCTCTACCTGGAGCCTCCTGCATCCCTTCAGAACCCCTGGGCGTCAACAGACTGTATGCTACAACTTGACTAGATATTTTTTTGTCTGCCAATTGGTTTTTTTGCTTCAACTTCCTCCTGTCGCCCACTCCCCAAATCCCCCTGATGCCAGCCTCGCTGTCCCTTCTCTGTGCTGCACTGCATCCTTTCACCCTCTTTCCTAGTACCAGTGGGGAGAAAAAGCCTTCATGTAAAGGAGAGGAGACCAGCCTTCAAGAGTGTCCATCAGCAGCGGCTTGTGTTGTCTACCCAGCACTGCTACCACCACCCCATAGGCCCCATGAAAGGAGAATAGTCTGCTCCATAATAACACAAACAACATGCAATTAGACTTTTCCCAGTCACCACCTTGCTTTCCATTCCCTTGTATGTTCTATTCCTTTCCCCCTTCCTTACATTGTTTTGTTTTTTTGTTAGACTATAAGCTGTTTGGGACAGAGATCGTGTTTACGCAGCACTTAGTACAATGGAGCCCTGCTTTAGACAGGGCCTATTGGTGCTACTGCAGTTTAAATGATAAATAAGAGTGGAAGAAATTAAAGAGGATAAATTCTGTGGACAAATGTTCTGGCAAAATGCTGTCTTCACTGTTCCAAGTTCCAACTGTGCTGAAGTCTCATTTGCAAAGAGGAGGTGGAGGAGGAAATTACTTCACCAAACAGTGTTAATTTCTCCTCATTATATCTTTCTTCAACATATGTTTGATTTTAATTTTAGTTATTCCTTTCGGCAATAAGCACAAACAAATGTTACCAGTAGGAGTTATTTTCTTACATTAGCAGTAACAATGAGAGCCCTGTGCGGATATAAAATTTGTATCCGCATCCATGCGGCTATCCACAGATTTGCAGGGCTCTAGTAACAGTCTCCACTGGCTCTCCATTGAGTTGGGTACCAAGTTCCAGCAGTTTATTCTCATGTTCCAGACCTTATGTCACCCAGCCCCAACCTACTGCTCCAACCTGGGCTTCCCACCCACCACCCTCTTATCAGGCATTTAGACCAGTCTCAATGTGCTCTTGGTTTTCTAATGAACTCTGCTAAAGAATCCCATATGGACACCACTGACTTTAATGGGGCTACACATGGATGGAGACGGCTGCCTACACAGTTCATTGTAGGATTGTGTCTTCGTTTCCTTCAACCATTGCTGCTTTCATCCCTTCTTCAACATTATTCCTTGTGCATGGAATAGACACTGAAAACCTAATTCACTTCTCGTAAGAGGCCTGGCAGGAGTGAGGTTTTAGGAGGGATTTGAATTAGGAACAGGAAGTGGCTTGGTGACTACTTAATTAAAACACATACACCACTACCTCGATATAACACGACGCACTATAACACGAATGCGGATATAACGCGGTAAAGCAGGGCTCCGGGGGGTGGGGGGGGCTGCGCACTCCGGTGGATCAAAGCAAGTTGGATATAACGCGGTTTCACCTATAATGCGGTAAGATTTTTTTGCTCCCGAGGACAGCATTATATCGAGGTAGAGATGTACATGGAACCATCAATATGTGCCTATTATGTGGCTATTGAATAACAACAGTATCTTATTGAAACCTTTCTCCTGTCTCTCTCCTTCTGAACACATAGGAAGACACAGTCTCTGCCCTTATCCTTTTTTGGTTTTTACTGTTGGTTCTTGTCCGTATTTACAGTGTATACTCCTGAGGGCAGGGGGTGGTGTTTTCACTTGTTTTGAGGTGTGCCGCCTCGCACACGTTTACGTGCTCAAAGCTATTAACAGTAAGAGAACATCAGAGTGTACAGCAGAGTCGAGACAGTATAAATCACACCAATAGCTATGGTTGAGGGAATTTTCAAGCACTCAGATATAACCAGTGTAAGTTCCACAAGCCAGATAGCTCCTGCTCATGTAACTTAGAAATGCTGCTGTGAACCGTGGCACTGTTAAATTCTTTGATCAAAATATTGGGGGAATTATTAAATGGCAGCTTGTGAGCAGGGGTCTGCTTTGGAACAGGGCTGCTACTGGAGGGGACAGGCATGCGAGGCCTAAGGGCAGGTGTGAGCTGCTGTGCACGTACACTGAATGCAAGTGGCAGCAGGCGGACAGTCCCTCCCCAAACACGGCACAAGGAGCCTGAATGAAGCCTAGAGGTGCCCCTTGGACAACCTGACGTTCTGGGGTGGGGGAGTAAAAAAGTAGGGGGATGAACAAAATAAAGGGCTTGAGACAAAGGGGAGGTGGGGGAGGAGCAGAGACAAGTTAGAAACAACGAGCCATGGACTAACATGGGGTGGTTACAAGGTACGTCTATGCAGCACGCTTCTTTCGGCAGTGTTTGGAGTATGTACTTGGGTAGTCCCCCTCAGGGCCGGCTCCAGGCACCAGCCCAGCAAGCAGGTGCTTGGGGCGGCCCCTGGAAGGGGGCGGCACCCCCGGCTCTTCGGCGGCAATTCGGCGGCGGGCCCCCCAGTCCGTGTCGGAGGGAAGGACCTACAGCCAAATTGCCACCGAAAAATGAAGCGGCGGCGTAAGAGTTCCCGATCGCGATCGCGGCTTTTTTTTTTTTTTTGCTTGTGGCGGCAAAAACTATAGAGCCGGCCCTGGTCCCCCTAGCATGGGTATAAGTAGCAGTGTA
Organism: Platysternon megacephalum; assembly: GCA_003942145.1. Classification (NCBI taxonomy): domain Eukaryota; kingdom Metazoa; phylum Chordata; order Testudines; family Platysternidae; genus Platysternon; species Platysternon megacephalum. The sequence goes on along the minus strand of QXTE01000027.1, from coordinate 2,527,157 downwards.
GATAGTGAGGCATGGCTGAGGTGAGAAAAGACATGCCTGAAGGACATACGTGTACCCAGGTATCTACACACTTTCTACTCACCCAAGCCTTGTATCCTCCTTTTAAACTGCTACTTTTAGCAGTCTAGTGCTCTGCTGCAGGAGCCTTTCCCTGCTGCAGGAAAACAGTCTGTCAGGGGGAAAGGCTCCAATGGTGGGAGGCAACAGGGAAAAGCTCCAGCAGAGGAAAGGCTCCGTCAGGTCCCTGCTGTAGGAGTCTTTCCCTGCCTCGGGGAAAGACAGTGGAACATGCTGGCAGGCTCTCCCCTCTGCTGAGCCTTTCCCTGCTGTGTTCCCCTCTGCCAGAGCCTTTCACCGACAGATGTAGCTACACAGCGCAACGTAGACAGAACTTGCTTTTCACTACGGTGTGTAGCTACACACATTCTACACACCACTGCAAGAGGTGTGCAGTGTAGATGTCGCCTTAGTCTTTGACAAATGGGGCTGTCACGGGGAAGCTTTTTCTCATCCCAGACCAGGTAAATGCTAGGTAGCTATGTCTTTGCTGTGGAATGAGGTGCAGCCTCGCTGCTCCTGCTTCTTTTTTAAATAGATCTATGAAAATTAATAAAATCTTTCTTCAAATCCCTTTTTAAACACAACTATACCAGCAACGTTAGGAGAGGAAAGATACAACAATGTGTTAATTTTTTTTTTCAATCTCATGATTTTTAAACCCATCTCATGACTTTGTGAAGCCAGACTCATGATTATTGAATGCTTCGGGTTGCTAGTACTGCACAGAGTCAGAAAAAAACCCATTTACAGTCCCTCTAGAGCAGTGGTTTTCAACCTTTTTTTTTCATTTGTGGACCCCTACAATTTTTTGAATGGAGATGTGGACCCCTTTGGAAATCTTAGACATAGTCTGCAGAACCCCAGGGGTTCATGGACCACACGTTGAAAACCACTGTCCTATGGTAACAACAACCTTTTGTGGACCCCTTAGATATAATCTGTGGACCCCCAGTGGTCTGCAGACCACCAGGTTGAAAACCACTGCTCTAGATGGACAAAGGGCAGGTATATGAAGTCAGAGTTATGGTGGTTTGTGGAAACTAACTTCGAATTTCCTGATTTACAAACAATTTTTTGATCATTTTTAACTACAATATTCTAATGAACTTCTTGTTTAAGGTATATTTATTTCTAACTTTAACCCTAGCAATGATTGTTTTGTTAAGGAGTGATATACAATACATATAACTAGGGGGTCACACAGTTTGTCCCTGGTTAGGCTGAGCTTACTGCACATACCAGGAGCTCCTTCCATTCCTCTCTTTTCTCCCACAAACTCTCTGTGTGCCACCCTCCCATCCCTCTCCTTTTCAGACAGTCCCTGCAATTCCCCCTGGCAGGTGTTCTGTGTGTCCACCATTCCAGGGACCTAATGAATATATTATGGTGCTGACACTGCAAACACTTATACATGTGCTTAATGCATGCAAGTGTTTGAAGGATTGGTCTCTAAGATGATGGGCATGCTAGAAATACCCACAATAGATATCTAGGGAAACAAATTGGGACTGTAGTTTCTAAAGACAGGTGAGATATATGACAGATTAAAGCAGTTTAGAGACATTCTAATTCTTTGTTGTAATTTGTGCCTAATTTGTTTTACACTGAGATGGACATTAGGCTCTGTGGTATGTTTTGAAAAAATGGGTGGTTTAAGGCTCAAAGTGGTTTATTTCCCCCCTTGATGTGCACATGTAACTTTTATTGCTGTTTAATGAGAGTTGAGAGTATACATGGAAAGGAAAATGTATTGTAATTTTCCATTTTAATAATTAGGAAAATATTGAATGTAGGGACCCTGTCTGAAAATTATGGTTTGGTACAAAAGTATTTCAGTGCTCTTAACAATTTATTCCACTTTAATGAGTTCGTAACACAGTAAATTATACTACTAGAGTAAATCACATCTCTGGATGTGTGGATATGTAAACATTGTAATGGATATGTAAACATTTTAAGTTAAAAACTTCTGTTGGCTATACCTGAACATGACAAATAGACTATTTCTTAATCCAAAAACTTAAGTCTGCCTTTCTATTGACTAGTAACAGTTTTTCTGGTCACGAAAACAGACTGTAAATATATAACAAAGATTGCCTCTTGCATAACAAGATAATACACTCTGGTCAGGAGTCCAAATTTCAAAAGCTTTTAAAAAGGGTATTTATCTTTAAACCCTAAGTTCAGCCTTATTAAAAGTACAATAGCATGGACTAAATAAAGTAGAAAGAAGTCTTCTGTACTTTACAGTTTTAACATTAGTAATGAATATCTAATTAAAGTTCTATTTAATTTTAAAGGCATGGATTCACTTTTTTCACTCTAAAATTACCATAAAAACCAGAAAACAAATTAGTCACACATCCCTCTTCAGAGATCCCATCAAAGCATAATTATAGTAATTTTAAAAAGTAAATCCTCAGAGTGAAGTCCATAGTATCCGCTTGCACCAGCATAGATAGCAGAAGTTTATTTTTGAAGAGACATGATCCAACTATGCACACTTGGGTACCAATTAGGGACAAATCTTCAGTACAAAAGTAACAAGGAAGAGCTGGTGGAGGTTCATTGGAAAAGGATCTAGAATAATAGTCTCTTTTCTAACCATGTTCATATAGCAGCGTGAATCACACAACAATGACATGACCTCTCGCATACACATTTTTGGGGTGTGGAAAATTCACATAAAAACAAGCCACTATCAAAACCATGCCAGGCATTCTAACATCTCTGGGTGCTATAAGAGTGCACCCTCCTCTAGCAGAAATCTGAGGCCTAAACTACCCAGAGTTCTTATACTGATTTAAGTAAATGGGTTAGGGGTGTAATTGTCTACTGAAATAGTTAAATCAATACAACCTCTAGTGTGGGCACAGTTTTACTAGCATAAAAATGCTATACATTTCCCTTTTTTTTTTTTAATGGAGATATACCTATCTCATAGAGCTGGAAGAGACCCCAAAAGGTCATCGAGTCCAGCCCCCTGCCTTCACTAGCAGGACCAATTTTTGCCCCAGATCCCTAAGTGGCCCCCTTAAGGATTGAACTCACAACCCTGGGTTTAGCAGGCCAATGCTCAAACCACTGAGCTATCCCTCCCCCCTTACAAGAATAAGCTATACTGGTTTGAGCACCTTTATACGGTGTAGCTTTGTCCACACTGGGGGTGTGGGGTGCTTACTGCCACTATACCTGTATAATTGACGTAGTACGACTTTTGTATGCAGACAAGCCCTGTGCTGAGAATGTAACATGCCCAGTCAAACCAAGGATAACGGCAACAAGGGCTGTGTGAGGTTAGCATCCTCCCTTTGCTCAGGTCACCCAAACTATGTCAACATGGGAGGAGTGCCTGACTGCTCTGGCCTGTGTTCCCCAAGTATATGCCAGAGCAAGGCACATGGCTTCAGATCCTCAGCTAGTGTGAACTGGCATAACTCCATTGACATAACTGGAACTGTGCTAATTTGCAGGAGCAAAGAATCTGGCTCTTTGTGTCTAGGCATTCCAACTAAGGTGATGCGCATCCAGACCCCACTAGTATGTAATGAGCAACAATTTTGTCCTTAACCTTCTGTGCATGTAATGCTCCAGTGGTAGGGAGAGCTGTAAAAGCATCTTTCCTGATCTCAGCCATGCTGGCATTTACTCAGAGGTGTGACAGGTTGCCATTTTCTAGTTTGTGTGAAAAGTGATACTTAAAACCCCAACCGTGCCAGCTTATTTGCTGAGTTCAGCTATATATTTATGCTGCTTTTCTTAGCAGGTGTCATGGCAATTCTGTGCAGAATGTGCTTGGGAACATGATGATAATTGGACCATTCAAAAGTAAAATAAGATTAATGAGTTGGTATTATGGCTATTGCTATAATTTCAGAGTGCCATATTTGGTGTTCTTGATTCACAGATTTAACTGAAACGTTAGCGTTTTGTATGAGAGAGAGTCAATGCACAGAGCTTTCTTAAACGTTCCAAAAAGTAATGCACAAACACATTTAAACAATAAAAGGTTTTGCTTTGTGAAAGAACGGTTGGATTATTTTAGTAGTTAAAATAAAACGTATAATAATAATCACCACAGTTAGATTCTGGACATCTAAGCAATGGAATGCAGAGGTTGGTAGATGATTTCTCAGATGATTTATTTAAGATTGGATAAAACTTATTAATTTAATTGGTGCTAGTGTGACTTCAGGGTGGCATTTCCTATGTGTTACCTAAAAGTGTTTAGGAACTAATTTGATATTCACTGTAATCTTGAACTGACAATTATTTGGTATCTAGATGCAAGGCAGAGTCTGCGAATGATATACATGAATCCTACTTTAATTGAACATTTAAGTTTCATTAATTAGAGTTGTTGCAATCTCCTGCTATTCTGAATTTAGTAGTAGTGTCCATCACTTAATTCCATCCATCCAGTTTATACTGAAAATCTTTCTGTTATGAAGAACTGGTTCTAGATTGTTTGGCTCTCATGCATGTGACCATAACCCTGGGGCACAACCTTCCCTTTCAGAAATGCAAGCTAATTATAGAGCTGCTGCAAAATAATAAGTAACTCAAGTGAAAAGAAAATGGTAATTACACAGTAATTCACATGCCTGCTGCTGTGTTATCTCTTGATGAGTGTAATTGCTGTGTGTCACCCCTGTATACAGTCTGTATAAGCATGTTTGATGAATATGTATATATTCCTGTAAGGGTTCTCCACTGCATGCTATTTTCTGCCAACATAAATGGATGCTGACACAGCATCGTGTCTCCAGTTGTTCCCTGATCAAGCCTTCATGAGGTTTGTGGCAGTATCCCTTCCTTATTAAAGTTAATGTCACTGGGGATTGCCACCTTCAACCATTTCCACATCTTTGGCACAAAGGAGAGTCTATTTCCTCCCTTGGGAGGATTACACAGCATTAAAGCTGCTCTCCCTGTGAAGATTAGCACGTTTTCTGAAGGAATCATCCCTGTGAAGGGGGTGATCATCTCTCACCTTCCAGACTGCAGCGTCCCTGACTTGCTTCATTCCCCTCAGCTCTCTCCAAAATGACTGCTTCAGAAAATCATCTTCTCTCCCGCTGCTATGCTCCTGGCATTCCCACCTGTGTGTTTCTTTTCCAACTCATTCAGCATCACTTGCACCGTGGGAGGACTAATTACAAGAGGGCTTGCCATCTCCGGTAATGCTAGCTCAGTGGAGATTGACATGGAGGCAGATGACATGGCTGCCAGATTTGCTCAGAGCAAGTGTAATCGACATGGTGGCGTGATTGCCTATGCCTCTTTGACAGCAATTTTGTGCGCGGACATATGATGTGTAACACGTATGGGGTCCACATGCGGTTTAGTATGAAAAATCTCTTTCCTGTAGATATGGTCGGTGAGCAAGAGGGTAGTTCAGTGTTAAAACAGCCAGGAGGTTACCACATTGTCAAAATGGATAGTTTCCTAAACAGGAGCTGGATTGAGATCACCACACAGTCATCAGATTATTAGAACAACCTTCAGCCACCACCAACCTGCACTGGAAACCTACCTCTATCTCCAATCTTTATCACACTATCAGACTGTATGGCTCAAGAAGAGATTATCTATTGTAATTGTCCTGACAAGAAAGCACCTAAGAATAGTCACCAATCATCTCCCTTGGTAGACTGAGCGTTTGAATAGTTCTTTTACAAACAGAGAACTTAGAACTTCAAAGGAACACAACAACTGAACCTGACAGAAAATCTTGAGACCCGGGGAATTTCACTGCTTTAGGCACCCATTGTGCCTGCAGTCTTAGGAGCAAACATTATTAAAGGATTTATGCATTATGAGACAGCTATGCTGTGCCCTTGAAGTGGCAGATCAGAAATCCCACCTATTAGGAAATAAAGTTTCCAGTAAGCATCAGTCACTTCCAAGAAACTGGAACAAACCTCTGAAAGAAGTAAGAAATGGAGGGGGATTAGAAAGAGAAGCAGAGGAAGGGTAGAGGACAAAGATGGCTCCCAGGCAACATTTAGGTGGGGAAATGCACTCCTAACCCTGTAATTATCTGTGTCCACATGCATATTAATTATGGGCGCTCTGTAAAGCTCCCCTCAGTCCTCTCTAGCAGCCAAGGAGCTGTTCAATGAAGTGCTGAAACAGTCCCTGATCTCCTGCTGCTGCTTGGGGTGGTTACTGACACACACACACACCCCCACCTCCCTCAGAAGATGCACTACACATTGTGGGGATAGTGGGGAAATTGCCTGCCTGGATAATTGAACTAGAAAATGGAACCATTATACAGGTAGATTAATTGGCTGTGAATGGCACAAATAGTTGAGATGATGGGGAATTTCTTTGGATAAAGAAAATAGGAAGGGGCTATTTTTATAGGTATGCAAGACAATGTCCCATTTGAGGCCTGTATCACATGCCCCGCCCCCCTCCCCGCTGAGGTTTAAACCTGCTTTTGCTGATATAACACAAGCAGCTGGGGTCACAAGGTGGGTGGTCCACAGGGTAGGGTGAGGTGGCCTAAAACTGCCACGTTTTCCCCTATGCTGGGGAGTACAGCATGCCAAAGTGGAGGCTGTGATCTGAGATGGAAAATCAGGAGGTCCACTGACTGAAAGCATCCCTCACGATCCCCTGATCTACCTTAGCTGGTGGGATTTCTATGGAGCAAATGGATGTTAAAGTTGCCCTCACTTTGGAGGAATTTCAAGGGAGAAGAGGTGGCAATACCACATTTTACTCTCCTTAGAGGTAAATCATCCCTCTGGGAGGGGCTAGGCTGGCCCAGTGAGTGCAATGTACACCTCCCTGCACCAGCAATAATTAATCTGGTCCGTAGCATCTAAACCAGTCAAGAAATGACTCAAAAATGGGAATTAAAATGCTACGGCTAGACTAGCTGACTCACATACAGCCTTGATCAAACACTTTGTCGAACCATTGCTAATGGTACAGGGTATATAAACATGAGACTTCTCTTTTTACAGCAAGTTGTCACTGTAGTGTTATTTTTATCTATAGAAATGTTGTTATGGAAATCTTAGTGTGATTTTTAAAGGCTAAGAACTAGCACCCTGCTATTAACTAGGTACTACCAATAAAAAGGTATTCAGCAAGAGATATTACCTGGTGTAGACTTGAAGGACTGTTTGTTTGTTAAAGGTTTGTGATTGTGTAATACAAGGTTGGGCAGTTTGAGGACATTGATTCCCAAAATAAAGGACTTTTGGTGAGTGAGAGGAGTGGGGGATGGAAGAAGGACTCCTCATCCACCGGAGAGAGTGTTGTTAAGTGGTTAGACCAGAGGATAAGGAATGACTCCTGAGTTCTGTCCTCAGTTTTGCTACTGACTTGCTGCAGTCATCTAATCTCTTTGTAAAAGCAACGAAGAGTCCTTGTGACACCTTAGAGACTAACAAATTTATTTGGGCATAAGCTTTCGTGGGCTATGCCCAAAATAAAGCTTATGCCCAAATACATTTGTTAGTCTCTAAGGTGCCACAAGGACTCCTAGTTGTTTTTGCTGATACAGACTAACCCGGTTACCCCTCTGAAACGAATCTCTTTGTGCTTCAGCTGACCCATCTCCAAAATGGGGACAATAATATATCTTTCTCTGTTCTAATCTAGCACAAGGCTTCTCAATGTCCCTTTACTGTTGCCACTGTTAGTATGTGAACTTTCTCCTCTGCAGCTCCTACCATCTGGAACAGCCCTACTCCAGGGATGCATTAAAACTAACTAGGCCTTAGATCCAACAAAAATTTGCCTTTCCTCAAATTTTCAGTTGTATCCCCAAATTAATACTTCCTTCACCCAGAACCTACTGCCTTTTCTTTGTCTCCTATTCTTGAGTCCTTTGTCCCTCCCCTTTGGCTTCTCCACTGTCCTCTCCGATCATGTGTCACTATGGGGAGCCATTAGGGGCCCTATCTCCTCATTCCTCACAGGATCTCAAAGAGCCTCTCAGCAGTGTTCAGGGGTTATTTTTTCTATTATTTTTATAAGGCTGCTCTTTGGGCTTCCTTCTGGTAGGCAATACTGAGCTGTGCGTTCCTGTCTCTCCCTTTCTGACTGCTTCCTCAAGCCTCAGCCAGCAACCTTAACTATCCCTCTGCAAAGCTGGGATTCTAGAGTGTAAACGAAGGAGTAAGAGACAAAGGGCTGGATGAGTCTGGGGGAGGTGCTGAGGGACTGGAGGGACATTGTTGAAGTGTGGGGGATGAAGGTCAAAATGGAGTCTGGTGTGTACGCTTTGGGTGCAGGGCTGAAAGGCTAGAGGTGCATCAGGCAGAAGAGCTGATGAGTTCTCTGTGGAGGATGGGTGGTGGAAGGGCTACTGGGTGCTTTGTCTTTTTTTTTTTTGTGAGGGGGTGGATGAGAGGCACCTAGAAGAATGGCGGCTCAAGAGGAGAAGACCCCATGGAGGAGAACTGAGAGAAACTCCTACTTAGCGGCAGGATGAAAGAGTGAGAGATCCCTGGGGAGCAGAGTGGGAAGGGTGAGAGGTGGGAGACCCAAAGGAAGGAGTAGAAGGAAGAGAGACTGCAGTAGGAGAAAGAGATTGGGTAAAAAGCGTCCCATGCCGTCAAAGAAGGAGGGTTGGCTAAGACCTGGAAAATGAGGAGATGGTGGGACTCCAGTGGAGAGAGCTCCAAAGGGGCAGGGAAGAGAACTGGGCAGCAAGCAGTGGAGATGAGGAAGAAGAGAGGAAGGGATGAGAGGGTAGACTGGGAGAATTGAAGAGCTAATGGGGAGTGGGAGGCGACAGTAGAAGGAAGTACAAAAACCAAGGCAGATAATGTTATTTCTTATAGCGTTATAAAGGTTAGGTGCCAAAACACTGCAACCCTTCCCCCACACACAATGTGTTTGATTTTATATAACAGGCAGCATTAGGGAATGTCATTCTGTCAAACTGAGGGTGGAACGGTGACTCTGGTTATTAATGGGAGGTGATCATGGGAGTGTCCCTACATATGGTGTGGTTTTTTTGTCTGACTACTGTTTCTAGATATATCTGATGGGAGATCTGCAATGATTCTCAGAAGGGGCCCTTTGAGTTTGGTGGATGGTTGTCAATATCTAACACACCCTAACTTGCCGAACTGGCAAGCTGTGCTAATACAAGAGTACTTGTGGCACCTTAGAGACTAACAAATTTATTTATTAATACAGAAATCTAGATAAATAGCAAGCAAGTTTGTTTTTTTGGCACAAGGGATACAGGCCCTATTCTGCCTGGTCCTGTGCTAGAAGGAGGAGGGCACAAGGAGCTCTCCCTATCTCTTGTGCTCCTGCCCAGGGACCAGCCAAATAGGGTTAGGAAGCAGACACATTGTGCAAAGACCTTTATAATGCCTCTCCACTGAGGCTTGACTAGCTAAGAGACTGCCCCCACCTCAGTGCCTCCCTGCTGCTTCCTTGTTAACTGCCAGGCTGTCTGTGTGCTTTAGAGGCAGGTGTTCCTGTGTGTTTGCCATTCCACATTTTGTCCCTGGGCATAGATCCACCCTTTTTCTTCATCTTTATGTTGTGCTCATCACAACAATGGTATCTGCATCCCCTAATCTGTGCTTGCCTCTCTGTATCTTTCCTGTTTTGAAAGCATGTCTTTCTCAGTGTCTTTCTGTGCTCTTTTATATTTTAACTATCTGTCTTCATTGTTTAACCCTGTAAATCATTTAGGGATACTGAAGGTAAGAACAATGCTGCAAAACAAAGTACAAACCATACTGGGTTATTCTATGACTTAATGAATTAATGTTTGTAAGTCCTTTGAGATCCTCAGATGGAAGAAGCTACAGAGATGTGACAGGGTGTTGGCAGCTATAAATAGAGACCCTTTTGGGGGGCCAGCACCCTGATCACTTAGAGCAGGCAAAGCACTGGGTGTAGATAGAGTAGGAGGCAATTAGGTAGTCTGACTGGGTTTAGTGGGGTATCTCTTACACCAGAAGGGAGACTGATGAGCTAATTAGCTCACCAGCAGGATAGCTAGGAGAAGAAACCAAGCAATATAAAAGGCTGAGCCAGGGAGACAGAGGGGGCCCCTTCTATCTGCTGCTATATTGTGTTGTACCTGGAGCATAAGGCAAGAACCAATAATAAAGACACTTTGTGAAGGTACCCAGGTAGAGTAGTACGTATGCTGTTTCATCAACAGAAGGGCTTACTGGGTAGGTTTTGAGGGCTGGAGGAGGAGCCCACTTACAAGAAGCACAAATTATCACCTCATGTTATGATCTTAACCTAATTGATTGGTGAATTTCCTGTCTGGTAGGGAGGCCACCGAGTAAAGAGTGCAATCTGTGTGTCAAATAATTTTTAAGCCTTTAAATTTCAAGCACTTGATTGTGTAGGGCCTTGCTTTCCCAGACCAACTTCATAACATTTCTGCTTGTCTATGTAAAGAGGTAAGTTTAGAACACTGCAACCAATCACTTCCAAGATGTCAGTGGGGGTTCTAGGCAATGAGCAGAACTCTACTGATTTTGGTGAAAATTGGAAAAGCCTGATTCAGAGGAGAATAAGGGCCTGGTGCTCCCAGCTGCTGGCTGGCTACACATATCCCAGGCAGTAATTTACCTTGCTGTGTGTGGAAATGGACTCCAGGCTACAAACTGAAATCAGGAGCCTTAGAGGGAGAGTTTTTAGGGGGACATGGGGATCTGGGTGGGAGGGGAAATGGGGATCTGGAAGGGGGAAGAAAGTAACAGGGACCAGAGGGATGGGGCAGTGCTGATGGGAGAAGAGGAAAAAATAGCGGATGGGGGGCAGGTTAACAAGTAACTGGAAGGTAAAGGACAAAACAGCTCTGTGCAGAGACTAGGGGGTGTCAGTAACCACCTATGACCCTCAGCTCTGGTGCCCCCACTTCTGGTCTTCATTGCCTCCCCTGCCACCACATTGCAGCAGGCAGAGGAATTTCTCTGGTGCCCTTGCTGCTGCCTGTACATCACAGACAACCGCTTCATGTGTAGCTCTCTCATTGAGTGTACAGCTCAGCCTACAGAAGGAGCAAAGCGTGACCCTCTACTTTTAAAAACCAATGTCAAAGATTAAAAGTGAAATAATTGTAGCCTCAGGTGGATACGGTGAGGGGAACGCACTAGTTCATAAGGGGGTCCTTGTATGAACTAGACACTTTTGCTCCAAGCCTGCAAACACTAAAGCCCATGTCTAACTTTACCCAATTGACTAGTCCTATGGATGTCAATGTGACTCATGTGAATGAAGTTTTGCAAAGTCCTTAAAGATTTGCAAAATTGAGGCCTCTGAATGTTTAAGGGTATTTGCAGGTGTTAATGTTAATTAATGTTTGCAGCTGTAAAGAGCTCCTTTCTGGTAAATTGGAAGAACTATTCTGTCCCTGAATCCAAGTAATATTAACCCAGGAGGTTTCAATAAAAAGAAGTATAGGGCCTTATTTTTAGGATTGTTGAACATCCACAGCTCCCATTGAAGTCAGCTAGCTTTATGGGTGCTCATTACTTCTTGAAAATCAGGCCTGCTTATGCTTTGTCATCTGGAATTTGTTGTTTGTAATTAAAAGTGTGCAATCTCCCCCCCCCCCCCCCATTTTCCTGTTTCAGTATTATGTTCTATTAAGTGTCAAAAGTATTTTGGGTCAGGTGATCCATGAGTAGTGAAGGGAGGGGAAAGGGAGTTTTCTGTACTGAACTGAAGCGGTGTTGCTCTTGCTACTGAAACATCACTGAATTCTCAGACTGGGGAGGAAAGAAGGGCTGTTAGGACTCAGCTGCTCACATGGCAACACTGCTTCTAAGAGACATTGCTGGGGGGCACATTAATACCTTTAGGTTTGATCTTCTATTGAAATTGGTGGGAGTTTTGCTGTTGATCTGACAAGCAGCGGGATTGGGTGCTTAAGAGAGAGCCTCAGGATTCTGGATACACTTATTTTTCACAATGTTTTTTATGCTGTTTTCCCCCTACTCATATAATTAATAACAGGGAGGGGAATGGCCTGATTTCCCTGTGGCTACTAGCCAAGGCTGTTAAACAAGAGATCTGAAGAGTCCCTTAGCCTAGTCTCTCATTCCATGGATCCAACAGAGGTAATGCATTCTACCCTTTGGAGGAGGGACAGAGAGACAGTGCTTCATAGTTAGTGATCCCTGTGACAGAACTAGGACTCCTGTGGTTTTCCAAAGGGAAATTCCATACCGTCCTCCATGCCTAAGGAGGGGATTTCAGAGTTCTTATTGTGGTTATTGGAACAGATGGACATAGGTGTGCTCAAAACTAAAGGCCCACCCAAGGGGACTTGAGAGTTAAGAAGGAAAGTCCCTGTGAAGACCAAGAAACAGGAACCAGGGGAAGTCCATAAAACTGTTAATTCAACAGTGTGAAACCCCATATACTAAAAATAACAGGTTTCAGAATATGAAATAGTTAGCTAAGGAGTTTGCTCAAATTATTGTCATCAAGGGCTTCATATTCAAGCAATGGGATTTGCCAACGTATGTGGTGTTCTGGGGGGATTGCAAGCAACACTTCTCGTACCTGGTAGGTTGGAAGGCTAGATCAGAGTTTGTTTCTGGACACACAAGAAGTTGTGCTATTTCTCTCTGAGTATAATGTGCCTGGAAATGTGTCTACGGGCTATTAGATAATGGCTCAATCTAATTAGAAATTGCAGGAAAAAAGTAAAAATCTTTGGTTTTTTTTTTTAAAAACAGGTTGAAAAATGTTCCCCTGAAAGAGTGATATAAACAATGATCCAATGTATGTTATTTCTGGTTCAGTCTAAAAGATGCATAAAAATGTAAGACACAGTTAAAGTCAGCCCAGTAAACTATTTGGCTAGTAATGCTAATTGTTTTCTTTTTAAATAAAGAATATTAAACTTCTTGAACTTTAGTGCTAGAAAATAGCATGATATCTCTTTAAATCAGCCTATTTACATTGTAGCTCTGTAAAGCCCAGGTGGTGCATGTTTTTAATCACCCTTAAATGTTGCTTGTTAAACAGAAGTGAAACAAAGGGGCTTTTTGGGGCAATATTTATTCTCTTATCTCACTCACTTTTTTATTTTTTTCCTCCAATTAAAATGCAGCGGAGGTGGGGAAATCCTGGGATGATCTGTCCTTAGAATAAATGCTCATTCCCACCAATGAGTGTGTATATGTTTTTTTTTCTGGGGGTGGAGGGGGCCACTTATATATATGTTCATATGGGTGTGACATTTCCTAGATTGTGTTTATAAATAAGAGTAATCTAGAGAACTCAAAACTTCCTGAAGTGTAGCACACACAGTATAATTATTATGAACATACATAAACCAGGAGTACTATAGGAATTTGACTCCTTTAAAAAATGTGTTTAATGTCATATATAAGCTTCCAAGGAACTTCAAACACTTCATCATCTTCATGCCTATGATTATGGGCAAGATCCTGCTTTGTGTTTAAAATATACTTCTATATATCATATAATATGCCTTCCTGGCTTCCAAAAGTATAGGTGCTTTGAAAGTTAGTTAATAGAGCAACAACTCCACTGCAGTTTAAAAGAAAGGGATCATGTTTGTTTTACAAGGGCAATTCTGTGGGCCAAATTCATATTTGGTGCACAAAAGTCAATTGAGTTACTGCTTAAGGATGACTTTTGCTCCACAGGTTTATCTAGAGGATTTTATCCCCACATATTTGTGTATTTAAGAACTTATGGGTCCAAATTCTAGTTTCTCAAATGTCTATTTTTCTTAGAAATTGTACTGTTTGTCTTTCCAGTATTTGGTTCAATGGTAAGAGTTATTTTAAAACTGAATTGTAATGCTATTTGAATATTATAAAACATTTAATATATATTGTTTGAAAATGCTTTGGGCTGATGTGAATAATCAGCAGGAGCCATAGTATTTTTCAAGACAAGGATATTATTTTCATGCAAATTATCCTTCAGGAAGAGAAACATAGAATTCTATAAGCTGAATTGTCTCTAAATCAGTTTTTCCAAAGTTTCCCATCAACTGCAAATGGGTCCTTAGTAACCAAATATTCATTAATCAGTCCAGAAAATGCCTGTATAATACCAGTGTCTATATACATTCAGGGGCTGTGATGCATCTTTGTTTTGTACGCTAATTTCATTTATCAAGTACTTTGGTTGAATTAAGCTCTCAGAAGAAGCATGAACAAAGATATCATTGTGAGCGTAGATTTTTTTTTTTAAATATGTCATTTACCACCTGCAAAATCTGTACAAAATCCACCATCGCTATATGTACAACACTACAACAATCACTCAATTTGAATGAAAATGCCAAAAATTAAGCAAGTCATTATTGTGTTTCACTGAACTGTTTCAGGCTTGGATTAACCAGTGAGCACTATTCAATGGGGAGAAAAGACCAAAAAGACTATGATTGGTGCTGCGACTCCATGCACAGGTTGCAATGCCAGTCACTCAAAATTGTCCTGGCCATGCCCCCTACCCCCCATATCGTGATGGAGGGGTGGCCAGGACAAACATAAGAACATAAGAATGGCCCCACTGGGTCAGACCAAAGGTCCATCCAGCCCAGTATCCTGTCTTCTGACAGTGGCCAATGCCAGGTGCCTCAGAGGGAGTGAACCCAACAGGCAATGATCAAGTGATCTCTCTCCTGCCATCCATCTCTCCACCCTCTGACAAACAGAGGCTAGGTACACCATTCCTTACCCATTCTGGCTAATATTCATTAACGGACTTAACCTCCATGAATTTATGCAGTTCTCTTTTAAACGCTGTTATAGTCCTAGCCGTCACAACCTCCTCAGGTAAGGAGTTCCACAAGTTGACTGTGCGCTGTGTGAAGAAGGACTTCCTTTTATTTGTTTTAAACCTGCTGCCCATTAATTTCATTTGGTGGTCCCTAGTTCTTGTATTATGGGAACAAGTAAATAACTTTTCCTTATTTACTTTCTCTACATCACTCATGATTTTATATACCTCTATCATATTCCCCCGTAGTCTCCTCTTTTCCAAGCTGAAAAGGTCTTGGGGGAAAGAACTGGACCCAGGCTGGAAGTGCATCTGGCCTGTGAAGATGATGATTAGAACCACATTTAGGGTGAGAACTTACACTAAAGAAACTGGTTACATGTATTAAGCTTAGTTTGCGTGCTCTGTTTTATTTTCTTAGTAATCTGCCTTGTTCTGTCTGCTACCGTTTTAACTACTTAATACACCTGTTATAGTTAATAAATTTATTTCTGCTTTACAATATAACCCAGTTTATGTGATTTCTAAGGGGGAGGGGTGGGGAGAAGTTGTGCATATCCTCCTCCACATTGAGGGAAGAGGCGAATTTCCTATAATTTTCGGTTTGTACTCCAAAGTGGGAGGGGGAGGTTGGACATCTGGGTGCTGTGGCAAGCCCCTTAAGCTGAGCCTCCTCAGAGCGGATTTCTGTCTCTCTGAGCAGCTGGGTGTGGCCCTGCCTGTGTGTTTGGCTGGAAAAAGCTGGGGAGCCTAGCCCAGCAAGACCAGGTAAAAGGGAGCCCTGGCTGGCAGAATAGTCTGCCTCAGTGGTTTCCCAGCACACGAGGTGACATCCCAGGGGGTCCAACCCATCACAGGCACTACATACTTAAATCAATAACAAGCATAATTTAGTAACAAAGGGGCAACTTATCTTTCCCATTGTATTTTTTTTCTTTGTATTCTGTTTAGGATTCTGTTCCATGGGCAGCTTTGGTAGGGATGACAGGAGCAGAGACCTCACTCAAATGGCCTACAGTCTGTCCGTGAGAGGAGAATGAAGCCTAAGCAGTGATTTTCCTCCATCCTTAACCCTGTAGAAGCCTGCCCTTACATATGAAATCTAAGTGATCGGAGATATGTGAGTTGTGGGTGGGGATGGCAAAGCTGAGGAAGATCCATGTTACATAGCAACAGTTTCCAGAAAACCCATGGGAAAATGGTAGTGGGAATTCTGGGCTTGTCAGCATTAACTCTGTTTCTGCTCTGGGCTTTGAGACAGTGGGCCAGCATGGCTTCACAGGGAGCCAGGTTGCCATGGGAATGAGAGGGCTTGATGATTGTCATGAAGGATATCTGACACAGATGTCCTAAAATCTGTGGGGTTTTTATCTGTAGATTTCCTTAATTTGCTTCAGTAGGAGTTATGGGTGCTCAGCCCTTCTTAGGATCAGGCCATAACTGTTTTTCTTTAACTAAATAGTTTAAAAAAAAATACCGACACAGCCTTTTGTGGTGCAAAACTGTCTTAGCAGCCTCAAACAGTCCAGCTATGATTTGTAGCTGTGTTCTCTTTCCTGTCCTTCTCATTGTTTTAGGCTGTTGGTGTCACTTTAAAGGCGTATGGTATTTTAAAATAAAAAATGTTTACACCTGGCCCCTCCTTTCTTTTGCTGCTTTACGACGTATAAAGAAGGCTTGAACATTATTTGTAATTTGTTTAATTTTTCACCTTATAAATCTCAGGAATATTATTTTTTATCTTT
This sequence comes from Platysternon megacephalum, assembly GCA_003942145.1. NCBI lineage: Eukaryota > Metazoa > Chordata > Testudines > Platysternidae > Platysternon > Platysternon megacephalum. Next base: position 2,510,628 of record QXTE01000027.1, on the reverse strand, counting down.
CCTTGATTTGCTGGAAGAGCAGAGAATGGGAGCAGGAGCTTTCTCAGCCCTTCCTTGTAAGAGTGGTGAATCTCTCGCAAAGAAAGCAACTTTTACAAAGGGCCACTCATTTTTGAAAAGACTCTTACAGGTTGTAAGACAAATAGGAAATTAAAGAATTCGTTACCTTAAGTTTGGTTAAGGAAATATGTATGCGTGTGTAAAGAAAGGTCCTTATTAGCAAGCAGAAGGAAGGCCTTGAAAATAATAAGGGCCTGTCTTCACATACAGCGCTATAGGGTCACAGCTGCACTACTGCAGCGCTTTACTGAAGATGCTACTATGCTTTTGTTAGTTAATCCACCGCCCAGAGAGACAGTAGCGATGTCGCTGGGAGAAGCTCTCCTGTCAACACAGTACTATCGATGGGGGGCGGCTAGTTCAGTATAGCTCCATCACTCAGGAGTGTGGATTTTTCACACCCCTGAGCAATCTAGTTATACCAATATAGGTCTGTTGTGTAGCCCTGGCCTAAGTTATAAGGCCAGAAGGAATAGGGTAGGGAGGATGTCTGGCTCAAAGAATAACTAATGAGATAAGGGGAAGCTTCTAAAAAGATCTCTGATCGATAGGGATGACTGCAGATGGTTTTAAATTCAGTCCTCCAGAAAAAAAGGGGTTAAATCAAGAGCTGATACTTCTAGCCAGAGGGTGGGTGGTCCCCCAGGGAGAACCTCCTTGTTCATCTAAAGGAGGACTGTTGTTTTTTTTTAAATCTCTCTCAAAAAATGGAAAAGGGCACAACAAACCTTTTTCTGTACCACGTCACCTTTAAATGATCAGAGATAGGGTTGCCAGGTGCCCAGTTTTTGACTGGAACTCCTGGTTAAAAAGGGATCCCGGCGGCTCCTGTCAGCACAACTGACCGGGCTGCTAAAAGTCTGGGTGGCTGTAGTGCCAGCGGGGCAGGCAGGCTCTGTGTGGCTCCCGGGAAGTGGCCATCATGTCCCTCCGGCTCCTAGGCTCCACGTGCTGCCCCTGCCTGCAGGTGCTTCCCTGAGCGCTGGCTCCCAGCCCATGTGAGCTGCAGGGGTGGTGCCTGCAGCCGTGTGTAGAATCCCCTGGCCCTCCCCTCTGCTTAGGAGCTGGAGGGACATGCTGCCGCTTCCCAGGAGCTGCCTGAGATCAGAGCTGCCTGGATCCCGCACCCCCTCTTGTGCCCCAGCTCAGAACCCCCTCCTGCACCCCAACTCCCTCCAGGAGCCTGCACCCCAACTCCCTGCCCCAGCCTGCTCCCATACTCTGAACCCTCCACTCTAGCCCAAAGCCCCCTCCTGCACTCCAAATCCCTCATCCCCAGCCCTAGCCTGGTGAAAATAAGCAAGTGAGTGAGGGTGGGGGAGAGAGAGGGAGGGAGGGGGATGGAGTGAGTGAGTGCGGGTGGGGCTTTGGAGAAGGAGCAGGGCCTCGGGGCAGGGCAACGGTGTTCCCTATTCTGCAATTAGAAAGTTAGCAACCCTAATCAGAGACCAAGAATCTCCCTTGTTTTTAATCTCCGTGGTGTGGACAGAAGGAAACATGGGTGTGGGAGCTTTGATTTTAATTCTCCTACTATCAAAAATTGAAGATAAGAGGAACAAGAGCCAGAATTCCTACTGCAGCCTCCCATTGCTGTTCCTGTTCTAAGGAGAGGGGTTAACTCTACACCAGGGGTCGGCAACCTCTCAGAAGTGGTGTGCCGAGTCTCCATTTATTCACTCTAATTTAAGGTTTCGCGTGCCAGTAATACATTTTAACGTTTTTAGAAGGGCTCTTTCTATAAGTCTATAATATAGAACTAAACTATTGTTGTATGTAAAGTAAACAAGATTTTTAAAATGTTTAAGAAGCTTCATTTAAAATTAAATTAAAATGCAGAGCCCCCCCGGACCGGTGGCCAGGACCTGGGCAGTGTGAGTGCCACTGAAAATCAGCTCGCATGCCGCCTTTGGCACGCGTGCCATAGGTTGCCTACCCCTGGTCTACTATCTTCTCACTAGGGTTGAGGTGCTAATCCTGTAATAAACCCAGGACTAACGGGGTGCTAAATCAAATATCAAAGAGAGCTCTGTGCTATGTATGCTTTGCTTTTGCTACATTAGCCACTAAGCTGGTAGCCTTATTTTTACACACCACAAAGGGTTCTAGGACGAGGTTCCTTTTTGCTGACACAATGACGACAATCACTGGTTGTTGGTTTTTTGGGGTGGAGTTTGTTTATTTTTTTGCTGCATGCACCAGATACAAAATTTGTTGGCTCAGCTGACTCACGCCAGAAACCTCGTTCGGGTTGAATTTTCAAGGCTTCTAAAAGTGCTTTGCAAAAACATTTCAACCCGCGGAACCTCACCAGCAAACTGCTGAAAAAAAAAAAGCCCTCTGATGAGCTAGCCCGGCCCTGCACCTGAAGCCCCTAAGCGTTGTTGGCGGTACCGCAGTTGCGTGACGCTGATTGTGATGTCACAAAGGTCCATTTGCAAGCGCGGCATTGCGAAACAATGAAGGTCCCGTTTTCACAGGGGTGTCCTAAATTAAAAACCAAAACCCCGTGGGCCAAACGAGCCAGGCACCTCTGTGTCTCCGGAGCTTGGGTTTCCAAGTTTTCTACAAGGCATCAGCTGCTCTTTAGGCCAGGGGCAGGAGTGGGTGAGAATGAGTCACTGCTTCTTTGGGCCTATCTCCTGCTGGGGCTGCTCATCCCGGCTAACACCTGCCAGGGGCTGGCTCTTATCGACGCTGGGCAGAGCCAGGCCCGCGTGGCGAGGACAGCGGCCCGATGGGAACCCTGCCTGCCGAGCCAGCAGCGCGGCGCTTTGTAGCGCGCCCCTGCCGCTTGCCCCCTTCCCGCAGCCGCCCCGGGAAAAGCCGCCGCCGCACAAAGACGAAGCGAGAACGCAGCAGGCGGCTGCCAGGTGCTGTCAAGAGCACGCGGGGCCGGGCTTTTCCGGGGGGCGGCGCTTGTCACCGTGGGGGTGGGGAAGCTGCTTTCGCCCGCTGATTTGGCAGCCCGGCCGGGGGGATGGGCCGAGGCCGGCGGGCGGGGGAGAGGCGGCGCCCGGCTGACAGCGAGCTAGCGGCAGGCAGGGGGCGTGGGGAGGCGGGTTTCCTCCGCGCGGCCGGCGACACCTCCCCGGGGCCCCTTTCCTCGCGCGGCCGCGGGCAGCTGCAGGCGGCGGAGGCAGGTCCGAGCTTGGGAGCCCGGCCCCATGGAGCCCGCGGGCCGGAGGAGCCGGCCCGAGGAGGGGGATTTCCCCGAGGAGGAGGAGGTGGACCCCAGGATCCAGGTGAGGCAGGAGAGCGAGCCCCGGGGATGCTGCGGGGCGGCGGCGGCGGCACCCGGGGAGCCGGTCCCGGGGGCTGGCTCAGCCCCAAGCCCGCACGCTTGGGGCGGACAATGCCTAGCCTCAGCGCCTGGAGCCATGGGCCTCATCATTGGGGTGGGACGGGACGGTCCTGCACGGAGCTGCGGTCGCAGAGCGGGGGAGGGGAATTCTGGTTTTGGGGGGGTGTCCCCTGCTTTGGTGGGGGGTCACTGCGTTTGCTCCCCATCCCTGCACAGGTCTCCCATAGATCTCCTCCGTGTTACCCCCTTGCTACTCCGCCCCCCACCCGATGGGGCGTGCAGCCGCTGTGCATCTGCCCGCTGAGCTCATTAGGTTTCTGCTGGGGTATTTCTGCGGATGGGTGGAGAAGCTGCTGGAGCACCCGGTGCCTGCCTGCTCCCCTTCGGGAGAGGGGGTTTAAAAGACCCAGTGCCCTTTTTGGGCAACCCAAGTGTGTGCTCTGAAGACAAGCCAGCCACCCCACCCCCCCGTACCCCGGATAGGTAGCATCAGAGTGGGGGGGGCTTTTCTGTGCCTTCCAGGACTTAAAGCAACCTGCCCCCTTTCCAAACCCAAAGGGAAACCTCCTGTGATATTCTGCTCAGGCTGCAAGAATACCTGAAGACTAGTGGTTTCTGCGGTGTGGGTGTGTGTCTGCACACAGACAAGACAATGCAACTGTGATTTTCTTCAGTACCATTCGTACAGGGCGTCTTTCAAAACGCTGTACAATAGTTACAAGACCAGAGCTGAATCATTTGTGGCTTGGCTGTTAAGTAAGATTGGGCTTGGGGGTGGGGAACAAAACATGTTTGAAGCTGAGACCTGAAATAAGGTTGTTGGAGGGGGTCATGGTCTCTCTTAGCTTGGTGCCTGCAGCTGAGCAAGGGCATTTGTGAAGTTGTATTAGTATGATTTAAGCCAGGGGTAGGCAACCTATGGCACGGGTGCCGAAGGCGGCACGCGAGCTGAATTTCAGTGGCACTCACACTGCCCAGGTCCTGGCCACCGATCCAGGGGGCTCTGCATTTTAATTTAATTTTAAATGAAGCTTCTTAAACATTTTAAAAACCTTATTTACTTTACATACAACAATCGTTTAGTTATATATTATAGACTTATAGAAAGAGCCCTTCTAAAAATGTTAAAATGTATTACTGGCACACGCAACCTTAAATTAGAGTGAATAAATGAAGACTCGGCACACCACTTCTGAAAGGTTGCCGACCCCTGATTTAAGCTGTTCATGCTGGTTGTTTAAGATTATTATATTTTCCATTAAAATGTTCTGTGCCATGACTCTCTTCCCTACTTTTAAATTAAAATTCTGACTTTTGCATTTTTTGTTGTGATTAAAAAAAATCAAACCTTTTTTGTAAACCTACAGGGAGGGGATAAAACTCTTAATAATAATAATAATAATAATAATAATGATGGTGGGATTTTAATTAAAAAGGAAAACACAGGCTTGAAATACAAAATGTTACTTTCCTTTTACCTATGATTTTAAAATGCTCTTGAATCTTTTTTTGAACAAAGTTCTCCATCTTTCTCCCCTCCTCTCAAATTCATGTCCTGACCTATTGCTTGGTAGAAAGATCAGTATGGCCCTAATCCTGCAAAGACCTACACCCAGGCTTATTTTTAGTCCCTTAGTGGGATTACTGGCTGTGTGTAAAGTTAAGCACATGTAGAAGTCTTTGCTGGATCGGGCTTATACCTGTCATTACTCTTGTCTTCTGTATCTCTTTGCCAGAGCTGTAAAGATTTGTGGCAACATTTTCAGATGTGGGTGCCTAAAGATAAGTCTGATCCTGCAAACACTTCAGCAGTGTTTAAGTGGCCTGATTTTTCAGTGACTGAGGTGCACTAGCTCCCAATGACTGAAATTTTGTCCTTGGGTTCTTTTTTTATTTGGAATATGGCTCTATTTATCTAATCAACACTGGGAGTTTGATTGCGTGCTGTTAATGAAATTGTGGTGGTGGTTGTGTTTTGTTTTTGGTCATCTGGCTAAATAAATGTCTGTTGCTTTAACATTTGTAGAGCAAAACCTTCTTACCTAGATAACGAGACAGTAATTTGAAATGTGTATTAAAACCTGCTATTAGAAAAAAATAAAAACAATTGTCTTTAAAGTCCGAAATCAAATCTGACTTCTGTGGGTAACAAAGCTATATTGTTAGAACTAACATATTTTCATTGTGACCAGATTAATTAATGTAATTTGGTGGACAGTCACTCAATAGTTGATCAATTCGTGGTGTGGGTCCTTTAGTACAATTCAACACTGAGGGCCAAATTCTGATACTTCTGTTGCAGAAAGAGGGTATTGGTGTAACTGCTTCTAATGTATTGTGAGATGAGTCCCTTTTTATACTTACTGTCTTTGCATGTGTCTGTTTCTGTTACAGTATTGACACTATGTTCTAATCCTTGTCTTTGTGCCTTTGTCTGTGTATATACCTCCTTCCCTACCACTGTGAAGACAAATGGCCTTGTCTTAAAAACTGTCTTACTGGGAACTAGCTGACATTAGCCACATTCTTTTAAGATACAGATTGTATGTCATATTTATTAATACTAAATAAGAATAACCCAAAGCAAGAACTGTACTTCATTAAAACTAGAATATAAGTGAAGTTTCTCAGCTTGTTTTTCTCTTTCCTGAGTAGCTGAATGCTGAGACTAGGTGGTAAACTCACAGACTTCTAAGGCCAAGAAGGGACCATCCTGATAATCTAGTCTGACCTCGGGCACATTACAGACCACAGAATCTCACCCACTCACTCCTATAATAGACCCATAACCTCTGGCTGAGTTCCTCCAAATGTCTCAAATCTCTGTTTTCATTTAACATTCCAGCCAGAACCCTAATGTGCTTTCTTTGGGGGATGCCAGATGACATTTAATAGAACCTTTCCTTCTCCGTCATGTTGGTGTCTGATTACTCAGTGCATGCCTGTGTTTTTGCTCTTTTCTAGGGGGAACTGGAAAAGTTAAATCAATCCACGGATGACATCAATCGAAGAGAAACTGAACTTGAGGTACAGAGCTGCTTCTCATACTGTCCTTTCGTGTAAACAGGCTTCTGTGAGAAACATCTTTATTTTAATGGGACTGTTCAATTCTCTGTGATAATTTGACACCAGGTACCTGATGAATGACTCTGAAACAGTAGATATCTGGGTTTGAGCTGACGTGGGTCAATTTTAAAGGGATGCTGCGAGATTAAAAAACACATTTAAAAAGAGAATTTCTTAATTTAGATTGAAATTATTTTAAAACCATGTTCAATTTCACTGTTTTCTATAGTTTACTTTTTGTTTTTCATTAATCTTAGTCAGTGAAAATACACCCACTAGCTAGCCCTTCATAATTAAAGTCTCTCCATTTTTTTCCCCCCACTAGTCAATTTCACTTATGTCTTCACTTTCTGGCTGTCAAGTGGGAGAAAGTTTCTATGTTTGGGTTACAAATATTGCAAAGAAAGGGGTTAAATCCAAATAAAATGTCTTCATGGATTTTTAAATCCCTGTACTAGGTTCTGTACAACTTTTTAAAAACTAGAACTTAATTTTTGTACCTAAACTACCTGCCGCTTTCTTTTATTAGTCACCGATGAAAATGAAAGCCTGCAATAGCGTAAGATGGCTGTGCAGATGGAAGAAAATCAACATAAAATAAGTGATGCAAAAGGATCACTTAATTATGTTTCACTATATTATGTAAATCTGTTTAATTCTGGATGTTATGTTTCACTTTAATTTTGTAAATGATTATTACATTTTAAAAATACAACTATAAGTACCTATCCTGTAAATTAAAAATTGTAACATTAAAAAAAAAAAGGACTGCCCCAGAATGTCTCTTTTAGCCCTCAAAAGGTATGGGCTGAGACAAATATATTTTGGGGTATATCTTTTGCTTTCTGTTGTGACTTCTTAATTTATGGGATAGGTGTCCAGAGCACTGTATGGGTACCTCTAGTTGTATGTCATTATTATTTGAATTTTAAAATACAAGATTACAGTGAAATGTACATTCAGTGTTGAGTAGACTTGCAAAGTTCTATATTGAATAAGTGGTCCTTTCACGTCAAACACTTATGCTTTTTTCCTCTGCCTGCACAACTATCTTACACTTTTCAGGCTTTCATTTTCTGTCTGTGGCTAATAAGTCTGTAAATCATGAAGAATGTATTGGTGAATATAATTATCAGTGGTACAGAGAGCTACCTATATGACATGCAGAATTATTAATTCTGCAGTTGAAATATACTTTTAAGTAGCTCTGCAGCTTGATTTTAAATTTCACAAGTAAGCTTTTAATCCAATATATAAATAGTCAGTTCATCTCAACAGCCCCAATTAAAAGGTCTTGAGTAGTACTGGCTATTAGCAAATTTTTGCAATCTCCTTATTTCATGCTGAGGCACTGAAATTGAATGACATCACTATGAATGGTGGTTTGAATTTCATTAGACCTGTGGTACCCTGTGCCAACAGCATATTATACCACAGGTGGAATAGTAGTATTGAACCAAAACCTGTAAATGCTTATACATGTGATAGTCCCACTGACTTCAGTGGGACTACTCACCTGGTTAAGTTATTCATGTGCTTAAGTGTATTCACAACCTAGAAACTTGTTACTACTGTACTTAGTCTGGTTGAACTATGCTTGTAGCAAACTTGCTGAACTCTAAAGCTTAAATTCATCCCTGGTCTACTGGCACCATTGGAATTAAACAAGAGATACATTTTGACAAAAGGGTTAACACAATTTCTGCCCCTTCCCCTTATTTATTATAAGAAATATTCAATTTTAAACACTCGCTCAGGGTATGTCTGTAATGCAAGCAGAATTGACGGAATTCTTATTGACATCGTGTTTCTGTGAAAGTTTCTCCTTCAACAAAAACCTTCTTACATTGAGGCCAGTTTATGTAATAGGCAATCAAATAATCTTTGATCTCAGAATTTTCATTTTTCTTGATCTGTTCAAACTTGTGACAGTTGACTGTCATAAGCAAGTAATCGCTAACATTTTATGTGCACGATGACAAAATTGGTCAATGTAAGATATATTTATATATATATTTTTTTTAGAACTCCTAAAAAATTATACTTAGAAAACCCTAATATTCACACTAAATAACAGGAGAAAAACATCTACAGAGCTGCCTCGTAGGCATAAATCTACAGTGAACTCTGGGGAAGAGATGATCTCAGTCCTAAATTTGAGAGTGTCATTCTACTTCAAGGATCCTTCAAAAGAGGGTGAAAACCGTAGAACATTATGTTCAACTGAACTGCATTTGGAGCTTTTGTTTGTTACCTGAGTGAGAGAAGACACCCATTCAAAATGTATCTGTTGCTGCCTCTTCCTAGTCTGGGACAGCAGTTTCTGCTGCTGTTGTAGAAATGACCTGGTTAAATATTTAGATGACAAGAGAAAGATGACAGAATGTTTCTGCTTAAACAGACAGTGGAATTATATTTATCCTAGTCCTCCTTTCATTTTTCAAATTTGCCAGCTACTACCCTAACAACTTCAGTGGAAGTGAACATAGACCCTTATCTCCATTGAAAACAATGGGTCTCAGCACAGATGCAGGAGTCTGTGCAAGCAGATCTCACTGCAGGTTTGGAGCCTTAGTTTGTTCTCCTTACTAGCTGGAGTCTTGCATGTTTCCTCCAGTATTCAACCCTTGCAGCTGTGACCTTTCCCAGACTATCAGCCAGAAGAAGGGGCATACTTAAATATAGTTGCAGTTTCCAAAGGGGCAACAAGTTTTTCCACAGCTACCACTGTACTTGGGAATGCTCGCCCTTTCCTGAGCTGTTTTTTGGGGCGGGAGGGTGGAGACCCAAAGAAACTCACTCTTGTCACTAACCTGCCATTATTACATTGAGTGTTGATTTATGAATATTGCTCCCAGGTCACTGAAACATCCGTATGGTCCTGATGCTCTTACTGATAAGATCTGCACCGTTCTGTATCTTGTAAAATTAGCTCTTGTGGAAATAGTGGTTTTGACTGGTTTTGACCTAAAATGTGCAACAGTGTACGACTTCATATACGCAGAAAAGATTGAGCCCTAAGCATCTAAAGCAAACCTCAGGAAGAAGGGAATTTCATGCTGAAATATTAACTGACTGGATGCCTACTTGACATTCTTTATGACCATTTTATTTTATGTATTTACTTTCATATCAGTTTCCTTTGGTATATTTAAATCCTGATCTTGTAAGTGGGCCCATATGCCGGTGGGCCCATATGCCAATGCAGAGCTGCACTGACGTTGGTGGGACTCCACAAGTTTAAGGGATCGCCTTCAGAGAACAGGCTGCAAGATGAGTACCCAAGTGAATGTGTGGGGAGACTGGATCTTTATTTGAGGCACATAATTTTGGACTGTAGATTAGTTCTTGTTAGTCCAGTCATTGCTGGTGGGCTACTTAACTTACATCAAGGAAGTGAGTCTTGTAAGTCGCATAATTCTCAGCGTTAAGTATTCCAAAAATAATCAGAAAAAGCAATTTGCTAGAACATACCTTCTTTAAAGGACTACAGAAAAATGTGGTGGCATGTGTTGTGTGGCTTGATTCACTATTGATATGCAGGAAGGATGGCTTTCTGGGTGACTCAGTGGCTGGAGTCTTATGAATTCTGGGTTCTATAACTGGCTCTGCCACAGACTTTCTGTGTGACCTTGAGCAAATCCCTTAAGGCCTGATTATCTCCCCCTCCCCCCAAGTGTGGCGAACACATCCAGTTCTCATGGACCGTAAAGGAGGTTATGGATGCTGACTACCTCTGAAAATCAGGCATTAATCTCTGTGCCTCTGGTCCTCATCTATAAAACGGCAATAATACTGCTCCTCTACTTCACAGGAGTGTTATGGGGGTAAATTCACTGATGTTTGTAAGGTGCTGAGAAACGATGCTGATGGGAGGGACGGACCCACAAGTACTCAGCTGCTTGATGTAGAGACAGCACTGTTCATTCCAGAGAGCCAGTAAGAGGAACAGCCTATTATTTTAGCAGCTGAGCCCCACTTCAGTTCTTATCCAATAAAGTAATTACATAACAAACAAAGCAAGCACGTGATAGGATTTAGAAGGGTGTCGGTGTAAATGCTATGAAGTCATTTTCAGTGGCTTTATCAGTTCTGTGAGGTGGTGAATAAGTATACCGTTTGCCCTCTCAACCACCCCCATTTAAACCCTGGGGAAAGACCTTGACCTTATGATGCCTACTGATAAAGTGCATTCAGGATTTTTTTTTCAGTCTTATAAACCAGGCTGCAGATAGTTACATGCTGGATTAATTAATGTATCGCCTATTAATGAATCTGTGATTAGGCTTGTTTTAAAATCTATACCTCTGCTCTCACACAGTGGAATGCTGAATGTTACTGATGCAGCAAAGGGTTATGGGGATCCTCAAAGCGATTTAACACTTGGTTTCTCTAATATTCTTGTTAATATTTGAAACATCCATGAAGAGGTGGGGGAGCCTGCTGTAAATATCTGACAATGGCGATAGGAAAATAAATCAGACAAAGACAAGTTAGAGCGCTGCCTTATTACTTTGGGGGCTTTCTTCCTGGGTTTTAGAAATGCTGTGTCCTACTGTCCCCAAAATCAGGATAATAAACTATTTTAATGAATGTGTATAATCCATAGTACGAAACACATTCACTACATAAAAGGATGTCCTTGATAAACTCTGAAAAGTCCGCTGCAGGTATAAAAGACTCAGCTGACCCACAGGCGGCACTACACTAGCACTATGACATAAATATAACAAACCACCCAACAATCCGAATTGTGTCTTGCATTTGTAGCACTCTCTCTTGCACTGCTGTAGCTAAAGCCTTGCCAGCTTCTCTTAAATTCTGTGGAGGGGATTAATGCTCCATGAAAATGTGGGATTAATAGTGCTGCATTCAGCCATGCACACCACAAGCAGGCACTGTGCAGGCTCTTCTACCCAAGCTTGCCAATGTCCTCTAATCCTTCCTGACCTGCAAGACCCCTTGCTATTTTTAGTCCTGGGCTTCTCTTACACAGACTGCCAATCATCCGGAATTGTAGGTTGCCTTTGTGCTGGTCACAGTTAGAGAGCTAGGATGCACATCATCAAAATCGCTTTCACTTGTGCACTCTGTCAGCATTTGAACGCCTCTGCAAAGATGAAAGGCTAATGCACTAAACTCTGTACCTTGGAGGAAAAATCTTTTGTCAACAATTTTATTATAAAACTCTTTCTCCTCATTTGTAAACTTGTTTTTGGGGTGAGGGTTTCGATTCTTCAGGTCGGAACTTGCTGTACAAGATTTTAGGCTAGGATCACTGCACCCCCTCCAAATTTTAGAAAAATTGCTTATCAGCGGTGGCTGGCTTGATTAATGTGCAGAGTATCTATGTGCCTGCTGTAAGAGCTCATATCTTCAGAGACAGTATCATTTTTGTCAGTGCCTATATGCAGTATTTTCACAAGAACCTAGAAAATGGCCCAGTTGAGAGCTCAGTGTCTGTGACTTGTGTCCCCTGTTTGCTAGCTCTTTGGCGAGCACGTGGCGTGGTGAGAGAGCTGCAGAATAGGATTTGTGAAAAGTTCATCTGTTCAAAAGTATGGAGTATATGGAAATGGGGAGGGGTGTGTGCCTGCGTGCATGCACATGTACTCACAATTCAAAACATGGCTGGTATCATGGGTCAAACCTCTGGCCTTCCAACTTCAGCCTCCTCAAGCTCTTTCTGATAATCCATTTGTTTGCAGTGGAAATGGGCAATAGGCATCTGTACATGGACTTTTCTTTCCCTTCCGTTTCTGACTGTACAAGAGTGATTTCTTTCTGACTACCCATTCTGGAAAGAACCATTGCCCAAGAGAGCCAGATGGTTTTTCAGCCTGACACCTCCCTCNAGGGAGTTAATAAAAAAAGCGTACTTAGAAAGACCACCCAATTTCTCCTTTTTTATAAAACTAAACTTCAGCTTGGCAGTGGACCCTGCCTGCAACTGTTCGTGGGGCTGGAGGCTACAGGGGATGCCCCAAATCCCTATTTTCTAGCTGGCAAAGGAATAGATCACTGGGTGAGTCAGGTGACATCTTAATCTCATTAAAAACAATTAAGTATTAAGGGTTGGTTGTTTTTTCTTTTGAAAGGCTGGCAGTTGTATACTCTCCACATGATCTAGTAAAATACAAACCAGACAGCGAGGACCTTGATAAACAATTTGATAATGCTCTGAGTTTTCAAGGGCCAGATTTTCAGTGTTAGGAGTGCACGAATGTTTGTATGTCTAATGTAGATGTGCAAATACCAGGCGGGCATGCAAATTGGGTACACCTGGAATTTGTGGGCATAAGTTAGATATTTGTATGTCCCTAACTTTGAAGGGATGATCTTAAATATCATAGCAGCATTAGATATCTATAGCATGGGAAAGCAGAATGAATGTTTCCTCTGGCCCTTGGAAACTTACACTACTGTAAAGTAACCCTAACCCTGATGGCATGCTCCCCAAAGCTACACTTCTAGAATCTCCCTATTGGCAAGGGGTAGAGGAGAGGGCACTAAGGAATTCTTAGTGGGGAATTGCTAGGACAATAAATATTCCCTTTGTGTTGAAGAGTAAACTCCAGTTGTCCACATTTGATACATATTGGTGCTGCACTTGCCAGTTTTAGTTCCATGTATCCTGTAATGCAATGGCTCTCAACCTTTCCAGACACCTGTACCCAGCTTTCAGGAGTCGGATTTGTCTTGTGTACCCCCAAGTTTCACCTCACTTAAAAACTACTTGCTTACAAAATCAGACATAAAAATACAAGTGTCACAGCCACTGTTACTGAAAAATTGCTTCCTTTCTCCTGTTTACCATATATTTATAAAATAAATCAATTGGAATATAAATATTGTGCTTACGTTTCAGTGTATAGTATATAGAGCAGTATAAACAAGTCATTATCAGAAATTCTAGCTATTAAGTGCTCCCAGTGTGAAGAGCTAGGTTTTGACCCTTTCCTTCTCCTCTCTCCACCATAATGCAAACAGAAGTGAAACCACCTTGACTTCTGTTGAAACTTAAGGAAAAACGTCTTACAGTCTCAATTGAACAAGGGGGAGAAAGAATGAAACGTTAGACACAGTTACTTAAAAATCACCCTCTTATCTGAAATATTGTTATCCTGCTATCCTTACAAGGAACTTTGAAGGATAATAGGATAACATTTGGCAGACTCTGTTGCCAAAAGAGACTGGAGGAAAAAGTCTGCTTTGCTCGGCTTGTTTGCTCAAATGCCAAAGTAAACTCTGTACAGTTAGCTTTACTGTTCTCCATTCTGTGTAGTTTGCTCTGTTTTATGTGCAGGGCATAGCATAGCAACAGGAGAGGGGAAAAACATATAATTGTAAAACCACAAAAAATTGTCAGGGTGACTCATGAGCAGGGATAGTACCTGAAACTGCAGAGAAACTACTTTGAATACTACTTCTAATTGATCAGATTTAAAGTTGATGAAATATTTTAAATATTTTTACAAGGAACCGAAAGACCGAATATAGAAGGGGAGAAAGAACTTAATCTCTGTGGGTTTCGTCTGAGCAGCCTTGCAGCACTCACGCTCCTGTGACTGCTTTGCCGTGTGCCCCATGCTGCACCATTACAGTTTTTTCACTTCCTTTCCCCAGCAAACACATGCTAGGGCTTTAGATAGAGGCAGAAGAGGTATCTTGCAGTTAAACAAGGTAAATGCAAAACATGTACACCTACAGGACCGTGATGGCAGCTGGTCATGGAGAGCAAGGCAATAGATAATTTGGAGGTGCAGGTGAAGAAGAGTCCTCCCAGTGCACGTGATAGGCCTGTCTGGTATATCTATCTCAGGTATTTATATGGCCCCCTTGACTATAGTGTCTGAACGCCTCAAAATCTTTACTGTATTTATCCTCACAACACCCCTGTGAGAGGTGGGAGTGCTATAATCCCCATTGGAAAGACAGGGAAGTGAGGCAGAGAGGACCTAAGGGATTTGCCCACGGTCACATGGGAAGTCTGTGGTAGAGCAGAGACTTGAGCCTGGGTGTCTCAGGTCCCAGGCTAATGCCCCAGGTGCTCGATCATCTTTCCTTTGCAATGGATCTGAGTGCTTGGAATGCCCGTCCGTTCACATAAGTTCTCCGGATGTTGAGCAAACACTCCAGGTGTCGCGGCACTTCTGAGCAAGCCTGGTCAGTGCTTCTGCCCACTCCAGCTCAATTCAAACTGTGGCAGAGCTGGTGTCAGAGGGCAGTGCAGCTGTTGCAGCTGCACTAGTTCAGTTGGTCCATCAGCATAGTTGGATGGTACTCCTCTATGCCCTTCACTGGCAGGTCTGGCAGAAGGTGTTGGAGCCTGTGCTGTCATTGTATGTCCCTGCTCTGGGGAGCTGTGCCTGGGACTTTGGGCAGGTGGTACAGCAGCTGTTGGTGGGAGTGGAATCAGTTTAGGTTAACTGTCTGGCTAGTGTGGACGCACTGAACTGCAGGGACAAACAGTGCTACAGTTGCTTAGCTGAAACATTTAACATGAAAGTGCCTCTCGTGTTGACGGGGCTAATGAAAAGTGAAAGTAGAGTGTGGGAATGAAACAGAGGGGTGCTTTGGGTTTTGCAACCACCACTAATGTTGTGCTAGATCACACCACAGGCCCAGCTTGAGAAAATGATTAGAAACCTTTGCTAATGATCAAGGCACATAAAAGACGAGAGTCTGCTGATCATTTTTTATCATTCAGAAGAAAGTTGAACATGCAGAATTAGGATCTTCTGTTTCTGATAAACAGAAACTTGAGGACATATTCTGGTTTAAAATGGGCTGTCTGATAAACCATAGGGTTTAAAACAATTATCACTTAACATAGATACCGCCAACTTTCTCTTATTCATCAGAATTTCATTTGGGGTCCTCGTTGTGAGTGTCTTTTTTTTAAAACAAGACCCCAATCCTCAGAACACTTGAACATGTGTGTAATTTTACCCATTGACTTGAATGGGACTATTCACAGGGGTTAAGCTAAGCAGGTGCTTAAGTGTTTGCAAGATGTATGTCTAAGGTGCCAATTAGAGGGGCTCTTGTTACAGCACAGTAATTAGGAGGTGCTTCATTGGATAAAGATCTGTGGCTTCTCACCAGATTTGCTCTTGGTTTGACAGTTCCATGCTGTTTTTATTCCACGTGGAGACAGTCACATTCCCGTCCCTAAGGGATGAGAGTACATATAATTAAACATGAATAAAACTGGGGAAGGTCTCAATGCACAAATTAGTCATTATAAGGAGTTTCTGTTGACAGTTTTCTTCCTTCCAAGAGTGTTTTTATGGAGCTAAGAATGAGGCTGCTTGAACTAGATGCTGTGAGGGTCTCTTCACATGCATTAAGGACTTCTCACATTTTAACAAACAACCCTCCCCACCCCCATCTGAAAATCTGGGGAAAGTGAAAAGAAACCCAACTAACGATGTCACTTAGAAATGAGTTTTTAATGGTAGGTTTCCCAGCAGGGCAAGAACATTCTCTCCCCCACCCCCTCTAAATATGCTTTGCTATTTAAAAGTAATTTTCGTGCAATGAATTCATCATATTTGCTAAAGCAATTTAATTTCACCTATTTGTGAAGCTCACATTTTGAGTAGTGAACCATATAAAATCCATTAGTCTAATTAGAAATGCTGTAATTTGTTTAACTCTTTTGATTCAGAAGCTTGCTTATTTCATACATATATTGTCTGGCCATTATCTCGTGATGCAGTTTGATACTAACTCTTTTTCTCCAAGAAAAGAGACTTAAGCTAGATCAGAGTTATAAAATAGAATGGAACTGTTAAAATACTAAATTAACATTGGCTGTTGCCACATTAGCCATATAAATATTATTTTAAAGTGGATCAGAATACTTTAAGATGCCAAAACTATTAACATGGGGACAAAAAATTATGCTATTGATCCTGTTAGGATTTTAGATAATACTGAAAATCAACCATAATTGGGCGTACTAAAAATACATTTTAATAGTTTGTTTTGAATCTTTCCCTTCTGCCTTTATGAATGTCAAGTGTTAGGTTGCAATCTTTTTTTTTTTTTTTAATCTTGGCAATGAATATATAACTTTGTATTCTAGAAATCTCAGGAAAAAAGGAAACAGGATCTGAATTAGACAGAGCTCCAAACCAGCTGCTCTCAGTTAATCAAAATGTCACTCCAGCAGTGTGCCTAAATCCTTCTTTCTAATTAGAATTGCAAGGTTTGTCATGAGCTCACATGGTCCTTGCTCTTGGTCCCTTTAAATATAGAGACAGATTCTAATCTCAATTACATCTGTCAGTCTGGAATAACTCAGAGTTATGCTGGATGCTGAACTCAGAATCGGATCCATTCTGTTTAAAAAAAATAAAAGTGGAACAGAAGGAGGATTCTAATCACCTTTATCTAATTATAAAGAGGGCTAAATCAGTTTGGGAATGACAGGAGAAGTTCTGGCTTTCTTAAATATAAAAGAATAATAGTCAAATGGGAAGCAACCATCTTCACTAACTGATGCAACTAGAACTGAAAAGATTGGCTTTCATGGCAGAAAACTGAATTGAAAGCTCTACAGAGATGTTGCCAGGAGGGTGTGTTTTAAAGCAACTTTTTTTGTCTGAAAATTAGCATACAGACTCTTTAAAAGTTTTCTGGTGCTTTCTCCTGGAGCAAGCAGGTCCTTTGAATCCTCGTTCCCGTTGTAAAATGGTGTCCCTTCTGCGAAATACCATGAAGGGCCTTCAGTTCCTGCTGCAGTTAATGACAGTTGAGAGATCTCAACACAACATGGGATTGGGCCTTGAGATGGCAGGACCCACTGTGACCCAGATCCAGCTTACAGAGCAGAAATGCTCAAAAGTGACCAGAATTCTGAAAACTGCTTAGAAAGTCTCTTTAAATTCCTTAGTAAACATGTAGCTGTCTGTTATGATAACTATTCCCAAGAGATGTCCGTATTCTTTCCAGAGGACACTTAAAAGGACAAGTCCAAATCTCTCTGATATAGTGCAGGGACGTGAATTGCTCTCTAGTATTAGAACAGTGATACTCAGACCTCAGTGGTTCAGGAGCCAAATTAGTGATCATCATTACCCCAAAGAGCCACAGTAGTGTGACTCAGTTTCGTTTACTTACTTACATGTGTGTATATATAATTATTGTCATAGCAAAACCGACCAAGTATTAATATTTTATCAACTACAGTTGGTTAATAACATAGTAAAAGCATCCTGATGGTTAATAATTAAATCATGCAGTATTTTAATATCATATGCTGCAAAGAGTCGCAGGAGCACATTAAAGAGACACTTGCTGCTTGCGAGCTCAGTCTGAGTATCGTCGTATTAGAAAAATACACAACAGGCCAGGTGTATCTTTGTCCTTTACCTCCCTCTGAGCTCGGTGCACTGCTGCTCTTCCCCTCCCCTCCTTGGCATTTCCCAACCACTGGCCTATTAAG
Organism: Platysternon megacephalum; assembly: GCA_003942145.1. Classification (NCBI taxonomy): domain Eukaryota; kingdom Metazoa; phylum Chordata; order Testudines; family Platysternidae; genus Platysternon; species Platysternon megacephalum. The sequence goes on along the minus strand of QXTE01000027.1, from coordinate 2,492,746 downwards.
AAATCCTTTCTGGCTTATGCTGTCCTGACGTTTTTATATATGCTGCTTTCTGAAGATATGTTCTGACATCCAGAATGGAAATATTAGCTCTTAGGTGCATTCCAGGGTACTGGATATTATTATGACGGAACAGTTCTAGCTTAATACTAATGACAGCCACTATCCTAACATTCTTGGCTGCTCTTTGACTCCTAATCAACATCCCCACACTAGGAACAACAGACCAAGAGAAGTAAAATTACACAAACACTCTAATTTTTCTTCTATCTTTTCTTCCCCTCTTGTAGGATGCACGCCAAAAATTCCGCTCTGTGCTGGTGGAAGCTACAGTGAAACTAGATGAACTAGTAAAGAAGATTGGAAAAGCTGTGGAAGACTCTAAACCTTACTGGGAGGCCCGGAGGGTAGCCAGACAGGTGAGAACTCTCTCTTTTAAGCTTATGCTGGTAATTGGATCACGGTACGGCACACACTGGAAAGTACACACTGGATGCATCACATGGTACTATTTATAGCACCCTAAGTGTAGGCATTTGGCTGATGCTTTGATAGATGTCGGGGGTTGCATGCTTGCCATATGAATTGGTGGCGAAATCTGTTCCCACCCCGCACAACAACTGTGTGCGCACTCTAGTCCGAAAACAACCACATAAGCATACGCTATCAATAGTAAAAGGCTTGTTCTATTCTCTAGCACTAATAATGGCCTTTCAGACAGTAAAAGACTTACTCAGGTTCCTTCCTCTCAGCAGTTATAATTGCTCTAAAACCAGTTATAGAGCTTGAATTCCTGTCTCTTGATTCTCTCTCTCAAAGCTTAATGCTAAGTACTAAAATTGAAGGGTATTGGAATTTGTTCAACCCCACTCCTCCTCCCCCACAACCAAGAGAATTCTGCTCTGATTTTTCCTGGTAAGTATAAACACACAATATTCCCTGAAATGGGTGAATATTCAGGGATGTCTGAACTATCCTCTCTGACATGAATTATGGCACTTTTGTGACAGTTGTGGGCAATATCACTCAAACTTGGGTGTTTAAAATTAGGCACCTAAATCTGTTAACTTCATTACTGGGGGCTTGGAAAAGCCCAGTTGTCTGGGGCAAGTGAGTGCGCTGAGTTGGGCCGGGGAGCAGAGTGGCTGGAGCTGCTGGCTGTAAAGGGAGTGAGAGCTCCTGGAAGCACAGAGGTAACTTCTCTTTCAAGATAGGAAGTGCATATGTGCAATATTTGTGCAATACATATATTTTTATATCAAGCATGTTTTTATAGTTATACAAAAATGACTTTTTTGTAAAAACCAAACTTAAAACTTTGTAAGTTGTGCCCTTATAAGTCAATGGTAGATGTGGGTGCTTTGTACTACTGAAAATTGGACCACTTTGTTAGGTACATAACTTCAGGCACCTGGTTACAAAAATGTCCACTGTGACTGGATCTTGGCAGCTACTGCTGAGTCCCTGCAAATGACATTTTATCTCTACTTCATTGGTTCCCAAACCTTTTACTAAAGTGACCCACCTCCTGGGTTTTCTCTTTTTGTGATCCGTCATTATATGCATGCACCCTCTACCCTGGCACCGCAACCCTAATCCTGGCCCAGTGCAGAGGGGAGGCATGATGGTGATGCAGGGGTTTGGAGAGTGAGCTCACCCTGTGACAGCGGCACCTGTCCTGCAGGGCTGGCCTACCTGCCAGCTCCAGGCATTGCGATCCCATGTGCCAGGTTGTGGTGTCTGGAGTGGGGAGCTGGGCCCCGTCCCACAGGACAGGGTGAGTGTAAGACGTTCTCACCCTCCAAACCACTTCCCCCCCCATCCCCACCCTGGCCTTCCATCCGCATTGGGCTAGAAGTATATGTTGCTTAGAGCCTGGTGATGTGTGGATCCGGCCCTGGACATGGTGACTCATCTAGAACCTTCCCACAACCTATGGTGGGTTGAGACCCACCATTTAGGAAACATTGCTCTGCCTATTTGCTGTCTGTAAACGCCCTTTAGTTATGCTGGCTAGAGCATCTTGTGAAAGGAGAGATTTGCGCTCTGTTAAAGATCTTGTTTCCAAAACACGCATGTAACCATTGCATTTAAAAAAATGTGGATAACACTGAAAAAAATTTACAGGATTGCAATATTAATACTCCAGTAAAGACAGATTCATCAGCAGAGATTACCATATTTATTCAGTTCATTCTATTAGGCTTAAGTAAAATGCTATCCTCTCCAGACTTGTCCACTCACTCAGACTAATACTGTTCTACGTTATTTAGATTCTTTGATACTGTCGCCTTTTTGGAGGCTTATCTTCCAGCTATTTGTAGCCTGCTTCCCAACAAAAACCTTATTTATCATTTGTATTGTGGTAGAGTCAGGTGGTCCCAGCTGTGATCAGGGCCCCATTGTGCTAGGGGCTGTACAAACACAAAACAGAAAAATGGACCCTTCCTTACTTATGGTGGTTTGCATGCTAAGGTCTTGTAACCTAACAGCTTTAGGGTCCAGGGGAATACTGTTCAAGAAATGTAATAAAACAGAGAGAGCCATAAGATTACAAAGCATGTTATCAGAAATCATTCTTTGCCTCAAGGAGTTTATGATCTGAATTTTATTAAGTTTGTGCAACAAGATATAATTTTAAAAAAGGCTATAGGGAAAATGATTCAGACTGGGGGAAAGAAATCATGAAACATTGGGTGACTTCCTTCGCACCGGGATATTGATCCATTTCAGTCATCCAGGGATCTTTTTTAACTTTGATTCCCAGAGGTGTAGAGGAGTGATGGGAACTAAAGTAACAAAATGATTCCCTTCCAGAGCACCCCCCCCCCTTAATTGTCTAATTACCTTTATACATTAATAACTATATAACCTATGAATTCTCTTCATTCACCCAAACACCATAGAATCATTATAGTTCCCTCCCAACTTGAGCACAAGGCTGTCCACAGATGAAATAGTTAAGTTGAAAATATTTGCTCCCTCTTCAGAGTCGGCGTGGAGAGCGGGAAGTGTGTTTTTCATTCTTTTCATCGAAGGGAAGTAAAAATCGGATCCATAAATTCTTGTCTTTTGGGAACAAAGATCTGACTTGCTGCTGACATTCTGATTGGCTGAAATGCCCAATTGTCCCAAGTAACTTGGATTCAGAATGCTACATGATTGCCACCCCCTCTTCTGAGTTGTCTGACGCAAGCTGTGTTGAGTCATGATGAGATGGTTGGCTTCAGTAGTGCACTGACATTATTCTCCTATGAAAACATTGGTAGTGCCTTTATTAAGGCGAAGCCAATCACAATGGGGTAAGGCAAGGGTTCTGACATGAAGCATAAAAAAACAAATGAAATCAGGCTTCCAATTAAGGATGAATTTACTGTTCCTCAGGGCAGCCTGAGAACCCTGAGACCTCCTGTCCCTACCCCATCTTGTGCAATTTTGCACTGACAGGAAAACTTCAAGAACTCAAGACTAATGAATCTCCTAAGTAAGAATCCTGTAATGTTTTGTCTGCATGATATATTTCAGGAGAAAGTCAGCTTTGTCTGTCTGAGATGAAGCTCTAGTACAATGTAATGATGATCACTTCGGGCTAGGAGTTGGGTTTTCTGTACTTCCAATCCATTGCGTGGAGCCAGGATGTAGATTATTGATACCAAAGCATTAACGTTAAATTCGTGATGGGGCCAAAGTGACCCAGCAAACTGAGGACCTGAAAACCTTGCGGGGAATTTTAAGGTCTGTGGCAGGGATGTTTTGCTATTTTGTACATTGTCCTACAGGCACATTAACTACTAAAATATATCTTAGTGAGGGATCTTTGGGGAGGAAAATGTACTGCCTGGGAAGCTGAGCATATAAAAGGGTTTAGCACTTTTCTTCTGGCTTCAGAAGGGAGGTTGGCTAAGATAGCAGCCCAGCATTTGCACTGCCTTAACCAGGAGCACCGAGATTAGATGCTAGCCCATGATGTAGCTAAATCAAGTCAACATTGTCATTGCAACTCATCACACTTTTTTTCCAACGTGTGCTTCTTGTTTGTGTGAAATCTGTTGTTCCTAGCCTGCTGCTATAGATAATTGGTCTGAGAATGATATTTAATTGCAAATGGAATGGAGAAATCACAAGAATACATTAATGGTTTAATCACTGGGACAGGGCCTGATGCTGTGGAGAGTTTAGGAAGTGTTGAAGCTGCTTAGCACCTCTCAAGATTGAGCCCAGAGTGTTCCACTGTACGAGGATTTTATGCAAGTCTTGATTCATCAGCTGGTTGGGAATTTGGGAATGGTGTGTTGCCACCATAGATGTTGCTGTCAGTCACTGGGGAACAACGCGCTATGCAAAAGCGAGCGTGGTCACCCTAGTACCTGTGAAGCACAGGCTGTGAATCAGAGAGAGGTTTGATTTCCAACTGTTATGTGGCCTTGAGCATATTAAAATGGTGATGCCAACCTCAGGGAGGTGTTGAAGCTTAATTTATTAACGTATGTAGAAGTGCTTTGATGCCCTTGGCTGGAAGATGCTACAGAAGAGTAAAGTATTATCCTTCATGAGATCCTCACTGATTGCCAAGCTAAGAACCAGTGACTTGAACATGCAATAATGGGCTGCTCCACTTCTGATTGGAAAAAAATGTTTTTAAAAAAAAGCAAGCTGACTTAGTGAAGCTAACCAGAATAATAGAGAATAAAACCCTGGTAATGTCAACCCTGAGGGTAATGGGAGCTACAGTACAGCACCCTTGATACCTTCTCATTCCCTGATTCTTCCGAACTCAGTAGTGATTTAGGGTGGGGGAAGAGTTGAACACTGTGGCAGCTCTAGCATTGAGCTTGGTCTGGAGAAGCATTATTCTTTGTGCCAGGTTGCGTTTGTTCTCTGCGCGGCTTCCACAGAGGACCATCAGAAAACTTGTTGCTGGCAAAAAGAGGTGAAAGACGTGTGCCAAGTCATATCTATGTATCTCTCTCTCACTACCGTACCTTTCAGAAATGTTGGGAGGAAGATTCATTGAAAGGAATGCATGTTTGTTTCCTCTTAGGTCTTGCACTTCTTCCCTGGCCCAGCTCTACAACCAATTCTCTTGTAATATTCTTGGCTTACGTTCTTATGTAACATCTCTTTGTTGCAAACTAGACCCCATGCACATTAGAAACAATATATACAGGGATCACTTCACCACAAAATGCAACCGTATTTGGAATGTAAAACCTTGTTGCTTTTGTCTGTTTAGAAGGCAAAGAGCTAAGGTCCATTCATATTGACTAGCAAACTTTTCTTGGCTAAAGGTGGAGGGAGAGGAATTTGAGAAGCAAAAATTACATGTCAGCAAAACTGTGACAGACTTGTATTCATATTTGGCAGCCTGCCATGGAGTTAGTGAAAAGCAAAACTACTGGCACAGATGCAGTAGACAAACTAACTGACCTCTTCTGGTTGAAGGAGTGTGTGTTTAACCACTTAGCATCTACAAAAGAAGGAAATTGGATACAGTGAATCTTTAAATGTCTTGAATTTTTTCAAATCCTTTCAATTAAAAAAAAAAGGTATGACCTACAGCTTTCTGCAGCCAAAACCCATGATGCAGCAATATCATTGTAAGGTATAGTGTGTTTGGATAATTGCATTAATCTTAGATGCAATATTGCTGCTAGGAAACTGCAGTTCTTCTCATATTCACAACTGTTTAGCTCATAAATAAAACGGGTACAAATAGCATGACCAAGCCTGTGAGAACTAGCATTGAAACAGAATTAACAGCACCTTCTCCAACGAGGATGACTAAAGCCCAACGCTTGTGAAGTGATTATGAAGGGCCCTTGAGAGCACTTCCTTGGATATTCCTTGTAAATATTCTGTTCAGTAAAAGTGACTGTGTGTGACCTTTTTGTTTTTTGGCAAGCTATGAGAACAATCCACAACCTACGTATTGGGTCGCTTGGTCTATAGTGTGGCTGTAATAAGGGTTCCATATAGGAGCGAATGCTTGAAGGGAGACGGAGCTGCTCTTGCAGACCTGTATTGAATTCTACAGACTCTCCTGCTAAGAAGTGGAAATAAATGGCTTAAGACTGCTGAAGACAACTGCTGTAGGAAGGCAGGCATAATGGTTTGAAAAGCTATTGCCTCATCACCTGTGCAGAGGAGCCACTTACGTGGCTAAGAAGTGGCTTAGATCTGAAGTGCATTGTGACAGGGTTAGTAGTGGTGTCCTTTTTAAAGCGGTCCTGCAAAGTGGAGAGTCCTTTCTAAAATGCTGGGTTCCTGTAGCTGGGGAGCCCATATTGATGGGGGGAGAGAAATCGGACTTGGGGTTCTTTTAACCTTCCCCTGCCACACTTGGCAGCTGTGATGGGCAGTCGGAGCAATTCTTGAGGCAGAACAGAACCATTCCAGGAAGTGGTGGCTGAAGCAGCCCTGAAGGAAAAGGAGGCTTACCTCAGAGCCAACTTCCAAGCCTCTCTGGCCTACCTGGAAATGTAGGGGAGCCTGGCAACCAAAGGGAGTTGCTAGTGGGGTGGGGGGGGGGGGGAATCCATGTGAAGAGTGCAAGGAGAACTGTTCAGCTGGATCTGCGTATAGCATCAAGGTTTCTGGAGTTAGTGTGGGCTGTGACTGATTCTTAAACTGGGCCTTTATTTCAGCTCCCACACCCTTCCAGTATTTTATTCCCTGTGGACCTGCTCTGTAGGGCAATGTTTTTCTCTAGTGACTACTTCATTTTCATTATGAAGCACGTCATTAAATCTTGATGCTCACCTCCTGCCACCCCCATGGGGAATTGAGGGCAGGATGACGTCAGTCTTCCTGTGAAACATGGAGTTCCCTTGGCACAACTGCGAGGGAACCTTCAGCACAGATTTGTCTCCCTTCTTGTTTGTGAGACTCAGTGCGGTGTGTATGCTGGCTGTGTGACCAGGCACCAATTCAGCTCAAAGCCCAGGATGAATTATGGCAAGAAGGGGAGTTTGACATGATAGCACTATTTAGGGAGGGAAGTCACTCCCTCCTTTTCCGCTAAGGAATAGAGTAACTAGAGAAGCAGCGTTTATTTCTAAAGCAGGATGCCCTCTGGGTTAGGGAAAGGAAATCTTTTGCCACACTCTAAATTTGATGGAGTGCCTTTTGTGCTGCCTTAGAGATATCAGATCAACATCAGTTAATCACTATATAGTGTATTCTGAATACAGGAACCAGTCAAGTTTCAATGTGGTAGTTCCCATCCTGCTTTCAAGCACATCAGGCTAGACACGTCACAGTCTCTGGTCTGATCATTCCTGCATAACATTCTGTTTTGCTGCTGCCTCAGGGCACAGATATATGTGTGACCGGAGAAAGGGAGGTCACGGAGACTTTATTTAGTCAGACAATTAGGCTTTGGGTGACTGACTTCACTTTTCTTTAGGCCTTGATTTAACATTTATTCATTGGGTTTGTCAGCTGGCTGAGTAGAAGAATATTGGGTGTCTTGGACAAACTGTTTTAAACCAGCGGGAAGACAATGGATACTTCCCAGTGAGACTTGAAAAGTCACCACTGGAGATCCGCTTGGTGAATTAAAGATCCTGAATATATTCCTCCCCATTAGGCTGTTGTTATTGAGTAGGAGGCTGCTCTAACTAGCAAGTATGGGTTTTATTTATTCTTAACACAGAGGCCATGCAAAGTGTGGCCCAGGATAGAAAGAGGAGGCGGAGGCTAGTTTTTGCCCTATATGTTTGGTGGTGCAGGAAGGGTTGAGATTTGGATATTGAGTAGTTTAGCTGCAGAAATAAAAGAACCACAATTTCAAGGAAGATAACTTGTCATAACATCATTGGAAAGAAGATAAATGTCACTGGCAGGACTGTGGAAGACCTGTCCATACTTCTTCCCTCCCCAGCTAGTCTTTGCTTAAGTTTTGATTAGGTAAAGAGTGTTCTGGGCTGCTATGACATTCTGGGTTGCAATGCAGACCAGTGATGGGCTGTGTCACCACCTGTGTGCAACCTTGGGTGCCTCACAATGCCTAGCTGATGTTACTCCCAGCCTGGGCCTCTCACAAACAGCATGCAGGTCATGCTCTGAGTGTCTGTGTGTAGCTCCAGTCCTGGTCCAGCAACTCTAGCTCCAGCAGCCTGTCAGCTACATAGCAGCCACACTCACAGCAGGGTGACCCCAACATGCTCCCAGGCCTGGATTTCCCCCTAAAACATGTGTTCTGCACTGCCCAGCCCTCTCCTGGACAGTTTGGATATTAACGGTCCGTTGCCGCTGTAAGGGGGTCAGTATCCAACAGTTTGCTGCTTTAATTGGAGTTACCCAACAGTTCACTTTAAACACAACACTGGATTAGTTTTGATTAAAGAATAAAACAAGTTCATTTAACTACAAAGAGAGAGGTTTTAAATGACTTCAGATACAAGGTATTATAGTCAGAAATGACTACAAGAGAAATAAAGATAAAACGCTTTCTAGGAACTAAAACGTAACAAACTAGACTTAATTCAAGGTTGAAATCTTACCACAGTTTCCCAGCAACGTAACTGGCCAAATTCTCAAGTCAGGATTGGCCCTCAAAGTCCAAAGGGCTGGTTCCTTTGTCATCTTAGGTGAAAGAGAGCGTGAGAGAAAGAAAGAGAATCTCGGGGGGGGGGGGGGGGGGGGGGGGGGTTNCCCCTCACTTTTAAAGTCCAGTCATCTGAGGGTAGTTACCCTTAGATAAAATTCCTTCCCACTGATGGGAGGCATGGAGACTCATGGTGAAAGAGGTTCCATGTTGATGTTTGTTAAAATGCTAATCGCTCTGCAAAGAATGGCTGCTTGACTGGTGATGGCCAACCAACTTTGACACCTCACTAGAGGCATCAGCTTGTCTTTTGTCTTTGAGAAACAGGTGTGCCCTCCTCCCCAGATTTGTCTGGTAAGCACACTTCAGTCATAATTTCAGCTTATGTTCATAACTCTTAATATGCATCGTGTCCATACATTTCACCATATTATTGACCAGCCAGTTTTTAGTTTTCAAATACCTCACAAGGCATATTTTGTACAAAGGTCACTACAATAGCGTGTAGGGTGGAATATAGGGGGGGTATTCAATCGCAGCTGCTGCTGCTTAAAAAAAAAATTGCTGCAAACAATTTAAAATCTATCCTTAGGTAAGCTTCTCGCAATTGCTGCTATCCAGGCTCTTTACTACTGATAGGTCTGCTTGTATTCCTGACCACTCTTGGACCTCTTAAACATCTTTTATGGTCTGTAAGTACCAGCCACCTTCTTTGCAGTGGAGTAGAATTGGCTAAGCTTTTCCTTCAGAGCACACCCTTGCTGCTCCTTACCCAACCAAAGGATTGGGACACTGTTGGTTGCTGTGAGGCTTTCCAAGGACTGAGCACATGTCCTCAACAGCCCATTGTAGTTGAGACAGGAATCCCAAAGTCTTCATGTTTCATGCATTTTTCTTTTTGCTTATGCTAGGATCTCTGGTAGGGAGGTGTTTACAGATTCTTAATGGCAACCCTCTGAGAACCTGCTGCTGCTTTGATGATTAAATGAGATGTGATTATAGTGTGCAGCCTGGTTCACTGAACACTTATTATTTCAAGTAATTATAAAGAGAAATGTACTATTGCAGTCCACTTAAATCTTGCAGCATCTGTTTTTAGGACTTCAGTAGGGAAGGCTGCTGTCAGATGCAAAGAAGCATATTGGCTGGCTCCTGTGAACTTTAACAACCAATTGTAAAATATAACCTTAGACTTACTGTATGTGCTATAGAGATTTCGTTATGCAGGGTCTTATAATCTAGATGAAGAACTCCATATTTCATCCTGGCATTCTAGCTCTCTTCTTGATGATAAGGATTTCTTATAAAACTGGCCAAGTTACTGTAAACCCATCTTTCAAAGGGAGGGAGGGGGGTTCTATATTTTATTTTTGGCCATGCTGAAATACACCACTAACAGATGGTGCTGGCTGCACAAGAAGGCAGTCTGTACAGTATTAGTGAGTATAGCATGGCAGTCTTTGGTGCCATAGGCATGCTAAATAAGGGAGTAACTGCAGTCTGACTTGCAACCGGGGACAATCCCGCTCTAATAAGCAAGGACTGGATGTGTGATGCGTCTTCTGGGATCTCCATATATGCCCTATTCAGATGCATCACAAAGAGCATAATTTATTAGACAATGGAGTGGGGAGAATGAAGCCTTAGTTTTATCAAGCAATCGCTAACAGCTTTCGGATGGCTAAGAGCATGATGGAGGGGAATAGGCTTGATGGCTTATCACCCACTAGAGTAGGACTGGAGAACTTAAAGCCTTCATGAGCACATCTGAAATTAGAGAGCTTCCAGTGATGTCTGTGCATGGGTGCTGCCATAGGAGAAGGGGCCTCCAGTTTATAAAGTCCCCTTCTTGTCAGGTGTATGGCAGTGCCATGTGATTGATGCAGGCCTCCTCTGTTACTTGACTGAATTCTTTAAATACGCTGTTATTGTCCAGATTAAAATTGTTGTTTTTTTTCTTTAAGAGGCCCTGGAAGATCGTTATCTCTTGAATGCAAGAAAGCAACTGCATACATGATGTGAGCAGAGGCGGCAGGCTGAATTAGATGCCACACTGGGTTAGTGTGTGAGCCTTGTTATTTCTGGAAATGTGGCTTCAGATTTGGGCTAGATGATGAGGGAATTGAGTGTGATGATCTTGGCTTAGTCTGCAGCAGACATACTTCTCTGTCTAGCAGAGGTGTGTGGGGACATTTTGCCTTAAAACCATTGCTGTAAGCAGTGATAGAAATCTCTCAAAATTTTCTACGTTGCCCTAGCCTTGCCTTGCCTTGCTTTCCCTGTCCCATCTTGCAAAAAATTGCCATGCATGTAAACGAGCTGAGGTCCAGGGGACAATTGGAGCTGTAACAATTCAGCCTCCAGAAGAAGGAAAAAAACCAAATATTTAACCAAAAGCAAGAGTCCGATAACAAAGTAGGGACATCTGGTCATTGTATTCCACAGGCATTTCCATTATTTATGGTGCAGGGAGGAAATAGTTTGCTCCCAAGATGTTGGAGGTCTAACGGTTGGGCTGAAATGACTTTTTTAAAAGGTCCCTAAACCTGTCTTTGAAAAGTTAAGTTTAACCTCTGTGCAGTGTAATAACTCCTTAATGGCAGCTTCAAAGATACCGAAACGTTTCAAGCTCTTGATAGGAATAGCAGAGAAATTGGATGTTCTGACAGTAATGCAGAGAATAATTGTAGACTTTTATGTAGCTCAGTAAAGATTCTCGTAAATCTGCCATTAAGGGACAGGCTTTGAATTTTATAAGCGATTGATTTGCGTGTGTGTGGAGAGGGGTCGTTCTATATTTGAGATGACTCATCCCAGTCCCTCTAATCTGACTCCTTTTTTTGTTTCGTCTTTTGAGGGGGAGAGGATGGTTGAGGAGAGTATTTTTTTCTTTTAAGCACACGTGCTCTCTGGAATGTTTGAGTATATGAAGGGTGCGGTAGAAAAGTAACATTATCATCTTATTTGAACAACATTTGACTTCAGTGTGAAGGTATGACAGCAATCTGTCCAAAATAACGGACATTGATTGGCTGCTATATTCAGTCAATAATTCTGGTAGCTAGAAAGAGTGCTTGTTTGCTTAGGACTCATTGGCTGTCAAATAGGTAAACCCACCCCGGTAATAATTAAGAAGGGCTCACCATGGTGCAGATGTAGGGACTGCTTTCACTGGTCAATGAGTGTGCACAAGGGCTAAAAGCCTTGGATAGTGCTAAAAATAGCCCAAAACCAGTTTGGGAGTGACCCTGCCCATGTTGCAAATAATTAAATATGGCAACTCCGGTGATGATATAGCAGAGTACCTAGTGTTCTCTCTTGTACTTTACTTAGTATCTTAACCAAATGAGTAATTACTTACATAAGAGATGATAGCCTAAATGGAAGTATATGAAACTTCCTATTTGTCTCTGAACAGTCTAGCTGGGAGCCAGTTTAATTATTTTGAGTAGTAAGCAAGTATTGGTTAGTAGCAAGCTTAAATAACTGCTTCTTGGAGCAGCTGGTACGGGAACCCACAAGGGGAGAGGCAACTCTAGATTTAGTCCTGAGTGGAGCGCAGGAACTGGTCCAAGAGGTAACTATAACAGGACCGCTTGGAAATAGTGACCATAATATAATAACATTTAACATCCCTATGGTGGGAAGAACATCTCAACAGCCCAACACTGTGGCATTTAATTTCAAAAAGGGGAACTATGCAAAAATGAGGGGGTTAGTTAAACAGAAATTAAAAGGTACAGTCACTAAAGTGAAATCCCTGCAAGCTGCATGGGCGCTTTTTAAAGACACCATAATAGAGGCCCAACTTAAATGTATACCCCAAATTAAGAAACACAGTAAAAGAACTAAAAAAAAGCCACCATGGCTTAACAACCATGTAAAAGAAGCAGTGAGAGATAAAAAGACTTCCTTTAAAAAGTGGAAGTCAAATCCTAGCGAGGTAAATAGAAAGGAGCATAAACACTGCCAAATTAAGTGTAAAAATGTAATAAGAAAAGCCAAAGAGGAGTTTGAAGAACGGCTAGCCAAAAACTCAAAAGGTAATAACAAAATGTTTAAGTACATCAGAAGCAGGAAGCCTGCTAAACAACCAGTAGAGCCCCTCGATGATAGAGATAGAAAAGGAGCGCTTAAAGACGATAAAGTCATTGCGGAGAAACTAAACGAATTCTTTGCTTCAGTCTTCACGGCTGAGGATGTTAGGGAGATTCCCAAACCTGAGCCGGCTTTTGTAGGTGACAAATCTGAGGAACTGTCACAGATTGAAGTGTCACTAGAGGAGGTTTTGGAATTAATTGATAAACTTAACATTAACAAGTCACCGGGACCAGATGGCATTCACCCAAGAGTTCTGAAAGAACTCAAATGTGAA
>QXTE01000027.1:2407687-2479563 GCA_003942145.1 Platysternon megacephalum | reverse complement strand
ATGATAGAGGTATATAAAATCATGAGTGATGTGGAGAAAGTGGATAAGGAAAAGTTATTTACTTATTCCCATAATACAAGAACTAGGGGTCACCAAATGAAATTAATAGGCAGCAGGTTTAAAACAAATAAAAGGAAGTTCTTCTTCACACAGCGCACAGTCAACTTGTGGAACTCCTTACCTGAGGAGGTTGTGAAGGCTAGGACTATAACAGCGTTTAAAAGAGAACTGGATAAATTCATGGAGGTTAAGTCCATTAATGGCTATTAGCCAGGATGGGTAAGGAATGGTGTCCCTAGCCTCTGTTTGTCAGAGGGTGGAGATGGATGGCAGGAGAGAGATCACTTGTTTATTACCTGTTAGGTTCACTCCCTCTGGGGCGCCTGGCATTGGCCACTGTCGGTAGACAGGATACTGGGCTAGATGGACCTTTGGTCTGACCCAGTACGGCCGTTCTTATGTTCTTAAGACAAATTTTAAACACTTGTTTAAAGATTAGCAGGCAAGAAATACATGGGTTTCACATTAACAAAGCAAATAGCTTAGAGCAGTGACCTTGGGCTATGACATGTGGTTTCCCAGTTCCTTACGTAAAGAAATAGTTACATTCTCTTTATGTTTCAGTCAAGGGATTTTTATAAAAAGGAATTGTGTATGCCCTTTACAGTAGAACCTCAGAGTTACGAACACCTCGGGAATGGAGATTGTTCATAACTCTGAAATGTTCGTAACTCTGAACAAAACGTTATGGTTGTTCTTTCAAAAGTTTACAATTGAGCATTGACTTAATACAGCTCTGAAACTTTACATGCAGAAGAAAAATTGTGGTTTCCCTTTTTTTTTTAGTAGTTTACATTTAACACAGTACTGTGCTGTATTTGTGTTTTTTTGGGGGTCTCTACTGCTTCCTGATTATGTACTTCTGGTTCCAAATGAGGTGTGTGGTTGACTGGTCAGTTGGTAACTCTGGTGTTCAGAACTCTAAGGTTCTACTGTAGTTGGGATATACTGTAAGATCCAAAGTAAAATGACTGGCGAATAGTGCTATAAGGACCTACGCAGTGTACAGGTTAACTGCACTGTACCTTTGTATTTTTTCTTAATTTTAATATGCATATTAAGTTCTCTGCAGCATCTGAATTTGCAGATTGATTTTTCCTCACTGATACCAAACTTGCTGACCAATGTAAAACTGAAAGCTGCTTTAAAAGCATTTTAAAATAACTTCTCTGCATTGACCGTAATGGAACCCTTGCCTGTTGCTATATTAGGTCCTAGTCCTGCAAGCACTTATGCACACAAGTTACTTGAATGAGTCCCCTTACAGTTATAATGTGTGTAAGCGTGCACAGGTTCAGGCCCTTGGTGAATAAAATTGGCCAAGGAGGAGAAATTCTGTCGCAGTACAAGCAGATTTATTCCACTCGTAGCCCTTTCTGTGCCTCTTCTTGGCCACTCTTGAGTTCTGCCATTAGTTACGCACATATAGTTGGAGATCATAGCTGTCGCAATGTATCCTTAGTTGTCAGTTAACCTTGAAGGAATGCTGTAGCTGGGCTGCATTATGGCTTTGTATAAATGAATTGGTTTGCCAGCTTGCAGTGTTGTGTAACTTGGAAGGCTTAAAAAAAAAAAAGTGTGGATGAAAGGAAAGAAAGAAGAATGAATATGCTGGCTTTGTTTTAATATTCTTAATCTCTGTTTTTTGTGTTGGTGGGAGTTGATGTAATATCAGCCTCATTGTATTAATTGGAAAAGATGCCTTTTGTGACAATAATAGGGGCATTTGGCTCCAGTGGTAGAGAAGCCACTTAGCATGTGGGATGAACATGGGCCAATAACTGCATCCTCCAGCATAAACATTTTGGAAATACCTTTAATTTGGAAGAGAATTGGCAAAGAGGGAGGGCACAGCACACAGACCTTTAATACAGGAGGAGAAGTTTTTTTTAAAAGTGGGGTGGTAGTGGGGGAAGAATTTACTAACATACACAAAAGGACAAGACTAGGAATAATGACCTGGACCTCCATCTTGAACATTCAAGTTATGATGGTAGAGTGAAAAAAATTCTCCACTGCAGTTTGGCACTGGCTTCCAGACGAAGCTGTGAGGCATAAAAGCTAGATGGATTCAAGAGAGGATTGTATTTCGTACTGAAAGAAATAGAGCAAGCCATCCTTTTGCTTGGGGAAGGACTGGATGATTTCATCGGCCCTTAAATGCACCTATGATGAATGGAGATCTCCACAGATAGAGCGTTTTCTCAGTGTTGAGCCAATTTTATTTTAAACATATAATGAAAGGAGGTATGAATGACTGCAGGACCATTAAACATTAAATGTGTTGCACAGGGCTTTAGTAGCTCAACTTCTATTAAAGTCAGTGGGAGAATTGTGCAGCTAAAACCCTTGATTCTGGGCTTCAGAAACCTAATTCATAACATTACTTTATTGGATTAGCCAGGTGAAATTCTAAGAGCCCTTTATCCCGCACATGGCCTTCTAGAAAGTGAAAACCTTTTTTCCCAGCACCCAGGGTCGGCTGTCAGCCAACTCTTTATGGAGAACTTTTGACCTTCAGTTGCAGTGACCTCTTTACCAGGACAGACCAAACTTATTGGAAGAACAAGTAGTTACGATTTCCCAGTAAGCCGCAGAGGATATTTTTGGGACCGAGATTTATGCTCCTTTAATGTGTTTTATCAAAGGCTCAGACCCAACCTTGTTTAAAGATCATCTGAAGATTTTGCTATATCCACTAGATACCAAAGTCAAAGGCAGATAGCTAGTAGCTTAATTTAAAATATTACTTGCCCACAGGGGTTTAGGATTTATAAAATGCATTTATTCACTCGGGGTGAGCAGCTGGAGTTTTTTAGCTGTCATGAGCCTGCCTGTCAGACTGCCTTAACAGTGAACTGGCACTGGGCTGGCAAAAACATCGCTTATCCACTAATCTTGGCACAAAGCACAGTGTGTTCATGATGTGCACTTCTACCAGAAATTAAATGCTCTCTAATGTTTTAGGGCTCTGGCAGCTAAGAAGACCTGCTTAAGGACTGTAGGTTGTAAGCTGACTGAAAGCAGCAAGGGGTTGGTTGGATAGATCTGTGTGCATAGGAAGTACCTAACCACTGCTTCGGAAAGCAGTGTGCCAAGTCTGCTCAGAGCTGGTAGTGGTGAGGGTAAAAACACATCCTTACTGTTCTGGCTTCTGATTTTTCTAGGCTAATAGAGAAGCTCCAGCATGAGTATATTTATCCGCCGTCACTGTGCGGTAAAACACATTTCTGAAGTGTGATATAACAGGGAAGAAGTCGAAAGAGCTTGCTACCATTTCAGAAGCTTTTGAGGGGAACTGAACATGGTTTTTACCTTTTGAAACTCTTGTTTAAATTAGGTGATACTTTTTTCCCCTAGGAAGGCCTTGTTTCTGTAACTACATATACAAACAAGCATGACGTTTAAAGTGTGAAGTCTGATACATCTGGTGCTGAGAACAAGCTGCAAACAGCTCTTTCAAAAGATTGCTGTTCTGTTCATTTCATATTCTAAAGCAGAGACTAGCAGCCTTTTCCCAAGTGACCACCTTTTTCTGCCTGCAAAACCAAAACCCTCTACTTCCCCCCTCACATGACCCTATATTCCAGAATCCTTTGCACTTTTTCAGGTCCAAACCCCTTTCCAAATGTTAGAGAGACAAGGTGGGTGAGGTAATATCTTTTATTGGACCAACTTCTGTTGGTGAGAGAGACAAGCTTTTGAGTTTACACAGAGCTCTTCAGGTCTGTGAAAATGTAAACTCGTGGTTTTTAGGGTGTTCTGTCAGATCTGGTTAAAGCTGACATTTTTATTCAGTAGATATAAATCGGTTAATTTCATTTAAAAACTTTTGAAGTGTAACTGAAAATTTCATCTTCCCCAGTGCTGTATGCTAAAGAAACCTAATGTAGTTGCTTATGTTTGAAAGGTTTTCTTCCCAGACAGAAGAGCTGGAAACCTTCCCCCCCCCCCCCCCATTTAAAAAAATAAAAACTTAGATAAAATACAAAAGGCTATGATCTTCAGTTAAACAAAAAAACTCACACCCTAAAAAGGGCTTCTAATGTGGTATACTAAATGGATGTTCATAGGTAGGTGAAGGTAAGTGAAATGATATTGAAAGTGGTCATTACGCTTCAATTATGAGCATCTGACAAATACCTGTAACCTTAAAAACAACCTAAAGATCAAAACCCCCAGATAGCTGAGATGATTCAGGGATAACCATAAAAAATGAGTATTTGTTTTAAAAATATGGAAATTTCCAGTAACTTGAAACTAGGTTTTTTTAAAAGGATTGTTTCCTATAATTTATCTTCTTAAAACCAACCATCTCTCTCTAACAAACATTTAACACAAGTCATTGGTGCCAAAATATAATAGTACAGGCTGATGAACATGTAGACTTTATAATCCCTTTTGCCTGGTAACTGGAGTTCATAGGAATATGCAGTGATAGTGGCTGTATTTATATTTTATTGGTTGCCAGGCCACCCATTTTTTTCTCCATTGTCCAGCCGCATGGGCAAATGGTTGCTGATACCACATTGGCTAAGGGTTTTTGGAAGACGGATGTGTAGTGTGTTTCAGACATGAAAAGCAGATGGTTCAAAACTGAGACCCTGGACCTAATCTCAAAACAGTTTTGACTGGGATTACAATATGGTCACTTGGGCCCAGTTCTTTTAAAAAGCTTAATCTGTAAAACCAGCAGCTTTTCGAAATTTGTAAGTAAATGTCCTCAAAAGTCAGATAATTACAATACATTTGTCCTGTGATGCCTCTAACTTGTATTTTCATTGGTTGGAAGTATTGTAACTTAATATCTTGGTAGGATACTTGTATGGGTGGAGTTCTTAAATAATCCTCTTGCTCATGGAACTAGAATTTAGGTCATTATAAAGCCAGTTATTTCATAGCTCTCATCCAGACTTTTAAATACTACTACTTCAAACACAGCTGTTGATAAGAGGATCCCTAGGTTTGAGCGACTGACCCAGGACTGGAGACTGAACCAAATCAACATGTCCACTGAACATTGGTTTACACACACTATAAAGTACTGCACTTAACTGTTTGGCTACCTCCATTCCTCCCTCACCCCTATGCGTCAGACCTGGGACCTACAGTGTCTACTCTACCCCTCTCATAACAGAGTAGAAGAGAATACGTAGAACTGGTTTACAAATCTCTTCCCTGGAAAACTGTGCATCATGCTGTGTAATAACGTAACTGCTCAGAAATGCTCTTCTGCTTGGTTAATACTGCAGTGACTAAAAAATTGGTATTGACTTAAATTCTGCACTCACAAAATGTTGTTCCCCATTGCATTCTTGTGAAACAACACCAAGCTGGCTATGGAGAGCGGAGATATTAGGAGTTTTTGTGTTGCTGCCTCCTGTTTCTTCCTGATGGAGAAATACTGTGTGAAACCGCTTTAATCCATCTGTCATTCAGAGGCTTATTATGCAGAACTCTGATCTCCTGCATTTTGGGTTTATAGGATACGAACAGCATGGTAATGCTTTACAGAAGACATGTGTGGCTGTGAACTAGCAGTGACCCAGGCAAGGAAATATGTATGTGCTGCCAAACAAAAGGGTGGGAAATCAAAACACCAGAGTGTTTTTGTCCTTAAAATCCTGGTCTTAGCTATTTTTAAAAACTGCCACACTAAGTGTTCCTTGATGCCTAATTGCAGTGTCTGTTTTCTAGGCACAACTGGAAGCTCAGAAAGCGACTCAGGATTTCCAGAGGGCTACTGAGGTGCTGCGTGCTGCCAAGGAAACCATTTCACTCGCTGAACAGAGGCTGCTGGAGGATGACAAGCGTCAGTTTGACTCTGCCTGGCAAGAGATGCTCAATCACGCCACCCAAAGGGTGAGATCAATAAGGAGCTGCTTGCCTTAAGTCTCTTGCTCAGTTTGAGTTAGCTTTGTTGCATGCCATAAGGCCTAAATTCTTTTTGATTTGCGCGAGGGATGACGCAGAAGGGCTGTAATTCCACTGGCAAATGAATAGAAATGGCTTGTGAATCAGGTACTTGGGGCACTATTAAAGATGAAATAGGATGGGGCTTCCTGTGAGATGGTGAAGAAGGCAGCTTGCAGGGTTAAGGGGAGCCATTTCGGATAAGATAAGAGCTGCTGCCACCATGATTGGAGGGCATGGAGAGGGTGAACACAGTGGAGTCTGCGTAGGTTTTTTACCATGCCTGTCACTATGGTATGTGAGCCCCTGGGCCAGCAGCTCCCTTCCCCGATTGTATGGTGAGGAAGAGGAATGCTGAGTCAGACGTGCAGGTGAAGTTGAGTGGGAAGGAACCAGAATGGGGAGTCTCCGGAAAGGCTGGAAGGGAGTGAGGGGGAGGAAGCAGCTCCAGCGGGTCTCAAGGCCCAGAGGCCTCTTAGGGTATGTCTGCACTGCAAATAAAAACCCAGGGCTGGCCCATGCCAACTGACTGGGCTGCGGAGATAGCAGCAGAGTCACTGCCCGAGGAAGGCCCTTTCCAATGAGGCATCCATGGGAAAACGGAGAATAAAATAAGACTAGTATTTTGAGGACCAAAGCTCCTGTTTTAAGTGCCATGAGCCCTCCAAATGTTAAGAGTGCAGGATAAAACTACACTGAGACATCAAAAGCCTGCATGTGGGAGTAGGGCCCTGGATTCCACTCAATAGACCTGAGTTCTGTCCCTGGCTCTGCTGCCGGCCTGCTGAGTGACCTGGCCATGTGAATTCACCTCTCCATTCCTCTGCTTCCTTCATCTGTAAAATAGGGATCATGACACTGACCTCCTTTGTAAAGTGCTTTGAAATCTAGAGAAGGCAAGTATTGCATACAAGCTAGGTGGTGGCAGTCACGTTAAACACTTGTGTTAGAGAAATTCTTACTCACTTTTTTATGGTTTCTTCCCACTTTCTTTCCTAAAAGAATGTAAAAATAGCTTTGATTTTTTTTTTTTTTTAAGAACATACAAGAACCAAACCAAACTTAAAACCTCTCATGCCAAGCCTCTCCAGATATGACAGGAAAGCGTAACCCACTATTCCAAGCTGGCTGAAGCAATAGTCCTTTTGTGGAAACTGTATTTGATTATAAGACAACATAGTCTTCATGTATAAATTGTATACAACAGCGCTGCCAGATGGTGCACAGTACCAAAAGAGCAACAGGTGTGCTGTGTGAAATGGGAAAACTAGTATGTGAAAACTGAACACTGCTTATGTTGTCACCACTGTCGTGTGTTTAAGGTTCCTATACTTCTAAATTGCATGACGAGACTAGCTCCACCCCTTCATTGTGATTGCCCAGAAGTGATCAGCTGTAGCCCTTATTTGAAATGAGAAGTCCACTAACACACTAACATTTTTCTTTCTTGAAGCATGAGGATGAAAACTGGATGCTTCTGCGGGTTTGCAATGGGCTATACAACATTGCCTCTTAAAGTCCAGTTAAGCTTGGTAGTGACCAGTTACTAGTGTGAGCTGTGCAGCTTACATACTGAACAGATAGTGCTACAACGGGCACCCTTGCTGGTTGTTTCCCTGCAGAATACCAAACAATGAATGAATATTCAGACTGAAGTACTGTCTTAGCTCTGCAGGGGGTCACTCAAAGTCAGGGTTGAGGTGCTTTGGTGAGTCAGTATGGGGAAAAGTCTGCAGCTGCTGTGGAAAAACAGAAAACTTCCATCTCCAGGGCTGGCAGTCGGACACCTTCCACAAGCACAACTTTCGGGGGGGGGGGGGGGGGGGGAAGTGTGTCTTGTTTGTCAAAAGAATGCGAAGGAAAAGCTCCAAAAAGAGATGATACATGAGCATTTTTGTTTAGAAACTGTGTGTGAGAGAGAGTGAGTGATGCATGTTTTGTTTTCCAGAGAAGGACCTCCAGTTAATGCTGATGAATTCTAGAGAGACGACGACTAATACTAAATCAGAAAGGATGCTTAGGGTTGTGTTGGACCAGGTGGGGGAAGACACACCAACATTTACATTGGGAATCTTTTTGAAATCTCTCTCCTGTAGATGGCCTCAATGAAAATTTTTCCCTAAACCCTTAATGCTGCCCAAGAGAGAATCTAGGGATGAAAATACAATTGAGCAATGGAAGCCCAGAGACTTAGTACGTGAGATGGCGGCTGTTCTGTAGTTTAGCCCAACATTCTTCAGTAAAACAATATTGGGAGCAATGCCATTCTGTCGTGACACTTCATCGCGTGCCTTTTTGCATGATCTCTGGTCCTGGACCTGTCAGGATGACTTATTTATAATGAAACCTCTCCAATGACTAGAGTTGAATAGGAAATGGACCCTAACGTATTGGCTGCTGTTGTCAAAACATCTAGTGACAAAACATCCTGTAGGAACATGTACACCAACGGAGAACTTCCTCATTGGAAAGAGTCCCACCTTACTCATCCTTTCTGGATGTCGACAGAACAGACTGGGTAAAGTTCATTCTCAGTTTCTAAAAGAAACTAAATATCAGTACCTAAGAAGGGTGGCAATAGAGTGGTGGTGTAACCAATGCTGATTCATGGAATATACACCTTCCTATTTCCACTAGTAGTCTGCGTCAGGTTGACACCAGAAATGCAAGTGCTTCTGCAATAGGATTTTAGTCACACGACTTCCATTGATTTTTATTGGGCGTTTCATGGCTCTTCACGCCATATCAGTTAGTCTGTGTTTAGGGGCTAGGGCTGCAGGGAGTCTCCCTTTCAGCAATGGAACTGGTTCTACTGTGCAAGGGGAAGGCAGGATTGGAATTGTGTGATAAGGTGGGCACCCCCTATATGTCACAGAGCCCTACAGGAGGTCCTCCAATATATCTCTGCACAGGGACATGTAAAGGCTTGTACACATAAAAGGCATGGAGGGCTACTTCAATCATTGGGCTCGACGGTCACTCCGTCCTTTGGATGGGGGAGGATTCCTCCTTCTTCCCTGGTACCAGACCCAGCTAGGTGATGCCATGAGGAGTTTGGGAATGTATGCATTTTTGTGGCTGGGGAGAGGGGGAGCAAACTACAAAGCTGTGGATTTGGGGTTGGGGTAGGAAGCCAACAACAAAAATAGGCTTCAAATGAACTAGTTCGCCTGTGATGGCTGCTTCACATAGAGAACTCCTCTGATGGAAAATTACAGCACTTCAATTGCACTGACCACTCTTTGTTAGTAAATGACAAACGTGTTGGGTTCAAAGTACACTTCCACAGTTATTGGCACAGCAATGAGTCACATGCAGAATAGCATCTATCTATAAATGTCAAAGTGGGCTACAAACTCATTTGTTTGAAATCGCCAGGCAAGGGTAAAGTAAGGTCATACTCTTTCTTCATATACAGGGAGGGCAGGTATTTTTGGACTGGCTAAAATTTGTCTGACGTGGTACAAAACTGAGCCCAAAAGTAAGTAGGTAACTGAAGGGCGATAGAAGCAGAGATTATGAAGCAAACCGATAGATGAAAGAACTGGTGCAGGATAAGTGGCTCTGTTATACACAGATGCTGTGGAAATGCTGCAAGATTACCCCAGCTGCTTTTGGGTTGATGGGTGTGGACAAAGTCTGAGACTTCAGAATATCAAACTGGGCTTCATTTGCAGACTCTCTCTGGGAAGAAATGGTGATGGGTCTGGACGGTTGTGACTGCCCCTGATTTGTTCAGGGATTGAAAAGCTGCTAATGTCCGTATTTTTAACAGGTCAGTCTATAACAGGGTATACACACGACCTTTAGAACCAACAGTATAGAAAATTAAACCAATAAAACCTAGAGGGCCACTGAAAGGATATTGCCTATCCTAAAGGGATGGAAGAATAAAATATAGCAGGTATTTTTATTCAGGAGAGCAACCAGGACTGGTATGAACCGCTGCAGGGAGGGTTGAAGAGGGCTGTGCCTTGAACTTTGACTCCTATTTTCATAGGAATCTGAGGGAATTAGACACCTAAATCCCATTGAATTTAAATAGAGGCTGGGTGCTTCACTCTGTCTGTATAATCCCCCTACACCCCCATGCTTTAGAACTCCATCAAACATACACATGTGGTACCCGGGACACTCATATGCAGCGTGGTCAAGTGACTAGGAAGCAGGGAGTCAAATTTAGAGTCCCATTCCTGGCCCCCAATCTGCTGTGTGACTTTGGGTGAGTCATTTCATCTCTCCGTATCTCCATTTCCCCACCTGTAAAATGGGGATAATGACCCTTTCTTTCCTCTGAAAAGTGCTATCAAAAAGTGTATCATCTTAATGTTGACTTAGCTATTCTCAGTTAATCAGGTAGACCCAATGTTATGGCCTCTGTTTAGGGGGGTTTCTGGGAAGAGGACTGGTGTGGGTTTGTCTCCTTCTATAGCAGAGCTTAAGAAACCAACTTCACTATTTTCCAGTTTTAGATGCACAGGTGTGTACCAAGAGGCTTCCATAGGGGCCGAAGGATAAATGGTTCTAGAGGGATGAAGGGGGAATAATGGCATTAATGCTTTGGCAGAATATCAGTGTGGTGCACAAATATATGTGTAAGGAGAGAGGGTGATATCTGGAGTCTGAGATTAGTTGCATTAAAAAGGAACGTTCTGCACACATTTCCTTCATGTATGCAATTAATCTTTCAAAAAAACCAAATCACATGCAACATGGCTTTGGTTTATCCCCTAATTCCTTTTCATCTCACCCTTCAGTTGCTCAGAAATATATGGGGCATTCAGAAAAATGGTTTAGTCATCTTGCATTGCCTCTCTTACCACCTTGTTTCTAACATTTCGCTCTAAGTGATACACTGATTGCTTTTGGAGAAAGAGAATAAACGTGGCACCTGACTAATTTCTACAACAACTCTTGGTGTCCATACAAGATTCATTGTAGCTCCCTGCTTTTTCTATTTTGACTGCATCATTGTTTCTCTCTTGAGGTCCTGATGAGGGTACGTTCTTTACTTAGGCTTGTCCTGATTACTTGGGAGAAAATAAAGCAATTCATACAAACCTCTCCAAGAACATATATTTTATATTATGTCCCCTTCGATAGAATACCCAGCCGGTGGTCTTGGATTTTGCCTTTTATCTAGCAGCTTACTGGTTGCTGTCCATGCTGCGATTAATTCTACTTGACACTGTTGATGATCTATAATTAACTACATTAATGGGATAGTCTATTTTTAGACCACACCAAGCAGCAAGCAGGTGGGCTAGTCAATATAAAGCTGATCTTTGTGTGCCAAGCTACTCTATGAATGCATTTGTAACTTTTAATAGCATCAACGTCTTTCATAAATGACCAAACGAGAGGGTATAACACAATAATGAGAGGCTGTGATCCCCTCCAGAAAGCTCTCATCTGACCAGCATTCTTAACCAGCCCCTACGTGAACCTCTAGAGCAGCATTCTTAATGCCTGGACATAGAGATGGAGGCGTGGGGAGACTGGGTAATAGAGGCTCTTAAATAATTGGTTCGCATCCAGCCATGGTGACCAACAGTCTCCATTTGCAGGCTGTTTAGTGGTCAATGTGAAAAGAGTTGGCTGTCTCATTTCCGCATCAAATGCCCAAGCGCATGTTAGTTGGCTGTTCTGGAGATGTTAAGGATTTAGCTATCCTATTGCTCCTAGAGTTGTTCCTTAGCTGGCTGTGGGGGGATGATTTCGGAGCCACTGTCTGTCCTGTACCTGTTTTTTGGAGGGGGGGAGGAGGGAGACTTAAGTTTTCAGGGCTGTCCATCTGGCACATTGTCTTTGTTTAGTTACTTGTGCAGTGTGGGAATTAGGGAAGTAAGGAAGGTTGGGTTTTTTTTGATGTCTGAAATTATAAAAAGGATTAAACAACCACTCTCACAATTGACCTCTTTCACAAAGTGTTTTTTAATTAAATTATTTTTTTATATATATAAGTCTTCAGTAAGACAGGTTTCACCTTTTTTGGTTGAGTGTTTTTGATTGTTCATAATTTAGTCTATCTGCTCACCTCACAAAAGGCTTTTGTATTTTGAAGAGGCCACTAAGCGACCTAGTATGTTGGTGCTTGCAGCATTCATCACGCCATGAGTCAGCATGTGTGATTCAGGATGTCTGAGCCAGCAGCGGTATCAATCAAAAAACTCTTCCGGGAAAGAATCATTTTGTCATTCAACTGAGAAGTGACAACAACCGGAAACGAACAGCTCCATCTCTGCAGAGCTTCCAGCAGGGTTAAATTCACACGTGCCCAGTTTCTAATGTGCCACTCCAGGTCTGGCCTTCATTCCACCCCTTTCTCCAAGGCCCTACCCCTGCCCTGCCTCTTCCTGCCATATTCACCCCCTCCCCCAAGCGTGCCCAGCCCTTGCTCCTCCCCCCCAGAGCCTCCTGCACGCCACGGAACAGCTGATTGTGGTGGGCAGGA
The DNA here is from genome assembly GCA_003942145.1 of Platysternon megacephalum. NCBI lineage: Eukaryota > Metazoa > Chordata > Testudines > Platysternidae > Platysternon > Platysternon megacephalum. The sequence goes on along the minus strand of QXTE01000027.1, from coordinate 2,467,136 downwards.
CGCGCTGGAGGGGGAGGCACTGATTGGGGCTGCCAGTGGGCAGGAGGTGCTGGGAGTCTGGGGGAGGCACTGATACGGGGGCTGCTGGGGGTGCTAAGCACTACCATTTTTTTTCCCATGGTTGCTCCAGGGCTGGAGCACCCACGGAGTCTGCACCTATGGCTAAATTTCTTTGCCATGCCCAAGGAAGGCAAACCCACTTCCTTGCTGTCCCAGAAGAATGCCCATCTTAAATATGACACTTCCTTGCCAAAGTCAGGCTTGTCTAACTCAGTGGTTTTCATCCTGTGGTCCACGGACCCCTGGGGATCTGCTGACTGTCTAAGATTTTCAAAGGAGTTGGCACCTCCATTTGAAATTTTGTAGGGGTCCGCAAATGAAAAAAGGTTTATAACCATTGGTCTAATGCAGTCCTCTAGGAAAGGTCAGAGCATCATTCTAGCTTTCTAACTGCTGCACAAGCTGAGTAGCAGCAAAGAGATCAACTAATGTGCTGGATGTAGAGCAGAATCTATCTTGAATATTTTATAATTTTGACCTTTCCTCCAAAGGAGAGAGTCTTATTTATACATGCAGGCAGCTGTGGGGCACTGGAGCTGAATATATATTCTTGGATCTAGTCAGAGCCTATGAAAACTATTCTTTCTAGGTTAGAGGGTTCTATAATAAAATGCTTATATTTTTTGTTGCAAAATATGTAGTACAGATAAGGGGAATGTGGCCTTAAATAAAACTTCTCGCTATTACAATAATTGAAATTGCTAGACATCAAAGTTTAATTTCATCATTGTTCAGTCTTTCATGTAAGCATCGAATAGGGTGACCAGACAGCAAATGTGAAAAATCGGGACGGGGGTGAGGGGTAATAGGAGCCTATATAAGAAAAAGACCCAAAAATCGGGACTGTCCCTATAAAATCAGGACATCTGGTCACCCTAGCGTTGAAAGGGGTAAAGCACAGGTTTACTCTGAATGCAATGGAAAGCAAAGGTCAGTTGTATACTTCAAGTTGGCGGCATCCCTTTGCGTGTTTTGAATACCACTAACTGTTTGGCTTGGCCTCCGAGAGATACTGCTCATTTGATCGTAGGGGAACACAGCAGTGCTGATGAGACTAATATTATTTGAAAACAATTATTTGCAATTGGTTGTCTTTTCTGAAATAAGAGCCTGCTACTTTGGTCTGAGGTAGACTGCCCCTTCTGGCATGTGTTGGAATAGCTCAAATAATGGCGCATACTTCGAGCTATTTACTTTGGAGTTGGGGAATAAATTGGTTTGCATTCTGAATTCTTGGAAAAGGAATATCACAGAAAACAGGGTCCCATCACTTTCTGTAACAATGCTTGCTTGTGAGAGAGCCTGCGTATCACCTATGCAATGGAAACTTTCATGTCTTGTCAAAATGTTTGGGGGAGAGAGACAGAGTAATGATGACTTTAGTTTATCCTCTGGCTGGACCTGTTATGTGGTTCACTCCACTCTTACATTTTCTGCCTGGTAGTACAGAAAAATGGACGTCCTAATTTGCCATGTGGCTCTTCAAATTTGCAAATCAAAAATATCCCTGATAGCATTGCTGGCATCATAAACGGAGCAGGACATTCACTGGAGCAGATGACGAGGATATTTACAGCAATTAAAACAAAATTTACACAAATTAAAGTACTGAGGCAGTGAGCATTATTTATAAATGTTCAAATGTTTGCTTGACTTGTGCCCGAGCCATGGCCCTGTGTGTGTTGGACTGGAAGTGTTCATGGAAAGCATGATACACTTAACCTTTGGGCCAGTCATACACATGCATCTCTGCCTGCCTAGTCCGTGTGGCAGCATTCGTGATGGCTCATCATCCCAGCCAGAAGAGGAATGTTCTGTAAAGGAAATAGCTCACTTGTGGAAGAGAATGGGGAAATAACAGGGATGATATGGTAGCTCAGAATGGAGCCGTGCTAGTGGATCTTGAACATCTCACTGGGGTTGCGGGGGTACTGAGCTCTCATGTTTGAGGCTGCTTATACCAAAGCTCCCCCAGAATGCACTAAGCAGCAGTATGCTCCTTGTATCGTTAATATTTTATTTGCTAACCAGACGTGCTGCTGTTTCTTCCAAGAAAGATTTTTCTAAGTAGGTTAATTGAAAGAAGATGTCTCTTCTCTTCTGTATCTCCCCTCCACCCCGCTATACTGTGAGAGGTTATGGAAATGCTGTTAATTAAAATGATATGAAACTGATAAGCATGTGACATGCCTGCTACAAATCAAACCCTTTGTTTCCTCTCTTGAAGGTCATGGAGGCAGAGCAGACGAAAACAAGAAGTGAGCTGGTGCACAAGGAAACGGCAGCCAAATACAATGCTGCCATGGGCCGGATGAAACAGCTAGAGAAGAAACTGAAAAGGGCCATCAATAAATCCAAGTATGTGTTTTAGCTGGTGGTGCGTTTACATGCTAAGCCTACTTGCACGGGGTGCTTCATGCACGTGGCTTTCAGGACTCCATCCGTGCTGAACCTGCCAGGGGGCTGCACAGATAGTGTAGCTGATGTCTGACTTGCAGCCCAGCCCACATGCTCACAGAACTTTACACTGGCTAAGAAAGCAGCAAGGCTATTGATTAAAAACTTCAAAAGTGTGAGACTACCTCAGAGCTGCATATCGTACGTCAGATTTGTTCGCTTTCCGGAGCCTTCTTGGAAAGTCACGTGAGAGCTATTCTCGTGGAAAGGCACACGCTTCAGAGGGCACAGCTAAGAAGCGTGTGTGATAAATGATAAAATGTGTTTGGTGTGTGGTTCTCCTCTGCTGCATAGAAGTCTATGCAAATGTGGTGGTCACCTAGAAAAGCTGCCTTTTGTAATTCTTGCTCACTGTCCGTGAAAAAGCTTTAGGTAATCTCCAACTAATATTTTTAATTTTAATAATTTCCATTTTCTGCAGCTTAACTAAACAGTGATCATTTATTTAGTGTTTAATCCCTCAGTCTAAAAATGACTTTATCAATGTCTGTTACTATTTTGCTCAATACATATACAAGTATTGGTGCTTTTCAAGGAAACTCTGAGCACGTGTTCTCTCTCACATGTTGTTGCCACATATCTGTAGCCTGCAGCCATTCCACCTTGTGCGGTGTGTTTCTATGATAAGATAAGCTAAGCAGGGTGCCAGTATTGGATGGGAAACCTCCATAGGTGCTGAAATAAATATTCTGCAGTTCAGCAGATGGCCACTCTTTCCTCTAGAGCAGAGTGGTGGTAGGGGCATTAAGTTACCAAAAAAGCCTTTATTTGAATGGGATGGAAAATGAAGGTCCTGACCACTTACCATTGAGGTCTTATGGACCTTTTCATAAGAATAAGGGTGTTCATCCTGGTGCCCTGACCAGCTGTTACCTTGGGTACGTTCTGCTACCCTCGATTCACCTTGCAGTGTCAAATGGATATAGCTTCCTCATTTCCTGCCCCAAACTGTTTGTGTAAGGATGCTGTGTCCTGCAACACTTCACTTCAGAGCTTTCTGTGTCAGTGGTGAGTGGAATGACCCTACTACATGCCTTGCCAGTTTACAAAGGAGTCCCAAGGCTTAATTAGTTAACACTGCAAAACTTTTCAGAACATCAAACTTTTCATTTTCTCATGTGAGCTTCATAATTTAAACAGAAGACAATCCCACCAATTTTTGAGGGGAATAGGAGTCTACTGTCATGGGTTCAGGTAGAGGGGATGTAAAAAACAAACTTCTTCCCCAGGGAAAAGCTGCTCATATTCTTTATCTGAAAAATGGAAACAAAAATTCTTTCCTGCATCTCAGGGCTGTTGAGGCTGAGCTAATGACTCTTCGAAGTGCTCAGATACTCTGGCAGTGGTAAACACCATAAAAAACCCTACATATAAAATATTATAAGTAAGGCTATGTTTTAGTCACGGGTGTTTTTTAGTACAAGTCAGGGACAGGTCACGGGCAGTAAACAAAAATCCACAGCTCGTCTGTCCACGACTTCTACTGAAAATACCAGTGAATAAAACTTGGGGGGGGGCCTGCCTGGGGGTCTCACGGGTGTGTGTGGGGGTGCTGGCTGCTTGGAGGGGGTGCTGCACGGCCTGGGACCCCTGCTGGTGCTGGGGGAGGTTTGGCGGGGCCAGCTGGCAGGCTCCCTACCTGGCTCTGTGCCTCCCCTTCCTCCCTCCCAGCAGCAGAGTTTGGGTGTGGGACACGGGACGGGGTGAGGCGGTCTCTGGGCGGCGCTCACTTGGGGGCTCCCAGGAAGATGCAACATCCCCCTCACTCAGCTGCTAGGCGGAGGTATGGCCAGGCAGCTCTGCATGCTGCCTCAGCCCAGAGTGCTGGCTTTGCAGCTCCTATTGGCTGGGAATGCTTGTGTGGGGGCGAGACTGCCCCAGCAGTGGCTGGTGCACCTGGCGCAGGGGCTGCCCCTGAGCCAGGAGCACCGGCTGGTGCAGAAGTCACGAGTCCATGACCTCCGTGACAAACTTGCAGCCTTACTCATAGACTCATAGACTTTAAGGTCAGAAGGGACCATTATGATCATCTAGTCTGGCCTCCTGCACAATGCAGGCCACAGATCTCACCCACCCACTCCTGTAACAAACCCCTAACCTATGCCCGAGTTATTGAAGTCCTCAAATCGTGGTTTAAAGACCTCAAGGTGCAGAGAAGCCTCCAGCAAGTGACCCCGTGTCCCATGCTGCAGAGGAAGGCGAAAAACCTCCAGGGCCTCTGCCAATCTGCCCTGGAGGAAAATTCTTTCCCGACCCCAAATATGGTGATCAGTTAACCCCTGAGCATGTGGGCAAGACTCACCAGCCAGCACCCAGGAAAGAATTCTCTGTAGTAACTCAGATCCCACCCCATCTAACATCCCATCACAGACCATTGATTTTCTCACACACTAAGAGCTGGTGAGATGCCCCAAGAAATGAGACCAGGAACCAAGCTTGGTTGCTCCCGTGCAGTAGGGAGAGCACTGTGACTTGACTGGCTTGCATTGTTTAGCCTAAAATTAGGGTGGAACCCAGGGCCTCAGGAGAAACCTTCACTTTGAACCAGGGTTGTGTATAGATTCCATATAATGTGTTTGAATTTGAGTAGCTTAATCTTCTTCGTAAGGATCAATTATGTGAGGAGGCTAAATGGAAAGAGGATAATGAATTCTTAATTTTCAGAGCCAGATTGTGAATCCCTGCTTCCAATGGTGGGCAGTTACTGCCATATGAATAGTCGTTAATGGGCCCACCAGTGGAGTAGTGACTTACCTGAGGGTGTAGAGTTGCAGTGCAGCCCTAGATGTTTTTGATAATATAGTAAACAGAAAGCGTATTTCACGTGTTATGATAATGGAGCGAGGGCTGTTGAGTTACAAATAGCTGTAGTGCACAGTGGGCTGTAGGGGACCCAAAGAGTGTGTGATGCATCTAAACAAAGAATTAATGACAAATCTAGAGTTTGGCTGTTCTGTGCAGGTCAGGTTTTATTAGATGAGCTCGAATTATGAGCCAGGTTAACCATATCTACATGTCTGGTATTTGAAAGCTGGATTCTGGCATCCTTATATTCAGTAACACATTGCTCCCCAAGAAACTTCAGTGGGACTGTTTGCAGAGTGAGGTGCTACTCAATGGTAGTTGGTATCTCAGAATCTAGCTCACAGTATGGAAATACAGGGTAGTGGTTGAAGTCTTGATTGTATGTGAAGACTTATCTGACTATTCAACTACCTGGCCTTGATTGGGATAGCTCCTGAAATGTGCGAGTGCTTGGAAGGTCTATCTCAGCTGAGTAAGTTTCTTTTATTATTGCCCCATGTAGCATCAAATTGATGACTCTGTCTTCAAAGCTTTGGAATAGAACTTGCATTCTTGGCTCTAAACTGCCTTTTGTATACTTGATATCTGATGATGCTATAAATAAAGCAGGAAACAGCTCAAGTGTAGCATCTTTCTGTTTTGTGACGGAGCAAGGACAAAACCTTGGAGTGTCATGCAGCTGGAGGGGAAAAATGTGCAGCTGTTCAGCTGACTCCCTCCTGCAGTCTGGAGAGAGACAGTCATTTTACTTCCAGCATTCTAAAAAAACACCAAAGATTTGTGTATGTGCCCCGAGAATTGTGTTTTAAAAAGAAGGGGGGAAAGGGGGAAACTCTACCCATTTTTAGAGGGTTAAGACACTGATTCTACAAGGTGCTTAAGCATTTACCTAACTTGAAAGCACACTACTACAGTGTGACTATTTGTGCTTAAAGTTGGTGTCTGCAAACATAGATGTTTACACATTTTAGATAGGCAAGCCTGAGGATTAAATTGCTGGCATAAGACATAACTGCTTTAATGCTTTGGGCCAGAGCCTCTCTCCTACTCCAATCCCCTGGTGTTATCCCAGCAACTGTAACAAATTATTCTTTGTTTTTCCACAGGCCTTATTTTGAACTGAAGGCAAAGTACTATGTACAGCTAGAGGTATGTATCTAATTCAGATCTAGTAATGACTGCTTGCAGTAAAAAATTTTTAAATACACTGCAAAGGGCTGCTATAATCACTCTGCATTTCTGTACAAAGTACATTCCATTCCAAACGCTTCATGTTGAGGAATACACGAAGCCTGTTTTAAAAATAAAAGGCCAAAAAAGACACTTTCCACTTGTGAAGTAGGCGGGCCCCAAAACCCCATTAGCGCCCTGCTGCTTATTGCTAGAACTGAGCAAATAACGTGACCAATTTTGCCTCTTTCTGCAGAATCTGAAGTGTGTGAATTTCATTTACTCTCTGGTTTACCGTTCAAGTTGTTTCTTAGGTGTTTGAAGTCACACGATACTATTTTTCCTCCGTGATCGGATGAGAGTTCTTACAGTCGAGTTTCCGGTAGCACTACTGCAGAAAGCAAACTTAAGTAAGCTTTCTATCAGTGCTCAGATATGAGCTTAAAATTTGTGCTAGGATAATGAGCTAAAGAGGGTGCAAACACATACACAGTGATTGGTTGGAAAAAGTAGAATATTCACAGAAAAAGGTGGGCAGTATTCACTCCTCTCTACCTGTTCTCCAGGACGTGTCCTGAGAGCTGGGATCTGTGGATAGAGTAGCAGTTCATTTCTACTGGTGGTAGTAAGAAGGCCAGAAGTGTGTCATGTGCGTGCGTGGAGGCAATGGAGGATGGTGGAGGGATTGCTGAGTACCTGTGGGGCATGCGGAGGAGGGAAACAGCTATATTAGCAATGTTTCTACCTGGCCCAGCAACCAGCTGTGCAGGCACCAGTCTGTAAATGGACCAGTGAGTCCCACGTGCTTCTAAGCCAACTGAGTCTGGTAGAGTCTAGTCTCTGTTTTCTAGCTTTGGGACCCTTGAGCAGACCCAGACTCAGACCTCATCTGGGGCCCTTCTTTGGGATGTGGGACACAGCCATCCAGCTCCTCTAAACCCTGAAATCAGCATCTGAGCTCTCCAAGGTGCCTACCCCGTCCCCCTCGTCACTTACACATGCTCACCCAGAGCTCCATCTAGGCAGTGAGCCCGAATTTAACCCCTTCTGGGACAGGGTGGCAGGAAAGCAAGGGACACAGGCTCAGCAAAGGAATATTTTTTTAACCACAGAGTACTGGAGCGCACTTCCTCCCCTAGTCTGAGCTCACCCTTCCTGTAAGTCTATGGTTTGTCAGCAGTTCAGGCTGGGCAGAATCCCTCCTGTCCTCTTTCTCCCGCACGTCGTCCTTATGTGGAGGGATGGTCGGCCCCGCTGAGTAACACCTCTTCTCTGCCCCTGTTTCAGGTGCTCAAACTGAGAAGCTACAGACACCTCCCCCTCCAGTCATGTCTGCCCTACCTTGTGAGCCTCTGTGCAAAGAAACCATTGTTCCATGGGAGTGGGGCCAGTGGTTGAAAGACAGCAAAGTTGGTGGCCCTACCTAGATTGCTCTCTTGATGATAGTCCTTCAGCTCGGTGTTGTCCAGTGTCTTTCGCAGAGGCAGGGCACATCATGTTCATGGCAGGCACATGGAGAAGTTAGATAAAAACAGAAGTGCTCTTGCAGGAAGGTTGTTGCTACATAACTCTATTTCTTAGAGTTCAGAACGATAACGTACAAGAGCCAAAACCGGAGAGTGACAAGCCAGGCGGCTCCCTAAAACAGAGAGGCACAACTCACCCTCCCCTTACTCTAGGCTGGCTGTCCACAGACCAATCGCATGCTTCCCTACAGAGCCCTCTAGCCTGCAAGCAGGAGCAGGAACCCCCTGAAAATTAAAGTGACAGCTTGTAATTTTTACCCAGGTTTTGATATGCCTCAGGGCAGCTGTCGAAAATGCAGTACAGTAGGCTGCCCTCAGGCAAGTTGTCTTGTGTTCAACATACAATACAAAATGGAGTTCATAAATTGATACTGTCCTATCCCATCCTGTCACAAGCTGTATTTCATGTTTGCTCTTTGTTGTACTCCTTAACACCAGTCTTCTCTCCTAGCTGTGGAGGGGGGTTTGTGCCTGGAGGGGGGAAGTGGGGGCAGTTAAAGCTGCACACTACAATATTCAAGGCTTTGAAGCCTGCTGCCACCTGGGTCTGAACTCGTGTGTGCAGTTTTAGTGACCAGGAAGTGATGGGTTAGTTTTGTTTCTGCCCGGAAAACCTCCTGCAACTGTTTGGAGCCAAGTGAGCAGTTCAGCCTTTCCTATTCCCTTATCCTGCAGGGGGAGAGGCAAGGACTGTCCGCTAGTGACTTGCTGAGGGTATATGCGATAGCTCCGCTCAGGCACAGTCAGATTTAGGCATTTGTTCCAACATGTGGCAGTAATGCCCCAATTGCTCCAGAGCCCAGTCTAGGTGATCAGGAACTGGAGAACTGTCCCAAATAGTTTTCTGCTAGTTGTGCATGTCCATTCACTTCAATAAATGGTCAGAATAAACATAGTCTATTATTAAGCACTTTCATTAGCTCTTCATCTTAACATGGATCACCCTGCCCTCAGCTAATAGAGGCGTATGTGCCATTCCTGGCTATGTGACACACAGAGAATCCTTTCCAATGCACTGGAGTGTTCATTCAAACTGGAACACTACAACTGTTTGTTTTTTCCCCACATATCCTCTCACTTCCCTGGCTTGTTGCATAATCGGAGTACTTTTCAACTAAAAACCCCTGTCATCATCTGTGCACCAAAATTATTAGTTACATTTTAACCTATACACTCAAATTATTTAATAATACCTAGCTCTAATATACCACTTTTCATTGGTAGATCTCAAAGCACTTTACAAAGGATCCCCATTATACCCATTTTACAGATGAGGAACTGAGGCACAGAGCAGTGACATGAATTGTTCAAGGTCACCCAGCAGGCCAGTGGCAGAGCCAGGAATAGAAGTCGCCTGCGTCCCAGTCCAGTGCTCTATCAACTAGGCCATGTTGCCTGCTGAGCTGGGGAAATGAAGCCCCCTTTTCCCTCCTTACATAATGAGAATTTGTTTGAAATCCGCAATGGTTTAAAGAAACCCCATCTGCCTTCCTCGTTAGCAATTCAAGAAGACTGTGGATGACCTGCAGGCAAAGCTGGCCCTAGCCAAGGGAGAGTACAAAACAGCCTTGAAAAACCTGGAGATGATCTCAGACGAGATCCATGAGAGGAGACGGTCTTCTGCCATGGGACCCCGGGGGTGTGGTGTGGGTGCGGAAGGCAGTAACACCTCGTTGGAAGATCTTTCAGCATGTAAACTGGAGTCGGACTCCATCTCCAGTAAGTATAAAGTTGTGTGTTCAGAAATTCCCATGGGCAAGTGCCCTATAGGGGGGTTGGGGGCTGAAATGAAGGACCTTGTTTGTATCCTACAGCTGGTGATTAGTCAGATACTTTACAACTTCATTTAACTCAGTTGCACCTTCTGTTAACCCCACAATTTACCATGCACTTGAGAATTCCCTTCTCAGGGGAAATAGAGAAGAATGGAAACTCTCTATTTGCTCCTAGCATCACAGCTGTTGCAAACAGTGTTGCATGCAAGAAACAGAATCAACACACTTCAAAGCATGTAAATAAAGGCACACAAGTGACAACGATTATGCAGTAACTCTAGGGCCTGATCTACACACCGTTTTGTACTGGTATAACTATTTCTGTTGGTATGGTATTTTTTTTTTCTTTACTGAAATATACCAGTACAACCCCTACTTGGATGCAGTTATGCCAGTATGCTGGGTTACTGATACAAATGCATCCATACTGTGGGGGCATTGTGCTGCTTTAACCTCACTGGTACATCTATATAGTAAGCTATAGTTAAAGCAGTACAACTCTTGTCTTTAGGCCTTGTCTACACAAGCTGCTTGCATGATGTGGGCTCCTTTGATATGTTGCCATGTAAATAGTGCAGCCATGCCTGGTCCTTTGAATAAGGGAAGCAAAGAAATAGGAACATATTAGCTCAGTGTGCTGCATGTCAGGACTGGAGATGCATCTTCTTTGAGAGATGGACAAACAGCAGTAAGATTGCGCCGCAGGCCCAGATAGTCACACTGTTTAGTGGAGATGATTTTGAGCTGCAAAGATCGGAACATTCCCCAAGTTCTGGGGAGCCTTGGATCTGGGATTCTGATTCAGGCCCCTCTCTACTAGGAAGAGTGAGCTGCTAAAGAGGAGAGACTAAAATAGCTTGAGACCCAAGAGAGGCTTCCTTTTCTGTTGCCCCCAGTTCTAGTTTTCTGCTCCAAAAATGATCCTTTCTGTAAATCCAATCCCACAGCTCCCTTCTCTCTGTATCTCAGCTCTCGTCTGCAGGAAAGAATCCTGTCAAAGTGCTGATGATCACAGTTGTTCATGACTACATAACCCAGTCGCATCTCCTCCCTGCAGCCCTAGTATACTACTACTCATGGATATAAGCCAGCCACTAGGGATTCTTGAAATTTTGAGGCAGGTCCCCCAGAAGTATTACTGGGCTTTTTTTCTTTAGACAGTCTGTCCTCCCTGTATATAAGTACAAGCTGATATATGCCATATCACCCACCATCTTGGCATTATTAGATTTAGTTTTCTTCAATATTGCATTGTCTGATAGTTGATGTTTACATCTCATTCGTGGAGTGCACACTCCTGGTGGCCAGAGATGTAAAGTAGCTAGAAATGTGCACACAATGTTCAATTTGTTGCCCTTCCCCTGCGTGCACTTTCCAAGATCATACACACTAGGACAACTACTTCACAACTCATTCTTTTTTAGACAGACATATTGGGCCTGGTTCTGATCTCACACCAATCTTATTACCATATCATGGTGAATACATATTGATGATTAAAAATACCCCGATTTTAAATTAAAAAGTCTGATTTTTTTTTTATTTTTTTTTTGTTTTTATATGAAATTATGGCAACCTGTGTTAAAGCCTATACTTATAATGTGTTTAGATTAAATATAAACAATAATATTACACAGTTTGCTGCCAAGTTTGAAAGAAAATCAAACAACTCAGCTGGTGGAAGCCACTGGCTAAGCACATGGAACCAGAGTTTGTTGAAGTGCTAAGCCAGCTTTTGACAGTACAGTAGTCTCTTCTGCAGGTACAGAGAATATTTTTTTTTATTTCAGTTTATTCAACTAGTTCAGTTCAATGACTAGTACAGAAACCAATTGGGAGTTGAAAAGGCAGGAAAGCTTGTTTCCCTCTGCCAATGTATGAATAAAAAGTAGGTGTGAAAGAATGAGTTTTAAAATCTTGAACATGGGAACAGCAACCATCACTTCAATTCTCTGACTACAGATAATACTGCCTTTGTTTAATACATCAGTTTTAAATGCAAATAATGTTTTAATAAACTTCTTTTCTTATGTATCCAGTACACTTAAATAAAGTTAACTAATATAAACAATTAACATTCTTTTTTGTGCATTAATTTAATTCCAGTTTCCATCCAGATAGAGATTGACACAAATCACAAGTAAAGAAAATTAATACTTTACTTTCTAACGCACTAAAATGGTGAATGAGGCACTTATTTCCTAGCTGATAACTCTGAATAAATGTATATTAAGCTATATAATTGCTTATCTAAATGTGCATAGACCTTTTGCTCACCAGGAGGATAGACTAAGTACCAAAGTTAGCATAAAGGCTCTATTTAGTTGCAAATCAACATGTTTTAATTAATGAGAATCAACTTTTCTTTAGGAAGACCATTATGAAGAACAAATGCAAAACAAGACTTAAATCAGGGTTTTCTGCTTGGTGATTAAAATCAGTGATTTAAATTGCTCTGACTTAAATCAGTCCACCCTGGACCAAATAGTTCCACTTCAGTGGAGTTACTCCTGACTCTCACTGGTGAGAGAGAATCCAGAATCGGGGCCCGACTGTGGATTAAAGACCTGCCAGTCCAATAAGAACATTAGCCCCAGAAAATTTAACTTACTCCCCATCATAATGGGTGATACCTTTCTACCCAGGACTGTTTATTTCTTGAATACAGAACAAAGTTCTGTCTGCCAAGCTTAGGTGAAACTTGTAAGCATCATACACTGGTTTTTGTTGGCAATAGTAGATACTGTTCAGTTTTTTACTTGGTACAGCCGGTCTTTGGCAATTAAATATAAACTGTAATTTTCTTTAGTTGTATTTGTCCTAGACTAGCAGATTAGTGCTATTTACAAAGCCGATAATTTCTGCAAATAGGAACTACTTTGTGCAGCCACTGTTGCTCATCCCCTGCAAAATTATCTGGCACTGCCCCACGTGTATTGATAAAACATGAGTGGGAAGAACCAATTATGTACCAGTTTTATGTCTGGAGGAGCTGGAACTCTGCTGTGCAATCTTGGACTTAATGTTTAAAAAAATAAGGAGGTCGCTGCTGTGATTATCCATCTATCATCCGCTGAAGCATTCTTAGGTCAGTTCTGTAACATGTAGTACATGGAGGCTGGAGATCCTTGAAACAACAAAGTTGATGGGTTTCTCTTTGGGCCCTTTATGTTTATAAATAATGAGTCAGAGGTTTATGAGAAAATAGAAAATCCTTGAATTTTTTTCTTTGAATGTTTTCCTTGTTAACACTGTTATTTTCCTTGTTAACACTGTTATTTTGTTCTTTTAACTGGGTTCTGAGTGAATCTTGCTTTTAATAGCAAGAACTGCAAGGAAGTGTAACTGAAGATAACTTCCAGTCATTATAAATTCCCTGTTGAATGTGGCTTGTTCAGCCCTACATGATTCGGTCAGAGGCATTAGTCCTGCAAAGGCTTATGCACATGAGTAACCCCTTTAATTGCAATGGGACTACTTGTGTCTGGGACAGCTTGGAAAAGAGACGACTAAGGAGGGATATGATAGAGGTCTATAAAATCATGACTGGTGTGGAGAAAGTAAATAAGGAAGTGTTATTTACTCCTTCTCATAACACAAGAACTAGGGGTCACCAAATGAAATTAATAGGCAGCAGGTTTAAAACAAATAAAAGGAAGTATTTCTTCACACAATGCACAGTCAACCTGTGGAACTCCTTGCCAGAGGATGTTGTGAAGGCCAAGACTATAACAGGGTTCAAAAAGAACTAGATAAATTCACGGAGGATAGGTCCATCAATGGCTATTAGCCAGGATGGGCAGGGATGGTGTCCCTAGGCTCTGTTTGCCAGAAGCTGGGAATGGGCGACGGGGAATGGATCACTTGATGATTACCTGTTCTGTTCATTCCCTCTGGGGCACCTGGCATTGGCTACTGTCGGAAGAGAGGATACTGGGCTAGATGGACCTTTGGTCTGACCCAGTATGGCCGTTCTTATGTGTGCATAAGCCTTTGGCAACGTAGGCCCCAATCCTGCAGTGACCAAAGACTGGAAATTTTAGTTTTAACAGGATCTATTGTAATGCACAAAATAGAACAACTCTTACTGATTTATTGCCCCCTGTGCTGCCGGCCCCCCTTCCCCCCCCCCAACAAGGAGTCTGTGGCTTACTCCATCCTGCACTCTTGCGATGGTTAATGCTAATTGTAATTTTGCACACAAAATGAGCGAGGAGACAGATTTTATGTTGCTTAGTGATCCCTGTGCCAAGAGAGATTCTAGTGCAGTGGCTTTCAATGTATTTACCATTGTGGGCATCCAATACTACCTGTATGGCCTTGAGGATGTCACATGGGCTGCAGCAGTGTACTGATTGGGCCGTGGGTTGAGAACCACTGTTCTAGTGAGTCCTGTTGGATTTTAGCTGCATAAGCACTAAGATAACGTGCAGTAGCTGAGCTCCCACCTTCTGCCACATCTGGCTTTTAAGTATTACTCCAGATAAATATTGGCAGGCCCCAGTCAGGTACCCCATGGTGATGGGTACAGTACACTTATTACAGAGAGAGTCACTGTCCCAAACTGCTTTGTCTGGCTTAAAACAGACTATAATAGGTGGACAAGACACACAACTGGGAGGGATAGTACAAATAAAAACAAGCCTATCTTAACACAACGAGTGGTAGCTGTTGTTACGATATTGGATGGTACATCACGTTAGCTTGTTTCTCCCAAAAGCTTCTCAAGAAATGGGACTCTTTCCCCCCTCACCCAAAGCCTGCTAATGAGATGCAATGTTAATAGACTACAGAGAAGTAGTTATACTCTGTGTAAATGCAGCCCTTAAGATAGCAATGTACATCCCGCTGATGGAAAAGCAAACAACTGAAATTGCATGTAAAAGCTGCTTTGTGGAAATGGGTAGGCTAACTGGAATTCCCCTTAAACATTACAGTGGCTTCTGAAGTGTTTGAGGATGACAACTGCAGCAGCTTTGTGTCTGAAGAAGATTCTGAGACCCAGTCAGTGTCCAGTTTCAGTTCTGGTCCTACAAGTCCCTATGAGATGCCCACTCAGTTTCCTCCAGCAACGCGACCTGGAAGCCTGGATCTGCCCAGTCCTGTCTCCCTATCTGAATTTGGGATGGTGTTTCCTGTACTAGGTCCTCGAAGTGAATGCAGTGGGGCATCATCGCCTGAATGTGAAGTTGAAAGAGGTAAGCAGAGCTGGGTTAGCCCAGGGCCAATTTATTATGCAGCTTTATAAAGGAGCAGAAGAACTTGCTCAACTCCTCCAGGGATGCTGTGCTGATTGGGTTCAGACACATTATCTGCTCTCTGGGTGGTTGGGGGGCGGTGCCAGAGCCGCCTTCATCCCACAGTATTACTGCCCTTTAAAAACGGAGTTATTTATTCCCTAAAATGAGAGGTTCCCCAGTTTCACTCCTGCCTGAACCCATGTTCTATACAGCAATGATGTTAGTGGCGTAGCAGTAACTAACTGATACATCAGTTGCTGCCTTCCAATATTTGGATTCTGATATTACATTATTTGAAGGATAAGTGCTGAGCTGCTTTTTTGGGCGGGAGGGGGGAGGAAATGATGTCCTGCTTGAGGAAAATCCTGATTCCCAGTTCTGATCAAATAAGGTGCCAAAGGAGAAACTGAGCTTAGAGGATTAATCACTCTCCTACTGAAGTCTGTCAGTCATTGCATTTGGTGATTCAGGGCACAAGACAAAACTCAGCTTGGAAGGCCAACATCCATTATTTAAGGCCTTGTCCACGCTAAAGGGAAAAGTCGATCTAAGCTATGCAATTTGAGTTACAATAACTCCTTGCTTAACGTTGTAGTTATGTTCCTGAAAAATGCGACTTTAAGCAAAACTATGTTAAGCGAATCCAATTTCCCTATAAGAATTAATGTAAATGGGGGGGGGGCGGGTTAGGTTCCAGGGAAATTTTTTTCACCAAACTATATATTATATAGATATACACACAGTATACGTTTTAAACAAACAATTTAATACTGTTCACAGCTATGATGATTGTGAAGCTTGGTTGAGGTGGTGAAGTTAGAGGTTGGAAGAGGGAGGGATATTTCCCAGGGAATGCCTTACTGCTAAATCATGAACTAGCACTCGGCTGAGCCCTCAAGGGTTAACACATTGTTGTTAATGTAGCCTCTCACACGAGGGAGGGGAGACAGCATAGCAGACAGAGACAGACACACACCTTGTGTGTGGGAGGGAGAGATGCACACTGCCCCTTTAAGTAAGCTGACCCACTCTTAAGTGCATTGACTTTTTAAGTGGATCAGGAAGTTGAGACAGCAGCTGCTGCCCCAAGCTCTCTCTGTCTCTGTCCATGTCCCCACCCTGCTCTATATGGAGAAGGGGTAAACGGGGTGCAGGAGGGAGGGGGACACCCTGACAGCCCCCTTGTTCCCCCCCGCACAGCAAGCAGGAGTCTCTGGGAGCGGCTCCAAGGCAGAGGGCAGGAGCAGCACATGGCAGTGGGGGGAGGGACAACTGAACTGCTGGCAATTGCTAGCCTGCTGGGCAGCTGCAGCACAGGGAACTTAGGGGAGCGGGGAGCTGATGGGGGGCTGCCGGTCCACCCTGGTTACGAGCCCCCACCAGCTAGCTGCAATGGGTTGCTCTTCCTGCAAGCAATGGACAAAGCAGGCGGCTGCCAAACGACGTTAGAAGAGAGCACTGCACAACTTGAAATGAGCATGTTCCCTAATTGATCAGCAACGTAACAACGAAACATTAACCGGGATGACTTTAAGTGAGCAGTTACTGTATGTGAATAGCATAACTCAAATAAATGCATCTTAGATCTACTTACTGCGGGGTCCACACTACGCGACGTCGACGCTCTCCTGTTGACTCCCCATATGCCTCTTGATCAGGAGTCGAAGGGAGAGCGATCAGCGGTCGATTTAGCAGGTCTTCACTAGACCTGCTAAATCGACTGCTGATGCATTGATTGCCGCAGTGTCAATCCTCCAGTAAGTGTAGACGAGCCCTAAGTATATTACTGCTTGTCTTAGGTTCTTAGATACTTTGGCAAAGGAAGCTGTACGAGTGCCCACTTGACCCATATAGCATTCTAAGACTTAAGGTTTAATATTTTAATTGTGTCTTTGCAGGGGATAGGGCAGAAGGAGCTGAGAACAAGATGAGCAACAAAGTGAACAAAAATAGGAGCAGCAGTGGCAACTCCACTGAGGGTCTGGCTTTGGATAACCGAATGAAGCAGCTTTCACTCCAGTGCATGAAAGTCAAAGAGGGGATCATTGCAGACAGAAAAGCTGTACAAATTGGCTGAGTCCTCCTGCTGCTCTGGTTAATGGGAGTATAAATATACATGAACTTCAAAATGTCTGAAGAACATTGTGCCAATAACTATTTAATATATGCCAAATCTTAAGCGTTTACTCTACAAATTTAAAACTGCACTAAAGAAGTTTAATTGATGTTGAGGGCTGAAGTTTTTTTTCAGTAAAATCTTTGTAGGACAGACAAGTTGTCAAATGTGTAAGTTGTGCTCGCTGTATTTCACAGCCTTTGTAAACTGTTTTGTAGCAGCCTGGCTGAAGCAATAACTAGCATTGTTCCTGTATAAACACATGCCAGTAGGGGTGTGAAATCCAAGCCAAACACTTGTGGTGAGCAATTTGGCTTCAGTTTTGTAGAATGAGATGCACTTTAGATACAGTGGATCTCTGAAGTGGAATTGGCATATCCTTTAAACAGCCGTATTTGTCTATTATTCTGAAACTGTAGAAGTATTTTGTATACAAGGCAGCTGTTGCATGTGTGGGTCTAGAAGTCTTTGGTCTGCCTTCAATGCTCATGAGGAAGCTAGTCATGATCTAAAGTATTGGCCCGAGAGGGTGGCAGAAATGTGGCATCATTACTCAATAGTTGTGTGCTCTTTCTAGCCCCCTACTTTCCGGGGTGGGCTGTGTGCGACTTTTCCAGAGTGAATCCAGTGCCAAAATGACAGATTTAACTTGTTTCTAAGAATCTGAGTATTATTTTTCAGCACCTTAAGTGTTGTTACTGTAAAACGGCATGAATTGGTGTGTGCCAGAGAGAAGTAGTTATAGATCTCCACCTACCGAATATTAGAGGCTTGTCCTTAAAATACGCATGAAGAAAAGGAGTTGCTAATGTGGATTGATGATGTGTTAATTTCTCTGTAGGTTGTAACGTGGGGTTTTAGAACTGTTTAAGGGACTTACAATTTTAGTATCCCCTAGAGAAACTGTTCACTAAAAATAGAAAGGGAATGGGGGCATGTTTTGGCAGCAGCTGTTAGGCAGTAGTGGTGTCTAGTAGTTATGCTAATAAGTGGTAGCAAAAATCCTAGGACTTCTCAGTTTTGGTAGCTGAACATTTCTGAAAGCACCCTATTATATCTAAAGTATTCAGTTTTTTGTTGTTAATTGGATGGGAATTTAGCATCACCCAAAGTATTTTCTATTCCATGTTTTGCAGTCCTGGTGTATTTTGTCCCTGCCCCTTGGCTTGTGTATCTATTCTCAAAGTAAATGTAAAATTCTTCACACTACAGTAAATATTTTGGTTTTCCACATTTTATTTTGTGTTGTACAGTATCAGTGTATTTGAAGTACTAAATATTTCAGTAGCTATTCTAAACGTAGTTCCATAGTAAAACCATAGTCTGCTATTTTAAACCTCTTTACAACTAAAATGTGCACGTGGTCCACCTTCACTCAATGAAATCATCATCTCTCGCGATTCTAATGCCAAATGCACTGGCAATTACTGAAATGAAAACAGAGGCTTAATGCAGTTCCAGAATCAGTGTATTGGAGAATACCCAAATCTGGGACAGTAAATTTTCAGACAAGACCTAACACTAGGAATACCCTGCAGTAGTGGACAAGTATTGTCTCATTACAGCTTTGTAACTAGATTTATATTCATGACTCATTTGGTATTATGAATTTCCTATGACCAAAGATTAGCCAACTTTGTATACAGTGTTGCCTCTTTTGAAAGATCACTTAGACAACATATAAGACCTTCCTCTGCTGCATACTAACACTTCTGTGCTTCATTTCACTATGGAAAGCTGTAACAAAGCAAGGCAAAGTCATGGGGAAGGGAGCCTGTTGTCAGAATTAATGGAGATTCAGTGTGTTACAGCTACTGATCATTTGAACAGAGATGGGCATTCAGTGATCTGGAACTTGCAGAACAAAGGTTTAACCCCTAGATCACTAGCCTCTTCGAGCTAGACAAATACTTAGGAAGAAGTGTTTATATCTCCAGTTTATGAAGTAACATACTTTGGGAAACATGGATAGACTGTAGCTTAAATAAAATACAGACGTGTCTCTTAATAAAACTGCATAATTTTCATGTTTTCACCTAATCTTTGTAGCTAAACCAATTGTCTATTCTGCCTCTAGTTAGGTAAACAACCAAGCAAGTGCTGAGTACCTACTTTTGCAGATATGCCAACTCTCAAATGCACTTCCTTGTTTCCTACTTCCCTTGGCATCAAATCCTTCCTACTATTAAAAGGTAAGTTACTACTTAAAGATCCAAAACACCTGCACTCTTGGAAAGTTTACTTGTTTGTGCACCACAGGACACCAAAACAGAAAGTTTTCCTTATTACCCAGTGTACCTCCATGAAACTTCTAGGCAGATTCCAGTAGGGTGAGACATTACTAGCAGAAAGTATGTTGGGGGGTGATGTGGCCCAAGAAACTAGGAGCTGGTACCCTGCAAACCTACAGGGGAAGGGCCTCTTCCTCTGGACACCTCAGCATTCAGCAGCTAACTGTACAATTGAAGTGTATGTGCAAAGCTTGCTTTGCTGTGTTCAGGCAGGCTTTGGAGAGCACACAGACACAAGTAGAAGTGAAAATGCAGTTTCATAAATAATTGCTCTTACCATTTTATTTTTAAAATTTTTATAAATGCCAATTCTGTATATCAAATACATAATGACAAATGGATATGAATAGAACATTACCATGAAATACCAAAGGAGCAAGTTCTCTCGAGTTACCTTTCGTTAGACTGCTCAAAACATCCTTTAATTTAATATTACACTAGCTGGCAGTGTGGTGCTGAAAATATAAAAATAAGCCTTTGACATTTAAAGCATGTGTGGTAACAAGTTAGCAGCCTTGAAGTGAGATGCAATGTAAATGGCTTTACCAGAGCGGTGAATTGATGGCTTATCACCTTTTAAGCTTCATCATACTTTCGGTAATATGCACTGAAAACTGGTACTCAGTGTATTTTTTTTAATCTTACATTTTTTTTATAGGCTGTTCTAACATGTTTCTGAAACTCTTCTGTATGTGGCATGTTCACCTTCACGTACAGAAGCCTTAGGTATTTCTGCTGTACAAAATATGCAATCTTGTCAGACTGCATAAAAATGTTAATTTCAAACATTTTGCTATGTGTAGGAGAGGTCTAATGGAGTCTCTCAGCTTTACTGTGTTTTAGAACCATGTGGATGCTGCTAGTACTCCCACTGAAAGGTAACTATGTGGATTGTCTCTTTCTGAACTGACGGATTAAGCAAGACTGATGATTAACCAAATGGCTTTTTAAAAAACAGAAGGCCCAATTCTGGGCCCTAAGGAGGTAAAGCATGATGTCCTCAGCCGCTCTGAGGTAGGATTCACTAGCAAACTATGTAGCATCTACAGTGCCTAAATTGAAGGGGAAAGTGCAGGACATGCCAAAAATTCTTTTGAAGGATACTGAAAACGGCTCTTTGTAAGTATCCTTCCTCTCACTGTGTGCAACCCAGTAAACAGTTATTCCTCCTCTTAGAGGATCAAAGTAAGTATCATTCCTTTTATTTAAAAAGACATTTCTAGGGCAATTGGTTTGCATCTGGTGACTTATGCTCCTTGTACACACAATTCCTTAGCTGCAGCACCTTCATTGTGTACTAGAGTAGTTTCAATCACCAGCTAGCTAAGTGCAGTACATACTTATAATGTAGATCTTTATAGTTCTATGCTTTAAAACAAGTTTGAGTTAATACAGTTGCATGCAGAAGGGAAGTAGGAGTCTCATATTTGGCTGTTTGTTGGAAACATAGCAAAATAGCTAATTACAATGTGCAAATTCCAGCCCAGACTGTCTGATCCATCATGGTGTAGTAAGAAACTTTGACTGCAAGCAACTTTTTACAGACATCTGTATATCCCTTTGTCAGTCTCCCATCTCTTCTATAAGTGCTAGAATGGAGCATTCCAGAAGGATTACCTCACCGTTTACAAATATTTTAATCCGATCAGAATCTCTGAATGGCAGTGGGGGAGATTTAGCTGAGCAGTTGTTTTCCTGGCTGTGCAATAGGGTCATTTCCCAATAACCTTTTAACATCTGATAAATCTCTCTAGAACTAGATTAAAATATGCAATAGTCGGATTGCTTTTATTATTAGTTGGGTAAGCTGCTTTTCCTCTTTTGACCATACTCCTTAAATGAAGAGTAAAAAGCAAGTCCTTCTGGCTTAAAGCTAAGGCTAGCATGCACAAAGGCAGCATATACATCTATGATACTGTCTGAGGTTCTATGACTGAAAATTTCCTTCTCGTGCTTAGGTGCCCCAGATAAGTAGGGAGGTAAAATGGTTCTAAACTGTCAGAGAACACCAAGACTGCAATGTTTAGAGTATAACTGCCTTTCATATTCTGCATACCTGGCCTCAACTATTAATGGGATCTGGACAGTCAAATGGTAATGCTTTGTTTTTGTAGCGCTGGTATACTGCAGGCATTTACAGCCTATCTACCCTTTTGTATTCTCTGAAAGGCACAGCTTGCCCTGGCATCAGGGACAGTTATAAACTTGTAATCTGCATAGAGATTGAAGATTAAATAAAGGAACAATCTATACTAAATTCTGTGATCTAGTGCCTGGAAGCTGAAACTCTCACTTGTTCAATTTCGAGTCAAATTACTGATATAAAAGCCACTGAATTAGCTTGGTGGTGATCAGAGGGAAAAATTGACTTCCTGTACAGTAGCAGCCAAGAGGATGATGTAACAGGTGATTTGGGCAAGTCATTGTGCTTAATTCCCTATCAGCAAAATAGTAAAATTTCACAACCTGCCAGTGTGCCTTGTACAGAGTTTTAAAGGAATAAGACTAGTAATTTTTAAAAAACATTGGCCAAAGTGCACACAGCAGCAGGTGCAGCAACACACACAATTCAGGCCCCGTAACTGTTTCTGGCCTGCAAATGGAGTAAGTGACCTAACTGTAGCTGCAGGCCTTTGCATATGCACAATGAGGGCTGGTTTTAGCCTGAGCTGAAACCTTCTCTCCTCTCCTCCCCCCCCAACACGTGTTAAAATGGACATACAGCTTTGCATCTGAACAGCTGTCCTTAGAGCTAGCTGAGTCCACCCTGCACTTCATTTAGGCTATGTCCTCAAACTCCATCCTCCCTCCTCCAAAATCTGCAGTGGGACAGCTCTTAGATCAATGCTTTTGTCCTACAATACAACTTTTTATCTTACAACTTCCTTGCCAAGAAGATAAGCAGTGAGTTAGTTACTGGCATCAATGCAGTCCCTAACCCAGATGGTCTTTCAGAGAACTGCAATTAAAAGGCACATCTTAATGTTTTTCCCCCAAACTACTTTCTCCTCAAAGCTGCTGTCTAACCAGAGGAGATTAAACAAAAAGAGTGTCCCTGTGCTATTAAGCTGCTAGATACATTTGCAGCAGCAAACTTTAATGGGAGAGAATCTTACTGCTTAATCTCCCCAAACTCATACACTGGTGCTCTCCTGGTGAAAAAACAACCCAAAGTTGCTGGTTGTTTTGAGGCTTGCTCCCCTCCATGTTTTACCATTGACTGCAGTAGAAGTAGGGTCAAATGCTATATTCCTGGAGGTTTCATCACATGACAACCATTAATTAAAGATTAATGCCTGAAGAATCCTGGACAGTTGGCAGCCCTAGCTGCAGATTTAGGGTCTCTTCTTGGCTGGTTACAGCTTAAGAAGGTTGCTTCTCTAACTGAATGCTGCCTTAAGCAGTCTTCTGTCTGTGGTGCTGTAATGCCAGTGCTGCAGATGTGTGGCTTATTATAGAGAAGGGAGTAGCCTCTTCTCTCTCCCATCATAACTCCACAAAGCCCTGCTCATGCAGAAATGAGAGTTAAAGAGCTAGTATTTAAATGACAACCTTTTTGTTGAAGCTGATGGACAGCTCCTGTAGCTAACGTACTCAACAGAATACAGGAGTGTTGTACTGTTTGTACAGTGTGCTCCCTGTTAGTGGCTCGTATCTGAGGAAGGGGCAGTATAAACAAACTTTTTTAACATCCAGAACAGCACTCCCTGGCTTTTACTTCATTATTCCTCTAAATCAAGGGTTCTCAAACTTTTGTACTGGTGACCCCTTTCACATAGCAAGCCTCTGTGCGACCTCCCCTTTTAAATTAAAAACATTTCTTTACATATTTCACACCATTATAAATGCTGGAGGCAAAGTGGGGTTTGGGATGGAGGCTGACAGCTCGCAATCTCCCATGTAATAACCTTATGACCCCCTCAGGGGTCCCAACCCCCAGTTTGAGAACCCCTGCTCTAAATAAACACAGTACACACAACCCCTTCCGTTTACTCTACAATGTTTACTGTAAAAGTTAAGCAAGGATTGGTAGAACTAAGCTACCCTCTATGGGGGGAGAGGAAAGACTTCAAAACTTGATGAGGAATAAGGTGCCAAACTGCAGTAAGCTAAGACCTGCCATTTGTTAACATGATTAATAAGATTTACATTCAAGCATTTCAAAAATTTACCATCAATCAGAATTTCTGAAGCGTTCTCTCACCCTAATGGCTGCACAGCAAAAAGCATGAGTAAACTCTGGAGTGGCTAATGCAGGGAGATTGGTAGCCCAAGCCCTGGGCTATTACTTTTTCCAGGCAGTTTTATGCATCTTGTGTCAATGGTTGAGGGATATATTTCCCCAGTGTTTTCAGGAGATGGCGTTGCTCTAGCTCTTGACTTCTTCCCTAGAGAGTAATGTAGAGACTTGCCCCCTCATTGCAGTTGTGATGTCTTAAGAGGGGTAGCGCTATTAAAGTCCAAGAAGAAAGGACCCTCTTGCTGAGGCAGGAAGGTGCTGGGAATAATATTGTAAACTCCAGCTGGTACATTCTCCACCTCCATATAGCAAAATCCACATCTGATTTAAAAAAATACAATGCCAGCTTAATAAGACGTATTTAAGGGAGAAAGGAAAAGTGTATATATAATCCAATGAGCATTACCTGTAGTCACCACTGCTCTTCTTCTGAAAGCCAGAGGGACCAGGATCTCCTACTGTAGAGACTGTGACAAGTTCAAACCCCACACTGTACTGCCTACATGTAAAGACAGATTTAATTACCCTTGTTTTAAATGTCAAATAGAAGATTTACCAAATTAAAGTTGAGCTATAACTGGAAGACATCTGCAAGCAACTAGCACATCTGCAAGTTATTTCTCTTCTTAATTAGAGCAAGGCTATTTTTGCCACAACTACACTTGTCAGCACTTGCATTCAGAAACTCAGACACAAATTTAGTATTTGGCTGGAAAAAAGCTTTCAGCTTTTATAGATCAGTGCATGTACTGAATAGCAGAGACCACAGAACAAAGTAAGTTACATGGGTCCAGATTTCACTGACTTCCATGGAATTTCCCCCAAGTTGCCTCCACACATATCAGAGGAGGTGCATGCCCCCTCCCCTTCAACCTGGAATCAAATCCCAAGGAGCAGGGGTGCCAGAAGGGAAGTGCCAAGTTATTGCAGCAGCAGGCTAGTGACAGGTAAGTAATCTAGTCTTGCTTACATGAAACTGCTTCTACAGATCCTCATTTTTGGAGAGAGCAAGTGTTGCTTATGTACCCTGAAGAAACATGAACGAGTACTTTGCCAAAACCAACACCTACCTACTTGCCTGCCTCCTTATAATACTGCTCAGTGACCAGACACTGACCCTCTAGTGTCAGTTAGGAAAGATGCATAGGTGCCTGCTAGTAGGGCTCTGCTAGAAAGTGACAGTGGGGGCCAGGAGGCTTGCCACTCACTGCTTCACCTGTTACTGAGTGAAGAC
Source organism: Platysternon megacephalum (assembly GCA_003942145.1). Taxonomy (NCBI): domain Eukaryota; kingdom Metazoa; phylum Chordata; order Testudines; family Platysternidae; genus Platysternon; species Platysternon megacephalum. Next base: position 2,442,222 of record QXTE01000027.1, on the reverse strand, counting down.
ATGAACAGTCTTTCTGGTGGGATTTTAGGCAGAGGCCCTAACATGACCATGCAATGTCACTGGACTTGCACTGGTTGTAGCCTCAATGTCTACATTAGTCTGCCTTCCCAAATTCCTCCTACACTTAACTGCAGAAGTTGTTCTTAGGAAGTGGAGTGCAGTAGGGGTGGTGCACAATTACCACTTGCTACCTCAGAGGTGAGTACATTTCAGTGATGGGCAAATGCCCCGTGCATGCTTATAAAATACTTTGGGGGCTTTCAGGATGAATGGTGCTCTAGTGCTATACACATGCCTCCCTCAATACATGCTGCTATTCTGTCATAGCACAACTGGGCCATTTAGCTGCATGCAGCTCACTGTTGGTGACCGTGTGGAGTGGCACAGCCTTAGAGCACAAACAGAATATGAGCTGTAGCCTGCCATCCTGAGAGAGCACATCTTCTGTCACACCTTCAGGGGTGAGGGGAGGTTCTCCTGCATGTTGACTCTACTGCAGGGGTAAAGGGGCCACAGGCATGGCTAGCCATCCTAGGGGCCATGCCAGGGCAAGGAAGGCCCCCTGTGCCCTGCAATGCAAGGTGCGGCTGTGATTTGACCCCTAGCCAGCAGATAGAAAGAGGATTCTGGCATATGGGGAGAATTCAGGAGGGAAAGAGGAGTTATCCTTAACATTAAAAATGATTCATTGTTTAACAGCTGGGTAGAGAGTGAAAGCTGCTTGAAAATCATGAGAAAAGGGAAAAAACTGTAATGAGGATTGGTTCAGATGGACATTAAGTGGCCTTTAAAGTTCAAGTTTGTTATGACAAGTAAAAAAAAAGCTTACACTTGATCTGTATCTCATGTTCTAACGGTACTGATACACAACATTTATTCTTCACAAACCTTGGTCCTCTTAATTCAATTAGCAATGGCCCAGTCTTCTCCAGCTGAAATTGGTAAATGGGGTTGTTTTTGTAGGAATCTCTGAAGTTTCCGCAGCCTCCAGCACTATGACCTTTCCACTGCCCATTAACCTAACAAAACAAAACAGATGATGCCCTATTTATTACAGGCAGATCTTGCTTTTTCTCTCTCTAGTTTCAATACAGAGGGGAAAAAAAAAAGTGAAGTCCTGGATTCTTCTCACTTCAGTTGAAATCAGTGGAGTTACAGACGTAGTCAATAGTTACTCCTGATTTATACCAGCATAGACAAGATCAGAATTATTTTTAGTGTTTAGAAAAAAACATCAATTTTTTTTACATAGTGCCTTCCACTTCAACAAATATTAAAGCTATTTAGATTAAAGCCTCAGATCCCTTCTCATTTGGATTACACAATTCAGTATCCAAATTTTCCTTGATCATATTCAGGCCACTACCTTCGAGTTCTAACAACCCAAAAAGAGCAAGAGTTTCTGGGTATAGATAAAAAATGAAGCTCACAAGTTATTCCACTCACACTACTGTAGAGGATGCACAATACAGACATTCTAAGTCAAAGCATACATTTGTGTTTCATCAAGAGGCTCACTTTGCATGGAAAATACCAAACAAAATAATGTGAAATTAACTAATACAAAATTATATAAAACAACTCCACAGACCGAGAGGGGCCTCCTTTCTAAACATCAGAAATTTCACACGCCCATAGCAAATTATTAACAAGCACTGATTTATGGAAGAAAATCCAATTTCTTACCCGTTTGGAGATGGTGTATGGGGTAGGAATCTTGGTAAAAGTAAACTTGCATACTGAATACACCTAGATTGTGGAAGAAGAATTCAGTCACACAAATCAACCAAGCATTTACAGTATGAAACCATGACAATATCATTATGGGAAAAAAGCAGCTTTACGTGCACAGCAACTTTGGAGATCTTGAGTCCCCATCTGTCTCCAATAGGTAAAAGATGCAGACTGACATCAGCGAATTCGTACAATATAATGGTCTATACAAAAAGAGAACATTCCCTATTCCCCTTCCTTGCACTGGGGGAAAAAAACCAGATCCTTCGAACATTACTAACAGTTGGAGGGCACAGGGTATCATGGGCACCCGTACTCCTTTCAACTCTTAAGCCCTAGTCCCCTCACCAAAGCAAACTGTGAATACCTATAGTGGTGCTTTAATTTGCTCTCTGATACTTAGCACAGTGCATGCTCCCCTAAAGCTCCAGCTAGCTGCCCTGTGTGTTTAGTGTGCAGAGCAGAGGGACACCAAGCAGATTACGTATGGACAGGAAAAGGCTGGTGATATTAAATGAGAACCAGAAGCACTTTCTGCCCAGTGAGTACTGGGAAACAGCAGATACCACCCACAATAACATGCCCTTCAAAGTTTCTGTATTTGATATGTAAAGTCACCATGGGGTGACTGGGGCTACAGTGCTTGGGCTCCAACCATTATCCTCCACTGCCCTCCCTTCCCCCAGAATGCTTTTGGGTGGGGAATTGAGATTAATATTTGAGTAGTGAAATAAGGGGCAGTTGTTTGCTCTGAACTATGTCCTCCTCATACAATACTTGGTGGAGAACACAGCTCATCTCGCATTGTTTGTGAGCAGTCTAGTCATTTTAAATGCAGAGCTCAACACAGGTGCAAAACAGCAGCAGCAGAGTCCTCCGTTTCCATCAGTGCTTGTCAAAGCGGCCTGTAGTGAAGTCCGGTAAGGCAGAGTGCACTGGGGAAGCATGACTAAACTGCATCCAATTCCGTGTCACGTTTTTATAGTGGAAAGAATGTAGGGGGAGAGGGTATGAACTGTCTTCTTTTCTGTAGTGGCAAAGGAAATGCGTAACACATTAGCATGGGATTTGTCAGTTACAGGATGACCTTTCATTCTGATTACTGAGTATGTGAGGATTTAGGGAAGAAAATACTTTAAACCATCTTTACTGAAATATGAAGGCTGGGTCGTGCAATGATGAGCTAGTGCTAGAGCCTTTTACCTTGACGCAGATGTTCAATTTTAGCTGAGGAAATAAAACAAAAATACTTTCATCTTTTTCACCTAGTCTAATTATAAAATTATGATCGAGAGAGGTTCTGGACTGCGGCAATGTAACAAAGCACTGCACGCAAGAACTGACTCTATATTGCCCTCACTAGATGGAGATCCATATATGGGTAGGTCTACACAGCAGCTGGAGGTGTGATTCCCAGCTCAGGAAGACACACACACTATAGCTCAGCTAACTCATTAAAAATAGCAGCGTGGCCAGAGAGGTGGGCAGTGGCCCAGGTTAGCCACTTGCATATAGTCCCACCTGACCCCCTGGGTATGTTCTCGGGCAGCTAGCCTGAGCTGCTGCCTGTGCCATCATGGCTACTGCTATTTTTAGCACCTTAGCCCAAGCTGAGCTAGTGTGTGTGTGTGTCTATCTGAGCTGGGAATCACACCTCCTAGCTACTCTATAGATATGCACTAAAGCACCTACACAGTGCTTCCCCCTTTCTCCAGTGCGTCCCATCCAGGATTCACATCTTCCCCCGACTCCTTCCAAAAACACAACTATATTCATTGAAAAAGAAGTACTTTGAAATATAGGGCAATCAACTTAAAAAAAAAAAAATCTGAAAACCGTCCCCAGGATCAACAGACACTTCCCATCACTCTTACCAATGGGGAGGATTTTCTCTTTGCTATGTTTTCCCACTGAATTCAATACTCCGCTTGTAATATGATTGTAGTTTCTCTATAGTACATACCCTTACAGTATAGTGGATCGTGTTCTGTTTCTCATACTGGGATACCACCAGTGTAAACGTATGGGACCCTGGAGATGTCAGCGCTATCTTGGTCAGATAGTGGGGACTGTTGATCCGAATCCCATCAATATATGGGGCAGGATCAGCTGGAAAGAAAGAGATGCATGTTTCCTCACCACCAAAAAAAACCCCAGCAGTGGTGAAAATCTCTATCCATTCTGCCTCATCACTGGGCTTTATGCCAGGAAAGTCATTCTGCTGGCACCAAGCTGGTGACACAGGAATACAAGCTACACCTAGACTAGCTAACTGTAAAAATAACAATATCTTCCACTTTCACAGATGAAACACTCAAGGCTTTCAAGAGCAACTCCAAACAAACAGTGTTTGGGAATTGGGTAGGATATGGCATCCACTCGTTGTGACATAGATGCCTTTTCAGGATGCATTGGGAAATGCAACCTAATGCCCTTTTCTTGCATCACGGGCCTCATCCAACTTCCAGTGACTTCAATGGGAGTAGATCAGGCCCAATATCTCTACTCGAGAGAGAGTCCTACTGTGATTTTAAGTAGACATTTTAAATAAGACCCAGAATCTTAAATTAAAATATATTTGAGGGGAAGAGACCCTCAAACTTTTTCCTGTGATGAGTTCCTTATGGAGGCTCCCTGCTGGGCTGGCAAGGCAAGGTCAGGAATCAAAAGACTGGATCTGGGCTGTGTAAGTGTCCAAAGCTTTTAAGAGTAAAGCTTCCTAACATGCTATATTTTCGTTTCTTCAATTCCCCTTTTCCTCCCACCCCCACACTCCTAGAAGAGAGGACACAGTACATTTCTAACTTTGCAACTGTAGACTGCATTCCACTATCTACCCACATAGCTGCAGTCTGAATGTTTGCTTTACTATAGCTACATAATACAGTGACATAATCTGACAGATAATGCTTAAGAACCTTTCAGGAATATTCAGCCTCTTACAGGCACCTTGGTTCTTTTCAGGATTGTTTCTGTTCCACTGAAATCAATGGGAATCTAGTCACTGACTTCAATAGGTCCAGGATCAGGCCCTTCATTCTCTTGACAAGGGACTCTGTTCTTTTTAACTGTGTGTGGGGGGGTGGGGGGGAAAAGGGATTAATAGAAAACAAATTGAAGCTTAGCATTGGGAAATCCACCTCTCCATGCCAAAGGATTAAACTGTATTTTTAACAGATGGGTGAAATAATATTGCAGCTTTACAAATCTGTTGCAATTCCCAGTTTCAGTGGAAAGTGTTTTAAAGCAGTTTGATGACTCTGTCAGTTTGAAAGCTCCATTAAAAAAACTGGGCCATAAAACAAAACAAAAACTGGACAGATCATTTGTTGAAAGTAAGAGGTCAAACAGCCTCTTTGGAAAATCCCTCGTAGATCTTTCAGACACAGATTAAACCTTCAGTTCCTCCACTGTACAAATGCACTGACACTCGGTGAGAATATTTTTTGGTCTAATACGCCATGTAAGTGCTGCTGCTAGTGCTAGTCACATCAGAAGATGTCTCCGATACAGCAGGAAGGAACACAAACATGTTTAATGAGATCAGCTCTTGCAAAAATGGATGACAATCTGCCTAGGTCCCAAAGGACCTTCACTGCAGAAACACAGCCTGGAATCAAAGAGGAACTTGTTGGCAGAGTTCACTGAACAAGTTGGCAGATGATGGGCTCTGCCCTTACTAACAACTGCTGCAGTAAAATCAAAAAGGCCGTGTTGGAGTATAATTAACCTTTCCTCTAAAGGGCATGAAGAACCACTAGCAACCCAACCTCAAATCCAGTTTTACACAGGGAGCTGCTTGGCTGTAACCAACAATGGGCCTAGTCCTGATTGCCTTAGACTGTTTTCACTGCAATAAGAGGTGGGGTTTGTACATTGAGATCACTAGCTTGATGTCAGTGGAGATGAGGCACAGGTAGTTTCTACCTTGAAGTAGCAAGTCAAGATCAACTTTACACTCTCCCACCTCGGTTGGACCTTGGACTTGCTATATCAAGGTGAAAACTACCTGTGCCTCATCGGCTCTAGGGTTTTACAGTTAGCTATCTTGATACAGAAACCCCACCTATTATTGCAATGAAGACAAAGCCTTACAAATAGTCCCATTGACTTCAAGGCAAGCAGGATTTAGCCCATAGTGACCACAGCCAAGGCATTCAATTTTGGGGGGCTAAAGTTAGGCAATGAAAATCCATAGTTAAACACTTCACCTTAACTCAGTAAAGCAATGAAACATGTGACTATCTCTAAGTACATCCTTAGGTATAGATTTAAATGCTTTGCTTAACTGGATCTTTAAATAAAAGGCATTTATCAGCGGTGCTGAGCACCCACAGCTTCCACTCAATGCAAATAGCCATAAAAAAGTTCCACTTCTTCTTGTTTTTTATTCCACAAAAGTAGGGAATGATTGTGTCTTTAGATAATCAGGAGCACGTTGTCACTTCCCTTTTAATATTCACGACCCTCGGTCTGTGCAGGCACAGCAGCTGGTTTTACAAGAGAAATAGATATAAAAACTGTGCCTGTTTAAGTGGCAATGGATTTCTGTATATCTGAGGGCAGGACTGAGCCCCTTAGGACTCTCCACAATGGAAGCAGACCAAAGTATACATTGAGACTTTATTGGTTGGTCAATCAGAGCCCAACTGACCACACTGAAGTCCTCCCTCACCCCTTCAGACTTGGGGTTTCCCATTCATGAATGACTCTAACCAGCTTCTTAAAAAAATTAGCAAGTCTTCATCCACTCGTGAGCATCACTTTGACATCTAAAAAACACACATACTTGGATAGTAAACTTTTTTCCCATCAGTCTTGTACACAACCATTGTGATGAATTCCCGATTGCGTGCGAAGTCATCCTAAAAAGATATTATTAAAATGAGTTGAACACAGATTCAGAAACTACTACTTATGCATTGTGTAATTCAAATGCATATTTCATCGCTGCTTTTGTATTACCAATGTGGCTTGATTTGGCATTTATATTTACCGAGGTGCCTATTCCAGCTCCCACGGAAGCCAGTAAAGAATCTGCCAAGGACTTCACTGAGAACAGATCAGGCCTCTAGCATATTGCTCTTAGCCCTGATTAGGGATGGATTTACCAGTGATGGAAAAAATCCTTCTATAGCTGTAACACATGTCTACACTACAGCTTACAGGAGCAGAAGTAATTTCACGACAAGTTTATTTAAAATATATGAATAAAAACTGTTAGAGAGATTACATACATCCTACCATAATGAACTAATTAAACCCCATGATTAGGGCAGAACAGAAGCTGAATGACATACACTTATGTACCATGATCTGAATTCCCCACTACTTCTGTAGTTGAAAAAGACATACAGTGAGGTTCACTAGGATCTAGAGAATCAGACAATCTTGTACCCAGATCTGACTATATTCTCAATTGTAATAAATCTGCAGGAAAAACAGTATTATATTAGTCAGAAGAAGAATTTAATACCTTGTCTGTAATGTGTCTGCTGAGCAGAACCCAGACAGCAGCTCCACCTTGTGGACATTGTACTTCCAGTTTGTACTGTGGATTATTAGCCAGGCTGTAGGCATCTTTCACTGGGCCTTGTTTTGCATCCCAAGTACTAAAAGTAATAATAATAGGTTGATGAATAAGATACTAATTCATATTTCTAAAAGTAACTGCAAATCCTGCATGGAAGTGATACCACTCCTACTTAAGGAACAGAAGCTAAATGATTTCCCACTTAAACCTGCATAACTTCTAGCTGTAAGCATGACAATGGTTACAAAGCACAGCTGTGAGAGAAACACTATCCCTAACACTTTCTTTTACAGATGGCTGTGCTGCAGTACAAACGCTGAATAGGAACAGCACCGTGAATAAGAAGACCAGGCACAAAACACTATAAAAGCTAAAACCATGATTTAGGACACACCCACAGGGTAATGAGTTATTGCCATGTATGGCATAAAAGCTGGCATGTGGAAGGGAACCTGTGCTTTCTGTAATTGTAGGACTGTTTAAAAGCTATTAAAATATGGCTAGATCCAAAATCTACACACATTGGTCTCTCCAATTTTATACACAGAGGGGGCTTTTTAGTTTTAATTAGCAGCTCCACCTTTGGACCAGCATCAGCTTGAATCATAATTTCAAAGCTTTCACACTACCTCATGTGTTGCCTGGAGGAGGATGCTTGATGTGAAAAACAACAGAAGGGGATTAATGCTTCACTAAAAAGCCTAGAACACTGTGGGGATGAACATGGAGATACAGGCTCTTTTCTCGTCTAGAATTAATTTTTTCCACTTTACTCAGATGTGATCCATGGAATTCTGCATCATCAACTAGCAGGTCCCAATTATTACTGTCACACCTTTATGGTAATAGCCACTATGTCCCAGGTGCTTTCCTGACAGAGGAGGAACAGTCTCCAACAATATAAGGACAGCCAGACACTCGGGAAATTGGAAACAATGTTTTCCTTTCTTTTTTACTTAATATACACATTAAAGAGTCTTGCTGTAGGCAGCACAGCAGAAGTGGGTCTTCAAGACTGAGTTAAATGTGGATACAGCAAGAGCCTTTGCAAAAGTTGTACCATGCACAGCCAGTGAGTGGCACAGAAGAAGGCATGAAGGGGTTTGTGTGAATCCGATACATGGGCCAACAGGGCGAGAACACTGGCAAAATGGAGCTGGCAACACAAAGTGAGAGGAGTTCAGAGAAGTAAGGAGTGACAGAGTTACACACAGCTTAGAAGGGAGTAACAAGAAGCCAGAATTTGATGTGACAGAGGATGGGGAGCGATGTGATCAAATCAATGGACAAGGAAGATGACTTATGACAGTGAATGCTGAAATGCAGAGTTATGGCTAAGGTCATGGGACTCATCCATCCCAAGTTAATAATTTCAGTGATTTTTAAAAGTGCAAATATTCTCAGTTTACCTGGGAGAGACTGCGTGCATTGCACAGGCTACATACTAACTTCCCAGGGACATGGGATAAGTAAAAGTAACTGCCCTATTCTTCTAGCACCCCTCAGCAGACTATTCACAGAAAGCATGGATGGAAGATGCAGAAGGCTACAGCAAGTCCAATCGCCCAGCAGTTAGCACTGAGGTCAGTGGAGTTACACTGCATTTATGTGAGTTCAATGAAGAACAGAATCTGGACCATGGATTTTAAAGTGGGATGTCAGGCTCTGAATGAAGAGAGTGGTCTCCAGCCAATGCTCATAAATTGAGGACTGATGAGGAGAATGGAGAGAAGGAAAATGCCACATCAATATTATCGTTTCAAACTTCAAATTAATATTATATATATTACTATGCTGTAGATCTTAACATTTCAATCTTTTCTGTTGGACCAACCTGTGAATACACGTTGATTCTTTAAAAAGACTTGGGTTCCAGCTCAAATAAATAACATCGTAATACTGGCAAAGATCCTCCCAGGCAATCCAGAAAATCCCTACAGAGGAAACACATTTTTCATTGTTTGCTTGCAAAATATCTTTGCTCTACGCATTTTACAGGACCCTAATTACACACAAGCTCCGAGGTTTGTATAAAATCCATTCTCATAAACCCGAATACAAATGTCCACAATGTTCACCTTCCCCATCTACAAACAACCTCCACAACAGGCCAGTTTGGTAAATCAAAAGATATCAGTTAGGCCTTTGCTTTTCCTCAGCAGAAAGAATATTTTGCATTTTTAAGTGATGAGCAAAAGCCGTAATCCTTGTGCCCTCCTAAGAGTGGCAATGTTAACCACTTCTGTGCTGCCCCCTACTTTCTTAGGATTCTGAAAAATTAGATACAATTAATAGGTAACCTCCAGTTTAGGTAATCTAGCTCACTGTTTTCTACCTATTTAATTGAAGGGACATCACTTGTCCAGCAGAACAAGCTCTTACTCTGAGAAGAAAGTACGCATGGCATTGTTTGAGATCTTTCCCTAGCATTCCACTTAATGTCCATTTGGGTGCACTCTAGCACACTGGAATTTGCTTTACAATATTATACAATCTTTACAATATTCACTGGCAATTATTATCCTCTCCCCAGCGCACCCAATTGCAACCACAGCCAACACTACTACAAGCTATTGAAATCCTGCTCCTTGAACTCTCCATATGCTCACAGCACTGTAACACAAGCTGCTAATACAGATGTATTTCAGCCTTACAGTACAAAGAATATCCACAGTCATGGCAACTGTACATTTTGATACCAAGACTAGTCAGATACCAATCCAATCATAAAAAGTAACATCTTTACAAATGTACTTCAGAACCAAGGGATTTAAATCCAAGTACTGTCAAGTGATGCATTAATAAATGAATGAATAACTAGCTATCCTTCCTGAAGATTATAAAGCCAGTGTCAGGATGGAATTACTTTCTGCTAATAAATAATGTTTTTCCATCTAGCTATTTACACCACACTCATCAACATGGAATCTCAGTGCCTTTGCATCCATCGTTTTGTAAAGAATATGACACCAGACCAAAAAAAGAGACAACTGTTGGCATAGAGGAAAAAAACTACATTGTATTTCCAAAGTGGAGCAGCTATTGTAGCATTTGGGAACTGGCTGATCTAGTGGCAGTATTTTGCCCTGCCGCATGGGAAGCCCATGATGAGTTCCTTGATGCAGTCTATTAGTTCTCCCTGGGGGAAGATGGGACAACAAGACAGTGCCTGGTATTGCTCAAGCAATCTCTCTACATAATTATGTAGTAGTCCTGTTGGGCTTAAAGAAATATCTCAGCCACTTATAGTCATCCAGCCAACAAGTGCATGCAACTAAAGACTTCTGTACATTAAAGTGCAGCACAGGGAGAAAATCTTGAAGTCTCCATTACAGACATCATGGATCTCTTGGTGAAAGGAAATAAAACATTCCTTAAAAGGAGAGTATGAACGTGTATTTCTGAATGCTAGAAAAACAGCTAATGAAGTACTGAAGAGTCCACTCACGTACTAGTAAATGGTATTATGAGGTTTCTCAGTATGTGTTATGAAGTTCTAAGGATGGCCAAAACCACATGATTAAAAAAAAGGAAAATAGAAGCTAATACTAAGAAATAACCCCTTAAATTTAAAATATATTAAAATGACCCACTGTACTTGAAATCTAGTCAATTTTGAAACATGCGTCTAAAGTAATATCAGGTACTTCTTCCCTGCCTTTGCCATTTTTTTGTTGCTTTACAGTCTTGTTTACTGTCCCTCCCACTCCACCTCCCGTTGCTGTGTGAATGACCCACAAAAACAAGGAAACTGGGAAACTGACCCCCCCCTCCACATACCTGCTCTCAATTACTCAAATTGACAAGAGATCTTTTTTCCTAATCTTCTAGTGATAGTATCCTTAAATGTTACTTGTAACAAAAGTAAACAAAAAAAAGTCAAAACAGAAGTATGATTCTTTTTGACTTGACACCATCCTTTTAATTCATTTTACCATTGTCTATTTTTTGAGCTGTTCGAGGATCAAAGTTTAAGTATTTTTGTAGGCCTGGGGTCCAATTTTTCACATCATTTTCACTGTATCTTCCTTTCCAGCGTAAGTGACTCCAGGGATTTTTCAACTGGAGGAATCGAAGCCCCTAGAGAAACAGTAAATAAAAAAAATCATCTGGTTTATCTTGTCAGGATAAGAGTGAACATATTGTTAATCTTACCTAATAGGTACACAAACTAAACACTGAAGGAAATACAGTGTTATTAAGTTTTTGGAATAACTTGATAAAGTTCTTGAGCAAGATAAAGATTTCAAGCCCCTTCTTTGAGCACTGGACAGTCATGTTTAAATCCACCGTCTATTACAACTGATGACACGTACGTAAAAAGCACCCAATACAAAGCTTCTTGTTTTACTGGATACCTTATATTCTCTAATATCCAAAACAGCATATGCATGGGTTGGAACTAAACCCCATTTCTCTCCTTCCTCTTCAGACATCACTCCGGTTGCTGTTGTGATAAGGACATCGCCTTTGTGAAATCTGGAGGGGAAATTAAGGAAGCTTAGTTTAGGTTATTAGCACATGTAAAATGACCAGTGTAATAATATTATATTTATTGAACACTAAATTCTTTTTTTCCAAATTGTCGTATTGTTAAGACCCAACTTTGCAAACCTGGAGTGCAAGTAATCTTTTCTGAAGGAGACAGAAATTATTTGTATAAGCTCAATAAAAGAAGGTATAATTGTTACTTTTCAATATTTAAGATCAGGCTCTAGAAGGAAAATTACTGTTGTCATGAAAACAACGTGTCAGATTCAGTCTTACACTGACAATATCATTTATTAGAGACGCTCAGTGAAATAAATCTTCTACCTAACACATTGTTCGATCCTTTGATGCTAATCAATCACTATATACATCAAATTGAAATTCGTAAGTCTCTGCACTTATGATCTTGGGGGCAAATTTTCTAAGAACCAGAGGGTGAAAAGTACATGCTTCCATATTCCTACATCAGTTTGTGCGCACAAATGCTGGTTTAACATCAGTGTAGGTCTGTAGTGTCTGAAAATTTAGCCCCCCAATGCCTAAATACAGAGAAACAGATCGTAAGAGTGACTGTCAACCTACTGGGAGGTCACAAATCTACTGAAGAAAATGTGAGTTTTTGTGTTAGGTGTACAGCGTTTGCTTGTTTTAATGCTTTGGCCAAGCTGAGATCCCTTTCCCATCATGTTGGTGCTCTGCCTTCCTTGACAATGAGGAGAAAGTGGTTGGCTAAGACTTTTCTTAATTTGGGGAGGGGAAAAAGGAACAACGCCTGCAGCTGAAAAACATAATTAGGCCACACTTATCACGACAGCAGGATTGATATACTAAGTCCCAGGTTAGTATCATGGTCCTGACAGGTACAGAGCACCTCTGTGCTCCTCCACAGGAGATCTACTGGTCGGGCAGTTAGTAAGGACTCTGGTGGCACTGTTAGAGCAACCTCACCACACCTGTTTCCACTCTGAAGTCAGCTTCATGCTGCATAGCTGGGAAATCCATCCTCCTTTCTCTGGCTCCTGCTTCCTCCTGAATCTAGCCCATGGGAAGATTCTAACTTCCACTCCCCATTTCCCACTCTCCCCCCCTCCCGCCCCCTCCCCCCCACCATTGGCAGGGAAGAGGGACTATTATTTTTAAAAAATTATAGTTCTGTTAGAGATGGGGATCCAGTTCTCCATTAACAGAGCCCCCTTGTTTCTCCATTAGCCTCTGATGTCAAAGCCATTAATAACCTATTCCTCCAGCGGATTTCATAGGAGAGTGCAGAGAGGGGCTATGAAGGATCAGATGTAGTAGGACCACGATGCTTGTGTTGAGAGCTAGTGACAAAGACCATCACGTTTTTAGTCACTTTCATATCATTAACGCATCTGTTTTACGAAGAGCATCTTCTGTCACCAAGGAAGAACAAACTTCTACCTCTGATAGAGCATTCTGAAAGAACTGTCCTTATTGAAAGTCTGATTGTCTGAGTGCATAGCAATCCTCTCTGGTATCCAGCCAGTCAGTGCATGGAGATCAATGTTCTGAAATGCAAGCATATTTGGTCATAAGAGACACATTAAGCTACCTTTAAGTGTATTTTAAAATGCCTTCTATTAAATTAGTTTATATTGTACACACAGACCTATTTTGCACCAGCCTCATAACACTTATGAGAGCAATTTTTCATTAGACTAGGCTGTGCTTAAGCATAAGAAAATGATTTTCTCAAACAAGTGGCTTGATAATCAGTACTGTTCACTGGTATCTTTTAAAAGTAAAATTATTAGTGTTTCAAGCTCATGGTTTCAAATTCCCAGCACTCGCAGAGTGAGGTCCCAAAACAAGCCTCTGTTGAGCCTTGCCACAAAGTGCACCTTCAATAGTTTAGCTTTTACTCTAGCTTGTCTCCAAGACACAACTAGCTTTACATGGTGAAAAGGCCTGCACAATAAAAGCAATTTCAATTTAACTAACAGTGGTGCACTTTACAAGCACAATACTGGGCTTCACTCCCCCCAAAATACTTAAAACAAGGTGGTCTTTTTTTCCTATTCCCTCCCCCAAATAAGCAGGGCTATGAAAGCGCAAAGGAATGCCTCCCAACTTGTCTAAGGCCAGTACTGACAGATAGGCCTTGGAGAGCAACACATCCGGTGCAGGCACTGGGAAATGCTTCTCTGATTATGCAAAGGAGGAGACATACTGTCAAGAGCTGGAGTTTCTAAGTTTCATTGACAACTTCCCTATTCTCTGAAATTGTGTGTCATGGTAGTGACTTGAACAAACTTAGAAAAATCTACACTATTGTTACTCTCTATACAAGACCAAATTCAACGAGAAAGTCCCTGATAACCAACCCAAAAGATAAAAGAAGATCATCATCAGGTGTGAACCTTGGTATGAACTGAGAAATATGCTGCGAGAGTTCAAATGTTAGGAAGCATTTCTTCATGTGATTAGAGACCAAAGTCTGCTTGGCTCAGCAAAATTGGTCCAGTTCACATTGCCAGTGTTTTGCTTCTCAGATTAAACTTGAGCATTATATAAATGTTGCGGTTGCTAAAGAAACTACTATATGAATACCAAGTTACATAACTACGTATGTTAGTAACTTACACATGTACCCATTCTCACCATGTGCATAAGAGCACTACAATGATTGATGTGCTCCTCCCCATGCCAATTCCTCAACTTAATAAGGGAGACTCTCTCTTTTACTTATTATACAAATGGCATTAGAGACCAAAAGGGTTATTAGTGTAAGGCACAAAACTATGGTTTTATGAAACATACAAGAGCCCTAATGAAACTTCTCAAAATAAACACATGTACTTTGCAGGGTTGGGACCTATTTTTGAAAAGACTTACCCATGTGTAACTGTACCCACAAACAGTCTCACTGAAATCCAGTCCCCCCCTTTTGATGGGACTATTCCTACTGAGTACAGGTAAGCACGTGTGTAAGTATTTGCAAGATCGGGGCCATGGTCTCTAGCGTATGTGATCCGAGAGATGCTAAAAGCAACTTAATTTATATTTACTGAAATCATCAAAATAACTTTTAAAAATCTATATATAAAAATAAACCCAGACAGCAACATACAAAAGAAAAGTCATTCCTCTCCTCAGACAATTCATTTAGATCTCTTCACTATTCATTCGAAGGAAAGCTATGTGCTATGGGATGATCTACATCAGGGGTCGGCAACCTTTCAGACGTGGTATGCCAAGTCTTCATTTATTCACTCTGATTTAAGGTTTCGCGTGCCGGTAATACATTTTAACGTTTTTAGAAGGTCTCTTTCTATAAGTCTATAATATAGAACTAAACTGTTGTTGTATGTAAAGTAAATAAGGTTTTTAAAATGTTTAAGAAGCTTCATTTACAATTAAATTAAAATGCAGAGCCCCCCGGACCAGTGGCCAGGACCTGGGCAGTGTGAGTGCCACTGAAAATCAGCTCGCGTGCCATAGGCTGCCTACCCTTGATCTACATGGACATTTTTGCCTCTTGCAAAGAATAATCTGGTACTCACAGAATTCGATCCAGGAAAATCATATCCACCCATGACCTTCATGTAAGCTTTTTCTATCAGGGACACCCACAATTCACTTTTATTGTTGGAATAAGAGCAGAGGAGTTCTCCACTGTGATCTACAGGTAACTGGTCATCTATTATCACCTGAGCAAAATAAGCAAACAAATCATCATAAAGGTGATCATTCAAACAAACTTTTCTCAAAAGACAGAATGAGCTTCCGAGGATTTTCATTTCATATAGCTGCTTTCAGACTGCGAGGAAACTAAACATCGTTCCCTGACTTAAAAACACAACAATTAATTCATAATAGCAGTGTAGCCTAGTGGATAAAGCACTGAACTGGGACTTGGGAGACCTGGATCCTATTCTGAGCTCTGCCACTAGCAGGCTGGGTGACAGTGGACAAGGCATGTCACTCTGTGCCTCAGTTTCTCTAGCTGTAAGATGGGGATAATAGTATTGACCAACTTTGTAAAGCACTTTGAGATCTACTGATGAAAAGGTCTATATATGAGCTAGGTATTATTATTAAATGTATAGAAAAGTCTAACAAAACCCCCTCACCCAGTCAATCAGAAATATGAATAGTTATTTGTCCAAAGGGAAGAGGGCCTCAGACTTCATCACATCTGCTATTCCAGTTCCTTCATTCCTGATTGTTTGTAGTTTTTCCTTTTCTTGAAAGAAGAAGCCACATGATGGTGGTTTTGAAACTATTAAAATCTCTTGTTTTAAAATTAGGCAGAATAGTGTGTGAGGTTTTTCCTCCAAAAATGGTCTGTAATGGCTCCACAAAGAAAATATCTCAGCTGCATCATGACACTAATCAGTCATTGGTACAGACCATTAATGAAGCACAAACTTATGGCCCAACCCCGTAAAATTGCATGTGAGTAACCTTACTCTCCTGAATGGCCCCAGTGACTTCAATGGGACTCATTCACGTGAGTAAGGATACGTACATGCATGTGTTACCCTAGGAGCACACAGCTGGCAAGAGGCTCCCTGCTACGTAAAACTCAGCTGGCCTAACCTGCTCAACACACCTCACACACTATAGTTGACATGATATTTATTTAAGAGGTGTCATGTAATATACAATATGGAAAACTAATAACTCACTGACCCTTAATATTCTTGTGCGATGTATGGTTAACCTACAACCATGTATACAGAGGTGCTGGAAATGCGTAACTAAAATGTGTTTAAACCAGGCACCTCAGGGAAAGTTGATAAACAGGTTTTTCCAGACAAAGGAAAGGGGATGCCACCTCAGGCCAGGTGTGGCCAAGGACAGTGGGCTATTCATTTGTATTGGAGATTGCAGAAAGATCATTTGCACTGTAAAAATCACAAGCAGAGGGTGAAGTCAGCGCGGTGTCTGCGCCAGAAAGCATGGTGTCTACACTCAGCAAGGGAAAGCAGTTTTACCTGGGGATACACTTAAGAATATATTTCAAAGGTTTACTGAACCCCTAAGTTATCCTTCATCTAAGGAGGCGACGAAACCAAGTGCTTTGAGCTCCATGTGCTGGGTCCTAGCTAAAGAACGGGCCAGGCATGCTGGAAGAATGACAGTGGTGAGACAAAACTTTTTGAACCAAAGACTCTAGTTTGTTGAGTTTCAGTCTGAGAGGTGTATTTTTATTTGTTTGAAACTATTTCTTTCCTTATTGCTTATACTTGGCATAACTTAAACCTATCTCCATTTATTAATAAACCTGTTTTACTTTTACCACAAACCAACTCAGTGCTTTGATTGAAGTGGAGAGTTTGTCAACCCCAGTGAATAAGCTGCTGTGTACTGTCTCTTTAAAGGAGCAGCAAACGTGATAATGATGTCACCCTCCAAGGAGTAACCACGCTGGTGAAAGTCAGGGTAAGGCTACTGTGCTACAAAGCACACTGTTGGAATCAGGGCTCTGAATGAAAGCTGCACAGAACAGCAGCCCCCAGGATTACAGGGCAGGCAGTGGCAAAACCCCTTACTGCTCTGTGTTGAACCCGAGTGTCACAGCATCTTTACAGGGTCAGGCACCTATGCTACATTACACATTATTATGTAACCAAAATGAAATGTAGCAAGGTGTAATAATTGCATATGCTTTCCAACAAATGTATAGCTAGAATTCTTACTGAGAAATAAAACACAGCTTCACAATGAAATGGAATGAACTTTCAAGGTAGTTAGCTTATCCAATAATCATACTACTTCTCCTTAAAGCTAATTACCTTTCTAGGGACACCGTTGATATGAAGTTTTACCATGTACTTTCCACATGGATTATACTCTGGTTCTCCTTTTTTATTCTGAGGGTAAATTATGCTATTAGAAAAAGAAATTATAATATATCTGTGAACAATGTGTTGTATGTATACATACTGTCTGATGATTAAAAAAGTGTTACATTAATTAGATTTATTTTTGGAATTAAAAAAAGAATGCCACCATCTCAAATAACTAGAATGTCTGTGTAAATCACAGCATGAGAAATTTAAATTTTCTTGTTTTAATTTATATTTTGAACAAGGTCTGTATACCTCATTCTTTCTGCAGTCACCCACTCAGTCAGCTAGTCATTCATAGATAATCAAACAAAATAAATGCATGCAACTGTATATTTTACCATTCAAGCAATGTTATATATCTTTCTGAATACATACAATAATTGTATGCATTGCAAATCAAAGACCATGAGTGAAGAAGTTAAGGTTTTAAGAGACCATTGCCCAAAGGATAAGGTAATAAAAAGACAAATGGCAGTGGTTTGGGCAAAAAAATGCTAAAAACTAATTTTGATTAAACCAAAAATTTCAAAAACTCTTGGGCCCTGACCCCACAGTGGGCTCCATGTGACAGACTGCTAAGCCCATGTGGAGTTCATCACAGGATCAGGACCTTAGTTGATAACAATATCTCAATTCTATTTAACATCAATGCTGAAGCAAGAGGTAAAATGTGGCACGTATTGTACAGCAGTTGGCATAGTAAACAATGAAAACAAGTGAATGAAGCATGATTAAGGAAGATAAAAGTGAAATAAAAAAAATCCCCCAAAATGGCCAAATTTTCCAAGCGTGGGTGTCTAAAGTTAAGGTTCAAAAACCATATTAATCATGTACGAAAAGGTGGGTTCATTTTCCGAAGTGCTGAGCAGCACAAATTCCAGTGCCGTCAACAGGAACGGCAGGTGCTCTGCACCTTTGAAAATAGGTACATTTTTATTCAGGTGCCCAAATATGAATGTAGGAGCCTAACTTTAGGCAGGTAAGCTTGAAAATTTTGAACCAAACGTCTACATTTGGACTTTCTACAAAATGTAATATCTCAGGTTTATGTATGTTTATAAGCAAGCTTAACATAAACCTATGTTAAATCATCACATCCATAATATAGCCTTCTATCTGTTATAGCCAATATTAAAAAGAGACAGGCTTTAAACGCTGCATAACTGACAAGATTTTAGACAGGAACAGCCATTTACCTTGTAATCAACTTTTTGTTGTAGCGTCTCTCGTATGCTGCGCTGATAGCTAGTGATGCCACAAAAGAACAATCCGATACTATTGTCTAGGAGCAAAAGACACTAGTGAGGGTTTAAGTTATTAATATTTAACAGGAAAAAGTTCAATTAGAAGTGCTTCCAACAAACAAAAGGATTTCTGAACCAAGAGAGGCAGGCACTCCCAAAGGGTTGGGAAATCTAAGTTTCCTCAAAACTAAAACCTGATAAACTGAGACGGAAGTAAGGAATTAACCGGATGAGGACCAGAGACAGATGATTCCTAAATGTCCACAGTGCAAACAATGGGAACATTTCTCATTGATTTCAGAGGACTCTGGATCAGGCCCTATGTGGCTTAATATTGGGACAGATTATATATAGTTTTGCCACAGAAACCCTCCACCACTCTCGGTGGTCTGACTTCTGTTTCTATTTAAGTGGCCTAAATTTAAATTTACCTGCACAGAATTTGGTTAATCATTTGTCAGGACCAATTAGTTTTGTCTGACTTCAGATTGCAAATGGAGCAATGACAGCTATTCGGATTGGTAGAGCAAAAATTGCCAATTACAAAACTCCACCAACCTCAATGTAAAGTTATATCTTTGGTAGAGGAGAAAAATAACCTAAGTTGCCACTAATTTTCCTAGCAAGGGTTAAAAAAAAAGAACAGACATCAAATTAAACACATGGTTTAATATTACATATGTTTTAATAAGCAAGTGTGTAATATGCTACTGTTAGGAAACAAAAGGGCAAACCTTGCTTCTACTATTCTTAAATCCACGGAAGCAAGTGGAGATGGAAAGAGATTAAAGCTAGCTGAATGGTGGGCCCTGCCATCTTGTGGCTGGTTGCAGGATAGAACAGTTTAGGTCAGGCTAGAGTAGACAGTGCAAGCTCTGAAACTCATCTTACTGCTGCTCAAAAAACCCATTGTATGTGCCCCCCCTCGTGTATGGTGCCAAACACTGATTTGTATTTTTACTGTTAACATGTCAGAAGCTAGAGTGCTCTGCCCCTTATCCAGTGTTACCTTGTGCGTCCCATAGCTAACAGATCAATGACTCTTGATTCTTAGAGGTCTGAAGAAGGCAGATACCTTATGAGTCCATAATGGGCTGTTCACTGGAATACATGACTGCCCAATGTAGTTTTTTAAACTAGATTCCTTTGGATATGGAGATCTGAGGTGTATAATAGTTACGTTTTCCATTCCTACCTATATTTTCCCTCTGTTTATTCTTACACTCAAAAATAAAGTAAGGCTGTCAAACAATTTTAAAAAATTGCAATTAATCATGAGATTAAAAAATAGTCTTGATTAATCACAGTTTCAATCACATTGTTCAATTCACCTCATACAAGTACTATAGTGCCATCTCTATTGTGAAAGTGCAATAACAAATGTAGATTTTTTATTCTATAACTGCACTCTGTTCTCACTTTCAGGTGACACTGTAAATAAGAAGCGGGCAGCATTATCTCCCGCAAATGTAAACAAACTTGTTTGTCTTAGCGATTGGTTGAACAAGAAATAGGACTGAGTTGACTTGTATGAGGTGAATTGAAAAATACTATTTCTTTTGTTTATCTTTTACAGTGCAAATATTTGTAATCAAAATAAAGTGAGCACTGTACACTTTGTATTGTGTTGTAATTGAAATCAATATTTTTGAGAATGTAGAAAAAACATCCAAAAATACTTTTAATAATTTTAAATTGGTATTCTATTATTGTTTAACAGTGAAATTAATGATGAATTTTATCTAGTTTATTTGTTTTCCGTTAAGCGCATGCATTAACTGCAATTAATTGACAGCCCTAACAAAGTCAAATGGTCCACAGTGAAATCAAATGTAGGTCTTAGAAGAGGGCAAAGCAAAGTTCTCCTACTTGCTAGGTTTTAATGAGCACCCCAACATTACTTTAAAAGACCCCGAACTCATTCTGCAATTATCAGAATAGCTGGTGTAAATTTCATTTTAGAAACAACTTACCTGCTTTATGCTGAAACTTGACACAGTATAGATCATTGTAGGGTTATTTGATAGGTCATCTGGCCGCACCCACTTGGCAAACATTGCCTTTTGTTTGGGTGACAATGGTAACTTGCCACATTTATCTCTGGATTTAAAAATAATAATAAAAAAATAATTCAAATCAACCAAAGACAGATCAGAAACAACTTTCCATGGTATGTCCCATTTTATTTACAGCAGTCACAGATGTTAATCAACGAGGTCCATTACTCAATGGAGGAGGGGATGAGGGAGAGGAGGAAAGACACTAACAGAAAATGTGGAAATGTTAAATGCTTTTTTTGTTTCAGTTTTCACCAAAAAGGTGAGTAGTGATCGGATGTCTAACATAGTGAATGCCATTGAAAGTAGGATCTGAGGCTAAAATAGGGAAAGAACAAGTTCAAAATTATTTAGACAAGTTAAAAGTCTTCAGGTCAGCAGGGCCTGATGACATATCTCTAAAGCCTTGTCTACACTACAAAGTTTTTTTGGAAAAAGCTTCCTTTTGCCGACAAAACAGGGGTGGTGCACACACACTGCAAAGCTACTTTTGGCAGCAAAACTCTTCTGTTTTGCCTACAAAGTAAAACCACCTCAACAAGAGGCATAAAGCTTTTTGGGGCAAAGTTAAAGCATCAAAGTGTCAGTGTAGACGCTGCTGTTTGTTTTGTCGACATAACTGGCTTCCACCAGCATCCCACAATGACCGATCTGCTCAGTGTTTTGATCTCTGCTGCCCTGCAGGCATGCACCCCTCCCCTTTCAAAGCTGTGGGAAGTATCTGACAACTGAGCGTGCTGCTATGCTCCCACAACAAAGAGCAAATAATTAATGTGGAATGCTCCTGTTCCGCCCGGTACTAGGAACACAGCGGCAGGCAGCGGGGAGTGACGGGGACTACTGCCTTGCTGCTTTGACATTCCTCAGCACTGAGAGCTCACAGAGCTGCTTAGGATGCTGCTCCCGGAGACCTGAGGAGGCTGTGGGAGAACTCTGAGGGAATCACAGAACCAGAGGCAGGCAGGCAGAGTGGGCTGCTTCTGCCGGGGGGTGGGAGGTGGGAGAGACTGCTGTGCTGATTAGAGCCGGGGGGCTGACGTGGGGGTGGGTGCATAAATGGTTGGAAAACCTTCCCAGAGCATAGTTATCAGTGGTTCACAGTGAAGCTGGAAGGACATATCAAGTGGGGTCCAGCAGGGATCAGTTCTGGGTCCGGTTCTTTTCAATATCTTCACAAATTATTTAGATAATGGCATGGAGAGTAAACTTATAAAGTCTGCGGACAATACAAAACTGGGAGGGGTTGCAAGTGCTTTGGAGAATAGGATTAAAATTCAAAGTGATCTGGACAAACTGGAGAAATGGTCTGAAGTAAAATAGTATGAAATTCAATAAGGACAAATGCAAAGAACTCCACTTAGGAAGGAACAATCAGTTGCACATATAAAAAATGGGAAATGACTGCCTAGGAAGGAATACTATGGAAAGAGATATCGGATTATAGTGGATCACAAGCTAAATATGAGTCAACAGTGTAACATTATTTAAAAAAAAAGGGGGTGGTGGAGAGAAATAATCTGGGATCTATCAGCAGCAGTGTTGTCAGCAAGACCCGAGAAGTAATTCTTCCATTCTACTCCAAGCTGATAAGGCCCCAACTCGAATACTGTGTTCTGTTCTGGGCATCACATTTCAGGAAAGATGTGGATAAACTGGAGAAAGTCCAGAGGAGAGCAACAAAATATCATTAAAATTCTAGAAAACATGACCTATTAGGAAAGACTGAAATAACTGGGTTTGTTTATCCTGGAGAAGAGAAGACTGAGGAGGGACATGATAACAGTTTTCAAGTACATAAAAAGTTGTTACAAGGCGGAGAATGAAAAATTGTTCTCCTTAACCCGAGGATAGGAGAAGAAGCAATGGGCTTAAATTGCAGAAAGGAAGGTTTAGGTTGGACATTAAGAAAAACTTCCTACCTGTAAGGGTAGTTAAGCACTGGAACAAATTGCCTAGGGTGGTTCTGGAATCTCCATCGTTGGAGGTTTTTAAGAAAAGGTTAGACAAACACCTGTCAGGAATGGTCTAGTTATTACGTAGTCCTGACTTGAGTGTAGGAGTCTGGACTAGATGACCTATTGAGGTTCCTTCCACTCCTACACTTCTAGGATTCTATGACATATGTAAATACAGCTATAAAGTAGTCTAAGTTAATAGCCTTACAAAGCTAATAATTATTTGGGACATATCATAAGTAAAATATAAAATACTAAATGTTGACATTTCCCCCCCATATGAAACCAAACAGGAGAGGGGAATTCCAAAAGCCATCTTTAACAACAAAGATGATTTTTTTTTCTTGTCACTGGTGTTGGAGAAATTTACTCAATGCTGGAAAGTGCTGAGCTAGTCCACCCAGGGCCTGGCAGGTCTCAAGATACTGGACTGTAATTCATAATTTCCCATCTCCCCCATATTGTCACTGAACTTTACATTTATAAATCTTCCCAACAGTTTCACTGCTTTTAGTTCAGTTATGTATCTGTCCCTGCTGTGGTCCCCTCTTCCAAGGAAGTCACCTGAGTCCCAGGTGGCTGCTCTCATAATAATACCTAGCTCTTATACAACACACTTCATCAGTAGATCCCAAAGTGCTTTACAAATAGGTCAGTATCAGTATCCCCATTTTACAGGTGGAGAAACAGAGGCATAGAGAGGTGAAGTGACTTGCCCAACATCATCCAGAATGCTAGCTGCAGAACCAAGAATAGAAGCCAGGTCTCCCAAGTCCCAGTTCAGTGCTCTATCCACTAAACCAGGGGTTCTCAACCTTTTCCTTTCTGAGCTCACCCAACATGCTATAAAATCTCCACAGCCCACCTGTGCCACAATAACTGGTTTTCTGCATATAAAAGCCAGGGCTGGCATTGGGGGATAGCAAGCAGGGCAATTGCCTGGGGCCCCATGCCACAGCATGGGCTTTGGCTTTCTGCCTTGGGTCCAAATGAGTCTAATGCTGGAACTGCTTTGTGGAACCCCTGAAACCTACTCGTGGCCCCTTGGGGCCCCTGGACTCCTGGTTGAGAACCAGGGCACTAAACCACACTTCCAGTTCCACTCTGAAGAGAAACTAAAGCTGCCCTCTGAAATTATGTGGTGACGATGTCAGGCTTACACAAAAAACCCACCCCCCTCCTCCCATACCCACTCCCCAAGTCCAAAGATTTCTAACAAGGTGGAAGTGCAACTGAATAAGACAAGGTGAAAAAACACAGCACAGTAGGATCAGCATGCATTGAGCAGCACCAGGTTCAGACAGTACAAAGGAGGGCCAGGATTTTCAATTAACAGATGGTTTTGGGTTTTCAACTTGACACATTTTAATGGGGCCTGATTTTCAGAGGCTGGGAGTTCAGCACTTTCTGGAAGTCAGGCTCCATTAAGGTGTCAAGTGGAGCATTCAGAATTTGAGGCACCCCAAATCCATAGTCACTTTTGAAAATCATGGCTGAGTTTTAAGCCAACTTTGCATGCAACTCCTTCGTTTTCGCTGTTACCACTCTCTTCTACTGTCAGACTAACTTGGTGCAAATGGCACACTCTCTACTGGCTGGCAACAGTAAAGGTTGAGCTACAGCCCTACTTGAACAATTTGGATTTTGAGAAAGGAAATGCAATGAAGACACAGGAAAACTTTGAGAGAAAACAAGAGCAAAAATAACTGGAGTAACTGATGCTCACTTACGAAAATGGCACTGGAAAGGCAAAACGCTCCCTCAGGTCAACACTCATGAACGGGACATACTCGATACCATTTATCTTTGATGTCTTTCTGCATATCATAAAAGGAGAACATGATCGTAAGTGTCAAAGTGGGAACCATAATGTTCAAAGCTGTTTTGTTTTACCAACTTCCAGAGCACAACACCCAGGAAATAACAATGAAGGAAGGAATAAAAAAACAGAAGCCAAGAAATGGTGCACTTGAGGACGGGTGGCATTCTGCCTCAAATAGGGAATAACTACAAGTTCTACATTTCTAAAGCTGGAGTACTTGCTGGGTTGGGCATAAATCCTGCAAAGATACGCACAAAAGCAGCCCAATGGTCCTCTGTAGAGGTACAACGGTCTGCTGCCTGCACATCAATCTGTAGCATTGAGGTCCAAGGCCTTAAAATACGTATTTTAAATATACTTTCAACCATGTCTTTAAATTTCTATTTTCACAAAGTTGTAACTATAACTATATATACACACACACACTAACAACTTTTTTAAGAGATCAAAAGTGGATGAATATGAAAAAAATAGTCAAATAGTAAAGGTACGAATGATAACACTGGATGTATTTATTAGTGTATTTGCAAAGAGATAGTCAAGTGCACACAGCTATAGATGGGGGCTATTTTAGATCAGGAAGAATCAAGAAATATGTACAAGTCAGATGTGACCGTAACAAGTTTCAGTGACCACTGCTGAACAATAGGTAGTCAAAAGAACAACAACGATATTTTCAAAACAAGATATACAGGATTTAAAGCAATGTGAAATTCTCTTTGAAGCTTTAGAAAGGTTTACATTTCACAAATATCAGGTAAGATAAAAAAAGGAAACTTGTTTTTAAAACAAAACTGGTTCATACAACTGTCCAACTTTTCCTGCGCAAACATATTTATATTGTTAAGGCCTGATCCAAGCCCATTGAAGCCATTGGAAAGACTCTCACTGACTTCAGTGGGCTTTGGATCAGGCCTTAAGTTTTTAGGACCCAATCCTGCACAGAGCTGGGCACTACTAACCTCCACTGAAATCTTACATTCCGGTATCTGTTTGAAAATGAAAGCAGAGCGCATCTGTCCAGACAGTGTCCTTTGGAAGGGTTTTTCTACACTCCACTGCCCCACAGTTTGGACTACGGGGATGTGAATAACAGTATGCACCAAAGTGCTGCAATGTAATTCCCCTGTGAGGACACTGCGAGTGTGAACTAAAAAGTTCCTGGTTCACGTTAACGGGACTACATTAACACAAATTAAGAATCTTTTAGTTTGCATGTGCAGCACCCACAGAGGAGAATTACAGTGCAGTACTGTAGTCACACCCTTGCAGTCCAAACTGGGGTCACTGTAGACATAACCTAAGATGCATTTGATGGAGTTTTCAATACTTGTAATTTGAACTCAGGATATTATCTATTAATTGTTGAACACCAAAGCACGTACAATTTATGTGTCTGATCCTATTCCCATCAAAGTCAACACAAGAAGGAGTGGGCCTAAGTAAAGACCAATCCTGCAAGAGGATAAACACCCTTAATTCCCACTCAAGTCAATTTTACTTGAGAGAACACTGTAAATTTTACAAGGATCTCTGCAGCTCACAGGATCAGGCTCCTAGATTATACACTCATTCAGGTAGGAAATGTGTGGTGTCTATGTTCTGTACTGCACTAAAGAAATAATGAATACACAGAGATAACAGAAAAAATACTTAATCAATTAGAAGAATTAAATTCTCTATCAAATACACCTTACAAAGAATGCTGTCTGACAAAGAGCCATCTGTGTTCACTTACAAAGAGATTATTTTTTGGAACATGTTAGCTTTCAATACAGTAGAACCTCAGTGTTATGAACTGACCAGTCAACCACACACCTCATTTCGAACTGGAAGTATGCAATCAGGCAGCAGCAGAGACGGGGGGGGGGGGGGAGGAAAGCAAACAGTACTGTGTAAACCGTCAATTACTAAAAATATAAAGGGAAAGCAGCATTTTTCTTCTGCATAGTAAAGTTTCAAAGCTGTATTAAGTTAATGTTCAGCTGTAAACTTTTGAAAGAACCACCATAACGTTTTGTTTAGAGTTACGAACAACCTCCATTCCCGAGGTGTTCATAACTCTGAGGTTCTACTGTACGGTGGTAATGAGTGCTACAGAAATATTTCTCCCACCTCCTTAAAAAGCAACCAACAAAACCAAACCAAAATCACCCATCCCTCCTTCCCCTCGCAAAACCCAAGTATGTCTCAATCTAGCGCTTTGCAGTAGATTTACATGGATAATAAAATTTGAGAAAATTGGACTCTATCTTACCTGAGCACTTCAATCTCCTCTGTGGTGTATCTCTGACCTTGAGATTCACTAGCTTGCACTGTTCTGATTGTCTGTGGCTTATCATTCAAGGAAAAATCAGGTCCCAATGGAAAGAACATTCTGACTGGCTGATTCGGTTTAGGTGCAGTTTGTTTGTCTTTCTGAGAAGACTTTGACATAGATTCTTTCAGTGCCTCCGCTCTAAAACAAATATTCTATGTTTGTTTACAGCAACAACAAATGTATGGTTTAATTATTAATTTGCTTGTTCATGCCTCCATATAATTAACATCAGATGGAACGACAAACAAAACTATCTATTTTGCTCTTGCTAAGGAAGTCACTTCATGTAGATGTGAAATGCATACTCAGGAAGTTCCTGATGCCAGCATCTCTCTCTACTTTCTCCCATAGTAAGAATGGCAAAAATACACCAAAAGTAATTAGCATATAAAACAATTTAGGCACAATTCATTTTCAAGCTTCTGTCGCTTTTAAAATTATGCTAGTTGGAGGATTTATGTGAGAATGTACGTATGTTTTGGAAGCTAAACACAAAAATCAAAATCCATTAGGATGTTCACTATTCATGTGGATATGAAGAGATTTAATTTATCATGTTGAGATGGACAAGGGTGTTGAAATAACATCTGCCAGAACTCAACACACTACAGACCATATTTTAATCTCAGCTACATTGTTGATTTATGTAGAGTTACTCTGGATTTATACCTGTGTAACTGAGATTGGAATCTACCCACTAAATCTACTATATACACACACTGATATACATACAGATTAAACTAAAGGGTTCAATTTCCCCTTGCATTAAAGCTCCACTCAGTGCAGGGGAGGGGTTGGCTCAGTGCAGGGGAGGGATTGGCTCAGTGCGGGCTCAACCCCAGCATTAGTTAGAGAAGCCAAGGGGCTACTCTAATTTATGCTGCGGGGGACCTAAGGGACCTAGTGTCAGCAGAGAACTGACATTATGAAACTCCATTCTACTCTTAGCCTGTCCTCTCCCTACCCCAGCATATCACCATACCCCTGGAGCAGTAGACACAGGAGCTGCTTCTGTCAGCTTTATGCCGGTGGGGAGCTCTCCTCCAAAAGGAGAACTCTCCATGGGCCATTTCAAGCCAGAATCCATCCCCTTTGTGCTACCTGAGCAACACAAAATGGACAGAGTGGACCAGAGAATCCAGCTCAAAGTATGCATTGTAACCCGATACCAATGGTTTGCATGAGTATTTTGTAAGTACTCACCTATCCAGTGCTTGTCTAGCCAGCTGTTTGAGTTTTGATTGAAGGATTGCATCTGAAGTTTCATTAGCCTTAAGAGAAAAAATAAAATAGCAGGCATTGTAAACCTCACCTGTCAATCTAATTCCAGATGTGCAAGTCATACTGCCAAATATCCACTAGTTAGTTTTCCCCTGTAGATTTTAACCTCCGAATTCCTCCAAATTTGTCTTTTTTTAAACCAGTCAATACTTCCTACACTGAGATTAAAAAAAAGAAGCAAACTCCACATACACCTCTACCTCGATATAACGCTGTCCTCGGGAGCCAAAAAAATCTTACCGCGTTACAGGTGAAACCGCGTTATATTGAACTTGCTTTGATCCACCGGAGTGTGCAGCCCTGCCCCCCGGGAGCACTGCTTTACCGTGTTATATCCGAATTCGTGTTATATCGGGTCGCGTTATATCGGGGTAGAGGTGTACTAAGATAAATAAACCTGCTTCTCTCATTGTCTCATCTGAGTGGGTGTGCACAATATGTTAGAATATAAGGTACTGTTTTAAATTTTTCAGCATGGGAAGCACTGAATACACATAGAATGCTGGGGGGGAAATAAATCAAGTTAAAATCTACAGGGGAAAAACGCATTAAAGAAGTTACGTTAAAACACTATTGAACTTGAGTGTATCCCTTTAAGTTTTCCAACTGACTTTTCTGACCCCCTATGAGAGAAACTTATGATAAAAGTAAAAGAAATTAGAAGACTTTCTTCCATTTTTTAAAAACTCTTCAGCTTACAAGTTAAAGTCTCATTCCCAATTTTTCCTGGCTGGAAGGGGCTTGGGAACAGAGCCAGTGGAGGTTGAGGGTGGGGTGGAGAGTAGGTTAGGAAGTGACCATGGGAGAAGTGAGAAATTGAATATTCAGGCTGGAACAGATAACTGCTCCCTGCATACGGCCTGCGTAGAAGAACAGACTGGTCTCTCCACCTGGATATGGTAGGCAGAAAGCCCTACAGCTAAGGAACTAAATAGAACCACTGTAGCCAAGAGAGTGAACGGACGGTTTGTTTGGACTTTCTTTTACCTTGGAGGGGGAGAGGAACCTTCTTGCACTGCCTGCAGTGCCAAAAGCATAAAACTATCACCTTGCTAAAGCAACAGATTACCCAAGGTGAAGGGAAACTCAGACACCAGCTGCATCTAATGAGGGACCCAAGTGAGAAGAATGGTTAAAGTGATATTAATTGTATGCACAAGATTTATTTTAAAGATGTGGCAACGCATGGTAACAACAGAGAGTAGGATACAGCAAAGACAACAAAATGATATATGATGAATACCCACATAGGCAGAAAGAGCCCAGGGCCAACAAATCAAAGGGAAAAATATTTAGTCTTTGATTAGACCCTGATCCTGCAAAACCGAACGCAAGTGCTTAACTTCATAGCTTGTGCGGTCCCTTTGACTTCTGCTGAACTATTTACCTGAGTGAAGTCAGGCATGTGTGTAAGTATTTGCAGGATTCAGACCAAAACGTTTTAATGTTTTATGTAAATATTACCTTGAGAAATAGTAATGTTACCCTCCCAATATATCACATCACAAAAAATGGGCAGAAGAAGATAATCAGACTTGGTGGAGTTACATCATGATGGTGAGCTTTTCCTCTAATGAGTTAGTTTTGGCTACTGGACTTAGTATGAAAAAAGCAGTACCTGTAATATTATTTAGTAACACTTAAATACTAAAAGTAATTAGGCAATTATTTATTTCTATTTTAATTGGAATTAATTTGTACGGTGTTAATGTCATAAAAGAAGTTTAGTGAAAATCTGTAGGAATACTTAAGTTATGTTAAGTGTTACTTAAAAAAAAAAAAAGCATTTGCCTTTAATATATTAACAAAAAAATGTCTCCAATGACACATTAGAGGACCATCTTCTTGGGAGAAGTATTACACTTTAAACTGTTTTAGCTTTCTACTGGCTACAGGCCATAGATTCCAAAAGAATATTCCAGCAAACTTATACGGTTTATATACATTTTAAACAGAGAGTTTAGGAAGAAAAAAACCCACATATCAATTTTACACTGTTGAAGAACAGTGCAGGATCAAGTGACTGTAGCCAATGTATGCAAAGTATTTTTCAGTGGAATGTAGCGAATAGAAGGCAAATAAAACACCAAAACAAAACAAAAAAATAATCAAAATACAGGTACTACATTTTTAAGCCAGCCTCTAAAGATCAGTCACCTGTGTAAATGGAAGAATTTCTTACCAACACATAATTCCACCAAGTTAACTTGTAGCATAACATACTGTTTTCAAACAGAGTTCCACTGCTTCTGTGTACAATTCTATAGCTTCCTCTGCATTGCCTTTGTCATCTTCATCAAAAGCCTGTGTAACCAGGAAATGGGCACGCTCCAGGTCCAATTGCTGTTTTGACTTCAAGGGGTCGGTGTTCTGTGATTGAACTAGATTTTAAAAAATACAGCATTTAGCTAGCTGTGATTGTTGTTTGGGTGGAAAAATCTTTATTACAATGGGCAAGCAAGAACAAAATGGTCACATAGCTTATGTCTGCTCACGGGCCAGAAACCAACACCACTTTTAAACATCCTGTCAGATTTTAAGCTAAAAGACACGATACAAGAAAGGAACAACATAGGAACTAGAGAAATTGTCTCTCAGAGTACTGTGAATTTGAAATAAAAATATGAATATAGTTAACTTTAATACTATACATGGATTAATTGTGGTCTATAAAATATGGTGAGATCCTGTACTTCTTGTGGAAAAAACCTCTTGTTGAGATAAATGAATTTGGTAAGACTCAGTGGGAGTTATGTGTGTTGTAGGCCCAAGCACCAATACTGCAATGAAATCACAAGTGGACCTATGACCACGCAGCATTCCACAAAAGAGCAGGAGTCCACCTACATAGATTTCAGTACAGAAATGGGGCCTAAATGCACGTGTTAGGTGTTATTTGTTCTTGGCTTCTTTTTTTTTTGCATGCTATGGCTAAACCATTTTCTCAAATTTACCATGACAGAAGTGCTCCACTTCCTTATGTAAGAATATTTAGAAGAAAAGTCTATCCATGTTAATATGAAATAATTCCCCCAAATAAGCTTCACTTGTGATGCATCTTAGCACTCAGCTTACTCATGTGTTGGGGGGGTCTGGATAACGGATGAAATATAGTAATTCAGCTATATGGTTGACAGGACCATATAGGGTGACCAGACGTCCTGATTTTATCGGGAATGTCCCGATATTTACCTGTTTGTCCCATGTCCCGACCGATGTTCGGTCGGGACGTGAATTGTCCCGATATTTTGCCCTCTGGCGCACAGGCGGAGGGGGCTCGTGCCGCCCCCCCCCCCCCCCCCCCCCCCTCGCTCCTCCCCCCCCCCCCCCCCCCCCCCCCCCCCCCCGCCCCCCCCCCCCCCCGCTGCCCCATTGGATCCCTCCCCAAATCCCCACCCTGGCCCCGCCTCTTCCCCAAGCACGCCGCATTCCTCCTCCTCACCCCTCCCTCCCAGGCTTGCGCTAATCAGCTGTATGGCGGTGCAAGCGCTGGAGGGAGGGGGGAGAAGCAGGATGCGGCACCCAGCTCAGGGGAGGTGGAGGCGGAGCAAAGGCGAGCTGGTGCTGGGGGGTGGGGCTGGTGCTGGGGAGCTGCTGGTGGGAGCTCAGCCCCCACCAATTTTTCCTGTGCTTCAGCGGCTCTTTTTTTTGCTTTTTGTTTTTTCCTCCGCTGCCGGCTCTTGGATTTGTTTTTGTTTTTTTGCTCCGCCAGCACACCCCTCCCCCCCACGTCCTGATATTTCACATCTCTCATCTGGTCACCCTAGGACCATACCTCTTCCCACTCAGTGAATCTAAAGTATATAATTAGAAAGCTCTTCACCAACCTGCTGAATGCAGAGCTTGAACTCTCTCCAAGTACTCATTTATCTTCTCTTGAATATTTTCCAAGTTTGAGCCTGCCATTCCAGCATAAATCAAGGCTTGGGCAGCTTCCTGGGGGAAAAGTTGACATGCAATAAATCTGCTTGCTGTAGGAAGAAGTCCTTCCTGCAAGATGGGGTTATGAGCTTGCAATGAGCTCTATGCAGGTGAGCCCCTGGGCCTGCAAAGCGCCACAATGACTTCAAGGAGGATCTGCCTGCACAGAACTTGTTTCAAGTCACAACTGAGGCCTCTGTTGTTTTTCCTTCCACTTAATATTTTAGCACATGGAGTAACCTGCAAAATTAAAATGAGCTTCCTGAGCGTCTATAAAGCCATCTCTTAGGACTTCTCTATACTAGATCAGTGCCCTGGCTTAACCGCGGCCACAGGGAGCTGAGGGGCTCCATGCCTGCAGATGCTCCAGGTAAACAAAATGAAAATGTATTAGATATTCAATTCAATGATTCCATAGAGTTTAAAATCATCAAATTTGGTGTAGACCTGTTTATAAGCCGACCCCTGCTCTTTGATGCGTCACCTTTTTACCAAAAATATTTGGTTTATGAACGAGTACATACGGTAAGTATAATGAGGTTTGCACAAGGAGAACCTGCAAGATCAGGCCCCAAGACATCTGTACCTATGTGGAGCCTCGTTAATAATAATCAGACCGTCACTTCTGATTAGGCAAAAGTCTTCAAAAGATAAGACTGATAAGCACCATTACAGCACAAAGGTAGCTGTTCAAAAGATGAACATCCCAAGCTATTTTATTGTAACTGTAGAATGGTCATGCTGTCAGAGTTACTACTGCTAGTCAATAAAAAGTCTAGATAGAAAACAATCAGTATTTTATAGTCAGTCTTTAAAAGCTTATTTCCTACTGATAGGACAAGTGTGCACCAAATAAAAAACAAAAAAATAGCACGGATATTCTGTAGATACCATAAAGCTGATGTATTACATCTGAACTGGACTAGAACTTGCCACTTCAACATAATCAAAATAATTCAGAGAAAGTGTTGTATAGCAGCTGCGGCCAGAGACTGGAAGTCAGGATTTTATTCTGAGTGCCACGAATGTGAAACGAGACCACGGGCAGGTCACGTAACCTCTCCATGCTAACCTCACACAGCTAAACAGTTGCTATTAAAACTGAGACCTCCGAGTGCAGTTAGGTTTGTAAAATGCTGTTAGATGAAAGGCTGCATAAGTATAAGCCAAGAATCATTATATGGGAATACACAAGTAGTATGTGGTTTGAACTCATCCCATTAATAACCTTTTGCATTGGGGCTTCGCCACTTCGGTTACTCATCTTGTCATAAACAATACATCTAAGGCTGATTGCTGCTGTGTACAGTACTTAATAGCCCAAATTTGTTCATTTGCAGTTTTCTAGCATACTTTGTTCTTAGATCTCTGATGTTAAACAGATAAATCTTCCCACTTCACTATTGACCAAAAGCAAAAATGTCTCCAGGGGCTAGCTGTGAAATGCACCACAAAAACGGAAGAAAAACATTGTATTTCTCTTCCTTTTGCAATGAGATCACATTAAGGTTCCTGACGTGCAATAATCTATAAGGTTAAGTTTCTGTGGGCTGGAACTCCATCCGCTCCCATTTGTAAGTAGCTTCCAGATGACAAGTCCAACCAGTTTTAAAACACACAGGTAGTTTATTAGTTTCCACAGTCTAAAAATAACCTAAGGAAACCATATTTCTGAACTTGTATTTAAGGACACAGGTTACCCAGATCCATTATCACCCCTCACGCCAAATGTGTTTTTTCTAAATCACCTCTGATCAGACAAATGTCTCAAAGTAATGGTAAAGCCCCCCCAATCCTCAGGGAAGAAAAATGGGTGGGGATGAGATCAAAAGGAAACCCACTGCATGCATAGCCATTCACTTCCCTTCTCTAGGAGAATGGGCCACAAGTGTTTAATACTCACTGCTCTGAGGAAGCCTGTCTGAATGAAGGGAGGGGAGACAAACAGCCATGGGATCTGATAATATATCTTCCCCCCCAAGCCACCATTTTACACCTTGGCCTGCACTCAAGGAGGAGTCCCCCGCTAAACAACCCCCCCATCTCTCCCTCCATGCCCGCTTGGCAGCTGTGACAGGTCAGTGCCAAAAGCCCAGGCGATCTTCCAGTCCCCACACAGTCCAGCTCTAGGACTAACGCCCTGGGTGGAGGAGGATCCTCACAGTGTGGGGGGCACAGATGTGAGCAATGTGTGCGGGCGGGCGGGGGGCATCCATCCAGTAGACGGGAACACCCGGGGCAGCTACATGAAATCTGGGAGCTAGAGAGCTCCCGGGAGGGGTCCCGGGGCGAACCCGGCTGCGGCGGTGGGGAGGAGGGGAGGGGTCGGGTCCCGGGGCGATCCCGGCTGCGGCGGTG
>QXTE01000027.1:2345996-2407219 GCA_003942145.1 Platysternon megacephalum | reverse complement strand
CCCGGCTGCGGCGGTGGGGAGGAGGGGAGGGGTCGGGTCCCGGGGCGAACCCGGCGGTGGGGAGGAGGGGAGGGGTCGGGTCCCGGGGCGAACCCGGCTGCGGCGGTGGGGAGGGGTCGGGTCCCGGGGCGAACCCGGCTGCGGCGGTGGGGAGGGGTCGGGTCCCGGGGCGAACCCGGCTGCGGCGGTGGGGGGAGGGAAGAAGGGTCCCGGGGCGATCCCGGCTGCGGCGACGGGGGAGGGGTCCCGGCACCTTGTAGTAAAAGGCCGCCTCGTGGTAGCGCCCGCCCTGGTCTCTCTGCACCGCCAGCTGGGCGAACTTCACCGCGTCCAGCTCTAGCGCCGCCGCGTCCATGGCCAGACCCGACCCACGTTCGCTTCTTCCGCTTCCTCCCTGCGCCAGCTCCCGCCCCGCCCCTCGCAACAGCAGCTCCGCCTTGGCCGAGGCTTCCCCGACTCCGCCCAGCTCGCGTGCAACCCGCCCCTGCGCATGCGCACACAGGCGGTTTCGGTTTCTTCGGGAGGAGGGTATCAGAGGGGTAGCCGTGTTAGTCTGGATCTGTAAAAGCAGCAAAGAATCCTGTGGCACCTTGTAGACTAACAGACGTTTTGCAGCATGAGCTTTCGTGGGTGAATACCCACTTCTTCGGATGCACCCACGAAAGCTCATGCTGCAAAACGTCTGTTAGTCTATAAGGTGCCACAGGATTCTTTGCTGCTTCTTCGGGAGGAGGGTTGCTGCTGCGCGTGCTCGGGGAGGGAGGCCTGGCGCGACTCCCCCCGCCCCGCCAGAGCCGGTCTCGTGCGCGGGCTGCCTTCCACGTGTGCGCCTCGGTCGCTGCTCTGCTGCTGGGGGGCGCCCGGTCAGCTGCAGGCGGGGCTAGGGAGGCAAAGCCCTGGTTGCAGGTTACCGACTGGACGGGAGCGCTCATTGGTGCTGGCTTAGCCTGAGTTTATGCTCTTTTCTATTTTGCACTGTAGAATGCAACTTCCAGTTTTAAAAGGATGCCTTTTTGCTTGTAATCACTTCTTTTGCTTCCTGGTTTAGCCATGAGCACACTTTTTTGGTCCTCTGTGTTTTTTAATTTGGGGAATACATTTAATTTGTGCCTCTCTTATGGTGTTTTTAAAAAGTTTCCATGCAGCTTGCAGGCATTTCACTCTTGTGACTGTTCCTTTTAACTTCTGTTTAACTAGCTTCCTTATTTTTGTGTAGTTTCCCTTTCTGAGGTTAAATGCTACTGTGTTGGGCGATCATGCACTAAGCAGAGCACTGTTTTTACAAGACTATCCAGCTGAAAAAGCTAAATCTAATGCTGATATTCTTGTTTGCTATATACATTTTATTGCTTTGGTCATGTTGTTAATCATATAGAACAGTCACTTTAATCAACATTAGGATTGCAATTTTATGTGTTGCCCATTTAATTAATCTTTCATACAATATTTACTGTATAAAATTACTTGAATATGTATGACGAGTGATGTTTGGAAGGTCTATGCAAGCATTGGAATTGCATGCAGGCACTAGATTAGCGATTGCTAATGAAATGATGTTACATGGCGTTAAATAATTTCCAGAACTATGATTGCCTATTGCTGACTCAGCACTGAGGCAAAGCAGTATGGAAAATAAACACCTATTTCAACAGTCAGATGTCAATCCTGTTTCAGCTTTGTATCATAATGGCTGTTTCTATTCTGCAAACGATTGCTGTAGACAGTAATCAATATGTTTAATATATTTTGGTCAACTGGGATAAGAGTTGTTCTCTGTGGCTTGGTTGATCTGTGGCATTCAGGCTGCCTCAGTACAGCACTGACCAAATTTACTCCTGGGGGAATTCTGTGCCACTGTGCAGGCACAGAATTTATGTCCCCCCGTAGATTTCTTTGCTTCCCCACAGAAAGGGAAAGCAAAAGGAAGCCACAAGAGCGTTCATGTGACCCTCCCCAGCAGTATATTTCAGGTGCCCTGGAGCAGGGGTCAGGATTGGTGAAGACCCGTCTGGTGGCTCTTACACTGTGCTGGGTTCAGCTGCTAGTCACGGCTGGGCTGGGGAGGACGGGACTTTCTCTTCCCCTGCACGGCATCCAGGGCCGGGTCAGACCCGCCCCCAGATTTCTTCCCTGGCTGTAGGAAACTGCAAACTCTCTCCCGCCCGCTTCCTGCACCCATTGCTCTTCAGGGGGAAGGATTCCTGTACAGGGAGCTGCTCCCTCATCTCCCCAACCCCCATGCATCCAGACCACCTCATTCCCCCTGCACCGGGATTCCCACCCCACCAAGCCTCAACCATTTGCACTTGGAGCACCCCCACACTGAGATTTTAAGGGGAAGGGGCAGCTTTCTGTCTATCTGGCCCCGGGCAGCGGAGTTCACAATAGTGACTGGAGCGGTCAGGCTGGGGCATTGTCGGACAGTTCCTGGAGGCCAGTAACAGTTGATGTATGTACTAGTTGTGCATGCTAATGATTGTGCATAAGGAATTGAAGAGACACATTTATTTCAGATAAAACTGAAGGGAGCAACAGTTTAGGAAGTAAGTTGAAGACCCTTTGAAATTGTGACCCTATGTATGGGGCTAGCATCTGTACCTCATTCTTTAAAATATTCACTGATCTTAATTTTAATGAATAGACTTGAGAGTATTTACATTTTAATTCCTGGTTCCTTATTTTTCATGTTCATTAAGTGAAAAAAGTCATGAATTTAGAGCAAATGGAAAAATAGCACAGGCACACTAGGCTGTTGAACTCCATCACAAAAAAACAGATGCTCTTTTTATATAAAAACAATTTAATTTATCTGCTGCTTTTGCTGTGAGAAAGGCCATTTGCTTGATACATTCTTTTGAATATATGAGTCATCTCATTCATCATAGGGAACATTGCAACTGATTTAGGACCAAACCTTGCAATCCAAGGGAGTCTTGCATGAGTTAGATCTGCAGAATTTGTCCTTAGACTTGAGAATGTTAGTGGCTTTCTGTGAACTCAATTCTCCAGATATTTGCTGAACTATATGATAACTTTCTTTTTCCTAGTAGTTTTGTTTCACTGTTGTATCAACTTAATCTGATCTGAAATTCCTTAGGAATATTTCTACAACTCTTTGTATCATAAAAGAATGTTTTTGTTCCAATTAAAAAAATGTAGTTCATAGACTCCCATTTATCTACTATCTAACTTGCAGAAGTTCAGCCAAAGTACAGGTCTGTCGCATCTTAGGCGCATTTAACATGTGCGATTTCAGCTTTACGCGGTCGGCAAAAACAAGAAAAAAACAGGAGAAAAATAACGATTTAAATACTGTTTCTGTAGTGCGGGCGATTCTGCCCGCCATTACACTCAATGTAATTTTGACAATACGTGGTTTTCGCTTTAGGCGCTGACCACGGAACGTAACCCCAGTGTAAGATGAGACAGACCTGTACTCCTTCTTTCACTTTCCACACAGACTAAATTCTTATGGTGCTGCTTAGCTTCTCATGTCAGCTTTATCTTTTTTAAAATCTGACCTTATTATCTGTGTTGTATCAACTTATTTGCCAGAGATTTAAATCCTGGCAAGCAAATCCATTAGACTTGTCTGAAACAGCAGTTTTGCCATAAGACTTGTACTTGGGGAAAAATTATTTTAATACAACCTACCTATGGCTTTCCAGTGGCATGATGATTTAAACCCTGGTCATCTGATATAAATTACAATATAAAAGAAATATAGTAACTCAATGATATTTTATTAAGTATCCTAAGTTATTGTGACTAAAGAGAAGCAAATTTTGTCTCAGGTAGACAGCAAAGCAAGAGAAAAAAATGGTTTGGGGGAACGAACATACCATATGACACAGATGCTGTTTAATTGTGAATTCAACCCCATTCTTTGATATGGCCAAGTAAATTTTGCTCTACCCTTACGACTAGGGTCAGTTTTTCTGACATTGGTTTCCAAGTTGCATCCACAATATTGGCACATGCAATATGTAAATGTGCCTTTATGGGCAAAGCTACCTGTTTTACAGGTGGTGAGTGCAGGTGCAATCAGGTGTAAGTGAGGCTCCATCGTCTGGGAAAACTTAGGCCCTGATCCTGCAATTGGATCTGGACTTGGTAGACGTCAGTGGGCCAACCTATGTAGCCCTCAGTGAGAGGAGCAGTATTTCACACTGTTAAGAAAAAACATTTCTGTGAACTTTGACTTAACAGCATTTTAAACTCTTCCGGTAGATGAACCCATTTTGATAAAGTCTATACCTTTCAAACACAGAAATAGATACTCATGCAAACATTTTTACTGTAGTGCGAAATTTGCCCAGTAGTGTGGTAATATGGAGGGTCCACCAAAGATTACTGCACTGCTCTAGCCCGGCAAAGGGGCTTAGCCCAGACTGGCTGCTTTGTGAGGGCCTCTTCACTACCTGGGCATCACAATAATGTGTCCTGCAGGGCCGGAATAGGCTTGCACATATGGGAAATGTGCATGTAGGTCTGGGTGGGAATGGGCCATGGAATATGTGACTAAAAAGATCCAGCATTCCTGACACACCGCATAGAGGTGAAAAGTGGTAAGAGCTTCTCTGTTAGCCTGTTGTGATGGGGCAAGGCCAGATGGCTATAGGAAAGTAGTAAGAAACAGGTATGTCAGCCCCAGGCTAAACAAATCTCTGTTACCATTGTAACCAAATGGCAGTTGCTCCAGGTTAATCAAGACACCTGGGGCCAATTAAGAGCCTTCTAGAAAGCAGTGGAGATAGCTAGGTTGATTGGGACACCTGAAGCCAATCAAGGGTTGGATGGAACTAGTTAAAAGTCTCCCAGTTAATCAATTAGAGGTGTGTATCAGGAGCTATAGGAGGAAGCTGCGCTGCTGGAGAAACTGGGCAGTACAAACCCTATCAGGCACAAAGAAGGAGGGCCTGAGGTAAGGGTGAAGTAGATTGTGAGACAACAGAGACTGTGTGAGGGAGGGAGGTTGCTTCTTCCCACCTCTCTTGCTGGTTTATGATGAAAATGGCTCAGTAGGCTCTGACCCTTGCCTTTAGAGAGAGAAGGGCTACATGGAGAGTCACAGTGAGCCTCTGAGGCTAGCGTAATCTGCCTGGAAGCACGGGATCCACTGAGACAAGGTCGGAGCTTTGTCACACTATGTACTGTCAGAGTACCACAGAGGAGTTGTGTTGAAGCCCCACAGCCTGTCCACAGAAGGGTGGTGATATAGGTAATGGGGAAGATAATATTGCACTTGAATATAAGACTTGAAATAACCTACAAAACAGGCCAGTTTACTATTTTCTTCAGTGTGTTGCGGGTCATGGATAACAGCCTACTGGATTAGAGAACTGCCTTCAAGTTCCAACATGATGCTTAGGCAAGCCCTATGAAACAAAGTATTTCATCAAAATGCCATTAGTTGTATTGTCATGTAATGTTCTTGTATTGACCCTCCCATCATAGCAGATAACAAAGAAGTTGGTATATAAATGAGCTCTTTCCCTTGTATCCAGCCTGCTTCTTTTATCTGATGTATTGACTGCCAGCAAAAAAAGTATATTTTATTTAAAAAAGAGAACATCTTTCAAGCAACAAGTAAACTGTCACAGGATCTCAATGTATACCCCCACTCTTAACTGTTGTCCTCCAGGACCAGCAAGACATCATGTATCTAAAATACTCACTCCTCTTACCTATATCAATTTGTCCACTCAGCCAAGAGCACCTTCATTGCTCTACTAATAAAACTATGGAGATCAACAATGACCAAAGCAAGGAAAGTGTCAAAGACTAACCAAGCAGTCTTGAAGACAACTTTTTGATAGCAGTATCATAATGTCCTTACACTAAAAGATCAGGCTAAAATTGCGAAGATAAAATTTATTGGAAAAATACCATAGAAATTACTCCAGGACCATTTTGATACATTACACCAACTGTTTCCCCTACAAAGAAAGTTAGTATCTCATTAATTAAGGCAGACCACTGGCTTCACTGCATTCTAACTAAATGCAAAGCCTGTCTTTTCATCTTCACTCAATCAGTTCTACCCACTTGCTTATATACAACACATGTTAACTAATTGAGCTGTTTCTCCTACAGTCTGGATAGGAAGAGAGATTATTATTTCAATGTTTAAATATTTGGGAAGTACTATATCTATATCCGTGTGTGTGTATTTACGGTGAAAGTTAAGGATGGTATGTAAACACCAATGTAGATAGGCAGATATGGGATCTCAAAAGAACCAATACTGACTTCAGAGGGTGATACTGCTAGACTGGTATTTATGCTTCAGCGTCTGTGCTAACATTCCAACTTGCAGCAATGCTTCACTACACAGGAACATGACAGAAAAAGACTTAAACTCTGCAGCGTGTTTGGTGAAGATGCTCTATGCCGACGGGAGAGCATAAAAAAACCACCTCCGTGAGCGGCAGAAGCTATGTCAGCAGGAGAAGCTCTCCCACAAACATAGCACTGTGTCGGTGAGTGCTTATATCGGTGTAACTTACATCGCTCGGGGGGTGGTTTAGTCACACCCCCAAGCAACATAAATTATGCCAATGTAGACTGTAGTGTAGACAGAGCCTTAGTCTCTGATCCTGCAAACATTTATGCATGTGCTGAACTCCGTCCCTATGAATAGTTCCAGTTAAATGTTCTCAGATGGGTAAATTGCTCCTGGGCATAGGTGAGTGCAGAACTGGGGACTAGCGAGAACAGAAGCTGCTGGGTGTACACTGTTTTGTATCTTAGGCCTGGTCTACACTAGGAAATTAGGTCGGTATAACTATGTTGCTCAGGGCTGTGAAAAATCCACATCCCTGAGCGACACATTTAAACCGACCTAACCCCTGGTGTAGACAGCGCTAGGTCGCCGGGAGAATTCTCCCATTGACCTAGCTACTGTCTCTCAGGGAGGTGGAGTACTTACACTGATGGGAGAACCACTCTTGTTGGTGTACGTAGTGTCTTCACAGAAACCCTACAGCGGTGCAGCTGTGCTGCTGCAGCGTTTTAAGTGTAGGCAAGCCCTTAAACCTCATTGGGAGCCTTGGTGCTTGATGGCATGGAAAAAGAGAACAAGAGCTGGCATGATATGGCAAGTGCAAGGGATAAAAGGAAACCAATCAGTAAAAGCGGAGTAATGGCATACACTGATTCTGAGATTTAAAAATACGCACAAAGCTCTTGCTTTGGTCTAATTTTTATGAGTTAATCAAATGGAAACATTACATTTTACATAAACAAGCAGAGCAAATCCTCCATCTTCAGAAATGGAGCAAAAATCATTTTGTTCCAATTTCCTTTCCTTGTTTTGTACCAAAACAGTGATTGCTGGAGGAGAAAACACAAGGTTTGTAGCTTCTGTAGAATCTCCCTATTAAAAGCAGTAACTGGAATTTTAACCAGTAGCTACCTGTCACAGGGCTGGCCCTTTAAGGAACTCAGCTGCCCAGCCTACCTGTGACAGGCTCTACTGAAGGGAATGACCCAGCCCAGGTCCACCTGGAGATAGTTAACTGCCTACACACCTGGAAAGCAGTTAATAAAGAAATAAGTGCCTGGGCCTAATAAAAGGGCTAGGAGAGGTCAGTTGAGGGGAACCTTTGGAAGAGGAAGGATGCCCTGAAGGGGAGATGCTCCTAGGGAGTCTGAGCCAGGCAAAAACTGTCCAGGCAGGGAAACCTGGGAGAGACTCTGACCAAGCTGGGGAAGGATGGCAGAGCTCTCCAAACAGTGAAGAAGCCTGAGGCCTTACAGGAGAAGGAGCTGCTGAAGCCCAGAGGCTTTTGGTTTGGGACTTTGACGTTTCATCTGGGTAAGAGCCTCTAAACACTTGCAGAAGTGCTCCTTTCAGGAGACTTTCTTAAAGGGTGCAACTCTGCTGTAGAGTGTTTGTTTGGCTTCTCCTTGACTGGGCTGTTTAAGTGACCCCATTGTCTCCTCAGGAAGGAGTGGAAACTGAGGCAGACCATAGTGGAGCCACACTTCTCCATAACGGGCTGCTCAGGAAGTTATGGTGCCCCATCTGCATCACCCTTCAGTGAATTCTGTTGAGTATCACATTAGTGGCTTGCTTTAAGAAATGCCCTTCCAAAAGATAAAGGATGGTGTTAAAATTTGCTGTTTTAACTGACACCCCCCCCCCCCCCCCCCCCCCCCCCCCCCCCCCCCCCCCCCCCCCCCNTGCAGAAATTTTATTCAAGGATTTCCTGGTTAAAAGATTTAGACTTTTTAACTGGCCTTCTACAGCAGGGCACTGAATGAATGTGGTATATTTAAAATAAAATAGAAGCACAATTAAGTCAATATATACACTTCTAGCTCTCATGAATACAGTTTCTGCCCCAGACTTGAAGGATGGATACACATTGTTATGGTGTAGTCTTGTAGGTTGAAAAATGCATGGATATACAATTTTGGAGTGATGGCTGATACTCCAAAGAGTTTTTATTGGCTTAACTTTTGCCCTTCTATTAATGTGTGTAATGCCAACAGACCCTGGTCATCGTCCGCTGGGATCAAACCTGGGACCTCTGGAGCTTAATGCATGAGCCTCTACTGCACAAGCTAAAAGGTGTGTGTCTCTTAGCCAAGTCTGTAGCAGACTCATCAATCTCTAACTGCCACTAAAGTGGGATGGTGGGCCACACCAACCAGACATGGGTGATGTGCACAAAACGCTATATTAGCCTCAAAAGTGCTAGACCAGATCTGGGGTTTAAATTATTTTTTTCTGTAAAACTTGAAGTGAATCAGACAAAGCTTCATGCATTATAACAACCTAAACATAGGTGTTACGGTTCAGTGTAGTTCAAGAAGACTTCCAACTTTATTGAGTCTTCTGTGTTTGTTTTTTAGTTGCTCCAGAAAAGTAAAACTTAAACCAGCACCTCAATTTTGTTGTTCAAAGTCTAATTTTGAAAATTATTTACTTCTGAAATTGGCAAACTGATGGTGGAGATCTAAGCTTTCATAATATTCTATTTAAAAAAAAAAAAAAAAAGTCCCTAACTCTTTTCCTTATCTGCGTTTTCTGGGTCTCTTTTTCACGTTGTCTTCAATGAGAGCAGAGTGAGGTCAATCTCACCACTCTTGAAAATCCCACCCTGAATTCTCACTTACTTTTCAAGAATGTTTAAAAAAAAAACAAAAATCTAACAGGTGCTCAAATCACTGATCTGTGTCTAATAGTTTCATTTTAACAAGGACTCTTTTGTGTGGGATTTTCTGACTATAAGGCAGCGTTGGTTTCCTTGGTCTCCCATCTCCTTTTCCATCCTTTCAAGAGGGTGTGTGTGCACGTGTAATTCACTGGGCCCCCATTGTGGGCCGATCATGTCATCTCAACACTGGTATGCTGTCTTTAAAGCTGCTGGCCAAGCTGCCAATGTACTTAGGGTGACCAGATGTCCCATTTTATAGGGACAGTCCCGATTTTTGGGTCTTTTTCTTATATAGGCTCCTATTACCCCCCACCACCCTCCCGATTTTTCACATTTGCTGTCTGGTCACCCTAAATGTACTGTATGTACATATCTCAATAGTTCTTATTACTTGTCAGTTCCTTTGAGGCAGTATTGTTAAAACCCAAACTTTAGATGCCACTGCATGTGCGCATATGTGTCTACTGCTCATGGTCAATCAGAAGAACACGTATATTCTTTCATCAGTGCTGAAAATGTCTCAGTGAATGGTACTT
Source organism: Platysternon megacephalum (assembly GCA_003942145.1). Lineage (NCBI taxonomy): Eukaryota > Metazoa > Chordata > Testudines > Platysternidae > Platysternon > Platysternon megacephalum. The sequence continues at coordinate 2,397,516 of QXTE01000027.1, read as the reverse complement.
CTAACCAAACTTCTTAAACTTTGATTTTTGTGGAGGATTTTCACCTCAGTGACAAGATTGATCTTGTACTGAGTGAGGAATCTTCTGCTCTGGACCACGGTATTAAGGAATTACATTAAGCAGTGGTAGGTAACAAAGCTACCACAAGATGACTCTGTTTCAGAACTTTACTGTTCAAAGTGCTATGTTTCAGCTCCCTACTGAGAAGGGCAAACATGAATCAGCAGTGATCCTTTTCTATAATCCAGTGACTGGTTATATTGAGGGCTTGGGAGGCCATTACTGGCAGTTATCCCAAGTCTTTATGTAACTCTTCTGCCAGGTGGAGTCGGTAGCAACCAGGGCCGGGTTCAATATCTAGGGGTTCCTTTCAACAATACAACACAGAATTGGCTCGAGCCCGCACCCAGTAACCTGGGAAAATTACACACCACCCCTGAGTGCCTCTAAGAGGTAATACTTCTCCTCACAAGCACAGTGTCTGTGTATAGAAAAGAAACTCTTAATGAAAAGAGAGAAGTCACCTGACAATTAGGGAAAACGCAGGATTCAACTGTGAGCAAAACACCCACCCCACACTATATTGGGCAGGGAGGGAGGCAATGCTTTACATATCTCAATTGTCTCCAGAGGAATGAATGGCAGTTATGTTTTCACAATGATTTTGAGGCAGAAGGAATACATAGGGCCTTCATGGGAAACTGGGGATAAACTGTATGGGAGGGTGGTGGTGAAATTCAGGAACCTTGCATTAGGTGCATGGGGGAGAAGAGGAATTGAGCAACTTTATTTATTTGGTGGGTAAGAAATCTAGGTTATGGAGGAAAACACTGCTTCCTTCCTGCCTCTTGAGGGTGAGAATAAGAGTTACTAAATTTACATTGTACTACTGGATAATGGTGTTGAAGCTTGCTAGAGCAGTATTCACCTCTATGTGCAAACTGGCTAAAAATGGAGAACCCTCACATTAATTCTCCTTCTAGGGCTCCCAGTTTCCAAGTTAAGTGTAAAACCTACATTGAAGAAGTGCAGCCTTTTTCAAGCATACGCCTGAACGTTGGGATTTTCATTAAAAAGAAATAGGTGATTCAACCCAGACCAGTAAGGGGTTGTCATGGCCTTCCCTGCAACTCTGGGTGCCTTAGATGCTGTGGTGCTCTGGCTCACAGCCCTGACACCAACAGCTCGCCTACAAGCATGTAGGTCATAGCCTGGCTTTCACGGCCCACTTATGTTTTGCAGTGTGGCCTCAATGCCCTTCTTAGTCTTGAATTTCCCCCAATCCATCAGCCTCTGTAGTGTCTAACTCTTTCTCCTGGAACACTCTCAGAAGTTAATTGCTCCTTTTAAGAGTCACTACCCTTGTTGGGTTATGTCCATCTTGTATGCTTTGTATAATTTCAGGAACCCATATTGGTTCCCAAAATGGAGTTTGTGCCCATGTGATCCAGCTGATCAAAATTTGTCTGCCTTTTATTTCTCCTCAGAAGTGGTAAACTTCTGGATAGAACTGGTTTTTCCACCTTTTCCACAGGGTTTCCCAGAAGGGGTTTTCTGCTCCTTCTACGGGGTTTCCCGGGCAAGGTTAGATAAGTCTGCCCTGAGCAATGCTCAGGGGCTGTCCATCCGAGTGACAGTAAGGGACTGTCGTGGGTCTGACTTGCACTTACCTACCCATCCTAGTGGTAGGAGGGCTACGGTTTTCACAGCTCTGCTTCCACTTGGACATGCATTTACCATCATCTGCAAGGAGAAGAGAAGGCAGACAGTGACATCCGATTTACCATCATCCATCTCCAGCTGCTGTCTCCTGACGTACCATCTACTCTTCTTCAGACCCAGAGGAACATCAAGGGACTCCCTGGAGCTCCTCTCCGATGGCTTTCAGCTAGCCAGAGGATTGAGGTCCCAGGCAATAATCGAAGGAAGTTTCTATTAAGGGGTTTACTTACCTGTTTATGGGGATTATTTTGGAGAATCACTGTATTGCATAATTTTTACTGTTTACTCCCTCCTTTCCTTTGCCCTATCCATTGTACACCAATTCTTCAATACACTTTATTTGTTTTTCACCTTATCCCAACTGACTCCTCGTTATTCGAGGTGGGAGGGACCCTCTCTGGGAAAATTAAACCTACCAGTTGACAGATGCTGGACAGGGAGGGTCGAATCTAAGGAAACAGGAAGCATAGGCCCACATATATTTCTTTGCCTTTCTGTCCTTTCCTCTAACACCCTGCAGTTCATTAATTTAACTGGTGTTTGATAAACACCCTTATTTCAATCACAGCACTGAGTTGGTTTTATAGGAAAAGTAAAACCGGTTTATTAAACCAAGTCCTAAATAGAAGAGATATCAAGTATAAGGAATAAAGACAAAGGGTTCCAAGTAAACAAAAGTAAAAGTATGCTGCTAAGACTAAAACTGAACTTCAGCAAGTTACAGTCTTTACCTATGCAGGTTATACACCTTAAACTTAGTTCCCAGAGATTTTAACCCCCTTGGCTGAAGGGCCTACCAGTCTGTGATTTCAAGAGCTCTGACCCCTTGAGTCCTCCAAATGAAGGAGGACTCACTTATATCACCCCAAAGTTCCTCGTCTCCGTTTCAAGAGCCAAGAAGGCTTCTTGCTGTTCTTCCCTTCCTGTGGACTTGATCTCCCTGCTGACTCATATGAAAATGGAGCTTCCATTGTTTTGATTCCACACTGTTTAATTTACAGTGGAGACAGGTAAATAGCTGCCTTCCCTCCTGTCAGGGAGAGAACCTGTTTCTCCCAGTGTTTGGTCACCGACTTTAAAGCATAATATCAGTAAGTACCTATAATTCCTCATATAGTGTGAATGCATACATTTCACAACATTATTAATCACCAGTATGTCAGAATTTCATGGAAAAACCTTATCTGATAGACTTCTATAATACAGTAATATTGTATAATATCAGTTGATTCAATTGTTTATCATCTGAGGTTCAGCCACCCCTACCCCCCAGTCTTTATCTGAGAATACATTTAAAAGGGTTTCTGGTCTATAAAGTTCCTTTTCTCCTGTTGGGAAGAGATGCCATGCATTTTAGTGAAGATGTCATGCTGGTTCCTCCCCTTGTTAGCTTTGTTTACATTTTATGTAAATGCATTCTCATGTGTCTCCACATTTACCTTGTTTAGTTGCTTTTAGGAATCTTAGTCAATAAAAACAACGAGGAGTCTGGTGGCACCTTAAATAAATCTGTTAGTCTTTGGGCATAAGCTTTTGTGGGTAAAAAAAACACTTCTTCAGATGCATGGAGTGACAATTACAGATACAGGCATAAATATATATTGGCATATGAAGAGAAGGGAGTTACCTTACAAGTGGGGAACCAATGCAGAAGGCCAATTCAGTGAGGGTGGATGTGGTCCACTCCCAATAATTGAGGAGGAGGTGTGAATACCAAGAGAGGGAAAATTGCTTTTGCAGTGAGCCAGCCACTCCCAATCCCTATTCAAGCCCAAATTGAAGGTGTTAAGTTTGCAAATTAATTGTAGTTTTGCAGTTTCTCTTTGAAGTCTGTTTTTGAAGTTTTGTTTTTGTTGAAGAATGGCTACTTTTAAATCTGTTGTTGAATGTCCAGGGAGATTGAAGTGTTCTCCTACTGGCTTTTGTATGTTAACATTTCCAATGTCTGATTTGTGTCCATTTATCCTTTTATGTAGAGACTGTCCGGTTTGGACAATGTACATGGCAGAGGGGCATTGCTGGCACATGATGGCATATATCACATTAGTAGATGTGCAGGTGAATGAGCCTCTGATGGTGTGGCTGGTGTGGTTGTGTCCTGTGATGGTGTCGCTAGAGTAGATATGGGGACAAAGAAGGCAATGGGGTTTGTTACAGGGATTGGTTCCTGGGTTAGTTTTTCTGTGGTGTGGTGTGTAGTTGCTGGTGAGTATTTGCTTCAGGTTGGAGGACAGGTTGTAGATTGTTGATGATGCGCTGGAGAGGTTTTAGCTGGGGGCTGTACATGATGGCCAGTGGTGTTCTGTTATTTTCTGTGTTGGGCCTGTCCTGTAGTAGGTGACTTCTGGATACCCGTCTCGCTCTGTCAATCTGTTTCCTCAGTTCTCCAGGTGGGTATTGTAGTTTTAAGAATGCTTGATAGAGATCTTGTAGGTGTTTGTCTCTGTCTGAGGGATTGGAGCAAATGCGGTTGTATCTTAGGGCTTGGCTGTAGACAATGGATCGTGTGATGTGTCCTGGATGGAAGCTGGAGGCATATAGGTAAGTATAGCGGTCAGTAGGTTTCTGGTATAAGGTGGTGGTTATGTGACCATCACTTATTTGCACTGTAGTGTCCAGGAATCTCTTGTGTGGACGGGTCCAGGCTGAGGTTGGTGGGGGGGTGGAATTGTTGAAATCCAGGTGGAATTCTTCAAGGGCCTCCTTCCCATGGGTCTATATGATGATGATGTCATCAGTGTAGCATAAGTAGAGGAGAGGCGCTAGGGGACGAGAGCTGAGGAAGCATTGTTCTAAGTCAGCCATAAAAATGTTGGCATACTGTGGGGCCATGCGGGTACCCATAGCAGTGCCACTGACTTGAAGGTATAAGTTGTCCCCAAATCTGAAATGGTTGTGGATGAGGACAAAATCACAAAGCTCAGCCAGCAGGTGTACCATGGCCTCATCAGGGATACTGTTCCTGACAGCTTGTAATCCATCCTTGCATGGAATATTGGTGTAAAGAGCTTCTACATCCATGGTGGCCAGGATGGTGTTTTCAGGAAGATCACCAATGCATTGTAGTTTCCTCAGGAAGTTGGTGGTGTCTCGAAGATAGCTAGGAGTGCTGGTAGTGTAGGGTCTGAGGAGAGAGTCCAAATAGCCTGATAATCCTGCTGTAAGAGTGCCAATGCCAACTTGAAGCAAATACTCACCAGCAACTACATGGTTACTGCTTAAGAAGGTGGACGCAATAAGATGACAGTAGCAGAGAGCATGGATTTTACTTCAAGTCACTGTACAACTGCACATGCAGTCTTTCTGTAACACAAAGAAGCTGATTTTAAGGGCTCAGTGCTATAGGGTTTCAGATTATTTTATAGCAGCAGGAAGCCACCAGCATGGCTGCTGAGCTTTGTTTCTTGTGATCAATAAATAAACGGAGAGGAGTGGGTGCTTCTGGCTTTTGGGCCATCAAGAACAATGTTAATTGTGATACAGCAGGGCCAGGGTGCAGTGGGAGAGTGCTAAAGGGGAGATATATAAGCTAATTAAGGCATGGCTCCCTGTTGACTAGGGAGGGTTGCTACAGGTTAATTGGAGCACCTGTAGTCAATTAAGGCCCTGTCAGGAACCTAATAAAAACCCCCTGCTTCAGGCAGTCAGGATGTGTGAGGAAGGAGAGAGGACTGGAGTTTGGAGGTGTGTTGTTGAGACTTGAGAGACCAGAGAACCGGAGGATGGGAGACTCCCTCCCCCAGCATCAAGGACCGAGGATGACCCTATCCAAGGGGGAAGAGGGTAAGACACCCGCAGGGGTTCAGAGGTGCTGGGGCTCAGAGTGAGGAGCAAACCCAGACCCCTCCCCTGTTTCCCTCCTCTGCCACCTTCCTGGGCCACTAGCGGGGCCCTTGGCGCCCTAAGAGCAGGGGCAAAGGGTGGCGTCTTAGCCCCTCGCCAAGAAAAGCGCGGGACCCACCATACTAACATCAGATGTTTTGTCACACGTGGTGTCAGGGGTAGGATTTCTGTGCTGTGAACATAACCCAGGGTGGGTCACGACCACCCTGCCCCAAGATGGAGGAGGTGGTGAAAGCACTGGTGCAAGCCACTGCCCCCCAGCAGGAGGCTACCCGGGTCCAGACAGCAGCCCAACAGGAGGCCATGCGGCTGCAGCAAGAGACCAATCGCCTGCTGATGACCCAGGCCACCCAAGATCGGGCCATGCTGCAAGAACTAGTGAACCAGGTGAAGGCCCTTACAGAGCTGGGACACGGACCAGTGGAGACCCAGAGATGGGCCCCAACATGAGTGGAAGCACCCCAAGAGACTGAGGAGAGACCAATCCAATAGAATCAGGCCAGATCGGTCCTGCACAAGAGTGTTTTGGGCAGGACCAAGCCTATGACCCTCTGTATGCGAACGTGAGGGAGGATGTAGTAGAGGTAAATGGCGTGCCAGTAGAAGGGAAAACCAAAGGCCCAGGGCCATACTATATAATCAGACACGATCTGTTGTACCAGGTAGTGCCAAAATGGGGGGGAAGTAGTAGAACAGCTCTTGGTACCATGGAAGCACACAAGGGCCGTATTAGTTAGCTCACAGTCACCTGTTTGGGGGACATTTAGGAGCAGATAAGACCCTGGATAGAGTCCTAAGAAGGTTCTACTGGCCGGGGGTATGGGCACAAGTCCAGCGCTATTGCACCTCCTGCCCAGAGTGCCAGCTGCATAGCCCCGGACCTCAGTTAAGGGCCCTGTTGGTACCCTTGCCTGTAATTGAAGTCCCTTTTGAAAGGATAGCCATGGATCTAGTGGGCCCACTAGAAAGATCAGCCCAGGGCCACCGAAGCATCCTCGTTATCCTGGACTATACTACACAGTACCTCGAAGCCATTCCTCTAAGAAACCCCACATCCAAGGTGATCGCAAAAGAACTTGTCCAGGTTTTTGCTAGGGTAGGCATCCCTTAGGAGATCCTGACAGGCCAAGGGACTCCCTTCATGTCAAGAGTAATGAAAGACTTAGGTACTCTGCTCCGCATCCAAGCCTTGCGGACCTCGGTCTGTCATCCCCAAACAGATGGTCTGGTTGAATGATTTAACCGCACTCTGAAGAGCATGATCCGAAAGGTGGTAACCCAAGACAGAAAAGACTGGGATACCCTCCTACAATACCTGATGTTTGCGATACGAGAAGTTCCCCAGGCATCTACTGGATTCTGCCCCTTCGAGCTACTATATGGACGCCACCCACGTGGCATACTAGACATCATGAAGGAGGAATGGGAGGAACAACCCAACCTGGGGAGGAACGTCATCACACACATGGCCCATATGAGAGAACAAATAGCCCAAGTGACCCCAGTAGTACAAAAGCATTTGGAGAAAGCACAAGAGGACCAGCGAACCTACTACAACCATCGGGCAAAAACATGGAAATTTCAACCAGGAGAACGGGTGCTGGTGTTGGTACCAACAACAGAAAGCAAGCTCCTGGCCAGCTGGTGTGGACTCTTTGAGATCATGGAAACCATTGGGGAGGTGAATTATAAGGTGAAGCAGCCAGACCACCAAAGGCCAGAGCAGATCTACCACGTCAACTAACACTGAAACCCTCGCTCGATTGGGAGACATGGTTGGCCGTCCTGCCAGCTCCACCCCAGGCAGATGGCCCACAAGTAGGGTGACCAGATGAGGGGAATAAAATATCGGGACGCATGGGGCGGGGGGGGGGGGGGGGGGGAAAAAAAAAAAAGCCGCGGGGGGCCCAGGCGGGGGGGGGGGGGGGAAGAAAAAAAAAATCTGCCTGCGGATATCTCTGTCCCGCGCCCCGACCAAAGCTCGGTCGGGACGCGGGACAGAGACCGAAATATCGGGACGGTCCCGATAAAATCGGGACGTCTGGTCACCCTACCCACAAGGGCAGGTAAGGATATCCCCTGGATTAGCCCCAGAACAACGAACAGATATAATCGAAATGATCCAGCGGAACCAAGACGTGTTCTCCACACAACCAGGCCGTACGACGCCACATCGTCACCTGTCCTGGAGCAAGGGTGACAATAAAACCATATTGCATACCAGAGGCAAAAAGAGAAGAAATTGGGGCAGAAGTAAGGAAGATGCTGGAACTTGGGGTGATTGAGGAATCCCACAGCCAGTGGTCCAGCCCTATTGTCTTGGTCCCCAAGCCTGACGGCACCCTGAGGTTTTGTAATGACTTCCGGAAGTTAAATGAGGTATCCCAACTCGATGCCTACCCGATACCACATATCAATGAGCTGGTGGATCAGTTAGGCAAGGCCCGATACTTAACCACCTTGGACTTGACAAAAGGCTACTGGCAGATCCCTCTGGCTGAGGACGCCAAGGAAAAAAACGCTTTCTCTACACCTGACGGCCTCTTCCAATATATCATCCTCCCGTTCTGGCTCCATGGTGCCCCCGTGACTTTCCAACGATTGATGGATAGATTACTTTGACCCCATGCCAAGTATGCTGCCGCCTATTTAGACGATGTGGTAATCCATAGCCCTGACTGGGAGAGACACCTTGGGAAAGTGGAAGCGGTACAGTAACTCCTCACTTAACGTTGTAGTTATGTTCCTGAAAAATGCAACTTTAAGCAAAACAATGTTAAGCGAATCCAATTTCCCCATAAGAATTAATGTAAATGAGGGGGTTAGGTTCCAGGGAATTTTTTTTCATCAGACAAAAGACTAATATATAAAGTTTTAAACCAACAATTTAATACTGGTACACAGTGATGATGATTGTGAAGCTTGGTTGAAGTGGAGGAGTCAGAGGGTGGGATATTTCCCTTACTGCTAAATGATGAACTAGCAATTGGCTGAGCCCTCAAGGGTTAACTCTCTCTCTCGCTACACAAGGCAGCAGGAATGGAGGGAGATATGTGCATTTCCCTTAAGTACACTGCCTTGTTAATTAGATCAGCCTTGTTAATTAGATCAGCTTGCTACTCATCCCAAATAGCCCAAACCCATGGTGTTGAGCGGGGGATATGTGATTCAGCAGGGACAGGGAGCAGTGGGAGAGTGCTAGAGTGGGGAGAGAGAAAACCTAGGCTAATTAAGGCGTGGCTCCCTGTAGACTAGGGAGGGTGGCTACAGATTAATTGGAGCACCTGCAGTCAATTAAGGCCCTGTCAGGAACCTAATAAAGCCCCCTGCTTCAGGCAGTCAGGGTGTGCAAGGAAAAAGAGAGGGCTGGAGTTTGGAGGTGTGTTGCTGAGACTTGAGACCAGAGAACCGGAGGAAGGGAGATCCTGCCCCAGCAGGGCGAGGAGACTCATCTGCTGACCGTCTTCATCTTCATCAGATGAAGCAGTGGCACTGGCACCTGATAATTTAAAAGTGTTCCAGGACCTTTTAACCCAGATCACTGAGACCATGGACATCGGTGAACCATGGGAAGTCCCATGAGCTCGTCAATATCCTGAGCTCATCAGCCCTAGATAGGGCTGCCCAAGGAGGTAATCTAGGTCTGCATCAAAAAGGGTATACTCGAGCCAGTGAAGGGACTTTGGGAAACCACAACCACTCTTCCTAGGGTGACCAGGTAGCGACTGTGAAAAAGTGAGACAGAGGGTGGGGGTAATAGGCGCCTATATAAGAGAGTCCCAAAAAATGGGACTGTCCCTTTAAAAACAGGACATCTGGTCACCCTAACTCATCCTCAGCTCTCATCCAAGAGGTTTGAAAAAAGGCCCTGTTTGCAAAAATATAATTTTTTTCATATGGGAGAGTGGCTGCCTTTCTACCAAAACTCCCACAGGATAGTAGAGAGGAACTGAAAGATGTCATAAAGGTGGGCCAGATGGTCAAAAAAACTCCTTTTACAAGTGGCCATGGATACACTGGATGTGGTTGCCATGTTGCTGCCCACAGCCTTCATCATGAGACAGGCCTTGTGGCTTCAAGCGCTGGAATCCCTAGAAAAGAGCAACACACTATAGAGGACCTGCCATTGGGAGAGCAGGAGCTCTTCAGCAGGCAAACAGATGAAGCGTTCCTCTCTCAAAGATTCTAAGGTCACACAGCAATCACTGAGGATTTACACACCATGGCCCTACCCATACAAATACCAGCCCCAACATAGGAAGAAAGCTCCCTTCTAGCACCAGATTTAACAACTGGAGCACTCTCAGAAAAAGACCCAGTACTCTGGGAAGCGACAATCATCCTCCTCTGTTGCAAAAATGGCACCCTCTCAGAGGCAGCAGTTTTGATGGGAATGTTGGGAGCCACACCAGAGCAAACCTAGGCCTTCCCAACATCTTTTGGAAGCTGCCTTGCACTCTTTCACTGGGCTTGGTCTACAATCACAGCCAACAAATGGGCACTGCACATCCCCCATGGCTACCCCATCCATTTCCGCTCCTTTCCCCTTATCAAACCTCCCCTTTCCCATCCCTCTTCATGGACCCTTCTTACAAGAGCTACTGCCAACATAGGTGGCCTCATTGCTTTAGCTAGGAGCCATAGAAAATTACTGGAGGAGTACAAGAGAAGAGGCTTCCATTTCCAATAGTTCCTTATTCTGAAGAAAAAAGGGGGTCTCTCTTCTATCCTAGACCTGAGGAGAGTCAATTACATAGGCTGCCTTAGAATCAGGATGGCAATGCTTGCTCCATCATTCAGGCCCAGCGACAGCAATTCCGGACCCCAAGGCCATCCCTAGGAGGATGCGGAGCCCGGGTCTGAAGTGACGAATCAGTCTCTTCTGGGACCGACTGCGCTGGCCAATTGCGCCGGCCAATGGGACCCCCCCAAAGCACAGGGCCCGGAGTGGTCGAACGCGCCTAGGAGTCCTGTGGCACACCCAGGCAATTTAAAAGGGTCTGTGGCTCCTGGACCGTTTTAAATCTCCTGGGCCCCCCTCCCATCGGCGGGCCTGCCATCATTCCATCTCTTCAAGCTCAAGACTGGTTTGTGGGCCTCAACTTAGAGGCTGCATACTTCCACATAACCATCCACCTGTCCCACATGAAGTACCTGAGATTCACAATAATTCAACCAATATCAATAGAAGGTATTGCCTTTCAGATTTTCCATAGCACCAAGGCTCTTCACAAAATACCTACCCAAGGTGGTGACACATCTGAAGATAATTGCATCCACATCTACCTTATCTCTAGAGAATTCAGTACTTCAGTGTTGATGTGCCAAGTGAGGCCCCTCTATGTCTATGCTGGGCTCTGAAGTTTATCATATGAAGTAAAGGACAGTAGTCACTCCAGAGAGAGGGGTTGCTGCAGGAAGAGGGAGATTGCAGGATCACCAGGATTTGTCAGTGTGGAAGCCATATAAAATTGTCATTGGCTATGCATGCCTCCTATTTGAACGTTTACCTTTTATTGGACCAACTTCTGTTGGTGAAAGAGACGAGAAACTCTTGAGCTACACCCATCTTTTCTTCAGGACTCAGTTGAGGTGTTTTCACATCACATGCCAGATTCAAAAACCAACCACACACAATGCATTCCTGAGTGTGGCCTCTGATTTTCATCAAAAAGTTTCTCTGAACACTGTAGGTGTGTGTGTGTGCGCGAGTGCGTGTGTGTTTAAAAAACAAAAAAAATCCCTACACAACAAATAAGCCAAACTCACCATTTGTCCACTAACAAATACTCCACTAAAGCCTTTTCTTGTTGTTTCTAGATGGATAATTCTGGATTCTTTCACTCTGTTATGGTAAAATCCATATTCTGTGTAAAATAATAATGTTAGATAAACAATTAGAGGAAAACCACTATTGTTTGGTGGTGCCTGGCAGAGAGCAAGACACATTGGTAAAAGTTAAACAAAACATTGAGGGCTTCCTGGGATTTTTAAATAACCATAACTGGATTATCTGGCCCTGTTTTGTTCTTGCATGTTTTCCAAGGAATACAGCGCTTTGTCATGATTTATGGGCAACTTCTCATCTCCATTATCTATGTTGCCAAGTTTTTCTTATTAGGAAATATGCTCAAAATTATGAAAAATGTTTGAAATCCTCCTTTATCTGGCATCCCTGCTTGGCAGTCTGCTCAGCACATCTGGGGATAGGGAAGGCAAAAGTGGCTTTAAGCCACAATCCTCAGGGTTGCTGGAGTTCACTCCTGCTTCTAGTGCAACATAGAGCAGCCCAGAGTTGCTCTTAATTATGTTGGCTTTTAACCCCCTATAGGCTTTTACACTAGCTGCAGATTGCTAGAGCTGGTAACTTGTGCCACAGTAGGAGGAGGACATAGTGTCACCCCAGCAATGCCAGTTGAAGATTTCCCCATAACAAAGGGAATCCTCAGGTGCCCATCTAGGGCAGCCTTAAGTCCACTGTTTACCAGCCTTTAACATAAGCCAGGATCTGGCCTTGAATGTTGCAAAGAGAAAACTAGTGATACTACTGAATAAACTCAAATCTTCACTGTCCCTTCCTCCTACCCTGAGAAAACCCATAAACACAGAAAACTCTGGTTAGAGATAAGAGGTGTTGAAGCATTGAGCATCATAGTAATTTTTCCTTTTCCAATTTCAACCACCAACTGAGTTAATGAGAACAGTTCAGAATAAAATAATGACAGAGTAGAGAGAAGAGTGAAGTAATGGCATTTAAATTAGAAATGAAATACACACCTTTATCAACCTAAAACTCTCTTTAACAGTGCTCCCTCTTATATTCGACTGTTTTTTGATTGTATAGGCCTCAAAATATATATTCATTACCTTCATGGCAAAATCATTTTTTTTAAAAAGCACAGTATCCATAATATTAGGTTCCTAGAATGTTTACTTAGAGTAAATAAATTTGATGAAATATTTATAAATGAAATTCAATACTCTTGACCAATGGAAAGCACATTTGTTAGAAGGAATGTCCTGTACCCTAGGTGTCTCATGCTGTCTATACGGCTAGAGAGAAGTCTCTATTATAAATGTTTATTTCTTACGAAATTTTAAAGAAGACACAGAACCCATGTACATTGACGTATGAGTGAGTCTCTGCTTCACATATGCTTTTGCTCCTTCTGCTTCACGTTAATTTTTGCTCCTCCTTCAGGGATTTTCTTGGAATGTGAATATCATAAATAGGACAAAGCAAATGCTTTGTCACCGGATTCCACCCCTGTGTCTTCTGAAAACATTTTTGTGAAGCCAGTCTTTTAAATGATGTTGGGTCCTTTTCCAGGGCTGAAATTAGCTGTAAAACTTCCATGACCAGAATGAATGCTTCACAGCTAATTCTCTGTGAATTGTATTGCCGATTTACCCTTGTATTTACCTCACAGAAGATACAGATAAACGTGCCCATGAGTAGAGCGGGTCAGAATTTTTTTTTGACACAACAGTTTTCATTAGAAAATGCTGATTTGTTGAAATCTAAACTTTTTGCAGGAATGCATCAGTTTTGACAAAAATTTTGCCAGGAAGGTATTTCTTGTCCAGGACAGAACTGAGAGAAAGTGTGTGTGTGTGTTTGAGAGAGAGAGGGAATCCACCCACTTGACTCCAGAATAGCCACATGGTTAGAACACTCATGTGGGAGACCCTGTGCTGGAATTTGAACCTAGGTTCCCCCCATCCCAGGTGAGTGCCCTAACTGCCTGCCTATTCTGGGGTGGGGTCTTGTTCTGATTGTCTCTGAAAAATGTATAAAGGTCTAGTTTTTGTTCTGCCCTCCCCCCTCCTATGGAACAGGAAAATGTTTAAATATCTTGAAAATTTTAGCAGGCTAGTTAACTGTGGTACAGTTTCTTAAGAAATAGTTCTTTTTGGCCTCATTTGCTGGAAAGGAGAAATGTCAGTGGGGATTTCATAGCTTTAGCATACTGACTTTTTCTATTTCTATAAAAATAGATCTACAATAACATATGATTTCTATATCCAGTTATGAATTTCTTAGGAAATTATGTAAACTTGTAAAGAGAAGGGCTGGAATCCAATTTCACAAAGCACCAGACTCCACTTCCAATGAAGAAACTCTTAGGAAACAGTAGTTTTAACAAACGCATGCGGAAAAAACTAAGCAACAACTGCAACATTTGGTTTTAGAGTAAGTCAGGAGATCTTGGAAGGGTTCTACATTAAATATGTGATCGTGGAAGGGTTCTACATTAAATATATCCAAATCCAGGTTTCCACTATATCAGAGTTGGCTTAAAATAAAAATAGACTGTAGGAATAATAATAGTACCCCCAAGTTTTTATGTAGCACTTACGGAAGTGTGCTTGACGTTCTAAAGTATGACCCCTTTTTCCCTTCCCACCCTTATTACAATTAAAAACTAGTTTGTGTTAGTCTGAATTTTTGGAAGCAATGTCTCCAGATTTTTTGGCCAGCAATATCTCTATCCACTACCTTCAGATCTTTATGTAAATATGTACGACCATCATATACCACTAGTCTCTCAGCACCAAACTGTCCTCACCAAACCCGGATTATCCTCTTAAATTGTTACTGACTCTGGTGACTCTCCCAGAACAAATTCAGATCTGCTTTACTCACACTCTGTATCATCAGCCTTTTGTGAATCCATAATGTAAACCTTTGTCTTTCTTTTTTACTGTTTCTACAAATAGGAGCTATTGTGTTTGTTGTCAAACAGTTGGAAAAGGTCTTAGGCTAAAAGTGTCATCTCTAAATGTAGTGGGCCATATTTATCCAGGACATAACTGAAGTAGATGGAGGTATGTCTGGATGAATTTAGCCTGATATATTTTGGTTCTGGCTTGTATTTTTAATACACAACTTGTAAGGCGATTAGATAAACTCCGTCCCAAACACATTTGTTATCAAACCAAATTGAGACTGAGCATGAGACTGTATCAAGTGTAGTGTGTTTTTCTGTGAAAACACTCAAGGGTGTGTTTCCCCACTAGCAATTAATTATTCCAGCCTATTCATGCTATCCCCTGCTATGGTCTCTGCTGCAGCTGTTATAGAAACCTAGTTCCAATGTAAGCTTCTGTTTTGCTTTGAATATGTGTCTGTGTGGATCCTACATGAGATGCACATGTGCCTCATCTGTGCAAAATCAGTCTTTGGAATGGCCATATCTAATAAGGCTGCTCATGTGGCCTGTGCCACCTCATGTTCCTGTGTGACGGCATAAAGAGCGGAGCAGCCACGACCCTCCCTCAGTTCTCTCTTACCCCTTGTGACTGTGAGATAGAATCCAGCAGTGTCTGACCTGCAGTTTCTTGAAGAATTTATTCTCCTAAAGATCTTTGATTCAGTTGGACTTAATAAAGATACTGATTAATTCAACAAATCCCCTATATAGTGGAGTCTGGTGCTTCATGCCAATTGCCATGTCTAATGGCGGACTCTAAGCCATGCAGATTTAAACCTTGTCCATCTTGTGACAGACTCATCCCACGCAAATTCAGCTCTCACTCTGTTATGGCTAGAGATAGGTTGTTTGGAGAGGGATCAGACTGAAGGAGAATTTGGGGCATAGTTGATGGATGCACCACTTTACATATCTGTCAACTTTTTCCTATGAAAGAGAGACAGGGACTAGCACAGACATGAGGCTGTATTACCAACTGTAGAGTATCTCCCATTAGTAGTAGCGGAGGATTCGTTGCCCATCTGGTCCTTTGCAGAGACAATGGACACTCTATTTCCTCAGTTGAGGGGCTGTAGCTGGGAATGGCCATCAATGATTGTATTGTAAAGGTACAAACTCCCTTAAATTCAAAGGTTATAGGAAAGATGTACACAAAAGCAATATGATTCAGAGATGATCTTACAGCTTTCTAAAGATAGGTGCTTTTTATCTTACATTGTAGATGGCTGGAAAGCTATTACATTCTAATAAGAAGAAATAACTCTCCATGGTTCTAGCATGAAAATAGGTTGACAGTTATCCCTATTCTCCTCACTGTTCCATAAATTGATTCATTGCTGGGGATCACAAGATAAAAATCTGGGTGTTTGCTGTCAAGTATACCTAGTATCGCTCCCATATTTATTTTTAAAGGAACATAAGAATTCCATTATTTTCAAAACTTGAAGATGCACTCAAGGTCTGGTCTTGCAAAGTGGTAAGAGCTCTTGAGGGACCATGTTCTGTCTCATTCTTCAGTTCAGTTGGGCTTTTTGCTGGTCGGTAAGAAGTGTGACATGAGCTCTTTGTGTAACACTTTTATTTCAGGTTTCAGAGTAATAGCCGTGTTAGTCTGTATCTGCAAAAAGGAATAGGAGNGAAAAAAAAACTTTTGTGGTAATAATCAGGATGGCCCATTTCAAACAATTGACAAGAAGGGGTGAGTAGCAGTAGGGGGAAAATTAGCATGGGGAAATAGTTTTTACTTTGTGTAATGACCCATCCACTCCCAGTCTTTATTCAAGCCTAATTTAATGGTGTCCAGTTTGCAAATTAATTCCAATTCTGTAGTTTCTCGTTGGAGTCTGGTTTTGAAGTTTTTTTGTTGGAGATTTGCGACTTTTAGGTCTGAAACTGAGTGACCAGGGAGGTTGAAGTGTTCTCCGACTGTTTTTTTTAATATTATAATTCTTGACATCTGATTTGTGTCCATTTATTCTTTTGCGTAGAGATTGTCCGGTTTGGCCAATGTACATGACAGAGGGGCATTGCTGGCACTCCTGCTGATAATATCCCACCTTAATTAATTAGTCTCATTACAGTTGGCATGGCAACACCCATTTTTTCATGTTCTCTGTGTAAATATATCTTCCTACTGTATTTTCCACTGCATGCATCCGATGAAGTGGGTTTTAGCCCACGAAAGCTTATGCCCAAATAAATTTGTCAGTCTCTAAGATGCCACAAGTACTCCTCCATTTTTTTGCCGATACAGACTAATACGGCTACCACTCTGAAACTTGTCAAATTTCTGTGTGGCTTAGTGTTGTGGCATGACATACTGTTTGAAATAAACGTTGTAAGCACGAGACTCCAAGGTGTTGACTTTGATATATCTGGAGCAATGGAACAACTGGACAAAGCAAAGTCATACCTACAGTCTTACCGGTCAGATGAGGGATTTCAAAACGTTCTGAAGAGTGCACAGAAGTTGGCAGAGGAACGTCACACTGAAGCTATTTTCCCACCCATTCAAGAATATAAGAGTCACCTAAGAGGAAGACGTTTTGATTACGAGGCATGGGATAATCCCATAAGAGACCCCAAACAACAATTCAAAGTTGAATTCTTTAACCAGGTGCTAGAGTGTGCAGTACAGTCAGTTGAAGAACCTTTCATGCAGCTCAAGGAACACAGCAGTATATTTGGGATGTTGTATGATATTCTAAAGCTCCTCACTGTACCTGAAAAAGACCTACACCAGCAATGCAGGGCACTAGAGACAGTGTTGACACATGATGACATGCACGATATTGATAGGTGATGAACTGAAAGCCCTTTCAAGATACATTTCAGCAGGATCAACTCCAAAGGCTGTTCAGGAATATATGTGCACAAATCAGATGACCACCCTCTTTCCAAATGCTTTTGTTGCTCTGTGCATACTTCTAACACTTCCTGTAATGGTTGCCAGTGGAGAACGCAGCTTCTCCAAGCTGAAGTTAATAAAAACACATCTATGCTCCACAATGACACAGGACAGGCTGGTCGGCCTTGCAACCATCTCAACAGAGCATGAGCTGGCCCAAACTGTGGACCTTCTGGAAGCAGTTCAAATCTTTGCAACCAAGAAGTGTTTACAATGCAGACAAGAAAAGTTACATTGCTGTTCAGGCATTTGAAAGTTAAGTGTTACTTAAAATTTTTGAACAAGGCATTTTAAGTTGTTAGTTCTCCATTAGTGAGGTAGGTAGCAGAGCAGTACCATGAGAGGAGGAGAACAGGAAGAAGGCAGAATTGAGACCTTTCAAAGTTTTGGCCCAAGCAAGGGGGCATGAGGGCATCATTTAAGCTCCCCGCCTCAGGTGCCAAAACGTTGTGGGCCGGCCCTGTTTGCGGGTATAAACTATGGTATGTAAAGATAGTAAGAAGGGGGTTTTGCTCCCTGTCATGCTTTTCCATACACACAGAAACCATGTAATTTCTGTTCTGCACAATACCATCTTGCTTTCAGTTCTTTTTTAATACACTATTCAAATAAATAAAGTGACTATTGCCCAGTTGTATCTTGAGAGTCAGTCAACTCAAACAAACAGCCACAGGACGCTGCCAGAATTGAGACACAAGGTAGAAACTTGATTGTTGATGAGACCTCCTGAGACAATGATTGAAGTTTCACCTCTTATGTGATAAACATCATCCCATAAAAGTCATATGATTTCAGTGAAGCGTGTGGACTTAATACCTCACATAATCCCGCAAAGACTTTTCCTCGAAATTCTTTGCACATCAGTTAGAATTAGGGAAAAACTGGATTCTATCCAAAGCTCTAACACATCCAATGTGGTGGTGGGTGAATCACTTAAATCAGAATTCTCAAGAGTGGACATTAATGGTATGTTCCTTGCTTTCTGGGCACTCAGCTAGAGACACACAAAGCCTGATTTTTTTCAGAGGTGCTAAGCATCTGTCCCTCCCAGTCTTACACTGGAAAATTTTAGTGTAAGTGACTTGCCCAACATCGCACATGAAGTCTGTAGCAGAGCCAGAGAGAGGTTTGCCTGAATCCCAGTTCAGTGCCTTAACACTACTGTTCTTTTTCTTGTAACCCTCTCATTCCCTTGCACACATCTTACAATTTCTGCACTGAGAGATGCAGGGGTCCAACAACTTATATCGGCTTACAAGGCAGGTTTGGGGGTGTGGGGGTGGGATTGGGACCCATTCTGGGCACCACCAAAAATTATACAAACCTGCCACCCCTGATCATAATGACATAGATGGGGCTACTTGTCTGAGTTAAGTAAGCAGGCTGTGATCCCTTATCACTTATGTAAGCAGTCAGGATGAGCTCTACCCTGACATCTGGTGGTGAATGAGTTGTGGAAAAGAACTTCAGGGGCTGATCTTGTTTGCATAGGCACACCCACCCCGCCTAGCATGAGCCCACAGCAGCCCAAATGGTCACTTTGGCTGCTGTGGGATCCCCAGTTTCTCTGTTATTGGGGCAGGAAGAATAAAGTGTTGTTACCCTGATTATGTTAATCAAGGACAGTGGAACTGTTTTGTGACAGAGGGACTCACCATCAACTAAATAGCACTCGCTAGACAAAGGACATGGGTTCCAAAACCTGGTGAATTGAGAGAGAGGCTGGGGATAGGTATTTGTGCCTGATGGTATGGGTACCTTTTGAGGGCCTGAGCCACCAATTGCTCCTCCTCTCTCTCTCTCTCCCCCCCCCCCTCCACTGTAGAATATCAGAGCTAATTTTGATTCTATTAGGAGTCTAGTTACAGGCTACTGAGCTGAATTCACTTTGGGCCAATGGTGCACCAGCACTGAGGCTCCCTTACTACAAGCTGAAATCACTAAAGAGCTAAAATTATTAAGAGCTGAAATCACTGAGTACTGTGTTAAGTAGGGGGGATGGGGGCTGAAGGTATATTGCTGAGTGGCTGATAGAGCAGCTGGTGGAGCAGAGCAGTTTGCGGGATGGCTGGTGGAGCGGAGCGGCTCGTGGGATGGCTGGTGGAGTGGAGTGGCTGGCGGAGCAGAGCGGCTGGCGGTGAAGGCTGCAGCAGAACCCCACGGAGAGGTGGGGCAGTCGGCCTTGGACCATGTAAGGTGCCCTTAACACCCCTGTGGGCCCCCCCCCCCCCCATTGCCACCTGCAGATAAACTTTTGAACTCTGGGGCTGCACTAACCAGGGACGGAGACTTTTGGGTTGTTGGACTTTTGGGTGATTTTTGGGTTGCTGGACCCAAGAGACCCAAGAGACTTTTGGGGTGTTGGACTTTTGGGACTTTGGGTGATTTTTTGGGTTGCTGGACTTAAGACCCTGAGGGGAAAAGGACACTGCCAAACTTACCTAGAGGGGAGGGTCTTTTGCTCATGGTTTGTGTTAGGAATCCTGTTTGTGGTGTTTCCCCAACATAATGCTGCACTGTTTCCCTTCTTTATTAAAAGGATTTTGCTACACTCAGACTCCGTGCTTGCGAGAGGGGAAGTATTGCCTCTTAGTGGTGCCCGGGGGGTGGTATGAAATTGTCCCAGGTCACTGGGTGGGGGCTTGAGCCGGTTTTGCATTGTGTTATTGACACGGAACCCCTAGATACTGAACCCGGCCCTTGTTGCTGCCAACTCAGACGGGCAGAAGGGTTACATTTATATTACATAGTGTTCTAAAAATTAAATTTCATATTAGTTAGTTATTCTGTGGTACAGTTTCTGAAGCAATAGTTTTTTGGCCTCAGTTGCTGGAAAGGAAATGTCAGTGGGGATTTCATATCTTTTGCATTCTGACTTTTTCTATTTCTATAAAAATAGATCTACAATAACATATGATTTCTGTATCCAGTTATGAATTTCTTAGAAAATTATGTAAGCTTGTAAAGAGAAGGGCTGGAATCCAATTACACAAAGATAATGAAGAATCTCTTAGGAAACAGTAGTTTTAGAAGGCATGCAGAAAAACCCAAGCAACAACTGCAGCATTTGGTTTTAGAGTAAATCAGGAGATAGGTAGTTGAGTGATACGTGGAAGGGTTCTACCTTAAATATATCCAAATCCAGGTTTCTGCTATATCAGTGTTGGCCTAAAATAAAAATAGACTGTAGGAATAATAATAGTATCCCCAAGTTTTTATGTAGCACTTACGGAAGTGTGCTTGACGTTCTAAAGTATGACCCCTTTTTCCCTTCTCACCCTTATTACAATTAAAAACTAGTTTGTGTTAGTCTGAATTTTTGGAAGCAATGTCTCCAGATTTTTTTGGCCACCAATATCTCTATCCACTACCTTTCCATCTTTATGTAAATATGTACGACCATCATATACCACCATTCTCTCTCAGCACCAAACTGTTCCTCACCCAACCCTAATTATCCTCTTAAATTGTTACTGACTCTGGTGATGCTCACAGAACAAATTCAGATCTGCTTTACTGACACTCTGTATCATAAGCCTTTTGTTTATCCATAATGTAAACCTTTTGTCTTTCTTTTTTACTGTTTCTACAAATAGGAGCTATTGTGTTTGTTGTCAAACAGTTGGAAAGGGTCTTAGGCTAAAAGTGTCATCTTTAAATGTAGTGGGCCATATTCATCCAGGACATAACTGAAGCACATGGAAGTATGTCTGGATGAATTTGGCCTGCTATATTTTGGTTCTGGCTTGTATTTGTAATACACAGCTTGTAAGGCGATTAGATAACAAATGTGTCTGGGACAGAGATTATCAAACTAAATTGAGACTGAGCATGAAATTGTATCAGGTGTAGAGTGTTTCCTGTGAAAACACTCAAGGGTGTATTTCCCCACTAGCAATGGATTATTCCATCCTACTCATGCTATCCCCTGCTATGGTCTCTGCTGCAGCTGTTAGTCTTAATCTTCATCAGATGAAGCAGTGGCACTGGCACCTGATAACTTAAGTGTTCCAGGACCTTTTGACCCAGATCACTGAGACCATGGACATTGGTGAACCAGGGGAAGTCCCATGAGCTCGTCAATATCCTGAGCTCATCAACCCTAGATAGGGCTGCCCAAACAGGCAATCTAGGACTGCATCAAAAAGGGCATACTTGAGCCAGTGAAGGGACTTTGGCAAACCACAGCCACTCTTCCTCTTCCTCAGCTCTCATCCAAGAGGTTTGAAAAAGCCCTGTTTGCAAAAATATATATTTTTTTCATATGGGAGAGAGTGGCTGCCTTTCTACCAAAACTCCCACAGGATAGTAGAGAGGAAATGAGAGATGTCATAAAGGTGGGCCAGATGATCAAAAAAATCCTTTTACAAGTGGCCATGGATGCACTGGATGTGGGTGCCATGTTGCTGGCCACAGCCATCATCATGAGACAGGCCTTCTGGCTTCAAGCGCTGGAATCCCTAGAACACACTATAGAGGACCTGCCATTGGGAGAGCAGGAGCTCTTCAGCAGGCAAACAGATGAAGCGTTCCTCTCTCAAAGGTTCTAAGGTCACACAGCAATCACTGAGGATTTACACACCATGGCCCTACCCATACAAATACCAGCCCCAACAGAGGAAGAGAGCTCCCTTCTAGCACCAGATTCAACAACTGGAGCACTCTCAGAAAAAGACCCAGTATTCCGGGAAGTGACGATCATCCTCCTCTCTTGCAAAAATGGCACTCTCTCAGAGGCAGCAGGTTTGATGGGAATGTTGGGAGCCACACAAGAGCAAACCTAGGACTTCCTAACGCCTTTTGGAAGCTGCCTTGCACTCTTTCATTGGGCTTGGTCTACAATCACAGCCAACAAATTGGCACTGCACATCCCCCATGGCTACCCCATCCATTTCCGCTCCTTTCCCCTTATCCAGCCCCCGCCTTTCCCATCCCTCTTCATGGATCATTCTTACAAGAGGTAGTGCCAACATAGGTGGCCTCATTGCTTTATCTAGGAGCCATAGAAAATTACTGGAGGAGTACAAAATAAACTCACTAGCAAATAGTTTGCTGTGGAGATAAAACAGCTGCTGTGGTCAGAAACATAAAAGCCTGGAAGTGATTGTACTCTAAGCATGAAATTGAGAACTTCTGCCTGTGCAGGGGAGTCAGGGAACACTGTTTCCTTCAACATTATAGCTTATGGGAAGTTCTGCTCTTCCCCTCATCCCCCAGTTCCTATTCCTGAAGTTGATACTTCATCAGCTGCCCTAGCAAAAGCTGCAGCATATAAATGAGCAATGTGTCAGAGGGCACTTTCATATAAGGAAAAGAAAGCTCAGTATCAGGTCCCAAAAAGCAGAACTACTGGTGCAATGGGTCACTTGTCACTGTAAGTCCATAGCTCTTGAGGCTTCAAAGGCTATTTTATATCGGTTCTTTTATCGTGCTCATCGCTATAGTATCTAAGTGCCTTCCAGTAGTGTATAGCACAACTTGACTAACCTCTGTGCCATGTTGTTTGTTTTCTCATTCTCTCCTCAGGGGTAGAGGTGTGTGCAGGGAGTGTCTTGTTTTGGTAGGGTTTGGTTTGTTTGTTTTAACATACATGTTGCTATGTGTTTGTTAGAGAAGGCAAGGGCAAAGATAAGGGTTTTGTGCTTGGAGCAGAAGTTTTGAGATCTGTGAGGTCCTTAGTTCCTGTGAGAGTTCATTCCACTGTCTCAGACCAGCCACTGAGAAAGTTCTGTCTCCTGCACAGATGAGCTTTACCCACAATGCACTTTAGTTATCTAAAGTGTGAGAGAGGTAGTTTTGCAGAATGAAAGTTAAATTTTGTCCTCTGTTTTATCTGTGTAGTTCACATTCGTTTAACTTTATGTGCATAAAAACTAAGAAAACACGTGAAAGTACATAAAACATGCACAAACAAGGTAGATGAACAAAATGTCATCCAAAAACCTCTCAAGTCTGTTTAGCCTTATCTATAAAGCAAATTGAGCATTTGTGTTGAGTTGTGCAATTCTTATAATTAATATAAACTTTGAGATATTTTCTCTAGTTCAAGTAATTGTGGGTGGTCTGAGCTATTGATAGCTTCACTCCTTCATGCAGAAGGGAAGGTAGGACTGTAAGAATGTCTCAGAGCTGCTATGTAAGAACCACCACCTGAATTCTGAAGTGGCTCCAGTGCCCTCTACCATTTACCTCCCATACATAAAGAGAGATCATATCAGCTTTGCTAAATTGTCACCAAAGTTTGCCAACCCCAAATAAAAATGACTAGCTCAGCCTGTTTGATCCAGAAAACTTTAGTGAGGATTTTGCAAGGCTGCATTTAGTCATCCATACTCTTCAGGTCACTGCTGCCTGGAGAGGAGAAAAGGGGAGGCAGGGGAAGTGCTGGCGGTTGTGGGAGACTTGCTGGCTGGTGGGGATATAGGAAGTAGAGGGGGAGAAGGTGCTGGAGCTGCCTCAGAATGCACAATGCTCCTCGTACAGGGTCTGATCCAAAGCCCACAGAAGCCAATGGAATGGGTCCACAGGCTGTGGATTAGGTTCCTATAGCAGTTCTGAGATCCTCGTACAGCCTGCCCACCTCCCAATTCTAGCTATGTTTTGAGAGTGTCTCAATATTTGGGTTGGCTAATGGTTCTGATGAATTTCTGATTTACAGAATTGCCAGCCTTCGTGGGTCAAAAGTCATGAGTCAAGCTCCAAAAATCATGAGGTTCTTTTTTAATTGTGTGTGTTGGCTTCCCAATATTGGAACAGTGGGAGTGTAGATCCTTACCCTGGAGAGTAGATAGGAGATTTTTGGGGAGGGAAGCAGAAGAGTTATGGCAGCATGATTTATTGTTTAAAATATAAAAGGAAAAATATCCAGTGTTTATTTTTAAGTATTTTTTTATTTTGTTTATTTAAATGTTCACAAATACAGTAAAAGCTTTGTTATCCGGCATGTTGGGGGAATAGAGGGTGCCGATTAGTCAAAAATTCCGGTTAACTAAGAGTTATAGTTACCAATGGAATACCAATTTTCAAAGAATTAGAATACAATAAAATGAATAAAGTATAAAATAGTATGCAGGTACTCACCAATCCAGTAGTAGTACAGCACTGCAGAGTGGTTGGTTTCTTGAAGCACTTAGATGTATATCGGTAAAGTTTTCTATACAGTAGGTTATCGTATGACACTACATATCACTATGGGCAGCGCATGGCGTACACCCAGATCACTAAAAATACACTTAACACTAAAACTATACTGAACATAATTTAATCTTTCTTTGGTGATTCAGAAGGCACTGCAGGATCTTGCAATGCCTCAGGATCATCATCAACATCAATTATCATTGTAGATGTAGAAGGTGTAGGAGGTTGAATTGAATCTGTAATGACCCTATGATCAGGGGCGGCTCTATGTATTTTGCCGCCCCAAGCACGGCAGTCAGGCAGCCTTCGGCGGCACGCCTGTGGGAGGTCCACTGGTCACACGGATTCGGTGGCGTTTCTGCGGGTGATCTGCCGGTCCCGCGCCTTCGGCGTACTCGCCGCCAAATTGCTGCCGAAGCTGCAGGACCGGCGGACCTCCCGCAGGCATGCCGCTGAAGGCTGCCTGACTGCTGCCCTCACAGCGACCGGCAGGTCGCCCACCACGGCTTGCCACCCCAGGCACGCGCTTGCTGCGCTGGTGCCTGGAGCCGCCCCTGCCTATGACACACCCTGGAAGCTGCTTTTTTGAATAAATCCCTGATATCAGCTTGCTTACTTGTCTTCTGCCTCTTTTGCATAAAAGCAGAGTGCAGAATGGTCAATTGCATAACCTCCTGGGCAGTATACTAGTCCCGGTTACTAGACTGAAGATTTGTATTAGTAGATATCAGAAATGCCGATTAATAGAGCTTTCTGGTTGATAAAGTGCCAGTTAATACAGCTTTTACTATATATGGTTTTTAAGCATTTTTTTTAATGTGTATTGATTTAAATTTTCAGTTGCAGAAAATCAGGGAGGAGGGTCAGACAATTATTTAATGACAGTACATGTTAAAAAAATTAAAGCTTTATAACTGTTAAAATGCAATTTTTCAACACCATATGTCAAAATATACAAAGTAAATAACCTTAAATCAAACTCTAAGAAGTTCTCAAGCAGCATTTTTCTTACTTTGATTTTATTGTGCACGCGCACACACACACACACACACAAAATATTTCCACTGATAATCAAAATGCACAGATAGGCAATGTTGAACAACGGTTACCGATTAAAAAATCTCCTCTTTCCAAGCCTACATATCAGCTTAGGGCACATTCACTTTCAAGTAAACGTCTAGTTTTGACTTTTGTTATCTACTGTTGTCAACTAGTGTGTCATACTCTTCATCATAGATCTCCTCCTCCTCCTAAATTCCAGCTTAGGTTTGGGGCACCAGAAGTATCTTGTAGCAGGGCAGTGTAGCTTACACTGCTGCTGCCCTTAGTGAACCTGTTTTGTGAATAAATGACTTCAGTCTCCCAGGGCTGCCAATTCCATACCTTTCAATAGCACTCAATTTTAAAATGCCATGTATGGGATGCAACTGTAAAGTATACTGCATTATCTATCTATCTACCCACTTTTTAAATGGCCATTTCCTCATTCTATATGTGGGAAACTTTCTCTTTAAAATTATTATTAATAGAATACACAATAGATCATGGCTATCAGTTTCCGAGGAATTTCTGTCATCCAGCAGGATGTACTGTTGTTTGTATAAGTTACAAATAAAAGCTGGAAGAAAGCCGGAAAGTGCTTTCCAGCTAATTATCCCTTTGTGAGCAGTCCAAAAGATGAGTGATTCAGTTGGGAAGAAAATTCACTTGGTACATCATTAAGCCTGTGTTTCTGCATCTTTGCATCATTACTCCCTAAAGGGGGATGAGGGTCACCTCATTATCCTGGCAGCAAAAAGAACTTGTGATAAGAAGCATGGGAAGGGATTAATATAGTTAAATTAAGAAAACATCAGCACCCTTTCTAAAAGCTGCTGAGAAAAAAACCTTGCCCAAGGCTGCTACCCAGCCCTCAGCTGCAGAATTTACAGGAACGACTGATGCTCAAAGTGAAATCAGGTTAGTAAGAAACCCAGGAGAGTGATGAAGCCCTGAGCTTCACCCTCACAGCTGCTGCTGCTGCTGGCAGTGAACTGGACACTGAAGATCAACCTTCTTCACTGTGTGGGGCGGAGGGGGAGAGATTATTTCTGGTGGTTTGGAAGCCTTTGAAAGATACATATTTTAATTGTCATCATGGGAGGGCTTTTTTGGCAAACTACTCATAGAGTTGCTTTAAAAAGGGGTCCAGTCTTTCCTGAGCGACTTTGGAGGGTCTAAAGTTTTGAACTGAGAAACATCTTCCCTTTAATGTGGTAAGTATCACAAGCTGTCTTCTGCATTACCAAGGAAAGCTACAAAATTACATTTAACTCTGTGGCAGGTTTCGCATTTAAATATACTGTTAGTCTTAAATTTTCACTCTGACATTTTGGTAATGTACAGATTTTTCTCTAAAATCTCTTGAACTTTGATTTGTATATAGATCTATAGTATAATCTAGTATAGTATAATATAGTATAATACTATAGATCTATAGTATAATCTTTTTCTCTCTGCCCCCTTATTTATATCATTATATATAGTCAATGTGTGTATAGATATTTAAGTTTAACTTTTTAATTCTGAATTTCCTGAATATGCAATGCTTGTTTTTAAGATAATTACAACGTTCTTGTAATGTTTTAGACTCTTAAATTACTGATACATTTGCACAACCCTAATGTCGATTAATGTTTTACTTTTTTTTTTGTCCACAACTATAGTAAAGGGGAAGGATGGTCCAATGGGTAGGGCACTAGCTTAGGATGTAGGAGACCCTGCTTCAATTCCCTTCTCTGCCTGTGTGACCTTGGGCAAGTCACTTAGCCCCTCTGTGTCTGACATCCCCATGTGTAAAACTGGAATGATAACACGTCCTCATAAGGGTATTGTGGGGATAAATACATTCAAGATGGTGATGTGCTTTGAGCTTTACAGATAAGAAGTGCTATATAAGAAATAGGCATTATTATTAACACTCCATAAGGCATCCACTGGATCCACTGGATACCGATAAGCCATATGTACCCCCTTAGTCATACTCTCACTCTTAGCACAAAAATCAACCTCTGCGATGGTAAGGTGGAATGGCGTTAGATGTATACGGACTGTATGAAAGTCAGATGTGCCAGTTTCTTGATACAAAAGTGTATGAGGTTGAAACTAAGATTTTGTGGCAGAGCACAAGTTTGCTAAAATTGGGGTACATATGGCTTTTCAGTATCTGCTAGAGCTGGAAGTGAAAGAGTTATTGATGATGTTGAAGGGTATGTGAGAGTGGCAATAAATGCCAGAGGCTTTTCCCTTCATATCTTATTTCAATGTTTCTAAAATTTTGGGTTAGTCTGATGTGTCCTGCTGCAATCTTAACTATGATGAAAGTTTCTGCTTGTGTTAATGTATTGTATATAAATCTATACATATACACACTGTACCTTTTGTATATTAAAAGATGCTGGTTTTATCAATCAGCCCCCTTTCCTCCATTGCATTATCCCCCCCTTCCATCCTTTGAAAATCTAATATCCCCAAGATAATTTCATTCTTATTCTGACCTGAATATTACACAAAACGCCAGCATTTATTATTTTTTAATATTTTACTTTTACAAATCAACTTAACATACAGATTATGAAGAATTCCCTAGGTTTGTCTTATTTATAATCACATATTTTTTCTATTTATGCTCAGACTTGAAGATATTGAGGCATGGTAGTAATTTATATTTGAGAAATTATTCCACTAGAACAGTGGTGGGCAACCTGCGGCCCACGGGCCGCACACGGCCCATCAGGGTAATCCGCTGGTGGGCCACGAGATAGTTTGTTTACACCAGGGGTAGGCAACCTTTCAGAAGTGGTGTGCCGAGTCTTCATTTATTCACTTTAATTTAAGGTTTCGCGTGCCGGTAATACATTTTAACGATTTTTAGACGGTCTCTCGCTATAAGTCTATATTATATAACTAAACTATTGTTGTATGTAAAGTAAACAAGGTTTTCAAAATGTTTAAGAAGCTTCATTTAAAATTAAATTAAAATGCTGATCTTTTAAAAGGCATGGGGCTGGCAGCTGGGACCCCAGACCTGGGGGGGAGGAGGGGGGCAGGGATGAGGGCTGGGGGTGGTGGTGGAGGTGCAGGGCAGAAGGCTGGGGGTGTGGGGGAGTTCAGGGGTACAGGGCAGAGGGCTGGGGGTTCAGGGGTGAGGGCTGGGGTGCTCGGGTTGTGGGGGTGCTCCCAGCCCCCTGCCCTGAGCGGCTCAGGGCAGGGGGCTGGAAGGGATATGCCTGTTCCACCCGCTTCCCCAAGGCCCCGTCCCTACCTCTTCTCTGTCTCCGGAGCAGCGAGCACGCTGCGGCTCGGCTCCGCCCCCCTTCCCCCGGCCATCAGCTGATTGTCGGGAGGGAGGAGGAGGGGCAGGAAAGCTCCAAGCTGGGGGAAGAAGCGGGGGAGGCGGGAGCTTGGCTGCCGCAGGTCCAAGCTTCTGCCTCCTGCCCCCGCAGGGGAGAGCGTTGGGGGGGGGGGGGCGAGTGGGGCTGGGACTGGCAGGCAGCGGCGTGCCACCGAAAATCGGCTCGCGTGCCATGTTTGGCACGCGTGCTGTAGGTTGCCGACCCCTGGTTTACACTGATGGTCTGCAGGCGCAGCTCCCAGTGGCTGCAGTTTGCCATTCCCGGCCAGTGGGAACTGCAGGCAGCCGTGCCTGCGGACAGTCAATGTAAACAAACTGTCTCGCAGCCTGCCAGCGAATTACCCTGACGGGCCGCAGGTTGCCCACCACTGCACTAGAAATATATGCATCTAAAGGAAGGATTTTTTAACCTCCTTTAGGAAATGGATATTTTAGCCTGATGACTTTAAAGGCAGGGATTACTAGGTTCCTCAAAACTACAATAAGACTTGATACTAAAAAGTGACAAGTGTGTTTTGCTTTTCACGTCTTGCTAGGTCAGTGGTTCTCCACCTTTCCAGACTACCGTATCCCTTTCAGGAGTCTGATTTGTTTTGCGTACTCCGCATTTCACCTCACTTTAAAACTACTTGCTTACAAAATCAGACATAAAAATACAAGTGTCTCAGCACACTATTACTGAAATTTTAGTTTATACTGACTTTGCTAGTGTTTCTGTAGCCTGTTGTAAAACTAGGCAAATATCTAGATGAGATGATGTACCTCCTAGAAGACCTCTGTGTACCCCAGGGGTTGAAAACCACTGCACTAGGTGATCCCAAAATTGCCGTGTTTACAAAGAGCTAGACTTTGTCCAGGACTGCATAACCACTCAGGGGAACATAGGGTGACCAGACAGCAAGTGTGAAAAATCGGGACAGGGTGTGTGTGGGTAATAGGAGCCTATATAAGAAAATGACCGAAAAATTGGGCTGTCTCTATAAAATCAGGGCATCTGGTCACCCAAGGAGAACAGATCTCCCTTATGCCTCTGTCTGGATCTGGGCATGGAAGGGGAAAGTGATAATGTGCCTGGCTTGTTCTCCCAGAGTGAGATGTGTGTAGAGAGCAGAAAGAAAAACAGGCACGTTGGTGTGCCAGGCCAGGAGTATAATTTACCGGTGACTGTAGCTGAGTGGTAAAAAGCAGAATCCCCAGTAGTATTGTTCAAGCATTTTGAAATAGTATTAAATGTTTGCTATAACATTACATTGCCATCATCATTTAGTATAAAATGTAGTATTAGAAATTAATGATCAGCCCCCTTTCCTCCATTGCATTATCCCCCCTTCCCACTACCTGCCAGCAGCCCCTCCTTGGGTGTATTGCAAAGAATGGGCTCTGCAGGGGCTCACGGGGAGGGAGGTCCCATTCAGGAGAAGGAGGGACCCGTACTAGTGGAGGTGTTGCATACTTTTAAAGAAAATGCAAGAGTTTCCCAGAGGGGCAGTTTTCTTCCATCACCTTCCTTGTCTCCTCCACCCAGAGGCTTTTACTGCTCCAACTCCGCTTCCTGGAAACTTTTTCTACCCCTACCCTTCCATTGTCTTCCTGTTGAAAAAGCCTGCCATTACGTCTGCCCCCAAAACCTAGGTCACCAAAGGCAGGCCCCAGGCAAGGTGTACTATGTGAGACTGCATTGTTTGCACATTCCTAGGAGGAGCAGTTCTGCTCTCCTCCCGTGCAACTGCTTTCCCAGTAGGCATCTATGATTATAGTAACAGTTGCTTGAAACAGCATTTACTTCGACTTCCTGTTTTAACCCCTGTGGTGAATGGTTTGTTGGTTAGTTGGCTTGTTTATGTTTTGTTTCTTGTAGAGATGTTCATGCCTGGCCAATGACAGCCTGGTTCCTGCAGAAGGAACGTTGCCACGGGGTAGAGGGCTGCCAGAGAAGCAGCACCAAGAAGCCACCCCTCTGTGGGACGGGAAGCTTACTCTTCCCTGTAGTTCAGCAGACTCTATGGGGCTGAGAGGCAGCACCCTTCCCTTCTTGATGGCTCTCCCGATCCCTCCAAGTGAGGGGACAATTCAAAGGTAACCTCCTGAGTTGAAGTTGAAATTTATTGGCCCCCTCTCTCCCTTCACATGAGCATTTCTGGGGAGTGTACACTTTGGCTCTTTGAGTGTGTGACAGGCTCATTTCCTGATGTGACAGATACAAGTAAAGCCCTTGTCCTTATGGAATTATCATTCTGTTGGTTGGCTCTCCCTTTTACCTGTGAATTTTACTTAATTTCTCCTGCTTCTCCTTGTGGAAACCATCAACAACCAGCAGAGTTATGTTGTGGGGAGCAGAGCTTAGCACTCTGTAATGGAGATTGCTGCAGCACATTGGCTACTTCCATTATGGGGTAGAATATCTCTTTTGCCTGATGTGACCTTAAATTAAAATATTTTCAACAGCAGAATCCATATTTGTGCCATGTGGAACGTGCCCTTCTTAAGCCGGTCACACACTCCTTTTTTTAAGGAGCTCCATTAACTGTTTTATGAAGCATCTGCAGTACTATTTTAATACTGCAACAATGTTAAATCATAACTGTCCCAGAACCACAAAGCAGAAGTGACGGGAACGTATCCACCCAGGATGCTATTTTCTTGAATTCAGTACAATATTTTTTAACAGGAAAAGGCAGCGCATGGAGTTTGTTTTTCTTGGAGTTTTCCTGTAAAAAATATGAAACAGGCTTTGACTAGTCACTTCCATTTTCAAAGAAATCTGAGTAATGTTTGGCAACAAAATGTTAATTAAACAAGCCTTCACATCTGTCAAAGTATCACACTTTGAAATTCATGATCAGTTTACTCTACAGCAAGATGTTATGTATAGTTTCAAAATATGGGAAAAATAGGTCCACGCTTGATCCAGATGTGTGTACATATATATATAAAAACAAGAAGAACAATACTCAAGTGAGTATCACGGTTAGCAGCAAGTTCAGGTAAATAGAATTTAATTAGGGCTATCAAGCAATTAAAAAAACTAATCGCGATTAATCATGCAATTAATTGCACTGTTAAACAATAATAGAATACCATTTATTTAAATATTTTAGGATGTTTTGTACATTTTAAAATATATTGATTTCAACGAGAACACAGAATACAAAGTGTACAGTGCTCCCTTTATATTTACTTTTGATTACAAGTATTTGCACTGTAAAAAACCCCAAAAGAAATAGTATTTTTCAAATCACCTAATACTAGTACTGTAGTCCGATCTCTTTATCATGAAAGTTGAACTTATAAATGTAGAATTATGTAAAAAGAAAACTGCATTCAGAAATAAAACAATGTAAAATCTTAGAGCCTGCAAGTCTACTCAGTCCTACTTCTTCTTCAGCCAATCGCACAGACAAACAAGTTTGTTTACATTTGCAGGAGATAATACTCCCCGGTTCTTGTTTACAATGTCACCTGAAAATGAGAACAGGTGTTCTCATGGCACTGCTGTAGCTGGCATCGCAAGATATTTAGGTGCCAGATGCGCTAAAGATTCATATATCCCTTCATGCTTCAGACCATTCCAGGGGACATGCATCCATGCTGATGATGGGTTTTGCTTGATAATGATCCAAAGCAGTGCAGGCTGATACATGTTCATTTTCATTTTCTGAGTCAGATGTCACCAGCAGAAGGTTGATTTTCTTTTTTGGTGGTTCGGGTTCTGTAGTTTCCGCATCGGAGTGCTGCTTTTTAGACTTCTGAAAGCATGCTCCACACCTCATCCCTCTCAGATGTTGGAAGGCACTTCAGATTCTTAAATCTTGGGTCGACTGCTGTAGCTATCTTTAGAAAACTCACATTGGTACCGTCTTTGCGTTTTGTCAAATCTGCAGTGAAAGTGTTCTTAAATCGAACAACATGTGCTGCGTCATCACCCAAGACTGCTATAACATGAAATATATGGCAGAATGCGGGTAAAACAGAACAGGAGACATACAATCCTCCCCCAAGGAGTTCAGTAACAAATTTAATTAACGCATTATTTTTTTTAAATGAGCGTCATAAGCATGTCCTCTGGAATGGTGGCCGAAGCATGAAGGGGCATATGAATGTTTAGCACATAAATACCTTGCAATGCCAGCTACAAAAGTGCCATGCAAATGCCTGTTCTCACTTTCTGGTGACATTGTAAATAAGAAGAGGGCAGCATTATTTCCTGTAAATGTAAACAAACTTGTTTGTCTTGGCGATTGGCTGAACAAGAAGTAGGACTGAGTGAACTTGTAGGCTCTGAAGTTTTACTTTTTGTTTTTGAGTGCAGTTATGTAACCAAAAAAAATCTACATTTGTAAATTGCACTTTCACGACAAAGAGATTGCACTTCATTACTTGTATGAGGTGAATTGAAAAATACAATTTCTTTTGTTTATCATTTTTACAGTGCAAATATTTATAATAAAAATAATATACAGGTCTGTCTCATCTTATGCTGGGGTTACGTTCCGCAGTCAGCGCGTAAAGTGAAAACCGCGTATAGTCAAAATTACATTGAGTGTAATGGCGGGCAGAATCGCCCGCACTACAGAAACAGTATTTAAATGGTTATTTTTCTCTTTTTTGGGTTTTTTTTCTTGTTTTTGCCGACCGCGTAAAGCTGAAATCGCACATGTTAAATGCGCCTAAGATGCGACAGACCTGTACACTTTGATTTCAATTACAACACAGAATATAATATTTATGAAAATGTAGAAAAACATCCAACATATTTAATAAATTTCAATTGGTATTCTATTGCTTAACAGTGTGATTAAAACTGATTCATCTTTTTAATTACTATTAATTTTTTTGAGTTAATCATGTGAGTTAACTGCGATTAATCGACAGCCCTAAATTTAATACAATGAAACCAATCCTGAATTTGTAAAATGTCTCACAAATCGCAAGATTGAAAAAAGTTATATCTAGCTTGCCTCCTATCCTAAAGCCTTTTCTTTTTATAAATGCAATCGGACAGTATTTGCATGTGCTGTGAAAATTTATATTGTCTGTCAAGCAATAGATTCTGTCTGTTTTCCATAAGATTAGTATTCCATTTGTTATATTTTTCTACAGCCAAACATAGTTTTCAAGCCAGTGACAGTGTGTACACCTCTACCTCAATATAACGCTGTCCTCAGGAGCCAAAAAATCTTACTGCGTTATAGGTGAAACCGCGTTATATTAAACTTGCTTTGATCCACCGGAGTGCGCAGCCCCGCCCCCCGGAGCACTGCTTTACCGCGTTATATCCAAATTCGTGTTATATC
Source organism: Platysternon megacephalum (assembly GCA_003942145.1). Classification (NCBI taxonomy): domain Eukaryota; kingdom Metazoa; phylum Chordata; order Testudines; family Platysternidae; genus Platysternon; species Platysternon megacephalum. Next base: position 2,363,505 of record QXTE01000027.1, on the reverse strand, counting down.
GGGTCGCGTTATATCGAGGTAGAGGTGTAATTGGACTACATTTTTTTTCAAGTGTTACTTGCGACTGTTCTGATTATTTAAAGAAAGATAAAGTCAGAAAACAAAGCGTGGACTCTAAACTGTGCTGGATAGTGTCGTTTTGATTGATCTTCATAGAAATTGGCTTTGTCACACAGATTCCAAAGATTCCAAGCCTGAATTCATCTCTACGATACTGATGCAGCGCCCTGCAATGGGACTAAGAAGGGAGGCAATGGGATTCCTCTTCCCTGGGGCTTCAAAGAGCTGGTTAGTCCCCCTGTACAGTTTAGGGAAGCCTTTAGCATTGGCTTAAATTGAACTCAGCTGACCATGGTCCGTATGGGTCTTCCGGCAGCTAGGAAATAGCTGTCAATAGGACTGCTTCTGCCACACCTCCACCCACCCCCAAAATGCCCTGGTACACTCCCTGTGCGGGGGACTCACGTAACAGGGATGGGGGCATGCAGAGCTTGCTGAACCAACTCTCTGACTGTCAGAGAGGCTCCTTGGACACAGGATATTCTTTGAGGGTCATTACAGATGTTTTGCTTAGAGATATGTGGCCACAGGAGCAACTGTTCATTCTGTCATTGCCTCAGTCTGTTGGCCATTTGGCAGGGTTCCTTCTGCTTGTACTGCCCTGCTCCTCATCTTGAGGCTGCCTGCTGGGTCCCATTCTCCAATGGGCGGGAAGGACAAGGATTTGTGTTAGGGCTGTTAAGTGTGCGGCAGTTGCAGATATAGATCAGAGTAGAGTTTTTTGAGTGTGCAAACACCCATAATGCAATTTCCCTTTACAGATCAGTTTATTCTATGGACTCAGTTCTGATTTTAAAGATGCAAGGTCACACATCACTGACAGCAGGGCCAGCCTTATGCGGTTTGTCCCGCTCCCTCCACTATCCTCCACTGGAGTGGAGGAACTTGAAGGGTGCAGACTGACATTCGATTCCAGTGCTTGTGGAAAGGAGGTGGGAGATGCAGATCGTCCATGCAAGGAATCTGCACCAACTGTATTTCCCAGCACCCCAGGAGCTCCCTGCATCACAAGGCAGGGAGCTTTTCTGCTAGGGATGGTGGTTCCAAAACAAAGCAGATTCACTGGGTAATATTCCCTGTGAGAGTGGCTGCAACTGGTGTACAGGTGATGTAGCTTTTAGTCTGCAGTAGTTGCTGCAAAGTGGTTCATAACCCATCTATGATCTGGGCAGAGGATTCCATCTCCCATATGCTTCCTCTAGAGGGTAGTCCATTTACTCCCAACTGTGCAGTGGGTCCAGGATTTGGACGTATGTGGAGATTGTCATAGTAAGTGTAGCCACAGCCCTTACAAAGCAGACATTGATTAATACAGGAATAAGCTAGAAACAAAACAAGTTGGCTTCCATCTGTTGTGGGACCAGAGACTGCACCCTTGCTGGGACTTTCTGTATAGCACAGAGACATCTAGTGGCCAAATAACATACCTACAAGTAAATATCACGACACAGAAGTTAGTACTTCCATAGACAAGTCACTCAGCAACAAGTTGTTATGGACTCACAGGACTCATGCTCTCTCGGCTCCGAATGGTCCCTGGGAGGAACCACTTTCAGTGTGACAGCCCTTCTTAGCACTCTCTCTTGGGGGGTTAAGCTAGGGTGACCATATGTCCCTATTTTATAGGGACAATCCCGATATTTGGGGCTTTTTCTTCTATAGGCGCCTATTACCCCCCCCCCCCCCACTCCCGTCCTGATTTTTCACACTTGCTGTCTGGTCACCCTAGGTTAAGCTGTAGGCTCCACCGCCTCCTGGGCCCGCACCTCGCTGAGCCTTCAGCACGCCTGTCTCTTGCCATGGGCCCCCTCAGGGAGTCCACTCGCTCTGGATCCCCGGGGCCTCCACATCCAGAGGGAATAATGCAACCCCGATCTCTAGACTGCAGTGAGACTCAGCCAGCGTAAAACAGAAGGGTTTATTGAGCGTCTGTAAAAAGCGTAAGAGGCTCTCAGGGCTCTTGGGCCTAACATCCCTCAGCAAAGTATATCTAGGTCTCATGTCACAATGGCATGCAGAGAGCCATTTCATTGTACAGCTACCACTCTAAATCCTTATTCTCCTTTAGCTGTTTTTTATTTGTTTAAATATTATGTTTTAATAGCTATACACAAGGGGCACATAAACCCCCCTGTAAAACATGAACTCTTAGAGTTTCTTTATATTAAATCTGAAATGCAGAGAAATATGTAGTTGGAAGGGACAGTGGTAGCATTTTAAGCTGCCTTTCATCATTGCAGAGCGCCTGATGTGCAATAATACTCATTATTATTTGTAGTGATCTTTAGTATTGCAGTGGTATTCAATTACATTATAAGGCAATGTCCAAATCTTGGCAGGCCAACAGGTTCTCTCTAGGGCCAAAGGGCTCTTCAGGGTTTGCTCTCAAGTAAAAGTACAGCAATTACTGATTCCGTATGAGGAGAGATTAATAAGACTGGGACTTTTCAGCTTGGAAAAGAGACGGCTAAGGGGAGATATGATTGAGGTCTCTAAAATCATGACTGGTGTAGAGAAAGTAGATAAGGAAGTGTTGTTTACTACTTCTCATAACACAAGAACTAGGGGTCACCAAATGAAGTGAATAGGCAGCAGGTTTAAAACAAATAAAAGGAAGTATTTCTTCACACAACACACAGTCAACCTGTGGAACTCCTTGCCAGAGGATGTTGTGAAGGCCAAGACCATAACAGGGTTAAAAAAAGACCTAGATAAATGCATGGAGGATAGGTCCAGCAATGACTGTTAGCCAGGATGGCCAGGGATGGTGTCCCTGGCCTCCATTTGCCAGAAGCTGGGAATGGGCAATGGGGAATGGATCACTTGATGATTACCTGTTCTGTTCATTCCCTCTGGGGCATCTGGCACTGGCCACTGTCGGCAGACAGGATACTGGGCTAGCTGGACCTTTGGTCTAACCCAGTGGGGCCATTCTTATGTTCTTATGCTTTATGTTGCACAGGCACCTGATTAAGCGCCTGATTGAAAGTGTACCCCTTTAAATTGAAATGTATCAACACAGCCTAGCTCCAGTGTGTTTAAATGGAAATGAAAAAGATTCTAAATGAAATACACGTGAAGTCCATTTATCCAAATGACTCTGGGGATGTCTGATAACTTTGGCCATTGGGATTAAGGGAAATGATATTTTTAGCTGTAGTTTCACAGTGAAATTTCATTCAGTCACTGACCATGATGACAGACTGCGGTGGGAGTCGAAGTTCTGTACACAGCTGAAGTGGAAATGTTTGATACTCGCTCAAATAACCAAAAATCCCGATGATCTGAATCAGCGGTGTGTCCCCCATGCTCATTCGGGTAATTAGGATTTTCAGTTCCCGAGGGTGGTGGGCGGGGGGGGGGAGAGAGACAGGGAGTAGTTGCAGGAGACAGGAGCCTCCTTAGTACTCCTTGAGTGAGGGGAGCTGGGAAGAAGATGGAGGCAGTACAGGCCCAGGGAAGCAGGTTATGATGCCTCCCCAGAGCCTGTCTTGTCCCTGCCTCCTCCTGCCTGTGCCCAGCTCCTGCTCCCAGCTGGGGGCTCTGCTGCAAGGTTGTCCCCATGACTCATCTCTGACTCTGGGTCTACCCTGTGCTCCTGGGAGCTCCGACCACCGTGCTCCCCTGGTCGGCCCTGGCTGCCGTGTGCCTGTGCTGAGCCATCTCTGAGCGCCCCCAGTCTCCCCCATCAGGGCCTGGCACTTGCCGGCTCAGAGGATGCACTGCAGCTGGGGAGGGAAAGGGGCCAGAGCCATGAATGAGGGTCTTTTGTTTGGCCCACCAGGCACCAGCTGTTCCTTCCTGCTCCCCACTGGTGGCTCTGCTCTAAAGGCAGCTCCATGACCCGGCTCAAGCACGCCCCGGGCTTCCAGCAGCCCTGGCCCTTACATTCCCCTGCCAGGCGGCCCCTTTCCCTCCCAGGCTGCAGAGTGTCCTCCAAACCAGCAGGTGCTGGGCCCGGGCAGGGCACTCGGGGGCAGGTCAGCATGGGGACGCTGCAGCTGGACTGGGCAGCGGCTGGAGCTGCTGGGAGCCCGCTGTCCAGGGCAGAGCTGCAGCCAGGTAGTGGGGGTGTCCTTACAGTAGAGCTCCCAGCAGGGAGCAGGATGGAACAGCTGATGCCCAGTGGGCCAGCGGGAAGGCTCTCATGGGCCTGATCTGGCCCCAGGCAGGCCACCGATTGAAGAACACTGCAATATTTCCTAATGACCCTCATCAAGGGTTAGGGCCCCATTGTACTAGGCACTGTCCCTACCCCAGAGAGGTTGCAATCTAGCAGTTAGAAAGTACGGGACAGGCGAATAAACTGACAAATGGGAGGGACAGTGAGAGAAGGAAAAACTAACAGTAGAGCCAGGGCCGATGGGAGCTGCAGAGTCGGCGCTTGAGGAGGGGGCAGCGAGCGGAGCTTCTCTGATCCGCCCCTGCGCCGAGCGGGCGCGTGGACATGCTGGCCGCTTCCAGGAGCTGCGCAGAGCCAGGGCAGTCAGGGAGCCTGCCTTAGCCCTGCTGCGTCGCCAACCAGACTATTATGCCGACCAGAGCTGCCAGGGTCCTCTTTGACCGGGCGTTCCAGTTGAAAACCAGATGCCTGGTAATCCTAAACCAGGCACATTTGCATAACTCAGCGTGGTCTCAGTAACAGCTGGCTGCCAGTCTAATCAGTCCCAGATGGCAATGGTTTGTAGGCTTGTGTCTTTTTAAAAATAGGTTTCAAGGAGGAATCTCAGTGAGAATAAGGTGATGGCTTGTGAATGTTGTCAGAAGGTTCTTCCCCAGCACATGGGGTGGCATGGGAAAGAGCAGGAAGGTGCTTCTGTGACAAGCAGATAAATGAATGCTCAAGGGTATCACTGGCAGAGCGAACGTGAGGGTCAGGGCCACAATAAGAAACTAGATTTGAAAGGTAAGGGGCCGCTGATTCAGTGGAGAAGGGGAAGCCAGTGGAGGGGTACAAAGGGGAAATGATGTAATCAAAATCACCTTGGAAACATTTTAAATAGCTATGAAGCAGGAAGGTTGGAGGCATCAGTGCCACACAGGTGAGATTACAATAATTAATGTCTGATTTTATGGTGTAGCGGGGCGGTCACCGCGCTCCGGTTCAGAAAGGGTTAAAAGCCAGCCTTTGGAGAGGGCTGGGGCTAGGAGTCAATCAGGAAAAGGCTGGTAGGCAGCCAATCAGGGCCAGCCTGGGCCCTATAAAAGGGCTGCAGCCTTAGAGAGAGATGGATCTGGTGGCTGGATAGCGAAAAGGGTACCTTGGACAGCGCAGTGCTTGGGAGGGCAGCAGGAGGAGCTCCGGCCTGGCAATCCCCCAGGCAGAGGCCTTGCTGTCAGGGCTGGAGGAAGTATTAGGGCTGTGGGGAGGCAGCCAGGGAAGGAAGAGGCAGCAGGTCCAACCACCTGGTAGATGATGAGTGGCCACTTCAGACTGCAGTTTGCCCCTGAGGGAAGGGGCTAGATGAAGACTGGCAGTGGGTCACTGAGGCGAGGTGGGCTTAGGGGATTGGGGTTCTCTGGGGAGGACCCTGAGTGTGTGGGCACTGTTGAGGGGCAGTATCCAGGAGAAGGGGCACTACGGGCTGGGAGGGACGCAGCGCCTGAATTACAGTGGTGGAGATTGATAATGAAAAGACAAAAAGCGACAGCAGGAGGTGCTCTGACGCTGGGATGAGCTAATTCCTGAGGTACGCAGCAGGAGGTGCTGCGGCGGTGAGTGCATGTCGTGTTACACATGGATAAAGAAGCGACACAGAGTCCTGTGGCACCTTATAGACTAACAGACATATTGGAGCATAAGCTTTCGTGGGTGAATACCCACTTCGTCAGATAAAGAAGAACACAGTGTATCCTTTACCATTTTCCTGTTTCTTTATCTATATCGCTTTAGGTTCTTATAACAGCATATTGGGATTGGACTACATCTTTCCTAACCCTATAAGTTTCCTTATACTAGTGCATTATGCAGTCATGTTCCAGGGTCCTTGTGATATTTGATATATGGGATTTTTATTTTATTTTTTCCAGAATTAAAGCTTGGAACGTTCATTCATAATATGAAGATGCTGCTGACTTTGTTCCTCTTCCTTATTGGGAGTCAAACTTCAGTAACTCAGACGCCTGGTATTTCAGTATCCTTTGTATTCTGTTGTATTGTGTGATTTTTTTTTTTAATACAATATTTAGTCCCCAATTTTCCCAATAAAAATTGGGGTTGAAGCCTGAGACTCTTGGGTCAGGATCGCTATACCTTAGGAGACTTTGTATAATAGACTGAAACTATATTTGGACATTAGATTTACATATTAGGTTGATCAGTGCTATCGTAAACCTTGACAGACTTATATAGATTAGGGCCAAATTCAGAGGTGAAAATGCAGATAGCGTATAAATGAAGCCCACACATGGAATTTAGTTATTTTCAAGTGGGTACCTGGGATTTAATTACTCAGCGTGTGCAAAAGGAGGATCCAGTCCTGCTCCCTACTCACATGGGTTCTGTTGGGGTCACTGGGATTCTACATGTAAATTCTGCAGAACTGGGTCCTTGGTATAAATCCCAGACACATCGAGAGCTAAATTGTGTCATTGTATGTGGTGTAAGTTAGGGCAGAATTTGGCCGTGGAGGGGGCCAGATCAATGTGACTGATAGGGTAGGCGTGTTGCACAATTTAGGAAAGTTGTCAGTAGGAAAGTTGCTCAGGAGGAAAGTGAGGCCCAACGCTGCAAGATGATCTGAGAAAAACTGAGGGTTTTCAACTCCTATTGACTTCAATGGAGGTTAAGGATGATTAGCAACTTGCTGGAGGCAACCAGCACTTGTGACAGGCAGGTAACTAAGCACAGAGGAATCAAGGCAGAAAGAAAAAGCAACTTTTGCCACTTTGTGGCATACAACACAATGAGACTCTGAAGAGGGTTGCACACTTAGTCCACTATTGCCATAGGATTCCATATGGGAGAGACTATACATTCTCAGGAGTGTGACAGATGTCCTCTACTGTGGTGTAGGTGTAAATTAAAGTAGGAGGAAGGGTGCTTTATTTTAACCCTTCTGTTAGTCACTTAAGGCTGTCTGGATCACTGACATACCCTTGACATCTACTGTGTTAAGGTAAAATATGACTGTGCCAGTGAAGAGTACAGTAACTCCTTGCTTAACGTTGTAGTTATGTTCCTGAAAAATGCTACTTTAAGCGAAACGATGTTAAGTGAACCCAATTTCCCCATAAGAATTAATATACTTAAATATGAAATGTCATTCTAACAAACAAGGGTACTGAATATTTTAATTAATCCAGTTATTTTTTTTGATTCCCCAGCAGCATATGAGTCTTTGTCTGGGTTGTATAGTGGAATACAGATTTATTTAAAGCCCAAGTGACTCTACAAAAAAAATAAAATATATTCAACTCAAAAGCATTTGTACGACGAATGCAGCATAGAGTCAGGCTTCCTTTGCTCAGAATCTCTCTACACCTTGAACGTTGAACTAAAAAAACATTTTAACAGATCTGCATTTTTCTTTCCTGTCATTACCTGATTTCATCTGAAAATCTCTGCATGTGGTTCTCTTTTTCTTAATTTATTAGATTTGGCATTGCTGTTTATTGTATCAACTTGGCATCTGTCTAATGTACCTCATTTGAAGAAAACAATATGCTTAAAAAATAACATAAAATTAACCCTTGAGGGCTAGATGGAGACTGGTGTATTTATCAATGTGTCTGTAGTTCTTCCTCTGCATGAAAAATATTTTGAAACTGAAAATAATATTACATACTTTTTATTATTAATCAGCCCCCCGGGCCCAAAATATGTAATGGCTTTAAGTGTCTAACAGTATTTCATCAAGTTTTCCAGCCTGGAGCACATTGTACTATTTAGGAAAGTTGAGTGTTTTCACTGCATGCAAGGCATAACCTCATGGATCTGCCGAACAAACAAAGCAGTCTATTTTAGAAGACTGTTCCATGGATTGGCCAAGAAATAGACAATTAATATTGTGTTCTTTTCCCCTCTCTTCCCACTGCAGTTTGTAAGAGTGATTCTGTTGCTGATGTTGTGTTCATAGTAGATGAGGGTGTTTCAAAACCAGAATCTGAAGATATTAAAAATTTCCTGCAAAATACAGTCTCCTTTCTTGATGTGAAGAAGAACTGTATAAAGATTGGCCTAGTGACATATAGCAGTGAGCCACACGTGTTATCTTTATTGAGTGAAGAAACAAACAAAACTGCTATTCTGCAGAAAATACGGGGATTTTCTCCGAGGGAAGGGAAGGCCAACACCGGTGCTGCCATTAAAGCTACAAGGAAAAATGTCTTCAGTGTAAAATTTGGAAGCAGAAAGGCCCAAGGGATCGAGCAAATAGCCATTCTGATCACCCACAGACCCTCTGAGGACAACGTAAGTGAGGAAGCTCGTGATCTTCGGAGAGCTGGCGTGACTGTATTCACCATAGGCATTGAAAATGCTGACGACACCCAGTTAACCCAGATAGCATCATATCCTCAACAGCAATATGTTACTAAGCTGACGGCATTTTCTGACCTGCCAAAACAAGCCAGAACTTTACAAAAGAAACTCTTAAATCAAATTCAGGACAAGCTGTATGTCCAGTCTGAAAGAAGAGAACTACTTAAAGCAGGTAAACCTTTCCCCGTAATTGTATTTCTATCTTTTCTCTAGGTGGAAGATTTTTAAGTAGAGATGATCCTGAACCAAAACCTGGATCCAAAACCCCCTGAATTTTTGATCTAGTTCCAAACTTTAGCCTTTGAGGAAGTGCAGTTCCGAAGCTGAATCTGGATCCAAACTGTAGCTTGGACCCATCTCTTTAACATATTGACTGGTTCATGTTATTTTATTGAATTCATGCAAAGATCCTGCATCATGGTCTCCTAGTGGAGCAATTTATGTCTTTATGGAGTCCCTTGGTGTCAGTGGGACTCTGCATAGGTGTAAAGGAGGGTCCATGATAACAGAGCCCAGTACAGGATTGGTGCCTAAATTATTTTATTTTCATTGGTTTAGCAAGGCAGGCAGGCAGGCTTTTTTTCTTTTTAAAAGTAAATAGCTTTTTTTTAAACAGCAACATTAATGTGTATAGATGTTCAGGCTGCATTTCTGGTGTTTGCAGGCATGGTTCTGGACAGTTTTTATAGTCCAAGCAAAAACAGCCTGGACAAGCAAGTCTCACGTCCCCACAGAGTTTTGTCATCACTCGCCTGGTGGAAAAACAGAGGCTGCGTGCCTGGGGGTTCCCTTCATCCCCTCCCCACCCATGAAGAAGATAATTACAGATGCCTCTGAATGGGGTTAGGGAGCTCACTTGGATAAACATGTGGCTCAAGGCTCTTGGACCCAGGAAGAATCCAAGCTAAATATCAACCTCCTGACACTGTGGGCAGTGCATGAAGCCTGAAAAAGATTCCTACTACTCATCCGTACCCTGCATGTTCCAGTCACATCTAACATGGCTACAGTACACTATATCAAAAAACAGGAATAGGGAGGTCCACCCTCCTTTGCACAGAAGCAGACGGTCTCTGCAGTTGTTGGCCAGAAGAGTAGGTGAGCTTGGAGCCCTTAAGGTGGACTCCCCCACACTGTCTTCAATAAGGATAAGGTTCCTTTGAGGTTACACCCTATATTCATTCCAAATGTTCTCCCTGAATACCATTTAAATCAGGTCATATACCTAGCTATTTTCCACCCAAAATATTATGCTACCAGAAAAGACAGGGAGCACCATTCTCTGGATGTTTATTGAGCCTGAGCATTCTACCTGCAGACGACAGAACCCTTCAGGGAATCTCCTAATCTAGTTGTTCCCTTTGCTTCCCCTTTCATACATTTGACAATCTCCTCGTAGAGATTTTCTAAATGGATTTCAAGTTTCATCAAGCTTTGAGTTGATGGTAACCCCTCCCACACCAGGTGTACAGGTTACATCAGTGGCTTTGCTTCGTGGAGTTCCCCTTCTGGAGATCTGTAGAGTGGCAACATGGAGCTCTATGCACACTTTTACTAGGCATTATGCCCTAGAATGAGTTTCTTCAGTAGATGTATCCTTTCAGATTGCAGGATCACGCTGCCAAACACATCAGGCTTCCCTGCGCCCTCCTCATTGAGTACTGCTTGTGAGCCACCTTGAATGGAATACACATAGGGACCGTCATTTGAAGAAGAAATTCTGGTTACTTACCTTGCAGTAACTGGTGTTCTTCAAGATGTGTGGTCCCGATCTGTATTCACTTCCCACTCTCCTTCCTCTCTGCTTCTGATCCCTTCCTTGGGTTATTCATGGTAGAAAAGGAACTGGAGAGGTGGTCAGTCCATGTGGTCCCTTATGCCCTCGACTTGGAGCACAAGGAGGTGATGGGCAGAGATGCAGACCAAAAGACACTGCTGTTGAAAAATCTTCTGGTCTTAGGTGCATGGAGTGCATGCGTACCTCAAGTAGCATACAGATAGGGATCACATAACCTGAAGAACTCCAGTTATCATGAGGTAAGTAACCAGCATTTCTCAGTCATTGTTACTTTACATTGAGGTTACAGCCACTTTGCACCATGATAACCTCACTCTCCTGCAGATTTTATGCCGCTGTGGAACTCCACCTGGGTTTGTGTCATTGTATAAATACTGGTTGACTCTGGGTCCTAATTACATGTCTATATGCTTTGGTGCTTCTCTCAGTGTTTCTCTCTTTACATTTTGTTCTCGCACTAATGCTGTATACAATTTCTTTTTCCATGTAGGATGTGTGGACACAGAGGAAGCTGATATTTATGTGCTCATTGATGGCTCATCGAGCATTCATCCTGTTGCCTTCGGAGACATCAAAATTTTTTTGAAGGAAGTGATTAAGATGTTTAACATAGGGACGAATAAAGTTCGCTTTGGAGCTGTGCAGTACTCACATGTCAAAAGACTGGAGTTTGAACTTGATGAATACAGCAAAACAAATGATTTAGAGATGGCCATTGACAACATTAGGCAAATATATGGGGATTCCTATATTGGAGAAGCTTTGACTTTCATGCAGCCATTGTTTAAAAAGGCAAGGGAGCAGAGAGCTGGCAGGGTGCCTTGTTACCTCATTGTCCTAACAGATGGGGACTCAGGTGACAGTGTGAAGGAGCCTGCTGAGAGACTGAGGAGTGAGAAGGTTAATATTTATGCCATTGGTGTAAAAGGTGCAAATGAAGCACAGCTCCATGAGATTGCAGGGTCAAAGAGCAGGACTTTCTTTGTGCAAGAGTTTGACTCTTTGAAAAACATAAAAAATGAAATTGTTCAAGGGATCTGTTCTGGAGAAGGTAAGGGGAAATTTTGATTTTTGCCCTTTGAACTCAGAGCGCTAATTGAACACGGAGCCTCCTCTTATATAATAAACAATTTCAAGTTCAAAACATGATAAGCATATTACTCCAGCCTGAATAACTGAAATGTATGAATATACTTTGGGCACATGTTGAACTGAGATGGCTGTCTGCAAGCCAATTATAAATAGTGCAGTTTTCTTTCTTTCTTAAATCTATTATGTGTATGTTCAACATATTCTTTAAAAAAGCAAGGGTATTTTTATTTGGTTTCAATCAGAGCATCAAAGCACTGCTTTTCCTTCCTCCTTTTTTTCTCTGTAACAAACAAGATGACTTTTCAACTGAAGAGGGTAGTCCTACATCAAGTAGTGTGTTTTCCAACTTGTCATGTTGTGTTGCTATTGTCCCAGTGTAAATACCTGTGTCATGAATTGTTCGGGTGCCCACAGAGAACTAACCCTACTGTCAGGCTGCAGTCAGGCAGGGTGGCATTTAAGATCATTGCCTTTGTAAGACTGTGATGCTCAATAGCCTTCAACCCCACCACCACACGCACACAGAGTAAGAGGAACACAAATGCAAGCTACATTCTCTAGCAGTGAGCTATGTCAAGTTGGTGTTTGTGATTAACAGGTACATTATACACAGCTGTAAACCCCTGAATCTTTTGTGCCTGTATTGATTTGTGAACCACAGAATCTTTTTCTGTTCGGAAATGGAAGTGGCTCAGACAACAAACCACAAGCTATATCCCTCCTGTGTGTGTAAATGCATGTGCCTAGCAAACCTCTCCTTAGCAACCCTACTAAACTTACAGCAGTGCTGTCCAGTGTCATGCAACTCATGTGGCACTCACACAAGCAGCAGCCCCGTCATACCTGCGCTCAGCCCATCCGGATCATCATGCACCCAGTTAGGCTGCAGTGACAGCTCTGCAGTTGATTCTCCTGGAAGCTGCTGTGACACTCGGGTGGCCTCTCTGCCTCACTTCTAGCTGCTCCCCAGTAGATTCTAATGGAGGGGTCGGCAACCTGAAGCACGCATGCCAAAGGCGGCATGTGAGCTGATTTTTAGTGGCACTCTGCTGCCAGCTGGGGTCCCGGCCGCTGGTCCCGCTCAGCCCACCGCTGGCCTGGATGGACGGAACCCCGGGCCGACAGCAGGCTGAGCGGGGCCGGTGGCTGGGACCCCGCCTGGCAGGGGCCGGCGGACGGAACCCCAGACCAGCAGCAAGCTGAGTGGCTCAGCCCGCTGCCGGCCTGGGGTTCCATCTACTGCCCGCGCTGCCAGTCTGGGGTTCCGTCCGCCAGCCCCGCTCAGCCCACTGCCAATCTGGGTTTCTGACCGTTGGCCCCTGTAAATGTAAAATGTATTACTGGCATGCGAAACCTTAAATTACAGTAAATAAATGAAGACTTGCACACCACTTCTCAAAGGTTGCCGACCCCTATTCTAATGCATAGCAGCAACTGGAGGAGGGGGCAGTAACAGCATGTGAGAGAGGGCCCAATATTGGCCCCAGGCTCCCCGACCCAGCTATTCTCCAGAGAGCACCCATCCATCCATCCACCTACCTCATTATTCCCCCATTTACCCAGCACCACCAGAAATCTTAGCATCCACCCATCTATTCCAGACCATCCTGCCCCAGTTAAGTCTATTTACTTATTTTTAATATACAGCCTGGGTTATACTAATATAAATATGTTTTCTTCTGTAGCCTGCAAAGAAATGACAGCTGACATCATGTTTCTAGTGGACAGTTCTGGAAGCATAGGACAAGCTAACTTTTTGAAAATGAAAAACTTTATGAGAGAACTGGTGAACAAATCTGACATCAGCGCAGACCGAGTGCAGGTTGGGGTCGTCCAGTTCAGTGGCACAAACAAGGAAGAGTTCCAGCTTGACCAATACTCTTCAAAAAGTGACATTTTCAGTGCTATTGATAGAATGTCTCTTATAGGGGAAAATACACTAACAGGAAGCGCATTGACATTTGTGTCTGATTATTTCAAGCCTCCCAAAGGTGCACGTCCGGCTGTCAAAAAGTTTCTTATCCTGATTACAGATGGGGAAGCACAGGATGAAGTAAAAAGTCCAGCTAGAGCCCTACGTGATCAAGGTGTTATTATCTACTCTGTTGGGGTGTTTAATGCAAATAAACCTCAGCTGGAAGAGATTAGTGGGAAGCGTGAGCTGGTTTTTTACGTCGAGGAGTTTGATATTCTGAAGGACATAGAAGATGAGATCATCTTTGGAATATGCAGGCCTTATGAGGGTATGTAAGTACTGCAGTTTTCAATAACTCATGTCAATCTGTGTCTGTGTTGGAATTTCGCTCTGTCCAGATAGTTGACTATTGTAATAAAGTAAATAAACAGGCGTGCTTTCTCCTTGCAATGCCATCTTCTCTTGGAGATACCTACAGGGATGAGAAGTGTGCGAGAAAATGAAGGTAGAATTTGGCTCACGGTACCAGGAGGCCTGTCCTGCTAGTTGTCAAAGATGCTATATTCTCTCAAACAAATAATATAAATTTCATAATATTTTAAAAGTACAATATGTATGCTAATGTGTGTAAGAAAAGACTAAGAATCTGATTCTCACTTATACTAAGGCTCCTTTGTGGTGTTCTGGCAGTGTAAAACATCCTTGGGGACTGATTCTTGTTTACACTAATGGGCTAGTTCTGCCCTCATTTACAAGGGTGCAAATTCTACTGAAGTCAGAGAAATTGTACACACGTAAATGAAGGCAGAAACGGGCCCTATATAGGTTGNTTTCTTATCCTGATTACAGATGGGGAAGCACAGGATGAAGTAAAAAGTCCAGCTAGAGCCCTACGTGATCAAGGTGTTATTATCTACTCTGTTGGGGTGTTTAATGCAAATAAACCTCAGCTGGAAGAGATTAGTGGGAAGCGTGAGCTGGTTTTTTACGTCGAGGAGTTTGATATTCTGAAGGACATAGAAGATGAGATCATCTTTGGAATATGCAGGCCTTATGAGGGTATGTAAGTACTGCAGTTTTCAATAACTCATGTCAATCTGTGTCTGTGTTGGAATTTCGCTCTGTCCAGATAGTTGACTATTGTAATAAAGTAAATAAACAGGCGTGCTTTCTCCTTGCAATGCCATCTTCTCTTGGAGATACCTACAGGGATGAGAAGTGTGCGAGAAAATGAAGGTAGAATTTGGCTCACGGTACCAGGAGGCCTGTCCTGCTAGTTGTCAAAGATGCTATATTCTCTCAAACAAATAATATAAATTTCATAATATTTTAAAAGTACAATATGTATGCTAATGTGTGTAAGAAAAGACTAAGAATCTGATTCTCACTTATACTAAGGCTCCTTTGTGGTGTTCTGGCAGTGTAAAACATCCTTGGGGACTGATTCTTGTTTACACTAATGGGCTAGTTCTGCCCTCATTTACAAGGGTGCAAATTCTACTGAAGTCAGAGAAATTGTACACACGTAAATGAAGGCAGAAACGGGCCCTATATAGGTTGTATTTACTTGATAGACTTTAGTAGTACTCATTTACAAGGAACCCTGTATGGCCTAGAAGATAAGATAGGTACACGCGCGCGCACACACACACACACACACACACACACACACACACACAGAGTCTGGCCCCTATCCGTGTTGCCAGCAATACAGCACCGGAAACTAGGTTTGTTGGAACCGTATTTACAAGTTTCAGTTTGGGTTCCAGATGTGGTTGAAACCCAATGTAGCCAAGGCTTTTAAGAAAATGTGTTGACAGAAGCATTTAAATAGGTGCAAAAGAGGCATAAAACTGTGTACAGATAGATGAAAATGGTAGTGACCACATGCTACTCATTTTTTGGGGGCCCAGTCCGGGACTGTGTGAAATGAACTCTCACAGGAACTAAGGACCGTCACAAACCTCACCACCTTCCACTCCAAGAGCAAGGTGTTTTCCTTTGACCTTGCCTTCTCGAACATAAATATATGGTGAGTGGGGGTGACATTCAAAACAACTCACTAAACACACTTTTGCCCCTGGGGAGAAGATGAGAGAAAAAACACACACTGCTTAATACATGGCTGGAAGGCACACAGGTATATTAAGTATCAGAGGGGTAGCCATGTTAGTCTGGATCTGTAAAAAGCAACAAAGAGTCTTGTGGCACCTTTAAGACTAACAGTTGTATTGGAGCATAAGCTTTCGTGGGTGAATACCCAGTTCGTCAGATGCATGTAATGGAAATTTCCAGAGGCAGGTATAAATATGTAGGCAAGAATCAGTCTGGAGATAACGAGGTTAGTTCAATCAGGGAGGGTGAGGCTTTCTGCTAGCAGTTGAGGTGTGAACACCAAGGGAGGAGAAACTGCTTTATATTAAGGTATATTAAGGTGATGATTGCAGTACAAGAACCTATATAGAATAAAATAGAATGATAACCATCTGTGCAAACACTTCCCTGCAGAGGCTGCTATCCAAACATTGCAGCTCGCTGATGCATAAGAAACTGAAAAATGGAATAGCCCAGGGCCAGGTCATGCCTGGCCCCATACATGGTTGCGCAATGGGGCTGGTGAGAGCACAAGGAGTCTCTCTCCTCTTTGCACATTGCATGTTCCATTTCAGGGGCTTACAGGACTGAGATCTGGGTCTCTCTTGCACTCACTTATCCAATTGCAGAAAACACAGTTTTGCTGTTGCAAAGTGAGAACAGATCCAAACCTGCCACTGTGTGATGCCCTGAAAGGTTATATTTTATTCCATGTTTAGGAGCTACAATGTCCTCCTTACTAAACTGTTAATCAGGTATTGATTTCCTATCTCCTTGTCATAAATGTTGATATTTAGTTTAGGAGGAGTTTTAATGGGTTTCACAAAAGTCCTGTTCAGCCCTTTTTGGTCACTGCAACATAGGGCCTTGGGGGCTGTGCAGGGATGGCGGGGCTTCAGACTCCAAATTGAACATCTTTCTTACACAAAGAAGAAAAAATTGCAATAGATCCAAAGCACAAAATAAATTCTGCTATCATTGATGCCTGGTGGGTCTCCATGCATTTCAGTGTGGTTGAATAGATGCAAATGGCAGCAGAATTTGGCTCATTTCCATTAGTAAGCAATACATAAAACTGTGTGTACGGTGACTGTGTAGAACAAGGGTCACAGACATTTGACTTAACTCCAAAATGAAAAACTTAAAATATGTTTTGGGGGAAAACAAAAGCTTTTAATTGGTGCTTGTATTCTATTAGAATACAGATTCATAGATTTTTTTTTTTTTAAAGGCTGGAAGAGGCCATTTTGATCATCTAGCCTGATCCCATTCTGTTGTGTTACTATTCATTTCTTTCCCCCCATCCCTCTGGATTTTACATTAAGTTGAAACAATCAGTTATTTTAGGATTAGTGGTTAGGCTCTTCTGTTGTGGACGGATGGATTTTCCCAAACCATGCCTAACATTGGATGTTCAGTTGTGTTACTGCTTCCAAAAAGTGATCCAAATTCACAAGCTTTGCTTGAATACAAGGGGGCTAGTAAGAAAGATTCAGTAAGAGTCTGTACTTACTTACCTGTTTGGGTTTTTTGTTTTTTGTCATTTGTTCTTTTACAGAATTCAAAAGGATAGAAAGATTAGATGTTGTGTTTGTGATAGATGGATCTGGGAGCATAAGTCCCGCACAATACCAGACCATGAAAGACTTCATGATTGCCTTGGTGAAAAAATCTGATGTTGCTCCAGATAGAGTTCAGTTTGGAGCTGTAAAATATTCTGCTGAACCAGAAACGTTTTTCTACCTTAATACGTACACAACAAAATCCGAGATTGTTGAGGCTATCCAGAATGATGTACCTAAAGGAGGTTCAACGTATACAGCCAAGGCTGTTGGCTATTCAGAAGCTCTGTTTGCTCAGGAGCATGGCGGCCGCAAAAGCAAGGGAGTTCCACAGATTCTTATAGTGATAACAGACGGTGCGTCCCGTGATGCACCGCAGCTCAATGACACAGCCAAGAGATTAAGAGACAATGGAATTATTATCTATGCTGTTGGGATAGAAGGAGCAAACCCTGCTGAGCTTTTGGCCATGGTTGGATCAGAAGACAAATATTACTATGTGGATA
>QXTE01000027.1:2221897-2345904 GCA_003942145.1 Platysternon megacephalum | reverse complement strand
GCAATGGGGCTGGTGAGAGCACAAGGAGTCTCTCTCCTCTTTGCACATTGCATGTTCCATTTCAGGGGCTTACAGGACTGAGATCTGGGTCTCTCTTGCACTCACTTATCCAATTGCAGAAAACACAGTTTTGCTGTTGCAAAGTGAGAACAGATCCAAACCTGCCACTGTGTGATGCCCTGAAAGGTTATATTTTATTCCATGTTTAGGAGCTACAATGTCCTCCTTACTAAACTGTTAATCAGGTATTGATTTCCTATCTCCTTGTCATAAATGTTGATATTTAGTTTAGGAGGAGTTTTAATGGGTTTCACAAAAGTCCTGTTCAGCCCTTTTTGGTCACTGCAACATAGGGCCTTGGGGGCTGTGCAGGGATGGCGGGGCTTCAGACTCCAAATTGAACATCTTTCTTACACAAAGAAGAAAAAATTGCAATAGATCCAAAGCACAAAATAAATTCTGCTATCATTGATGCCTGGTGGGTCTCCATGCATTTCAGTGTGGTTGAATAGATGCAAATGGCAGCAGAATTTGGCTCATTTCCATTAGTAAGCAATACATAAAACTGTGTGTACGGTGACTGTGTAGAACAAGGGTCACAGACATTTGACTTAACTCCAAAATGAAAAACTTAAAATATGTTTTGGGGGAAAACAAAAGCTTTTAATTGGTGCTTGTATTCTATTAGAATACAGATTCATAGATTTTTTTTTTTTTAAAGGCTGGAAGAGGCCATTTTGATCATCTAGCCTGATCCCATTCTGTTGTGTTACTATTCATTTCTTTCCCCCCATCCCTCTGGATTTTACATTAAGTTGAAACAATCAGTTATTTTAGGATTAGTGGTTAGGCTCTTCTGTTGTGGACGGATGGATTTTCCCAAACCATGCCTAACATTGGATGTTCAGTTGTGTTACTGCTTCCAAAAAGTGATCCAAATTCACAAGCTTTGCTTGAATACAAGGGGGCTAGTAAGAAAGATTCAGTAAGAGTCTGTACTTACTTACCTGTTTGGGTTTTTTGTTTTTTGTCATTTGTTCTTTTACAGAATTCAAAAGGATAGAAAGATTAGATGTTGTGTTTGTGATAGATGGATCTGGGAGCATAAGTCCCGCACAATACCAGACCATGAAAGACTTCATGATTGCCTTGGTGAAAAAATCTGATGTTGCTCCAGATAGAGTTCAGTTTGGAGCTGTAAAATATTCTGCTGAACCAGAAANAATAGATGCAAATGGCAGCAGAATTTGGCTCATTTCCATTAGTAAGCAATACATAAAACTGTGTGTACGGTGACTGTGTAGAACAAGGGTCACAGACATTTGACTTAACTCCAAAATGAAAAACTTAAAATATGTTTTGGGGGAAAACAAAAGCTTTTAATTGGTGCTTGTATTCTATTAGAATACAGATTCATAGATTTTTTTTTTTTTAAAGGCTGGAAGAGGCCATTTTGATCATCTAGCCTGATCCCATTCTGTTGTGTTACTATTCATTTCTTTCCCCCCATCCCTCTGGATTTTACATTAAGTTGAAACAATCAGTTATTTTAGGATTAGTGGTTAGGCTCTTCTGTTGTGGACGGATGGATTTTCCCAAACCATGCCTAACATTGGATGTTCAGTTGTGTTACTGCTTCCAAAAAGTGATCCAAATTCACAAGCTTTGCTTGAATACAAGGGGGCTAGTAAGAAAGATTCAGTAAGAGTCTGTACTTACTTACCTGTTTGGGTTTTTTGTTTTTTGTCATTTGTTCTTTTACAGAATTCAAAAGGATAGAAAGATTAGATGTTGTGTTTGTGATAGATGGATCTGGGAGCATAAGTCCCGCACAATACCAGACCATGAAAGACTTCATGATTGCCTTGGTGAAAAAATCTGATGTTGCTCCAGATAGAGTTCAGTTTGGAGCTGTAAAATATTCTGCTGAACCAGAAACGTTTTTCTACCTTAATACGTACACAACAAAATCCGAGATTGTTGAGGCTATCCAGAATGATGTACCTAAAGGAGGTTCAACGTATACAGCCAAGGCTGTTGGCTATTCAGAAGCTCTGTTTGCTCAGGAGCATGGCGGCCGCAAAAGCAAGGGAGTTCCACAGATTCTTATAGTGATAACAGACGGTGCGTCCCGTGATGCACCGCAGCTCAATGACACAGCCAAGAGATTAAGAGACAATGGAATTATTATCTATGCTGTTGGGATAGAAGGAGCAAACCCTGCTGAGCTTTTGGCCATGGTTGGATCAGAAGACAAATATTACTATGTGGATATATTTGAAGGACTCAAAAACACAGCTGTAGCAATATCAGAAAAAATATCTGATGATTCAAAACCAGGTAAGTGTTTGTTTTACAATTGAGGATTTTCATTGCTTAAATGGTTGATATTATTGTTAGTCTGTGCAGGTTCAAAACTTTCATTAAGGTAATATTAGGGCACTAACCTTTCACTTTAAAAGGCCTGAGTTCAGGTTTCAGTTTGATTAGACTAGTTGTTGTGGGGATAGGCAGTTATCAAAAGCACCACATGATTTGGCCTGGTTGATGAGCTCTGCTGAGGAAATAGGCAAGAACAGGCAGATAGGGACTATTGCAAGTGACAATCAAAATGCAGTGGCAACTATGAGGAAACTTACACCATGCAAACTGCACAGTGGCATCCTCTAGTCCAGTGGTGGGCAACCTGCAGCCTCTCAGGGTAGTCTGCTGGCGGGCCGCGAGACTGTGTGTTTACATTGACCATCTGCAGGCACGGCTGCCCGCAGCTCCCAGTGGCCGCAGTTCACCGTTCTCGGCCAATGGGAGCCGCAGGAAGCGGAGGCCAACACGTCATAAGAACATAAAAACATAAGAATGGCCATAATGGGTCAGACCAAAGGTCCATTCAGCCCAGTATCCTGTCTACCGACAGTGGCCAATGCCAGGTGCCCCAGAGGGAGTGAACCTAACAGGTAATGATCAAGTGATCTCTCTCCTGCCGTTCATCACCACCCTCTGACAAACAGAGGCTAGGGACACCATTCCTTACCTATCCTGGCTAATAGCCATTAATGGACTTAACCTCCATGAATTTATCCAGTTCTCTTTTAAACGCTGTTATAGTCCTAGCCTTCACAACCTCCTCAGGCAAGGAGTTCCACAAGTTGACTGTGTGCTGTATGAAGAAGAAATTCCTTTTATTGTTCTAAACCTGCTGCCCACTAATTTCATTTGGTGGACCCTAGTTCTTATATTATGGGAACAAGTAAATAACTTTTCCTTATTCACTTTCTCCACATCACTCATGATTTTATATACCTCTATCATATCCCCCCTTAGTCTCCTCTTTTCCAAGCTGAAAAGTCCTAGCCTCTTTAATCTCTCCTCATATGGGACCCGTTCCAAACCCCTAATCATTTTAGTTGCCCTTCTCTGAACCGCGGCCACTGGGAGCCGCAGGAAGCGGCGGCCAGCACATCCCTGCGATCCGCAGTTTCCCGCAGCTCCCATTGGCCGGGAACGGTGAACCACGGCCACTGGGAGCTGCGGACAGTCAATGTAAACAAACTGTCTCACGGCCCACCAGCGGATTACCCTGACGGGCCGCAGGTTGCCCACCACTGCTCTAGTCCCATACAGTTACACATAGGTCCACACTTCCAAACCCCTGTGCTGTATAAAAACACACATTTGAGTGACCAACTAGTCAGATTCATCCTCATTTGCCTGTCCATGCTCCTGTCTATTTGCCCACAGGCCATAGGAGGGATCACAGAGATCTTTGCACCCCGGAGTAGTCACTTGAATCTTTGCAAAGAGACAGTAAAATGCTACTCCTACTAGTGAGGAAATCCAGTTTAGTAGCGTTTTATGCCCACTTCATACTTGTGAAATGTGGAAGTCAGTGGAGAATCAGGCCCCACAATTTCTACTTTTCCTAATGCCCTTCTCTGTCCTTTGTTAAAAATCAGTACTTTAGCTGCACTTTCTAGGTTGCTGGTCTGTGCAGCTAGTTGAATGATTTGTTGCAAATAAATTGTCAAATTTGGTCCTTTTTAGTGTTTGAAACTGTTTTCAAATAAATCCTGATTTCTGGCACATACTCATAAATGTTCACTGAATAGCCTCTGCCATTGGAACAGGGTGGTTGGCCCCATGTGCTGGATAGCCTGGGCTAAGCCAGCCCTGATTGCAGGATGAACCACACCTGGGTTGAATCAGGAGCTGGCAAGATAAAAAGAGCAGGAAGGTTCAGAGAGATGGGAGAGAAAGCTGCAACTAGGTTTACAGATTACAGGGAGGGAGCAAGAAGGCTCCTGTAAAGGCCTGGAGTCAGTAGGGAAAAACGCTGAAGTTGGAGGAAGGTCTCTAGGCAGTGAGGCCTGGGGGAGACCCTTAACAAGCAGGAAAGAGACTGGAAAGGCCAGCTGGGATGAAGACTCTGAGTTTGTGTTTTGTGTGTTAATCTGGAGAGGGACCTTGAACTGCCTGGGGCCTACAGGGCCAGTATGTGTCAGAGGACTCAATAAATGGGATGTCTTGGGGGGGATTCTTGGAACCACTTCTGAACTATGAGTTCTAAAGGGCCCTGCAAAGGGGATAACAGAGCCAGGGTGCTGCAGAATGATCTCTGGCTGCAAGGGGTTGCCCAGGAGGCAGTAAGCAGCCCGTGTGCTACAGTGACCTTATGGGCTTTCTGCTAACTGTTCACTTATTTTCTATTCATTATTTGCACTGTTAGCTGGCCAACATAAGTCACATGATGTCTCTGCGCCCCAATTGGATGAGTGTAACTTTTTTTAACAGGTGAATAAAGAATAACAAGTAACAGTGTATTTCTGGTATAAATTTTCAGATGAGCATTCAAATTAAAATTTGTGGCAGTCCTGTGACTCCCTCAGTTTTCTCACTTGTCTGGAAGCTGTCGGAATACTTGCAAACAATGAATAACATGATTCCATGGATACCCTCAGTGTGAATGTGTTTATTCACAAGAATATTTACAAATTGCTGTTTGTATTATTTGACCAGTGCCCTGGGTCAGAGTGGACTGGAATCAACCTCCCCTCCTGGGGCTACTGGAGGGCTATTGTCCACCAAATGTCTTTAGATAGTCAGTAGTGTGACAGCTGTACTGCGCCTCAGAGGCAAACACTATAGGGGCTAGATCCTATATGGCTCCCAGGAAGCACTCGGAGGTATGCCTGTGTGAACGACTACAGCTGGGAGGAAGGTCATGCATACTCTTATTACAACGCCTTAGGCTAGATCTACACTGACAGTGGGGTGCAGAGTACATACACTGCATGCCCCTCTACTACAGGTACAAAGAGCATGAGGCAGAGAGGCTCTGCTTAGGTAAATAAAGACATGCCAGAACCTTAGGGCATGTATCCTAGACTCACTCCATGCCCAAGTTGTGCCTCTCCTGTCTACACTATTTTTAGCAGTATAGTGTCCCGCTTGCAAGGAAAGTCTCTAGCAAGCATCAGGCAGTGAGGAAAGGCTCTGGCAGCTCCCTATTGCCTGAGCCTTTCACTGATGTGTAGCTACCCCGTACAGTGTTGGTGTAGCCTGCTTTTCACCGTGGTGTGTAGCTACACAAATCCTACACACCACCACCAGTGTAGACAATGCTTTTGTCAGTTACAACAATGACAATTGTTAACTTGGCCATAAGGGGAAAGTCCAGTAAAGGGTTAGGGCTCCAGAAGCCTAGTAGTTGAGGTTCTTCTAGTCCATTCTGTTATCTGAGGACAATTGCAGAACACCTGCTGGAAATGTGTAAGGTCTGCAGTTCACTGGCTTATTGGAGGGGGGAGTCCTTCCATGGTAGCATCCAGTTGTTGCACAGACTGCTTTCCCTGCTGTGAGAATTAGGCTGCCCCTGCATTGCCCCACATGCCCTGTTTTATATATGCCTGTACACCTGTCCCTTTACAAATACTTTGGAGGGTTTCTGCTTCTGGAACCTCCTCCAAGCTCCCCTGTATTCAGCAATGTCCTTCGCCTGAATCTCTGCTCCTCCCCACAGGTTCTGTGTGAGCCTGTAATAGCCCACTGTTGCTCCAGTCTCAAAAAGCTCACCCCCATGGAGCTCTGCTCCCACCAGTGAGGAACAGAAATCCCCATCCCATGCCGGATCCAACCAGGAAATGCCTGGGAATATGGGCTCATAGCCACATCTCCCTGACCACTTATTACAACAGCAGGAGAAGCTTTGGAGTGTTCTTAAAGCTCCAGCTCCAGAGACTTTTCTCGTTCCTCCAGCAGCAGAGCAGGGAACAGGTGGGAAGTGCCTTCACTCACCCCCAATCAGTGTCCTCATGTTATCAGAATTTTTGTCCTCTAAAATGCAAACTCTGATCTGCCTTTACCCTTGCTGATTGCTCAAATGATTTGCTGTTTGTCCTAATCTCCTTCCATCTCTCTTCAACTACCACACTCATCCTGTCTTAGGATATCAGCCAGCCTCCATCCCTCTTTCCTTTTTCCTTCTGAGCTTTCCTCCTCCTCTTCCCCTCAGTCTTCCTCTCCCCAGTATCTTTCCCTCTCTACACTCCGTCATGCTCATTCTCTCTCCAAAGTGAGCTTAACCACCCCCCAATAGGATTGTGATTATTTCCATGTAATAAAAATATACATAAAGTGAATCAAGAGGATGTGTGCAGAACCACCAAAGCAATCAGTCTTGTCCTTGTAAGCCTTGTCCTGCTTTCACCTTCCCCACTTCCTTTGTGTTTGTCTGCACTTGTTTTGTCTTGTCTCTGTTTAGACTGAAAACTCTTTGAGGGCAGGGATCCTGTCTTTTATTTGTCTGTGAAGAGCCCAGCACATTATGAGCACTATATAAAGAAGCTAATTTTCCTTTTTTTCCATTTCAGAGTGTGAAATTCAAGCAGACCTTGTTTTCTTGATTGATGGTTCCAATAGTATACGCCCAGATGACTTTACCAGGATGAAGAATTTCTTGAAAGATGTACTAGATCAGATTGATTATGATCACAATGTTCAAATTGGCATTGCCCAGTACAGTGACAGGTATAAAAGAGAGTTCAGCCTGGGTGCTTTTCAGAGCAAATCAGAACTGAACATTCAAATTCAGAATATTAAACAGATGACAGGAACTAGCACTTTAATTGGAGCTGCACTTAAGAAGGTGAAGGAATTCTTTGCACCAGCAGGCAGCAGAAGAGTAACAAGAAACCTCCAACTAGTTTTGCTGGTAGTCACTGATGGGGAGTCACAGGATGATGTTGCTGAACCAGCAGAAGATCTGAGAAGGGAAGGTGTTAATATATATGCTATAGGAGTTGGGGATATTGATCACTCGCAGCTCATGCAAATAGCTGGCGTCTCGGAAAGGAAGTACACTGTTAATGATTTCAATGAGCTGAAGATGATTAAAAGAAGACTAGTTGATGACCTATGCAAACCTCATGTTCCTACAAGTAAGTATAAATGAAGGGGGAAATTCAGATTTCAATCCTGACTTCTTGTCTCTGTCCCACCGCTAGGGCTATTTTTCTTCAAACTTGTATTGTTTTTGACCATCACTGAGGACTAATAAAAGCCAGGTTTGAATTTTCTAGCTACAGCATTTATAAATTACTCTGGCCCAAAATTACTGATTGGAACATGCAGGGAAAATGCTTTGTTTACATCAGGGGTCTCAAACACGTGGCCCACGGCCCGCAGGGTTATTTTCTGCGGCCCGTGAGCTCCTCACGGCCCCCCCGCCCTCCCCCANCTTCCCGGCGCGGCGCGGCGGCAGGGCGGGCAGGCAGGCAGGGATCCTGCCCTGCCCCCGGTGGGGGTCAGGCCGGAGCCCGCCCCCCGCACTCCTCCTGCACCCCGACCCCCTGCCGCAACCTGCACCCCGACCCCCTGCCCTGAACCCCTCCACACCCCGCACCCCGACCCCCTGCCCAGAGCCCCCCGCTGCACCCTGCACCCCTGCCCGGAGCCCCCCGCTGCACCCCTCCTGCACCCCAAACCCCTGCCCTGAGCCCCCTGCTGCACCCTGCACCCCGACCCCGTGCCCTGAGCCCCCTGGTGCACCCCGACCCCCTGCCCTGAACCCCCGCCGCACCCCACACCCCTGCCCTGAGCCTCCTGCTGCACCCTGCACCCTGACCCCCTGCCCTGAGCCCCCGCCACACCCCACACCTCTCCTGCGCCCCCTGTGGGCAGGGAGGGGGCAGAGTTGGGGTGGGGATTTTCGGGAAGGGGTTGGAATGGGGGCAGGGAAGGGGTGGGAAGAGGCGGGGCAGGGGCGGGGCCTCATGGAAGGGGTGGAGTGGGGGTAGGGCCGAGGAGGGCGGGGGGGAGGTGTCAGTAAATGCGGCCCTCGTGCCAATGTACTAGTCCTCATGTGGCCCTCGTGGTCATTTGAATTTGAGACCCCTGGTTTACATACTCCTGTAACACACAAATGGCTGCACCTGTTTTGCTCCTAATTTCAAAATAAACTAGGGGGTCGCACACTTTGTTGCTTCCATAGGGCAAGCTCATTGCACACACTGTGGGCTCCTTGCATTCATCTGTTCCTTCCCACACACCTTGTGCCCCTCTCCCATCCCCCTCTATTTCAGGGATTCACTGCAACCCGATCCTCATGGCAGGGGCTCTGTGTCCCCCCACGCAACTCCCCCCAGCTTCCTCTTCTCCTCTCACTGTTCTTTTTTCTTTCAGTCTGAGAGAGAAGTAATTACAGACTTGGTTAAAGCTGCCTTCTTAGGAGATGCCAGTTCAAAAGTTATTGTATTTCATCCAAACAGACAGAGGAATGCCATCAAGTTGACTGTAGGCTCCTTGCTATGCCCAGCCAATAGAAATTCATCTTTGGGCTGAGTCAAAGCATGCTGGGACAGATCCATGCTGAGAAGTTGTAACAAGCTCCCTGGTGGCCACTCCTCCTTTCTTGTACTGAGCAGATCTTGGCAGAAGGCAGAATCTGGCCAGCTAACCTCCACTGCCTTGAAAACAGAGCTGCTGATCCTTTACAATCACTTTCCTTTGGCTTATATGCCTTTATGTCAAGGTTTCCCTGCCACCCACCCCTGTGCTTCTTCCCTTTGCTTCTAGGGTATCTGGATCCCCGTGCTACAGCTGTTCTGATTTTTAGCCTGCAAGTCATTGACTCAGAGGAGCCTCTTGTTTACTTTCCCATTGAAGAAAGGAGTTTATTTTCCTTTGCCTCGCCTGATATTTTACTCTTCACCTCCTCTTTGGGCTGGCACTTTCTCTGCCCTCTCAGCCATTGTCAGAGCACTGAGCTGCCCTCTCCTTTCTTTCACTAGAGCCTGGTCCTAGAGCTTGAGAATAATGAAAACAAATCTTCTCCAGATTGGGGAAGAGTATCACTTGCTTCCTTTTCCCTGTATGCCTTTGATTTGCTTTGGTGGCAAAAGAAATAAGTGATTTGTTCACAAGGTGAAGACATACCATAATTTATTCTTTTAAAAAAAATCTAAATTTGAATATTTGATTTTAACCTTTTAAATTGAATCATATATTTTACACACTGCAAATTCTTTACTTTCTTCCTACTTGATAGCTTTAAATTGCTAAAGTGGATGTTTTATATTTATTTCTCCAATTAGTTTCCTAACTGTTGAGCCTAGTTCTGCCCTCAGTTACAAGGGTGCAACTTCTATTGGAGTCATAGAAATTGTACACATGTACATGAGGGCAGAAATGGGCTCTAGGTTGTATTTACCTGTTGACTTTAGTAGTACTCATTTACACAGGAACCTTGAATGGCCTAGAAGATAGGTATGTGTACACACACACACACACACACACACACACACACACACAGACACACACAGACACACAGACAGTCTGGCCCCTATCCGTGTTGCCAGCAATACAGCACTGGAAACTAGTTTTGTTGGAACCGTATTTACAAGTTTCAGTTTGGGTTCCAGATGTGGTTGAAACCCAATGTAGCCAAGGCTTTTAAGAAAATGTGTTGACAGAAGCATTTAAATAAGTGCAAAAGAGGCATAAAACTGTGTACAGATAGATGAAAATGGTAGTGACCACATGCTACTCAGTTTTTGGGGGGCCCAGTCCGGGACTGTGTGAAATGAACTCTCACAGGAACTAAGGACCGTCACAAACCTCACCACCTTCCACTCCAAGAGCAAGGTGTTTTCCTTTGACCTTGCCTTCTCGAACATAAATATATGGTGAGTGGGGGTGACATTCAAAACAACTCACTAAACACACTTTTGCCCCTGGGGAGAAGATGAGAGAAAAAACACACACTGTTTAATACATGGGTGGAAGGCACACAGGTATATTAAGTATCAGAGGGGTAGCCATGTTAGTCTGGATCTGTAAAAAGCAACAAAGAGTCTTGTGGCACCTTTAAGACTAACAGATGTATTGGAGCATAAGCTTTCGTGGGTGAATACCCAGTTCGTCAGATGCATGTAATGGAAATTTCCAGAGGCAGGTATAAATATGTAGGCAAGAATCAGTCTGGAGATAACGAGGTTAGTTCAATCAGGGAGGGTGAGGCCTTCTGCTAGCAGTTGAGGTGTGAACACCAAGGGAGGAGAAACTGCTTTATATTAAGGTATATTAAGGTGATGATTGCAGTACAAGAACCTATATAGAATAAAATAGAATGATAACCATCTGTGCAAACACTTCCCTGCAGAGGCTGCTATCCAAACATTGCAGCTCGCTGATGCATAAGAAACTGAAAAATGGAATAGCCCAGCGCCAGGTCATGCCTGGCCCCATACATGGTTGCAGGGCCGGCTCTAGGTATTTTGCTGCCCCAAGCAAAAAAAATTTTGCCTGCCCCCCCCCCCCCGAACTCTCCCCCCCACACCAGTGCCCTCTCCCACCCCCTGCCGCCCCAGCCCTGGGCTCTCTCTTCACCCCCCCACCCGCACCCCCTGCCGCCCCAGCCCTGGGCTTACCCCCCCCCAAACGTGACCTCCTTGTTCACCACAGCAATTCCCATTTACACTTGCAGTGGGGATCAAACCGTTTCTCTTGTTTTTATTTCACTTTAGTATAAATCTCACACACACCCCATCCCCCGCAACCCCATCTTTAGTGCTCCAAATGCACATGGAAGGCATAGGGGCAAACCCTCAAACCTCTTACCCGGAAAGGGATGGGGATCTAGTAAAGAGGGTTCAGGCAGAGGAGCGGGTGTGGGGGTGCTTGGGGGCTCTACACTGGCAGAGAAGCAGGGTGTGATGTACTCGCGGAGAAGGGTGGGGGAGGAGAGTGGGTATCAGGAGGGTTGCGGGAGAAGAGGTGCAGGGGAAGGGGGAGGTGCGGGAGGAGGGGGCTGGGGGAGGGTACAAGGGGAGAGATGCGGGTGAAGGGAGAGTACGGGGAAAGGGTGTGGCGAAGGAGCGATGGGGGGAGATACAAGTGGAGGGGCTGCGAGCGGGATGGGGGGTGCAAGGGCTGAGAGGGGCAGGCGCTGACAGCTGCTTCCCCAGCCCCGTGCAGGCAGAGCCCAGAGGACAGACACTGACCCCCAGGTGCCCGAGCCGCGGGGGTCCCCTGGCGGGTGCAGTATCCCCCGCTGACCCGCTTGGAGCCGGGCTCTGCCTCTCCCCACCCAGGGCAGGCAGCGTGGGGCTGAGGCGGGGGAGGTGCGCGGCGAGCTGGGTCCGGGGGCAGGAGGGGGCGGCGGCAGCTCCCTGCCCAGCCACTCGCCCTGTCAGCGCGCGAGCCGGGATCCGCGCCCCCTGCCCAGCCTGGCAGCGCCCTGCCCAGCCACTCGCCCTGTCAGCGCGCGAGCCGGGATCTGCGGCCCCTGCCCAGCCTGGCAGCGCCCTGCCCAGCCACTCGCCCTGTCAGCGCGCGAGCCGGGATCTGCGGCCCCTGCCCAGCCCCCTCGGGCGGGGAAACGCCGCGCCGCCCTGGGGAGACTCGGAGCGGCAGCAGGACCCCTCCCTGCATCCCGGGCCCCGCTTCCCTCCCTCCGCGGCTCCTCACACACAGGCTGGACTGCGGTTCAGGCTGCCCTGCCGCTGGAGAGGCAGAGCATCATCTCCCGGGAGCTGAGCCCCTCTCACCGCTGCAGCCCGGGCTCAGCTCCGGGGGACACGATGCTCTGGCTCTCCAGCGGCAGGGCAGCCTGAACCGCAGTCCAGCCTGTGCAACTCAGGCTGCCATGAGCCATCTAGCGACTGAAGCCAGAACTGCAGTGTCAGTTCCAGCTCAGCCTGAAAGCCTCAGCTGACAGGGAACATCTTGGTTCAGGGCTGGCTCCGGGCTTTTTGCGCAGCAAGCAAAAAACAAAAAGGGGGGGGGGAGAGCTGGGGTGCCGCCCCTTGGAAAGTGCCGCCCCAAGCACATGCTTGGAGTGCTGGTGCCTAGAGCCGGCCCTGCATGGTTGTGCAATGGGGCTGGTGAGAGCACAAGGAGTCTCTCTCCTCTTTGCACATTGCATGTTCCATTTCAGGGGCTTACAGGACTGAGATCTGGGTCTCTCTTGCACTCACTTATCCAATTGCAGAAAACACAGTTTTGCTGTTGCAAAGTGAGAACAGATCCAAACCTGCCACTGTGTGATGCCCTGAAAGGTTATATTTTATTCCATGTTTAGGAGCTACAATGTCCTCCTTACTAAACTGTTAATCAGGTATTGATTTCCTATCTCCTTGTCATAAATGTTGATATTTAGTTTAGGAGGAGTTTTAATGGGTTTCACAAAAGTCCTGTTCAGCCCTTTTTGGTCACTGCAACATAGGGCCTTGGGGGCTGTGCAGGGATGGCGGGGCTTCAGACTCCAAATTGAACATCTTTCTTACACAAAGAAGAAAAAATTGCAATAGATCCAAAGCACAAAATAAATTCTGCTATCATTGATGCCTGGTGGGTCTCCATGCATTTCAGTGTGGTTGTATAGATGCAAATGGCAGCAGAATTTGGCTCATTTCCATTAGTAAACAGTATATAAAACTGTGTGTGTGATGACTCTGTAGAACAAGGGTCACAGAAATTTGACTTAACTCCAAAAATGAAAATCTTAAAATATGTTATGGGGGAAAACAAAAGCTTTTAATTGGTGCTTGTATTCTATTAGAATACAGATTCATAGATTTTTTTTTTTTTTTTTTAAGGCTGGAAGAGGCCATTATGATCATGTAGCCTGATCCCATTCTGTTGTGTTACTATTCATTTCTTTCCCCCCATCCCTCTGGATTTTACATTAAGTTGAAACAATCAGTTATTTTAGGATTAGTGGTTAGGCTCTTCTGTTATAGACTGATGGATTTTTCCCCACACATGGCTAACATAGGCTGTTCAGTTGTGTTACTGCCTCCAAAAAGTGATCCAAATTCACAAGCTTTGCTTGAATACAAGGGGGCTAGTAAGAAAGATTCAGTAAGAGTCTGTACTTACTTACCTGTTTGGGTTTTTTGTTTTTTGTCATTTGTTCTTTTACAGAATTCAAAAGGATAGAAAGATTAGATGTTGTGTTTGTGATAGATGGATCTGGGAGCATAAGTCCCGCACAATACCAGACCATGAAAGACTTCATGATTGCCTTGGTGAAAAAATCTGATGTTGCTCCAGATAGAGTTCAGTTTGGAGCTGTAAAATATTCTGCTGAACCGGAAACGTTTTTCTACCTTAATACGTACACAACAAAATCCGAGATTGTTGAGGCTATCCAGAATGATGTACCTAAAGGAGGTTCAACGTATACAGCCAAGGCTGTTGGCTATTCAGAAGCTCTGTTTGCTCAGGAGCATGGCGGCCGCAAAAGCAAGGGAGTTCCACAGATTCTTATAGTGATAACAGACGGTGCGTCCCGTGATGCACCGCAGCTCAATGACACAGCCAAGAGATTAAGAGACAATGGAATTATTATCTATGCTGTTGGGATAGAAGGAGCAAACCCTGCTGAGCTTTTGGCCATGGTTGGATCAGAAGACAAATATTACTATGTGGATATATTTGAAGGACTCAAAAACACAGCTGTAGCAATATCAGAAAAAATATCTGATGATTCAAAACCAGGTAAGTGTTTGTTTTACTATTCTATACCGTTTAAACTTTCCTCATCATTTTATTTAAAATTTGGCAAAGATGGGGAGACACATCTCTAAAATTTCAAAGCAACGTGTATGGCTTCATTTGTATATCTAGCTTCCTGTGGTATTCTTTTCTCTTTAGCAAGCCAAGCTATAGGCCAAAAGGGAAGTTTCTTAAAGTTTATCCTTACTTGATCCTACAATTGAGGATTTTCATTGCTTAAATGGTTGATATTATTGTTAGTCTGTGCAGGTTCAAAACTTTCATTAAGGTAATATTAGGGCACTAACCTTTCACTTTAAAAGGCCTGAGTTCAGGTTTCAGTTTGATTAGACTAGTTGTTGTGGGGATAGGCAGTTATCAAAAGCACCACATGATTTGGCCTGGTTGATGAGCTCTGCTGAGGAAATAGGCAAGAACAGGCAGATGGGGACTATTGCAAGTGACAATCAAAATGCAGTGTCAACTATGAGGAAACTTACACCATGCAAACTGCACAGTGGCATCCTCTAGTCCAGTGGTGGGCAACCTGCAGCCTCTCAGGGTAGTCTGCTGGCAGGCCGCGAGACTGTGTGTTTACATTGACCGTCTGCAGGCACGGCTGCCCGCAGCTCACAGTGGCCGCAGTTCACCGTTCTCGGCCAATGGGAGCCGCAGGAAGCGGAGGCCAGCACGTCATAAGAACATAAAAACCTAAGAATGGCCATAATGGGTCAGACCAAAGGTCCATTCAGCCCAGTATCCTGTCTACCGACAGTGCCCAATGCCAGGTGCCCCAGAGGGAGTGAACCTAGCAGGTAATGATCAAGTGATCTCTCTCCTGCCGTTCATCACCACCCTCTGACAAACAGAGGCTAGGGACACCATTCCTTACCTATCCTGGCTAATAGCCATTAATGGACTTAACCTCCATGAATTTATCCAGTTCTCTTTTAAACGCTGTTATAGTCCTAGCCTACACAACCTCCTCAGGCAAGGAGTTCCACAAGTTGACTGTGTGCTGTATGAAGAAGAAATTCCTTTTATTGTTTTATACCTGCTGCCCACTAATTTCATTTGGTGGACCCTAGTTCTTATATTATGGGAACAAGTAAATAACTTTTCCTTATTCACTTTCTCCACATCACTCATGATTTTATATACCTCTATCATATCCCCCCTTAGTCTCCTCTTTTCCAAGCTGAAAAGTCCTAGCCTCTTTAATCTCTCCTCATATGGGACCCGTTCCAAACCCCTAATCATTTTAGTTGCCCTTCTCTGAACCTTTTCTAATGCCAGTATATCTTTTTTGAGATGAGGAGACCACATCTGTACACAGTATTCAAGGCATGGATTTATATAAGGGCAATAAGATATTCTCTGTCTTATTCTCTATCCCCTTTTTAATGATTCCTAACATTCTGTTTGCTTTTTTGACTGCTGCTGCACACTGCGTGGATGTCTTCAGAGAACTATCCATGATGACTCCAAGATCTTTTTCCTCATTAGTTGTAGCTAAATTATTCCCCATCATACTGTATGTATTGTTAGGGTTATTTTTCCCAATGTGCATTACTTTACATTTATCCACATTAAATTTCATTTGCCATTTTGTTGCCCAATCACTTAGTTTTGTGAGATCTTTTTGAAGTTCTTCACAGTCTGCTTTGGTCTTAACTATCTTGAGCAGTTTAGTATCATCTGCAAACGTTGCCACCTCACTTTTTACCCCTTTTTCCAGATCATTTATGAAAAAGTTGAATAGGATTGGTCCTAGGACTGACCCTTGGACTGACCCTTGACGTCCCTGCAGCCTGTGGCTTCCCGCAGCTCCCATTGGCCGGGAATGGCTAACTGTGGTCACTGGGAGCTGCGGACGGTCAATGTAAACAAACTGTCTCGTGGCCCACCAGCGGATTACCCTGACGAGCTGCAGGTTGCCCACCACTGCTCTAGTCCCATACAATTACACATAGGTCCACACTTCCAAACCCCTGTGCTGTATAAAAACACACGTTTGAATGATCAGCTAGTCAGATTCATCCTCATTTGCCTGTCCATGCTCCTGTCTATTTGCCCACAGGCCATAGGAAGGATCATGGAGATCTTTGCACCCCAAAGTAGTCACTTACATCTTTGCAAAGAGACTGTCAAATGCTACTCCTACTAGTGAGGAAATCCAGTTTAGTAGCGTTTTATGCCCACTTCATGCTTGTGTACATGTGAATAAAGAATAACAAGTAACAATGTATTTCTGGTATAAATTTTCAGATGAGCATTCGAATTAAAATTCATGGCACTCCTGTAGACACCGTGGTGATTACAGCGCTGCGATTGGCCTCTGTCCCACAATGCCTGTTCTCACCTCTCTGGTTATCAGTTTGAACTCTACTGCCCTGCCCTCAGGTGACCAACCATCAGCGCCACCCTGTACATTCCTTTGCAAATTTGAAAGTCCCCTTCCTGTTTGCTCGGTGATACATGCAGTGGTCTCAGCGCATCTTTCCAAGTGGACATGCCTGCTCCATGTACCAGGTGATCCCCGCTTGGAGCAATGCCAAGCTGCTGGACCTCATCAGCATTTGGGGAGAGGAGGTTGTCCAGTCCCAGCTGCGTTCCAGCCATAGGAATTATGATACCTACGGACAGATTTCACGATGCATGACAGAAAGGGGCCATGACTGAGATACATTGCAGAGTAGGGTAAACATGAAGGAGCTGCGGAACACCTACCACAAGGCGCGGGAGGCAAACCACCGCTCCGGTGCTGCGCCCACGAGCTGCCAGTTCTACAAAAAGCTGGACGCGATATTCGATGGCGACCCCACCTCTACTGCGAAGACCCCCGTGGGTACTTTGTTGGCTCGCATGAGAGTCGAGAGTGGACTGAAGCAGGGCACCTGAAAATTTGGGGCACCCCGGGTCTTTGTGTCCACCCCTCCATCTCTTCCTATCCCTGTTCTGACCCTTCTTGCAGGCTCCCACAGCTGGCTGCTCCAGCTTGATGAGTCTTCCTCCTGAGGGGATCTAGTAACTTAAAAGTGAAAAAGTCTTCCAGCCTGCCAGACCTATTAGCACAACATTGAAACTGTTAAAGAGCCATTAAAGTGGTAAGGAAGCCATTTAACAGGCATTTGCCAACCCCCAGGTATATAGTCAGTTTCTGAATTTACTGACAAAAACAGTTGTGCATTACTGTTATATTTACTCAGAACATGTTAGTCTATAGGAGTTGGTGAAGATTATAAAATCACATCTCTAAAATATCCTTGCATAGATTTTTAGATGCACAATCTGAGTATTCATCTTTAGCCTTAAATGCTTGCATCTTCAGACATATAGGTTTTTTAAATAAATCCTTCAAAAGACCACCCTTATCTAAAATACATATTTTTATTTTAATAACTATAGTACAAAAAACTTTCTTCCAAAGTCTTCCTGTCCTTTCTGACCATCCCTTTCTCCCTTCACCCCCTGTTGAAGAGAGCCCTTAAAGGGACAACACCCTTTTCCTTCCAGATAGCTGAACAAAGGAGTTTCCCTTTCTTTACTTCTGACTATTTGATGAACAAGTTTTAAGAGAACCCTCTAGCAAAATTCATACCTTAGTAATCTATAAACTCCTTTGTTATGCCTAAAATCTTTGGAAACATATTTTTTAAAGTTGGTGAAATTTCATAAATATGTCTTGTTATGGAGATCACACAAAGTAAATGTGTTCCCTTTTTCTAAAAGCAATGAACATTGTTATGAACACACTCAACTTCTGTGACTGATTAATTTAAAATAATGTCTTTGTTTCAATGAGAAATATGTAGTAATCTGGAATGAGTACAGGCTTAGGGGTACATTTAAAATATAAAATCAGCTTAGAAATACTGATTAAGAAAATGTAAAACAGAAGAGCTGCATCATGTATTCAGTAATATTTAATGTTGTATTCAGCAAGACAGCTGACTTGACCTTACTACAAAGTTTTTGCAAATAAATCTCTGACAAACTTCAGGGTATATAAAAAAACCTGTGACTGACATTTTTTATTCCCAAATTTAGTGCTTTTAATTAGGTACCTTCTGCATGTCCAATCTTCACCATCTGGCATGCAGTGGAAAACATGCTCCATTTTCTTTAGAAAGAAATTGCAGAAAAGTGTATTTTTTTCAAATGTCATTTGCTTCAGTTGGGTTCAGGGATTTGGCTGGAAGGGATTGAGAAGGGAGGGGGAGGGAAGAGAGGAGGGAGACAGTGGGACCTGGGCAGAGTGGGGGTGTGGCCTGGGGCGGAGCAGGGGTAGAGTATGGGTGGGGCCACAGGCAGAAGAGGTGGGCTGGGGAGCTAGCCTCCCCAAGCGGCAGCTTCACCCACCACCCATGACAGCAGGTAAGAGCCAGTCGGCTCCCGCACACCCAGCGCACGCTGCAGTCTGCTTAGGCAGGGGCCGTATTCACAGAGCCGAAGGTGCCGGTGACGCACATTGTGCGTGAGGGAGAGGGTACGGGGTGTGTCTCTGCGGGGAACTGTGACTCTTCGCCACTGTGAGGCAGGCCGGGCAGCTCGGTATCCTTTGCTACCACCTTACCCTCCCCCCCCCCCCCCCCCCCCCCCCCCCCCCCCCCGGCTGCGAGCCCGGGCTGCTGTCGGGCATAGGGGCAGCAGTTTAATAATACTGCGTAGGGCCCCATAAATCCTAAGGACGGCTCTGGCTCCAGGCGATACTAGCTCTTCAAACCGAGCAGCTCCGCGCCCGCCCTGCCCTGCAGCCGCTGTCGCAAAACTCTTTCCCATGCGCCCCACACACACCGTCAACACTGTTATCAACCTCCTGGCTCCACTCTCTATCCACAGCAGGGCCGTCCTTAGGCATTCGCAGCATACGTGGCTGCGTAGGTCACCCAAAAATTTGGGGCACCATCCTCGTTGGCTTCGGTGTGGACTCCTCTCTGGCCCCTCTCCCATGCTGGGCCAGCAGGCTTCTCCCTGACCCAACCCCCTGGCCCCTCCCCTCTGCCCACTCACTCCTCAGCTGGCTGGGTGAGGCGTCGGGGGGCCAGCAGGAGTGAAAGTTTGCATGTGAGTGAGCAGGGGGAGCCGGGCCAGGCAAGGCTGGGAACAGAGTAGGGGGGATACCCGGAGGCTGGGAAGAGAGGGGGGAGCCAAGCTCGGTGGGTAGAGCCGGGCACGGGACTTCGGGGAGTGGGAGGGTGGAGGAGGAACTGGGCTAGGGATGGCTGGGGGGAGCTGGGCCGGGGCGGGGAGCTAGGCTGGGGGGGCAGGCAAGGCTAGGAACAGAGAAGGGGGGATACTTGGAGGCTGGGAAGAGTGGGGGGGAGCCGAGCTCGGGTAGAGCTGGGCACGGGACTTCGGTGAGGGTGTGTGTGTGCGGAGGAGGAACCAGGCTGGGGATTGCTGGGGGGAGCCGGACTGGGAAGGGAAAAGAGCAGGGGTGGGGTTCTTTGTATGGCTCAGTGAGCAAGCAGCGAACAAGCTACGGCCTCCTGGGGAGCACGCTGGTGGCCCTGGGGGAGAGCAGCTGCTCCGAGCAGCCACACACTGTACCTGCACCTCTCCCCTCTTCTGCCCACATGCCCTGGCCTGCTGGCAACTCCCTGCAATCTCTTTCCTAGTCTCCTTTTCACTTCGCCTCCATCTTCTCTGAAGTTTAAGCCCAGATGCAAAGGATCCCCTTTAGACCATCACCTTTCCTCTCCTCCCTTCCTCAACATCCATAAATAAGAAGTGGGCAGCATTATCTCCCGTAAATGTAAATAAAACTTGTTTGTCTTAGCGATTGGTTGAACAAGAAATAGGACTGAGTCGACTTGTATGAGGTGAATTGAAAAATACTATTTCTTTTGTGTATCTTTTTTACAGTGCAAATATTTGTAATCAAAATAATATAAAGTGAGCACTGTACACTTCGTATTATGTTGTAACTGAAATCAACACATTTGAGAATGTAGAAAAAACATCCAAAAATACTTATAATAATTTTAAATTGGTATTCTATTATTGTTTAACAGTGCAATTAATCATGACTTATTTTATCTAGTTAATTTGTTTTCTGTTAATCACATGAATTAACTGCAATTAATTGACAGACCTAACAAAGTTAAATTGTCCACAGTGAAATCAAATGTAGGTCTCAAAAGAGGGCAAAGTTCTCCTACTTGCTAGGTTTTAATGAGCACCCCAACATTACTTTAAAAGACACCGAACTCATTCTGCAATTATCAGAATAGTTGGTGTAAATTTCATTTTAGAAACAACTTACCTGCTTTATGCTGAAACTTGACACAGTATAATTCATCATAGGGTTATTTGTTAGGTCATCTGGCCGCACCCACTTGGCAAACATTGCCTTTTGTTTGGGTGACAATGGTAACTTGCCACATTTATCTCGGGATTTAAAAATAATAATAAAAAAATCATTCAAATCAACCAAAGACAGATCAGAAACAACTTTCCATGGTATGTCCCATTTTATTTACAGCAGTCACAGACATTACTCAACGAGGTCCATTACTCAATGAGGGGGGAAAGACACTAACAAAAGATGGGGAAATGCTAAATGCCGTTTTTGTTTCAGTTTTCACCAAAAAGGTGAGTAGTGATCGGATGTCTAACATAGTGAACGCCACTGAAAGTAGGATCTGAGGCTAAAATAGGGAAAGAACAAGTTCAAAATTACTTAGACAAGTTAAAAGTCTTCAAGGCAGCAGGGCCTGATGACACATCTCTAAGTCCTTGTCTACACTACAAAGTTTTTTCGGCAAAAGCTGCCTTTTGTCTACAAAACAGGGGAGGTGCACACACTGCAAAGCTACTTTTGGCGGCAAAATAAAACCACCTCAACAAGAGGCATAAAGCTTTTTGCGGCAAAGTTAAAGCATCAAAGTGTCAGTGTAGACGTTGCTGTTTGATTTGTCGACATAACTGGCTTCCACCAGCATCCCACAATGCCCGCCATGACCGCTCTGCTCAGTGTTTTGATCTCTGCTGCCCTGCAGGCATGCACCCCTCCCCTTTCAAAGCTGTGGGAAGTATCTGACAGCTAAGCCTGCTGCTATGCTCCCGCAACAAAGAGTAAATAATTAATGTGGAATGCTCCTGTTCCGCCCTGTATTAGGAACACAGCGGCAGGCAGCGGGGAGTGACGGGGACTACTGCCTTGCTGCTTTGACATTCCTCAGCACTGAGAGCTAACAGAGCTGCTCAGGATGCTGCTCCCGGAGAGCTGAGGAGGCTGTGGGAGAACTCTGAGGGAATCACAGAACCATAGGCAGGCAGGCAGAGTGGGCTGCTTCTGCCGGGGGGTGGGAGGTGGGAGAGACTGCTGTGCTGATCAGAGCCGGGGGGCTGACATGGGGGTGGGTATCCCCCTCCCCCTGCCTTAGGATGGGTTGATCAGCCGGCTGTCTCTCCCCACACTCACCACTCTCCTCTCTCTCCCCCCCCCAGTTCAGTTGAAAAGCGGCTGACTAGGATGCCCATGGAATGATGAGATTGAGAAACCTGCATCATGTGATGCTGTGCCTGCCCCATGAGGCACTGCAAACCCTTCCCAAAGCACCCTGCGGCCAGTTGCACAGTGGGATAGCAGAGTGCACTGCTCTCTGTATCCATGCAAGAGCTGCTAGTCTGGATGCACTATGCCGACACAAGGAGCTAGTGTGGGCATGCAACAGCAGTTTTAATTAAAGAGCTTTAACTAAAGCAGCATAACTTTTGCTGACAAAACTGTGTAGTGTAGACAAGGCCTTAGAATACTCAAGGAGCTGACTGAGGAGATATCTGAGCCATTAGTGATTATCTTTGAAAACGGCATGAAAGATGGGAGAGATTCCAGAGGACTGAAAAAGGGCAAATAGAGTGCCAATCTATAAAAAGGGAATAAGGCGTTCCCAGGGAATTACAGACCAGTCAGCCTAACTTCAGTACCCGGAAAGATAATGGAGCAAACAATCAAGCAATCAATTTGCAAACACCCAGAAGATAATAAGGTGATAAGTAACAGTCAGCATGGATTTGTCAAGAACAAATCGTGTCAAACCAACCTAATTCTTCCACTCTGTTCCGAGCTGATAAGCCCCAACTGGAATATTGTGTTCTGTTTTGGGCATGACATTTCAGGAAAGATTTGGATAAACTGAAGAAAGTCTAGAGGAGAACAACAAAATGTCATTAAAATTCTAGAAAACATGACCTATTAGAAAAGACCGAAAAAAATGGGTTTGTTTAGCCTGGAGAAGAGAAGACCGAGGTGGGACATAACAGTTTTCAAGTACATACAAGATTGTTACAAGGAGGAGGGTGAAAAATTGTTCACCTTAACCTGAGGATAGGAGAAGAAGCAATGGGCTTAAATTGCAGAAAGGAAGGTTTAGGTTGGACATTAGGAAAAACTTCCTACCTGTAAGGGTAGTTAAACACTGCAACAAATTGCCTAGGGAGGTTCTGGAAACTCCATCTTTGGAGGTTTTTAAGTAAAGGTAAGACAAACACCTGTCAGGAATGGTCTAGTTATTACGTAGTCCTGACTTGAGTGTAGGAGTCTGGACTAGATGATCTATTGAGGTCCCTTCCAGTCCTACACTTCTACAAGTCTATGACATATGTAAATACAGCTATAAAGTAGTTTAAGTTACTAGCCTTGCAAAGCTAATAATTATTTGGAGCATATCATAAGTAAAATATAAAATACTAAATGTTGACATTTCCCCCCCATATGAAACCAAACAGGAGAGGGGAATTCCAAAAGCCATCTTTAACAACAAAGATGATTTTTTTTTTTTTGGGTCACTGGTGTTGGAGAAATTTACTCAATGCTGGAAAGTGCTGAGCTAGTCCACTCAGGGCCTGGCAGGTCTCAAGATACTGGACTGTAATTCATAATTTCCCATCTCCTCCATATTGTCATTGAACTTTACATTTATAAATCTCCCCAACAGTTTCACATAACTGAACTAAAAGCAGTATCTGTCCCTGCTGCGGTCCCCTCTTCCAAGGAAGTCACCTGAGTCCCAGGCTGCTCCTCTCATAATACCTAGCTCTTATACAATACACTTCATCAGTAGATTCCAAAGTGCTTTACAAATAGGTCAGTATCGCTATCCCCATTTTACAGGTGGAGAAACAGAGGCATAGAGAGGTGAAGTGATTTACCCAATGTCATCCAGAACCTTTTTCTTTCTGAGCTCACCCAACATGCTATAAAATCTTCACAACCCACCTATGCCACAATAACTGGTTTTCTGCATATAAAAGACAGGGCTGGAATTGGGGGATAGCAAGCAGGGCAATTGCCTGGGGCCCCATGCCACCGCCCCATTTGGTGGGGCTTCAGCTTTCTGCCTTGGGCCCAAATGAGTCTAATGCTGGCCCTGCTTGGTGGACCCCCCTGAAACCTTAGGGGGCCCCTGGTTGAGAATCACTGCATGAAACCACACTTCCATTTCCACTCCGAAGAGAAACTAAAGCTGCCTTCTGACATTATGTGGTGACGATGTCAGGCTTACACAAAAAACCCACCCCCCTCCTCCCACACCCACCCCGCAAGTCCAAAAATTTCTAACAAGCTGGAAGAGCAACCGAATAAGACAAGGTGAAAAAACACAGCACAGTAGGATCAGCATGCATTGAGCAGCACCAGGTTCAGACAGTACAAAGAAGGGCCAGGATTTTCAATTAACAGATGGTTTTGGGTTTTCAACTTGACACATTTTAATGGGGCCTGATTTTCAGAGGCTGGGAGTTCAGCACTTTCTGGAAGTCAGGCTTCATTAAGGTGTCAAGTGGAGCATCCAGAATTTGAGGCACCTCAAATCCATAGTCACTTTTGAAAATCATGGCTGAGTTTTAAGCCAACTTTGAATGCAACTCCTCAGTTTTTGCTGTTACCACTCTCTTCTACTGTCAGACCAACTTGATGCAAATGGCACACTCTCTACTGGCTGGCAACAGTTAAAAGTTGAGCTACAGCCTTTAATTACTACTGGAACAATTTGGAGTTTTGAGAAAGGAAATATAATGAAGACACAGGTGTGATGGGTTGGATCACAGAAACCCCCTTGGGAACTGCCAACTGATGTGCCAAGCCTACTTCTACCCCTGCTTTCCCTGCCAGCTTGGGACTTCAGCACCCTATCTCGCTGAGCCAGACACGCCAGTCTGCTCCAACACAGACCCAGGGTCTGAACCACGTGCCCTAAAGCTGCAGACTTAATTGAAAGCAACTTAAGAAGTGTTCCTGTCTTTAACACTCAGATGCCCAACTCCCAATGGGGTCTAAACCCCAAATAAACTCATAAATTGTTCGCCTTCTATAACACTGATAGAGAGATATGCACAGCTGTTTGCGCCCCCGCCCCCGGCATTAATACATACTCTGGGTTAATTAATAAGTAAAAAGTGATTTTATTAAATACAGAAAGTAGGAGTTAAGTGGTTCCAAGTAATAGCAGACAGAACAAAGTGAATTACCAAGTAAAATAAAATAAAACACGCACGTCTGAGTCTAATACAGTAAGAAAACTGAGTATAGATGAAAACCTCAACCTTAGGGGAATTCCAGTAAGCTTCCTTTTACAGACCAGTCTCCTTCTAGTCTGGGTCCAGCAATCACTCAGACCCCCTGTAGTTACTGTCCTTTGTTCCAGTTTCTTTCAGATATCCTTAGGGGTGGAGAGGTTCTCTCTTTAGCCAGCTGAAGAACAAATGCAGGGGTCTCCTACAGGCTTAAATAGACTTTCTCTTGTGGGTGGAGACTCCCCTCCTCTCTCCTATGCAAAGTCCAGCTCCAAGATGGAGTTTTGGAGTCACATGTCCACGCATGACTATACAGGCAGCAGCCATTGCCTTACCTGATACCTTGAACGTCCTCATGTAGACTTCTTATGTGGATTGGAGCCTTCCAAGATCCATTGTCCCTTAAGTGCTTCTTGATTGGGCACTTAATTTGCACATTCCTTTCTCAAGAAGCTGACCAAATGCGTTATAAAGGCTACTTAAAAATCAAGCCAGTACACAGCCAATATTAATAATTTTTAATACAAAAATGATACATGCATACAAATAGGATTAATAGATTCACTAGATCATAACCTTTACAGAGATATGTTACATGGCATATGTAGCATAAAACATATTCTAGTTATGTCATATATACATTCATAAGCATATTTCCATAAAGCCTTATGAGGGCACTGTCACAACAGGAAAACTCTGAGAGAAAACAAGAGCAAAAATAACTGGAGTAACTGATGCTCACTTACGAAAATGGCACTGGAAAGGCAAAACACTCCCTCAGGTCAACACTCATGAACGGGACATACTCGATACCATTTATCTTTGATGTCTTTCTGCATATTATAAAAGGAGAACATGATTGTAAGTGTCAAAGTGGGAACCATAATGTTCAAAGGTATTTGGTTTAGCACCTTCCAGAGCACAACACCCAGGAAATAACAATGAAGGAAGGAATGAAAAAACAGAAGCCAAGAAATGGTGCACTTGAGGACGGGTGGCATTCTGCCTCAAATAGGGAATAACGAAAAGTTCTACATTTCTAAAGCTGGCGTACTTTCTGAGTTGGGCATCAATCCTGGAAAGACACACACAAAAGCAGCCCAATGGTCCTCTGTAGAGGTACAACGGTCTGCTGCCTGCACATCAGTCTGTAGCATTGAGGTCCAAGACCTTAAAATACATTTGTTTAAATATACTTTCAACAATGTCTTTACATTTCTATTTTCACAAAGTTATAACTATATCTATACTAACAACTGCTATGGCACTTTTTAAGAGATGATTTTTTTCATATTCATCCACTTTTAATCAGTTAGTCAAATAGTAAAGGTACGAATGATAACACTGGATGTATTTATTAGTGTATTTGAAAAGAGATAGTCAAGTGCACACAGAACTATAGATGGGGGCTATTTTAGATCAGGAAGAATCAAGAAATATGTACAAGTCAGATGTGACCGTAACAAGTTTCAGTGACCACTGCTGAACAATAGGTAGTCAAAAAAACAACAACAATATTTTCAAAACAACAGATATATAGGATTTAAAGCACTGTGAAGTTCTCTTTGAAGCTTTAGAAAGGTTTACATTTCACAAATATCACTTAAGATAAAAAAAAGGAAACTTGTTTTTAAAACAAAACTGGTTCATACAACTGTCCAATTTTTCCTGCACAAACATATTTATATTGTTAGGGCCTGATCCAAGCCCATTGAAGCCATTGGAAAGACTCTCACTGACTTCAGTGGGCTTTGGATCAGGCCTTAAGTTTTTAGGACCCAATCCTGCACAGAGCTGGGCACTACTAACCTCCACTGAAATCTTACATTCCGGTATCTGTTTGAAAATGAAAGCAGAGCGCATCTGTCCAGACAGTGTCCTTTGGAAGGGTTTTTCTACACTCCACTGCCCCACAGTTTGGACTACGGGGATGTGAATAACAGTATGCACCAAAGTGCTGCAATGTAATTCCCCTGTGAGGATGCAGCGAGTGTGAACTAAAAAGTTCCTGGTTCACGTTAACGGGACTACATTAACACAAATTAAGAACCTTTTAGTTTGCATGTGCAGCACCCACAGAGGAGAATTACAGTGCAGTACTGTAGTCACACCCCTGCAGTCCAAACTGCAGGTCGTCACTATAGTAGACATAACCGAAGATGCATTTGAGTTTTCAATACTGCTCTGTCTCATCTTACGCTGGGGTTACATTCCGCGGTCAGCGCGTAAAGCGAAAACCGCGTATAGTCAACATTACATTGAGTGTAATGGTGGGCAGAATCGCCCGCACTACAGAAACAGTATTTAAATGGTTATTTTTCTCTTTTTTGTTTGTTTTTTTCTTGTTTTTGCTGACCGCGTAAAGCTGAAATCACACATGTTAAATGCGCTTAAGATGCGACAGACCTGTATTGTAATTTGAACTCAGGATATTATCTATTAATTGTTGAACACCAAAGAACGTACAGTTTGTGTGTCTGATCCTACTCCCATCAAAGACAACGCAAGAAGGAGTGGGCCTAAGTAAAGACCAATCCTGCAAGAGGATAAGCACACTTAACTCCCACTGCAGTCAATTTTACTTGAGAGAACTCTGTAAATCTTACAAGGATCTCTGCAGCTCACAGGATCAGGCCCTAGATTATACACTCATTCAGGTAGGAAATGTGTGGTGTCTATGTTCTGTACTGCACTAAAGAAATAATGAATACACAGAGATAACAGAAAAAATACTTAATCCATTAGAAGAATTAAATTCTCTATCAAATGCACCTTATAAAGGAGCCATCTGCGTTCACTTACGAAGAGATTATTTTTTGGAACATGTTAGCTTTCAATACAGTAGAATCTGTGTTTTGAGCTGACCAGTGAACCACACACCTCATTTCGAACTGGAAGTATGCAATCACGCAGAAGCAGAGACACAAAAAAACAAACAAA
This sequence comes from Platysternon megacephalum, assembly GCA_003942145.1. Lineage (NCBI taxonomy): Eukaryota > Metazoa > Chordata > Testudines > Platysternidae > Platysternon > Platysternon megacephalum. The sequence continues at coordinate 2,318,451 of QXTE01000027.1, read as the reverse complement.
CAACAACAAAACAAAACAAAACAAAAAAAACCCCAAACATTACAGTACTATGTAAAACGTCAATTACTAAAATATAAAGGGAAAGCAGCATTTTTCTTCTGCATAGTAAAGTTTCAAAGCTGTATTAAGTCAATGTTCAGTTGTAAACTTTTGAAAGACCAATCATAACGTTTTGTTCAGAGTTACGAACATTTCAGAGTTATGAAAAACCTCCATTCTCAAGGTGTTCATAATTCTGAGGTTCTACTGTACTGTGGTAATGAGTGCTACAGAAATATTTCTCCCTCCTCTTTAAAAAGCAACCAACAAAATCAAAACAAAAACACCCACCCCTCCTTCCCCTCGCAAAACCCAATTATGTCTCAATCTAGTGCTTTGCACTAGATTTACATGGACTCTATCTTACCTGAGCACTTCAATCTCCTCTGTGGTGTATCTCTGACCTTGAGATTCACTAGCTTGCACTGCTCTGATTGTCTGTGGCTTATCATTCAAGGAAAAATCAGGTCCCAATCAGTGGTGAGCTGGAGCCGGTTCCTACTGGTTCACGGGAACCGGTTGTTAAATTTAGAAGCCCTTTTAGAACCGCTTGTTCCGGTTCTAAAAGGGCTTTTAAATTTAACAAAATCTCTGGCAGCTCCCTGCCCTGCCCCCGGCCCCAGCTCACCTAGCTCCGCCTCCTCCCCTGATGCTCCCTCTGGCTTCTCCTCCCCCTCCCCTGCTTCCCGCAGGTGAGCTGGGGCTGGGGCGGGGGCGGGGCGCAAGGAGGGCTCCAGGCGCCGCATGGTGCTGCCCGGCTCTGGGCCAGCCCCAACTCCGACTCTGGCCGCGTGGCGCTGCCCGACTCCGGGCCTCGGCTGCGCGGCATGGCTCCGGGCTGGGCCCCCGACTCCGGCCGCGCGGTGCGGCTCTGGCCCAGCCCCGGTGGGGGTAAGAGGCCGGGGCCGGGGGGGTTGGATAAGGCAGGGACAGGGAGCGGGGGGTGGGTTGGATGGCGCAGAGGTTCTTGGGGGGCGGTCAGGGGATGGGTCGGGGGGGTTGGGTAGGCGCCGTGTGGGAGTTCTGGGGGTCTGTCGGGGTGGTGGTGGATGGGGTCGGGGCAGTCAGGGGACAGGGAGCAGGGCGAGTTGGGCAGGGGGTGGGGTCCTGGGGGGCAGTTAGGGTTGGGGTTCTCGGGAAGGAGTGGTCAGGGGACAAGGAGCGGGGTGGGTTATGGGTTGCAGGACATGGGTGGGGGATGTACTCACCGGGCGGTTCCCTACCGGGTCTTCGGTGGCGGGTCCTTCACCCGCCGGAGCCGTGCCGCCGAAGACCCGGTAGGGAACCGGTTCCTAAGATTTTGGCAGCTCATCACTGGTCCCAATGGAAAGAACATTCTGACTGGCTGATTCGGTTTAGCTGCAGTTTCTTTGTCTTTCTGAGATGACTTTGACATAGATTCTTTCAGTGCCTCCGCTCTAAAACAAATATTCTGTGTTTGTTTACAGCAACGACAAATGCATGGTTTAATTATTAATTTGCTTGTTCATGTCTCCATATAATTAACATCAGATGGAAAGACAAACAAAACTATCTATTTTGCTCTTGCTAAGGAAGTCACTTCATGTAGATGTGAAATGCGTATTCAGGAAGTTCCTGATGCCAGCATCTCTCTCTACAGGTCTGTCACATCTTAGGCGCATTTAACATGTGTGATTTCAGCTTTACGCGGTCAGCAAAAACAAGAAAAAAACAAACAAAAAAGAGAAAAATAACCATTTAAATACTGTTTCTGTAGTGCGGGCGATTCTGCCCGCCAATACACTCAATGTAATTTTGACTATATGCGGTTTTCGCTTTACGCGCTGACCGCGGAACGTAACCCCAGAGTAAGATGAGACAGACATGTACTTTCTCCTGTTCTAAGAATGGCAAAAATACACCAAAAGTAATTAGCATATAAAACAATTTAGGCACAATTCATTTTCAAGTTTCTGTTGCTTTTAAAATTATGCTAGTTGGAGGATTTATGTGAGAATGTACGTATGGTTTGGAACCCAAACAGAAAAATCAAAATCCATTAGGATGTTCACTATTCATGTGGATATGAAGAGATTTAATGTATCATGTTGAGCTGGACAAGGGTGTTGAAATAATATCTGCCAGAACTCAGCACACTACAGACCATATTTTAATCTCAGCTACGTTGTTGATTTATGTGGAGTTACTCTGGATTTATACCTGTGTAACTGAGATTGGAATCTAGCCCACTAAATCTACTATATATACACTGATATACATACAGATTAAACTAAAGGGTTCAATTTTCCCCTGCATTAAAGCTCCACTCAGTGCAGGGGAGGGCTTGGCTTAGTGCGGGCTTGACCCTAGCATTAATTAGAGTAGCCAAGGGGCTGCTCTAATTTATGCTGCTGGGGACACAGTGTCAGCAGATAACTGATGTTATGAAACTCCATTCCACTCTTAGCCTGTCCTCTCCCTACCCCAGCATATCACAATACCCCTGGAGCAGTAGACACAGGAGCTGCTTCTGTCAGCTTTATGCCAGTGGGGAGCTCTCCTCCAAAAGGAGAACTCTCCATGGGCCATTTCAAACCAGAATCCATCCTCTTTGTGCTACCTGAGCAATACAAAATGGACAGAGTGGACCAGAGAATCCAGCTTAAAGTATGCATTGTAACCCGACACCAATGGTTTACATGAGTATTTTGTAAGTACTCACCTATCCAGTGCTTGTCTAGCCAGCTGTTTGAGTTTTGATTGAAGGATTGCATCTGAAGTTTCATGAGCCTTAAGAGAAAAAAATAACATAGCAGGCATTGTAAACCCAGGGCCGGCGCAACCCATTAGGTGACCTAGGTGGTCGCCTAGGGCGCTACTACTTGGGGGGTGCCGGCGCCCCGTCCGTCCGTGGCAATTTGGGGGCGGAACCTTCCGCCGCCGCTGTTGGGGGCGGCATTTCGGGGGCGGGACCTTCCGCCGCCTAGGGCGCCGGAAAAGCTGGCGGCGCTCCTGTGTAAACCTTACTGTCAATCTAATTCCAGATGTACAAGTCACACTGCCAAATATTCACTAGTTATTTTCCCCCTGTAGATTTTAACCTCAGTTTTGCCATTAGACTTGTACTTGGGGAAAAATTATTTTAATGCAACCTACCTATGGCTTTCCAGTGGCATGATGATTTAAACCCTGGTCATCTGATATACATTACAATATAAAATAAATATAGTAACTCCATTATATTTTTTTAAGTATTTTAAGTTATTGTAATGAAAGAGAAGCAAATTTTGCCTCAGGTAGACAGCAAAGCAAGAGAAAAAAATGGTTTGGGGAACATACCATATGGCACAGATGCTGTTTAATTGTGAATTCAACCCCATTCTTTGATATGGCCAAGTAAAATTTGCTCTACCCTTACAACTAGGGTCAGTTTTTCTGACATTGGTTTCCAAGTTGCATCCACAATATTGGCACATGCAATGTGTAAATGTGCCTTTATGGGCAAAGCTACCTGTTTTACAGGTGGTGAGTGCAGGCGCAATGATGTATTGACTGCCAGGGAGAAGCAAAGTATACTTTATTTAAAAAAGAGAACACCTTTCAAGCAACAAGTAAACTGTCACAGGATCTGATTGTATAGCCCCACTCTTAACTGTTGTCTTCCAGGACCAGCAAGACATCATGTATCTAAAACATTTGCTCCTCTTACCAATACCAATTTGTCCACTCATCCAAGAGCACCTTCATTGCTCTACTAATAAAACTATGGAGATCAGCAATGACCAAAGCAAGGAAAGTGTCAAAGACTAACCAAGCAGTCTTGAAGACAACTTTTTGATAAAAGTATCATAATGTCTGTGATAAATGAAGGGGTAAGGAGTAGCTCTCTTTTATGGACACCCAGCCAGCTGTAAAATCCCTCTTGGTGGCTGTTCTCTGCTTGCTTTACCTGTAAAGGGTTAACAAAGTCCCGCAGGTAAAGAAAAGGGCACCTGACCAAAAGAGCCAATGGGAAGGGTAGAACTTTTTAAAATTGGGAAAGAAGCTTTCCCTTTGTCTCTGTGGTTGTTCTCCAGAGAGATGAGACACGCAGCAGGAATGCTTTTGTTTGATTGTGACCTTAAGCTGAACCCCCAAGAAAGCTATTTTGGGTGCTTAATTTTTGGAATTGCTCTTTTAAAATCTAGCATGAACATAAATTCTGTTATCTCAGTCATTTCAGATAACTGTTCAGACAGTAGTTTTTCTACAACAAAATGGACAATGAATTCATGAAGACAAGATGTACGCTATTCAAATTGCTTGGTCCTTTGTAAAATTTACCAGTAGTGTTTACATAATTCCCCAATGTTTCAGGGCACCTTAATATTATTACTACTATAAAACCTGATAAACCTGAATTGCCAACAGATAGCTCATGAAGAAAACAAAAACGTACAGCTAAACAGCTACATATAATACGATCCTGCAATTGCTTGAGGTTCACACGTATACACAGAGCCCTTCAGGATCCTATAGCAATGCTTCCAAAAACTACTGTAGAACTATTGTAAGCTAATTTATTTGGGGCTAGTATTGAAAGAATTTATATGTGTGTGTAGAATAAGATGCCTGAAACTTAAGGACAAATATTGATATATGCCTGTCACCATGACCTTATAGTAGTTTCAGACATACTAACTTTTACTATTATTCCATGCAATAATAAGTGTATTGGGAAAACTTGTAGATAAATTCAACCGGTATCCATTGAGGAAACATGGTTTCTGTCATACTTGTGTGCAAGTTTAATTGTCATTCATCACTTGTTCATCACAAATGGACAGTGAGCCAAACTGTGTCAATTATATCCATGCAACCACGCTGATTTCATTAGGGTTTCACAGGTATAAATGAGAGCAGCATTTGGTCTAGTGTAGCTGTGAATAACCTGTTGAAAACAGCTTAAATGTGTGATTGTTATTACTGGTGTGGTCAGAAGAGGGTGTAGAGGTGTAAAAGGGGCGGGGTTTAGGAATCATTTTAGTTTTGCTCCTCTTCAAAGCTGTTTCAGGCAAGCATGGCAGGACTGTAATGCCAGTGCTGAGAGTGGGCTTCGCTGTGCTACTGTAGGTTAAATTTTAAAAAGTGCCTAAATCACATTTTCAAAAGTGGCTTAAGGCCCAGATCCTCAAAGGTATTTAAGCCCCTAATTTCCGTTAAAATCAGTGGGAGTTAGGAGCCTAAATACTCCTGAGGATCTGGGCATAAGTGCCTCAGGACTTGTCTGCACTTGAAATGCTACAGTGGCACAGCTGCACCATTGTAATGCTTCAGTGTAGACGCTACCTACACCGATGGGAAGGGTGCTCCTGTCAGCTTAGGTAATTCACCTTCCTGACAGAAAGTAGCTAGGTCAATGGAAGAATTCTTTCATCGACCTAGTGCTGGCTACACTGGGGGTTAGGTTGGCTTAACTACGCCACTCAGGGGTGTGGATTTTTCACATCCCTGAGAGATGTAGTTAAGCTGACTTAATTTTCTAGTGTAGACCAGGCCCCAGTTTCTTTTGAAAATGGGACCTAAGCTCCTAAGTGATTTAGCTGCTTTTGAAAATTTTACCCACAGCTTTATGGTCTCCTTCACTGCAATTTTACTAGTTGTGCATGCTAATGATTGTGCATAAAGAATTGAAGGCACACATTTATTTCAGATGAAGCTGAAGGGAGCAACAGGTTAGGAAGTAAGTTGAAGACCCTTTGAAATTGTGACCCTTTGTATGGGGCTAGCATCTGTACCTCATTCTTTAAAATATTCACTGATCTTAATTTTAATGAATAGACTTGAGAATATTTACATTTTAATTCCTGGTTCCCTATTTCTCATGTTCATTAGGTGAAAAAAGTCATGAACTTAGAGCAAATGGAAAAATAGCACAGGCACACTAGGCTGTTGAACTCCATCACAAAAAAACAGATGCTCTTTTTAGATAAAAACAATTTAATTTATCTGCTGCTTTTGCTGTGAGAAAGGTCATTTGCTTGATACATTCTTTTGAATATATGAGTCATCTCATTCATCATAGGGAACATTGCAACTGATTTAGGACCAAACCTTGCAATCCAAGGGAGTCTTGCATGAGTAAGATCTGCAGAATTTGTCCTTAGACTTGAGAATGTTAGTGGCTTTCTGTGAACTCAATTCTCCAGATATTTACTGTATTGTACGGTAACTTTCTTTTTCCTAGTAGTTTTTCACTGTTGTATCAACTTAATCTGATCTGAAATTCCTTAGGAATATTTCTACAACTCTTTGTATCATAAAAGAATGTTTTTGTTCCAATTACAAAAACATGTAGTTCATACATTTCCATTTATCTACTCTCTAACTTGCAGAAGTTCAGCCAAAGTACCCCTTCTTTCACTAAGAACTAAATTTTTCCACACAGACTAAATTCTTATGGTGCTGATTAGCTTCTCATGTCAGCTTTATCTTTTTAAAAATCTGACCTTATTATCTGTGTTGCATCAACTTATTTGCCAGAGATTTACATTCTGGCAAGCAAATCCTTTAGACTTGTCTGAAACAGCAGTTTTGCCATAAGACTTGTACTTGGGGAAAAATTATTTTAATGCAACCTACCTATGGCTTTCCAGTGGCACGATGATTTAAACCCTGGTCATCTGATATAAATTACAATATAAAAGAAATATAGTAACTCAATGATATTTTATTAAGTATTCTAAGTTATTGTGACAAAAGAGAAGCAAATTTTGCCTCAGGTAGACAGCGAAGCAAGAGAAAAAAAATGGTTTGGGGGAACATACCATATGACACAGATACTGTTTAATTGTGAATTCAACCCCATTCTTTGATATGGCCAAGTAAATTTTGCTCTACGTTTACGACTAGGGTCAGTTTTTCTGACATTGGTTTCCAAGTTGCATCCACAATATTGGCACATGCAATGTGTAAATGTGCCTTTATGGGCAAAGCTACCTGTTTTACAGGTGGTGAGTGCAGGCGCAATCAGGTGTAAGTGAGGCTCCATCGTCTGGGAAAACTTAGGCCCCGATCCTGGAATTGGATCTGGACTTGGTAGACGTCAGTGGGCCAACCTATGTAGCCCTCAGTGAGAGTATTTTGCACTGTTAAGAAAAAACATTTCTGTGAACTTTGACTGAACAGCATTTTAAACCGTTCTGGTAGATGAACCCATTTTGATAAAGTCTATACCTTTCAAACACAGAAATGGATAGTCATGTAAACATTTTTACTGTAGAGTGAAATTTGCCCAGTAGTGTGGTAATATGGAGGGTCCACCAAATATTACTGTACTGCCTTAGCCCAGAAAAGGGGCTTAGCCCAGACAGGCTGCTTTGGGAGGGTTTCTTCACTACCTGGGCATCACAATAATGTGTCCTGCAGGGCCTGAATAGACTTGGACATATGGGAAATGTGCATGTAGGTCTGGGTGGGGATGGGCCATGGAATCATAGAATATTTGGGTTGGAAGAGATCTCAGGAGGTCATTTAGTCCAATCCCTTGCTCAAAGCAGGACCAATTCCCAACTAAATCATCCCAGCCAGGGCTTTGTCAAGCTGGGCCTTAAAAACCTCAAAGGATGGAGATTCCACCACCTCCCTAGGTAACCCATTCCAGTGCTTCACCACCCTCCTATTGAAATAGTGTTTCCTAATATGCAACCTAGATTTCCCTCACTGCAACTTGAGACCATTGCTTCTTGTTCTGTCATCTGGCACCACTGAGAACAGCCTAGCTCCATCCTCTTTGGAACCCCCCTTCAGGTAATTGAAGGCTGATATCAAATCCCCCCTCACTCTTCTCTTCTGCAGACTTAATAACCCTAGTTCCCTCAGCCTCTCCTTGTAAGTCATGTGCCCCAGTCCCCTAATTATTTTTGTTGCCCTCTGCTGGACTCTCTCCAATTTGTCCACATCCCTTCTGTAGTGTGGGGGACCAAAACTGGATGCAATACTCCAGGTGTGGCCTCACCAGTGTTGAATAGAGGGGAATAATCACTTCCCTCGATCTGCTGGCAATGGTCCTACTAACACAGCCCAATATGCCATTGGCCTTCTTGGAAACAAGGGCACACTGCTGACTCATATCCAGCTTCTCATCCACTGTAATCCCTAGGTCCTTTTCTGCAGAACGGCTTCTTAGCCAGTCGGTCCCCAGCCTGTAGCAGTGCATGGAATTTTTCCTTCCTAAGTGCAGAACTCTGCATTTGTCCTTGTTGAACCTCATCAGATTTCTTTTGGCCCAATCCTCTAATTTGTCTAGGTCACTCTGGACCCTATCCCTACCCTCCACAATATCTACCTCTCCCCCGAGCTTAGTGTCATCTGCGAACTTGCTGAGGGTGCAATTAATCCCATCATCCAGATCATTAATAAAGATGGTGAACAAAACTGGCCCCAGGACTGACCCCTGGGGCACTCCGCTTGATAACGGCTGCCAACTAGACATCGAGCCGTTGATCACTACCCATTGAGCCCGACAATCTAGCCAGCTTTCTATCCACCTTCTAGTCCATTCATCCAATCCATACTTTTGCTGGCAAGAATACTGTGGGAGACGTATCAAAAGCTTTGATAAAGTCAAGATATATCATATCCACCGCTATCCCCATATTCACAGAGCCAGTTACCTCATCATAGAAGGCAATCAGGTTGGTCAGGCATGACTTGCCCTTGGTGAATCCATGTTGACTGTTCCTGATCACCTTCCTCTCCTCCAAGTGCTTCAAAATAGATTCCTTGAGGACCTGCTCCATGATTTTGCTGGGGACTGAAGTGAGGCTGACTGGTCTGTAGTTTCCCGGGTTCTCTTTTTTCCCTTTTTAAAATATGGGCACTATATTTGCCTTTTTCCAATTGTACGGGACCTCCCCCGATCGCCACGAATTTTCAAAGATAATGGCCAATGGCTCTGCAATCACATCAGCCAAATCCCTCAGCACCCTTGGATGCATTAGATCTGGACCCATGGACTTGTGCACGTCCACCTTTTCTAAATAGTCCTTAACCTGTTCTTTCACCACTGAGAGATGCTCACCTACTCCCATGCTGTGTTGCCCAGTGCAGCCATCTGGGAGCTGCCCTTCTCTGTGAATATGTGACTACAAAGATCCAGCATTCCTGACACACCGCATGGGGTGAAAAGTGGTAAGAGCTTCTCTGTTAGCCTATGTACTGGAGGAGTACCCACAGAGGAGTTGTGTTGAAGCCCCACAGCCTGTCCACAGAAGGGTAGTGATATAGATAATGAGGACCATAATATTGCACTTGAATATAAGACTTGAAATAATAGTAAACTGCCCTGTTTTGTAGGTGCTTTCTTCATTGTGTTGCGGGTTGTGGATAACATTAGCGTACTGGATTAGAGAACTGCCTTCAAGTTCCAACATGATGCTTACGCAAGCCCTACAAAACACAGTATTTCATCAAAATGCCATTTGCTGTATTGTCATGTAATGTTCTTGTATTGACCCTCCCATCATAGCAGATAACAAAGAAGTTGGTATATAAATGAGCTATTTCCCATGTATCCAGCCTGCTTCTCCTATCTGATGTATTGACTGCCAGGGAGAAGCAAAGTATATTTCATTTAAAAAAGAGAACACCTATCAAGCAACAAGTAAACTATCACAGGATCTCAATATATAGCCCCACTCTTAACTGTTGTCTTCCAGGACCAGCAAGACATCATGTATCTAAAACATTTGCTCCTCTTACCAATACCAATTTGTCCACTCATCCAAGAGCACCTTCATTGCTCTACTAATAAAACTATTGAGATCAACAATGACCAATGCAAGGAAAATGTCAACGACTAACCAAGCAGTCTTGAAGACAACTTTTTGATAAAAGTATCATAATGTCCTTACACAAAAAGATCAGGCTAAAATTGCCAATACAAAATTTATTGAAAAAATACCATAGAAATTACTCCAGGACCATTTTGATACATTACACCAGCTGTTTCCCCTACAAAGAATCTTAGTATCTCATTAATTAAGGCTTCACTGCATTCCAACTAAATGCAAAGCCTGTCTTTTCATCTTCACTCAATCAGTTCTACCCACTTGCATATATACAACATGTGTTAACTAATTGAGCTGTTTCTCCTACAGTCTGGATAGGAAGAGAGATTATTATTTCAATGTTTAAATATCTGGGAAGTACTATATCTATATCCGTGTGTGTGTATTTACGGGTGAAAGTTAAGTAAACACCATAGTAGATAGGCAGATTTGGGATCTCAAAACACCAATACTTCAGATGGTGATACTGCCAGACTGGTATTTATGCTTCAGCGTCTGTGCTAACATTCCAACTTACAGCAATGCTGCCATACTGCACTACAGAGGAACACGACAGAAATAGAGTTAAACTCTGTAGCGTGTGTGGTGAAGATGGTCTATGCCGACGGCAGAGAGCTCTTCTGTTGGCATAAAAAAACCACCTCCGTGAGCAGCAGAAGCTATGTCAGCAGGAGAAGCTCTCCCACAAACATAGCATTGTGTAGGTGAGTGCTTATGTCGGTGTAACTTACATCGCTCGGGGGGTGGTTTATTCACACTCCCAAGCAACATAAATGATGCCAATATAGGCTGTAGTGTAGACAGAGCCTTAGTGCACAAAATGCTATATTTGCCTCAAAAGTGCTAGGCCAGATCTGGGGTTGAAGTTAATTTTTTCTGTAAAACTTGAAGGGAATCAGACAAAGCTTCATGCATTATAACAACCTAAAAATAGGTGTTCAGTGTAGTTCAAGAAGTCTTCCAACTTTATTGACTCTTCTGTGTTTGTTTTTTAGTTGCTCCAGAGAAGTAAAACTTAATCACAGCCAGGGGGATGTTCAAAGTCTAATTTTGAAAATTATTCACTTTTAAAATTGGCAAACTGATGGTGGATGCGGCCCCCATCAGTGTTAATACAGCACATGAGTGCTAGAGATCTAAGCTTTCATTATATTTTATTACAAAAAAAAAAAAAAAAAGTCCCTAACTCTTTTCCTTATCTGTGTTTTCTGGGTCTCTTTTTCATGTTGTCTTAAATGGGAGCAGAGTGAGGTCAATCTCACCACTCTTGAAAATCCCACCCTGAATTCTCACTTACAAAAAAAATCTAACATTCTTGAAAAGTAACAGGTGCTCAAATCACTGATCTGTGTCTAATAGCTTCATTTAAACGAGGACTCTTTTGTGTGGGATTTTCTGACTATAAGGCGGGCATTGGTTTCCTTGGTCTCACTTCTCCTTTTCTATCCTTTCAAGAGGGGGTGCGAGTGTGTGCGTGTGTAATTCAATGGGCCCCCATTGTGGGCTGATCATGTCATCTCAACACTGGTATGCTGTCTTTAAAGCTGCTGGCCAAGCTGCCAATGTACTGTATGTACATAACTCAATAGTTCTTATTACTTGTCAGTTCCTTTGAGGCAGTATTGTTAAACCCCAAACTTTAGATGCCACTGCATGTGCGCATATGCATCTACAGCTCATGGTCAATCAGAAGAACATGTATATTCTTTCATCGGTGCTGAAAATGTCTCAGTGAATGGTACTTCTAACCAAACTTCTTAAACTTTGATTTTTATGGAGGATTTTCACCTCAGTGACAAGATTGATCTTCTACTGAGTGAGGAATCTTCTGCTCTGGACCATTGTATTAAGGAATTACATTAAGCAGTGCTAGGTAACAAAACTACCACAAGATGACTCTGTTTCAGAAGTTTACTGTTCAAAGTGCTATGTTTCGGCTCCCCTACTGAGAAGGGCAAACATGAATCAACAGCGACCCTTTTCTACCCAGGAACTGGTTATATCGAGGGCTTGGGAGGCCATTACTGGCAGTTATCCCAAGTCTTTATGTAACCTTTCTGCCAGGTGGAGTCGGTAGCAACCAGGGCCAGGTTCAATATCTAGGGGTTCCTTTTCAACAATACAACACAGAACTGGCTCGAGCCCCTACCCAGTAACCTGGGAAAATTACACACCACCCCTGGGCGCCTCTAAAAGGCAATACTTCTCCTCACAAGCACAGTGTCTGTGTATAGAAAAGAAACTCTTAATGAAAAGAGAGAAGTCACCTGACATTAATTAGGGAAAACGCAGGATTCAACTGTGAGCAAAACACCGACCCCACAGTATATTGGGCAGTGGTTTTTGCCTCAAGTTCTTGAGATCTACAACTAAAAGTTCCTTTAATATGCCCCTCTCTGCTCCCTCACCACACCCCACTAACAGTGGTTGTCTTTGGTCAGTGAAGATCCAGAGTTCAGTGGGGCATCTGTGTGAGTTCATCTCCCACCCAGGGGTGGGAGGGTGAGGGCACCTTGCTTCCTTCGCCATCCGAGCACTTACCATGCCGTCCACTGGCCGCCAGCCACTGTTCCATTGAGCTCCGCCAGCCGCTGTTCCGTTCAGCTCCGCCGGCCGCCCCGACCAGTGTGGGACCCAGATTCAGGGCTCTTTATACCAGCAAGAGGGAAAGGCCTGGCAGATGTTACCTGCTATGAGGAGCATAATATACCAGGTGGTGAGGATGGGTGCTATAGGGAATTGATACATGCACTGGTTTAAGGGTCCAGGCTGGGACTTTCAGTGAGGGTATGACGGAGTCCCTATTCTGTTGCCCTCAGCCCAGGAGAAGTGCAATGTACTGCTGAGCCCAGTGAGGGTGAAGATAGGATATTGCTGTGCAAGGGTGCCTCTGATTGATCAGCGAAAGACTGAGCATGATGTTGCTGGATATCTGTTCAGGTTTTGTTGAACTGAGTTGTAATATCCTAGAGCCTGGGATGAGATGTTTGACTTGCACACGCATCTAGGACAGTTTTGAGACCTCAAGACTGGGAAAATTAAGGCATCCACAGGCTCTGATGCAAGATATAAGGCCCTGTTACAGAGGTCCACAAAAATAAATCTATTAACTTTCCTTTAGGTCTCAGTGAGTATTGTCTTGTCTTTCAGTTCCTTGGGATGGTTCCTTGAAACTGTGGATCAGGCTCACCTCTCGCTCACGGTACGGTAGAACTTCTATTTGGGCATACAGGAAACACCTTCTTTCAAAGTTGGATATAGGGGCTGGTACCTGTGGCTTACTGGTCAGTCTCTGTCCGATATAAGGGATATTGGCATTCTTAGTCACACTTAATTCCTGTGGTCAGTATACACTGTAAATACTGAAGAGACATCACATTCCCGTCTGGAGGGAGGCAATGCTTTACATATCTCAATTGTCTCCACAGGAATGAATGGCAGTTATGTTTTCACAATGATTTTGAGGCAGAAGGAATACATAGGGCCTTCATGGGAAACTGGGGATAAACTGTATGGGAGGGAACCTTGCATTAGACGCATGGGGGAGAAGAGGAATTGAGCAACTTTATTTATTTGGTGGGTAAGAAATCTAGGTTATGGAGGAAAACACTGCTTCCTTCCTGCCTCTTGAGGGTGAGAATAAGAGTTACTAAATTTATATTGTACTACTGGATAATGGTGTTGAAGCTTGCTAGAGTAGCAGTCACCTCTATGTGCAAACTGGCTAGAAATGGAGAACCCTCACATTAATTCCCCTTCTAGGGCTCCCAGTTTCCAAGTTAAGTGTAAAACCTACATTGAAGAAGTGCAGCCTTTTTCAAGCATACCCCTGAACATTGGGATTTTCATTAAAAAGAAATAGGTGGTTCAACCCAGATCAGTAGGGGGTTGTCACTGCCTGCCCTGCAACTCTGGGTGCCTTAGATGCTGTGGCTCACAGCCCTGACACCAACAGCCCGCCTACAAGCATGTAGGTCAGAGCCTGGCTTTCACGGCCCATTTATGTTTTGCAGTGTGGCCTCAATGCCCTCCTTAGTCTTGAATTTCCCCCTATCCATCAGCCTCTGTAGTGTCTAGCTCTTTCTCCTGGAACACTCTCAGAAGTTAATTGCTCCTTTTAAGAGTCAATACCCTTGTGGATTATGTCTATTTTGTATGTTTTGTATAATTTCAGGAACCCATATTGGAGTTTGTGCCCATGTGATCAGCTGATCACAATTTTCCCGCCTTTTATTTCTCCTCAGCAGTGGCAAACAACTTCTGGATAGAACTGGTTTTTACCACCTTTACCACGGGGTTTCCCAGAAGGGGTTTTCTGCTCCTTCTACGGGGTTTCCCGGGCAAGGTTAGATAAGTCTGCCCTGAGCAATGCTCAGGGGCTGTCCATCCGAGTGACAGTAAGGGACTGTCGTGGGTCTGACTTGCACATACCTACCCATCCTAGTGGTAGGAGGGCTACGGTTTTCACAGCTCTGCTTCCACTTGGACATGCATTTACCATCATCTGCAAGGAGAAGAGAAGGCAGACAGCGACATCCGATTTACCATCATCCATCTCCAGCTGCTGTCTCCTGACGTACCATCTACTCTTCTTCAGACCCAGAGGCACATCAAGGGACTCCCTGGAGCTCCTCTCCGATGGCTTTCAATTAGCCAGAGGATTGAGGTCCCAGGCAACAATCGAAGGAGTTTTCTATTAAGGGGTTTACTTACCTGTTTATGGGGTTTATTTTGGGGAATCACTGTATTGCATAATTTTTACTGTTTACTCCCTCCTTTCCTTTGCCCTATCCATTGTACACCAATTCTTCAATACACTTTATTTGTTTTTCACCTTATCCCAACTGACTCCTCGTTATTCGAGGTGGGAGGGACCCTCTCTGGGAAAATTAAACCTACCAGTTGACAGATGCTGGACAGGGAGGGTCGAATCTAAGGAAACAGGAAGCATAGGCCCACATATATTTATTTGCCTTTCTGTCCTTTCCTCTAACACCCTGCAGTTCATTAATTTAACCGGTGTTTGATAAACACCCTTATTTCAATCACAGCACTGAGTTGGTTTTATAGGAAAAGTAAAACCAGTTTATTAAACAAAGTCCTAAATTGAAGAGAGATCAAGTATAAGGAATAAAGACAAAGGGTTCCAAGCAAACAAAAGTAAAAGTATGCTGCTAAGACTAAAACTGAACTTCAGCAAGCTACAATCGTTACCTACGCAGGTTATTCACCTTAAACTTAGGCTACGTCTACACTACCCGCCGGATCGGCGGGTAGCGATCGAATTATCGGGGATCGATTTATTGCGGGTAGTGTAGACGCGATAAATCGATCCCCGATCGCTCTCCCGTCGGCTGCTGAACTCTAGCAGTGCAAAAGGAGGAAGCAAAGTCGACGGGTGAGCCGCGGCCGTCGATCCAGCGCCGCGAGGACGCGAAGTAAGTAATTTTAATTCGATCTAAGTTACGTCGACTTCAGCTATGCTATTCTCGTAGCTGAAGTTGCGTATCTTAGATCGATCCCCCCCCTAGTGTGGACCAGGCCTTAGTTCCCGGAGATTTCAACCCCCTTGGCTGAAGGGCCTAGCAGTCTGTGATTTCAAGAGCTCTGACCCCTGGAGTCCCCCAAATGAAGGACAACTCACTTATATCACCCCAAAGTTCCTTGTCTCTGTTTCAAGAGCCAAGAAGGCTTCTTGCTGTTCTTCCCTTCCTGTGGACTTGATCTCCCTGCTGACTCATATGAAAATGGAGCTTCCATTGTTTTGATTCCACACTGTTTAATTTACAGTGGAGACAGGTAAATAGCTGCCTTCCCTCCTGTCAGGGAGAGAACCTGTTTCTCCCAGTGTTTGGTCACTGACTTTAAAGCATAATATCAGTGAGTACCTATAATTCCTCATATAGTGTTAATGCATACATTTCACAACAGTATTAATCACCAGTATGTCAGAATTTCATGAAAAACCTTATCTAATAGATAATACAGTAATATTGTATAATATCAGTTGATTCAATTGTTTATCATCTGAGGTTCAGCCACCCTCCCCCCCCAATCTTTATCTGAGAATACATTTCAAAGGGTTACTGGTCTATGAAGTTCCTTTTCTCCTGTTGGGAAGAGATGCCAAGTATTTTAGTGAAGATGTCATGCTGGTTCCTTCCCTTGTTAGCTTTGTTTAATTTTTATGTAAATGCATTCCAATGTGTCTCCACATTTACCTTTATATAGTTGCTTTTAGGAATCTTAGTTAATAAACACAGGCATGTGGAAAATCAAGAGAAATTTTGGCCAGGAAATATCTGCTGCTGTTGCGGGGGGGGGGGGGGGGGGGGGGGGGGGGGGGGGGGGGGGGGGGGGGGGGGGGNGAGGGAAAGTGGTGATGATGTTCTTCTGTAGTCTTCAGGAAAACAGTAAACTCTCATTCTAAATGAACTTGGCCTATTGCGGACAAGTGAACTGAAGTTAATGGGGTAGCATCAGTTAAATGTGGAAAGAATTTGGCTGTAAGAGTCTTGGAGTTATCTCCTCTTCCAGACAGATGTGGTCTGAGAGGTTGCCTAGAATATCCTAGGTGGAAGGTGTGCCCCAAAAGACTTGTAGCTCCTATAAAGCATATATACTATAGGAGAGACAGGACCAGTTTTGAGACTCTCTTGTTCTTGCTTGGCTTATTTTGAGGTGGTGGATGTCCACAAAGTGAATGCAAACCCAGAAGCTCAACAAGTAGCTGGCAAAAGTTTGCTGAAAATCCGCTTTTGGAAGTGGATGCAGATGGAATCCAACTAACTTCCAGTGTGATAAGGGAAGTCTCTCATGGTGAAATTATTCTGTTATCTTAGAAATATTTGGAGCTCAAGCATGTGCAGCATTCCTTTGTAACTTTTATATTCCAGCCCACCCAGGAGCACTGTAAAGGCTGGAGAAATGAGCCAATGTAGAGACTCTGGCCAGATCCTTAGCTGATGTGAACATGTGTTGCTCCTTTGATGTCAGTGGAGCAATGCTGATTTTCACCATCTGAGCATGTGGCCCAATTAACAGTACTAGATTTTGTTAATCTTTGGCTTCAACCTTCTAATAGTCTGTCAATACGCAGGAATGGCTCCTGTCCTGGAGATTTGCCTAGTTCATAACTGAAAACCACTAATCTTTCTCTTCTTTTTGGTTTTACTAATTACTATATGATTGTCCAGAAGAGTGAGAGAGAATTCGTGGGCTTATGCTTTCTTTAACTCTCCTTAGACAGAAATCTCAATTTGCTGAAATAATGTTTTGTAGGCTGTTTGCAAGAGATAGCTATTTGAGTATTACAAAGGGTTCAATCTCAATCTTCAAGCAGAGCATGGGGAAAAATTCACATGTAGAAAAATTGAAAAGACTGGGATTGCTTACCTCAGAAAGGAAGTAAATGAAAGGGGACATGCCAAAGCATATAAAACATTGAATGGTCTAGAGAAGGTAGATCAGGAAGAACAAGGTGACATTCAATGACATGGAAAGGTGCTAAATTCAAAACCAGTAAAAAGAAATTTAAAGTGTAGAACTCATTGCTGCAGGAAGTCATTGCGGCCAAGAATTCAATAAGAGTCAAAAGGGAACAGACGCTTACACTGATAATTATAACTCTGGTGTTCTTGTTAACAATGACACATTTTGTGGAAGGAATATTAAACCTCATGTGCCAGGTTTTAAGCAAATCTGTCAGTTTGGGATGAAAGCTAATGTGGGGAGGGGTGGGGCAGGGCAGGCTATCTCCTGTATGCCTACAGTGGAATTCTTACCCCTTCCTCTAAAGCATTTGGTACTATCCCTGATACTGTACAGCACGGTACTGCACTGGATGAACTGCAGGTCTGATCCATTCTGGCAATTTGTAAATTCCCATGAAAACACTTAGTGGAGCAATTGTGACTGCAAGCAAATATTCTGAATTTAGAAATGCGTACAGACAAGACACCATTTATACTGGCTACTGACCACTAAATAATGAGAATCCCCACCTCCAAACACACTCATAGACTTCCAAACTCTAACATATAACATTCAGTGGGTCTTATTTGTCCCCAATCCAATTCACCCTGTGCAGAAGGCCAGCATGAGACCAATGCACCACTTAAGGTTCCACTTAAACCTATTTTTGAGGAATTCAGTGGTGCATAGCTCTTGTGCTGGCCTTCTGCACATATGTGAATATCTCTCCCTACAGCTAACTGTAATAAAATCAGTGGAATTACACTGGGATTAATTTGTCTATAATGGGCCAAGGTTGTTTGTAAAGACAGAGGCTTTTACAAGCATTATTAGTACTGGAGAAAGGGAAGACTTGGCAGGCACAGAAATAAGCAGAGCTGTAGAGATTCACGTTTCCTGCGGGTCAGTTCTGCACAAGCTGTATAAACTTTCTCCAGTTAAACACATGGTCTGAAGGCAAAATTATTTTTTTTCTGAGAAACATTCAATATTCTCTTTTTCTGGCAGCCTCCACAAACCACTTATACACAACTCCCTTTAATCATCTCTCGTTTCTTGACCCAAATGTACATCCACTTGAGGATGCAGAACACCGTGTTCTTAGACATCTTATTATACACACACATGCTTCACAGTAGACTTTCATTTGTGCCACACGATTGCTTACACACATCCACTACTGTCTTCTGTCTTTATTCTGCCTGGAGGTAGACAGATAGTGGTTATAACAAACAAAAGGTAGGAGCAAAATTGTGTTTTATAATCTGTAGACTCTAGACTGCAGGCGAGGGGGAATACGTCAGTTTAGATTATGCCTTTTAGACCTACCCTTCATTAGCGGGCAGTATTGAGACACACAAAGCTGGGGGTCGCTAGGTGGAACTGGGCCTCAGACAGATGCAATGCTTAAGAGGACTGCATAGGCTGCACCATCCTAAGGGATGCTTTCCACCTCCCTCTATACCTTACCTGCTTTACTGGCCCCGAGTGCTCAGAAATCAGGAGACTTGCTTAAAAATTGTGACATTAAACCAATAATAAATCTTGAGTTCTTTTTGCTTTCTGGTGTGTGAGCCCTTAGGCTGCACTTGATCATGTTTTCAAGCTTTTCTTCACAACTGTGAGGGCTACCAACTTACCTTTTTAAAAAAATGACAGCCAAGAGTCTCACCTAATTGCATACTTCCAGGAGCTGGGTCTTTAAGAAAACCACCAAATATGACAACTTGCAATAATATTGCAAGAATTGGCAACACTCAAGACATCCTCCCACAGAGCCCCTTCCCATATGTTTTTGGAGGAGAAATGACATGGACTTTACAATGTTGGAGGGGACTAAAAGAGGGTGACTGCAGTGAGAAGGGTCGTGATCCTGCAAGATGCAAGATGCTGAGCATGCTAGCCCTGATGCAGTTAAGTTGAAGTCAGTGTCCATGCTTGTGCTTAAATTTGATCATATTGTTAAGTGCTTTGCTGGATTAGCGCTCAACACTTTGCAGGATCAAGCCCAAAGAGCTGATTGTTAAGAAAATGAGAAGTGGCCAGTCTTGGGAAGAGGGAATTTAAGTTCTAATAAATGTGTTGTAAACTGTGGAAGCTGAACAATTGTTTAACAGGGAAATGGACCCAGATCAGATCCAGGTTTAGGTAATGGCAGGAATAGGTTAATTTCCCAGCTGGAGCTCCCTGCCCCTACAGTGCTAGAGGGGGGATATATAGAGGAAGCTCAAAGAGAGATCCCATTCTGGAAGAGACAGGCATCCCGTATACACAAACAGGCTTTCATGACATGAGTCTAATCACACTGAAAGGGAAATACCTCAGGGCACAGATTTCCAAAGAATTAACAGAATCAAAAAATAATATAGTAATACTACATTCCATTCATGAGGCTTGATTTTCAATGTGTTGCCACTTATATCTTTGAATTAAAAAATCTCATTTGGTCTGTACCAAAGGTTTGATGTGACTTTGTGCAGTGCTCTGTAGTCTTTCTTTTATAAATAGATTTCTTGGCAGTGGAAAGTTTTGGAAGAAAATACAAGGGAAAGGAAATTAAAGATATAGAACAAGATATTCAGCTCCAGGCACGTCAAGACTACAGAGGAACTTTTCTGAATTAACATAAATGTATCATGGTATATTAAATTACATAAAACATCTTGTTTACTGTTACTGAAATGCAGCTGTGACTGGGGTCGCTGGAGGAGTCTCACTGAGATTACTCAATCAGAGCAAACCGCAAAGAATGGGGCAGACAATCCCTAAAACTGCTGGGCTATTCTAATAATTAGATTCACCAATTGCAGGTATCATTGCAGCCTCTGCTTGAGTGCGACGTGCTCAGACAGTGTGGGCGTGCAGCTGAGGTGTCCTAGCTGTAGACTGTATTGTCGCTCCAAAGAGTGTTTAGACAGACACGTCAACTGCGCATCGAAAAAACAAGTCGAATGCCTGTCTAAAAGTTTGTGATCAGTGGCAGTCTTACGTGGACAAGGGGCACAGGTGTAAAGGGAGACGTTGTAAGCAGTGTCAGGATTTGATTACCAGTGATGTAGACAGCCACCTGTTTTTTATGGATAGCATTAGAAAGCCCTTGCAATCGTTATGTTAACGATTTCTACGATTCCGGAATCATCAGAAAAGTATATATATTTTTTATGATTTTGAATGCATGCAGGAGACTGGGTTGCATGTGTCAAATTAAATTTTTGCTATGTTCCTAAAGCCAGAAAAATCCTGGGAATTTAAGGGTGATGAGTGTCTTTCTACCTTTGTTAAGACCTTTACTGGCAAAAAGTTCCAGGACTACACGTTCCTAGTGCACAATTCCAAAGATTATGATGTGTACTTCGTTATTAGATAGTTACTGAAGGAAAAGATGTGCATAGAACTGATAACTCAGGGTAGTAAACTAAAGTGTGTGGAAGTTAAGGCCCTGGGCATTCATTTTATAGACTCTTTAAACTTCTTGCCCATGAAGCTTAGTAAGCTCCCGCAGGCGATGGGGTTTGAAGGTTGCAAAGGGTATTTCCCACATTTTTTTAACACTTTAGAAAACCAAATTTACATGGGGCCTATGCCTGGGGTGGAGTACTATGGCGTAGACAGCATGCTGCCTTGACTGGTATCGGGACAACCGATATGAGACGTTTGACTTGCAGAATGAGCTTGCGTATTATTGTCAGCAGGATGTCATCATTTTGAGATGGGCCTGTATCCTGTACAGAGAAGAGATCATGAAAATGACAGAGATGGGAGATATTGTAGAGAGAGGTCCTGGTAAATTCACAGAGGTAAAATTGTGTATAGATCCCTTCGGATACATAACGCTGGCATTTGTCTGCATGGCTATGTACAGGTTTGTTTTTTGCAGCCTAATACAGTAGCTCTTCTCCCTCCAGACAACTATCACAGGCAGAAGAAGAGATATTCGACCCTATCTATTCAGTGGCTGTTGTATACTGCTCACAAAGAAAATATACAGATACGG
Source organism: Platysternon megacephalum (assembly GCA_003942145.1). Classification (NCBI taxonomy): domain Eukaryota; kingdom Metazoa; phylum Chordata; order Testudines; family Platysternidae; genus Platysternon; species Platysternon megacephalum. The sequence continues at coordinate 2,297,154 of QXTE01000027.1, read as the reverse complement.
CATGCTTTCTGGGGTGGGGAATTACAGGTAAGCCCCTACTTTCTAGACGGTTACGCTGTCACCGACAGGGTACGCACAGCCTTTGAGTTTAACAGTTGTTTTTTCCAGGGCTGTGTCACCTGTTATTGTGAAAAAGCACAGAAGCCTATGACGGGGACAACTTTTGGGTCTCTTTATTACAAGATGCAGCTAAAGACCGGCTCTCTGAAAAGACTTGGTTATGTAGTGAGGACTAAAATCTTTGAAATCTGGCATTTTGAAGAAAAATCTGACAAACTCTTTTCAGAGTACATAAAACTACACCTCCACCAAAAACAAGAGGCTTCAGGGTATCCCAGCTGGTGCACAGACAAAGAAAAACAAAATAAGTTATGTTAACGATGTCTACCGGAAAGAAGGCGTGCATTTACACCAACACGAGATCACGTTGAACCCCACTAAGTGCCAAATCACTAAACTGTTTTAAAATTCTTTGTGGGGTAAATTTGGCCAAAGAACAAACCTACCCAATACCAGCATCGTGAGAGACCCTGATGAACTCTTTTAGTACCTGTTTTTCCCCAATTATGAGGTATCATCCGGCGAGTTTATCGATGATGAAACAGCGTGCATGTCTTGAAAGCACGCAAAAGACCGCTACTTGGTCTCTGGCAATACCAACGTCTTCATAGCCTGTTTCATCACCGCTTATGCCTGCGTAGAACAACCTGCTAGACAGGCTGCAAGAGCAGTGCCTGTACCACGACACTGACTCAGTGATATTTGTGAAGAGGGAGGGTGACTGGAAATTAAGAGGGAAAGGAAATTAAAGATATAGAACAAGATATTCAGCTCTGTGCACATCAAGACTACAGATGAACTTTTCTGAATTAACACAAATGTATCATGGTATATTAAATTACATAAGAAGACACCCTGTTTACCATTACTGAAATGCAACTGTGACTGGGGTTGCTGGAGGGGCCTCACTTATATAGTCGCGCCACAGCGCTGGGAGAGACCTTTAAAAAAACCATGTCCACAAGGGGAATAGCTCCCAGCGCTGGTGCACTGTCTATACTGGCATGTTACAGTGCTGAAACTTGCAGTGCTCAAGGGGGTGGTTTTTCACACCCCTGAGCGAGAAAGTTGCAGCACTGTAAAATGCCAGTGTAGACAAGCCCTGAGATTATTCAATCAGAGCAAACTGCAAAGAATGGGGCAGTCAATCCGTAAAACTGCTGGGCTAGTCTAATAATTAGATTCACCAAGCCAGCAACAACACAGCTTTTACGATACCTTACTGGTTACCCCAAAACCAAGATCACACTTCCCACCCAGACAGCCAAGTCAAATATGGTGAGGATTATTTAAAATCTTATTCACCATATATACAGTGCTACCAATCCCAATGGATCGGACACATTATCTACCAGGTCAATGAATATTTCAGATCTTACCAAATACATGCTTCTAGCCAATTCTTATTAACTAAACTAAGATCTCTTAAAAAAGAGTGTATTGTGCTTAAAAGATCATTATACATGCAGCTATGCATAAAGTTCTTAGGTCAGTTACACAGTAGAGATAGTGAGCTGCTGATTTGTAGAAAGTTCTTCCAGAATCAATTCCATAGGTTATAGTTCCATAGGCAGTCCATCACTGGAGTCTGAGAGCAAAAGAAGATGCAGAGTCTGTTTAAATTCTTCCATGAGAAATAATCCAGACTGGAACTGAAAATCTCAGTCTTGTGACTCAAACTTCCCCTGGTAAAACTCAAGCAGACTTGAGATGAAAAATGGATCAGGTCTCCGAGTTCTTTTATGGGTCTCTGGCAGGCCGTGATAGCCTCGTGACAGCAGGTAACACAAAGACTAGGAAATGTATATTGTTGCTTTGTTAACAGTCAATTCCTATTTTCTATGTATACACAGATAATTAGTTCCATTGATTAGTATAAGGCCATTAACCATCCAAAGATTGATTGGTAGCTTACTACAAACTTCAAAGAGAAATATAAAGACAATATTATTATTACACCCAAGTTTCATCTAAATGTTAATATGCTCTTTTGATCTCTGAATCAATATAATATAGTAACAGACAGAAATAGAAGTTTACCATCTACAAGCTAATAAAATTACATATTTTTCTTCATTACTAAGCAGAGGTTTGGTGTCAGACCCTCAGCTATGGCCAAAGTCCACAGTGCACAACTCAGGGGCAAAGGGAGGGTTACAAAGCTCATCAGAGCCTACCAGTGCTGCACTAACAAAGCCACTGAGGGCCATGTGCGTGCAGGCCGTGTCTCCAATGGGCATTGCAGAATCTTCTGGGTTGGGAGCAGAACTACTGCTCGTTCCAGAGGTAAGAGGGGGAACCTCACCCTTCCCCAGGGAGAACAATTTGGTGCAAACTCAGTTTTTCTCATTCCAGATCTTTCTTGTGGGATTTTCTGTGTGAGTGGGCAATCCAGGCTGATATTACAATTGTTATGCCCCTTGTATGAGGACACCTTTGCACCTAAAAGCAACCCTTGATAGTATGTATCAATATAGTGATTGGAGCTGGTCTGAGAAACTTTGACAGAACCATATTCCATTGCAATATACAGCTCCATCCAAATGCTTTGTAAAACCAGATCGATTTCTTTAGGGCTTTGCTTCGGAAAAAAAATGGCGAACCGTTCTAACAATGTCTGAATGTCTCGTTTTGACATGTTCAGAACTGGCAGTAGTGATTTTTTCTTTTGCTTTACTTTATTATATATTAGACTATATAATACAATTTTTAAAAACTCAGTATTGAAATAAAACATTTTGAATGACCCCAAACAATTTCTTTTATGAATTTTCCTTTGCGGAAAGTTTTTGAAATGTTCAGTTGCAAATGAGAGGAAAATCAGGCCCTGTGGACTCACTTGGGTCAGTAGAAGTTTTATATTGTGAGGATTGTAGGAGCAGGGCTTTTGTATTAAAAACAAATATATGATCAAAATTGTTAACAAAAGAAGAATGGCAGCTCTCTTTGCAATTTTTCCAAAACACTGTCTTATTCTTGAGATCACAATTCCCATTACTTCCACCTTCTCTTTAGCTTCTTTCTATCTACAGCAACTACACATTTTCCATGGGCTCCTTATAGTTCTTCTTTTGATCTCAAATTCTTAAGTGAAGACTTTTATAAATGATTGATTACTTTGCACCAAGTTTGCTGTATGCGATGGAACTAGAAGTAGAGTATTTCTCTTTGCCAAGTTATTTTGTGCATACTGGAGAACCTCTAGAGAAGATGAACTTTGAGACAATAATACTTATAAACTGGTTTATATCATACTCCATTCTAAACAAACCCTTTGACCTTGCTTACTTGTCTTGTCTCCATTGCTGCCAGATCTGAGCTATATTCCAAATGTTACTTTCAGATCCAGAAATCATAGGAGACCTTGTCGTCTTCAATCATTTTTATGCAGCTCACACAAGATTCCCCCATTCTATTATTATGTAACCCTTGTTTTTCATTTCTATTATAAATAAGCAACAAAGCATCATTTTTATTTGAAATGCTTAAAGTAAAGAAATAAAGGAAGAGTGTTTCCATGCTGATTCATGTAAAAGTTAATAAATTAGAACTCTTTAGCAGTAACTTTAAGGCCTGTAATTTTGGTGAGCAGCCACCCTCTAAAAATCTCATTTAGATTGGCCCCTTTAAGGCATCTCCATTTGGACACCCACAATCACAAGTCATTTAGAAAAATTTTGGCCTTCATTTTGTTAATATTACAGTAGCACCCAAAATCAATAATCAAGGATCACAGCCCCATCTGGCTGGGCACGATACAATCACGTAGTAAGATTGTTCTTGCACTGAAGAACTTGCAAACTATGGCCTTGACCCTGCAATGAGCTATGCACAGGCATCAATGTCCCATCCCTCATGAGGCTCATTGCAGGATTGAGTCCAAGAAAAAATGGAATATGGGCTGACTAACAGACTTTGGGCAGTTTTAAAGTTTTATCTTAAGCACAAACACAAAAGCACAGGTACTCATACCAAGGGTCCCTATGGCACAAAGAACCTTTCAACTCACATAGGTCAGACTAGATCGGTGATTCTCAACCATGGGTACGTGTACGCCTGGGGATACGCAGAGGTCTTCCGGGGGTATGTCAAATCATCTAGGTATTTGCTTAGGCTACATAAAAAGCACTAGCAAAGTCAGTACAAATTAAAAAGTACAAATTAAAATTTCATACAGACAATGACTTGTTTATGCTGCTCTATATACTATACACTGAAATGTAAGTATATTATTTATATTCCAATCTATTTATTTTATAATTATATGGTAAAAATGAGAAAGGAAGCAATTTTTCAGTAATAGTGGCTGTGACACTTCTGTATTTTTATGTCTGATTTTATAAGCAAGTAGTTTTTAAGTGAGGTGAAACTTGGAGTATGCAAGACAAATCAGACCCCTGAATGGGGCACAGTAGTCTGGAAAGGTTGAGAGCCACTGGCCTAGATGACCATGATGGTTCCTTCTGACCTTAAAATCTATGAGTCTATGATCTCAAATGGTAACTCACTTTTACATCTGTTCCTTGTTAGAGATGGGTCTGAGCTGCAAAAGTCAGATCCAGATTATGAATATTATCCCTATATTTATTTGGTTTGGCTCATTATGGTGAGAAGATCTAGCTGCTAAACTTTAACTTGGATCTGGGTTCAGAGTCTGAAACTCCCACGCCTCCCCCAGGGAAGATCAGCTGGCGTGTGACAGGGAAGATCTGTCCCTAAAAATTTAGCAGTTTTTCAATCTGGGGCTTTAGCTCAATGTCTGGAGGCCCTTCAGTCTTAATTTTGAAATATACTATCTTCCTGTAATTCAGTCATTAGGCAGCTCTTTTAAAAGAAAAGATAAACATAAAAATCCTTCAACATCAAAGCTTTAGTGTGTGGTCCTTCTGTGGGCTGTTCTGTTTACACTAGCAGTAGCATAGGAACATACATTTTCAGCCTCTTGCGTGCAGATACTGTAAGGCGAATAGGAGCAACTATCAGCTGGTTTGTGTTCACCTTCAAACTGTTTTATCTGCAGGAAAATATTTAAACTGGACAACTGATATTAGATATGAAAGAGTAGAATTTGCTTGAAGTAAAAACCGCTCTGCATCAAAAACCTCAATGCTTAGCATACAAGATCTGGAAGTAACATACTATAATAAAGCAGATTTTCCAGGTAAAGTATTCAAAATGATGAATCTGAAAGTCAGTGAGAATCTATCAGAATGTAGTTATCATACCATTTGGCAAGAGAAATGAATATTTCAATACTTTGCAATAAGTAATCATTTTAACGTAAATGAATGAATACAACAACATTTTTTTTAAAGTAAAGTCAAATGTAGGCAGGATTAAAGCATTCCCAATCTAATTTGTTTAAGAATTCCATGATATCACCCCTTATGTATGGAACATCACAACCAAAGGCGAGTCTGTGTAACCATATTTTTCCTTTCACTGTTACCCTCATTGTCTTTCCCCCATTCCCTGTAACTGTTTGTTAAACTCAGCTGTTTCATCTTGTCGTTTAGACAAAGCAGGGACCCTTTCCACCTTTGGATACTCCAGTCAAATCTGTAGAAAGTGCTCTCACTTCCTTTGCCTGCACTGATTGGCTGTTTGCTCCAATCTTACCTCTCCCTCAGTCTCTACCCTAGCTTCACTCCACACCTGCCCCCTCACCCTCTCCTCTGTCTGCCCTGTCCCTCTCTGCCACCTTCCCTTCCCTGCCTTTCCCTTTTCTTTCCATTTGGCTGATCCCACCCTAAGTAAAATCACCCACTCGCCAGGGAACTAACCATCATCACATTGTTCATTCTGCTTGTGTGTATATCTCTTTCTCCACCCGGTATCTGTCCTATCTATTGAGATAATATTGTCTCATTGTATCCTTGTACTCCCCAGTCAGTCAGTCTGTCTGTATCTATCTATTGTCTCTTGTCTGATACTTGGATTGTAAGCTCTTTGGGGCAGTGACTGTCTTTTTGTTCTGTGTTTGTACAGTGCCTAGCACAATGGGGTCCTGGTCCGTGACTGGGGCTCCTAGGTGCTATAGTAATACGCATCAGAATAAAAATAGTCTTAAATTAGATTGTAAACTCTTTAGGGTAGGGATTTCTCTTATGTGTTCATATAGCTCCTAGCATGTGAAGTGGAACATGTCTCAGCAAAGAGAACCCCGTATTGTCAAAGCTTATCCCTGCATTTACTTTGCGCTATGCTATGCCTGGCCCAAGGGGTAGTAAAACACACACTGTGACATGTCATTCCATATTCTTTATGAAAATATGCTTATGATATGAATTTGACATAACTGAGATATACTTTATGCGAGATGGCTCATGTGAGATATCATTGGAAAGGTTATGATTTACTGAATGCGATTATCCAATTTGTATGTCTGTAATATTTCTGTATCTGAAGTTAGGGATATTGATTATGTATCTGTATTTCAACTATGCTACTTTGGGTGATGCCCACTGCTAATACTTCAGGTACAACAATGGAAAAGCCAGACAGGGAGGATGGCCCATCAGCGAGGACAATGGACTGTGAAAAGCTTGGCCTTCCTGTGGACACTCCATACTGCCACTGACTCATGGATGCTGTGATACTACAGGGTCAGGTGGTCTTGTCACTGATACTAAAACATTACCTGGGACTTCTTGTAACTTTCCACTGTAAGGGAAGGGGGGCGGTGTCAAGTTTGGGAAACTTGTAAATCCTATTAAGTGTGGGGAGGAAGGCAAACAGGACTCCTCCTCTCTATGGCCTGTCTGCCCAAGAAGAAAGACTGCAAAAGGGAAGGCGGGGGGGAGTCCAGACTGAGACAGGAGTCCAGTCTGAAAAGGAATATAATTGGAACTCTGAACCACAGAAATTTGCAGACTGCCTGAAACAATATCTAGGTTGAGAAATACTATTTGTAACCAATTTATTTAGTGAAACTAGCTTAGTTTGCGTGTTTGATTTCATTTGATTAGTAATCTGCTTTGTTCTGTTTGTTACCCCTTTTACCACTTAAAATCTGCCTTTTATAGTTAATAAAATTTGTTTTGTTTAATAATAAACTCAGTTTCTGTAATTTCTAGTGGGGGTGGGGAGGGGCGAGAAGTTGTGCATACCTTCCTCCACATTGAGGGAGGGGGCGAATTTCATAATATATCTTTGGGTCTGCACTCCAAGGGAGGTGGACATCTGAGTGCTGGAGCAAGTCCCTTAAGCTGAGTCTTCCCAGAGCTGATCTGCAGCTGGGTGTGGTCCTGCCTGTGTGTGTGTTAGAGGAGGTTTTAAGAGCCTGGCTCACCAAGACAGGTTAAAGGGGTCCAGCCCATCACACACTAATTTAACTATGTGTTCCTAGTACAGATTGGTGCTGTTGTCTACCATCTCTTTTAATCACTACAGTAATAATGAGCATTCCCCCCATGACTGTTTCTGAAGCTTTAAAAACTTTGTTTCATGATCAAATTTGGCATTTTAAAGTAAAAACAAAGGCTGAAATTTTCAGAGAAGCCTAAGGGAGTTGAATTTCAATGGGACTCTTAGACTCCTTTGACAATCCCAACCAAAGCTTTCAAACTTCAAAATGGCTGCAGATGACTCCTAAATGGCTGTATATTCACAGCAGGTCCTCAAATTGAAACACTGTATACACAGGCAGCAAATCAGAGTTCAGGCCGTCACTCCACCTTTGGTTTGTCCAGCTGTGCCTATTATGGTCACACACATGCTATACAGCCCCATTCTAAATGTCTGTACCCCTTACATTAGCAGGATACATACTGATGGCTTCAGTGCTCTGAGGCTCTGGTAAGATCAATCGACAATGAGCTAACAAAAATGATTAGGGGTATGGAACGGCTTCCGTATGAGGAGAGATTAATAAGACTGGGACTTTTCAGCTTGGAAAAGAGACGACTAAGGGGGGATATAATTGAGGTCTATAAAATAATGACTGGTGTGGAGGAAGTAAATAAGGAAGTATTATTTACTCCTTCTCATAACACAAGAACTAGGGGTCACCAAATGAAATTCATAGGCAGCAGGCTTAAAACAAACAAAAAGAAGTATGTCTTCACACAACCTGTGGAACTCTTTACCAGAAGATGTTGTGAATGCCAAGACTATAACAGGGTTCAAAAAAGAACTAGATAAATTCATGGAGGATAGGTCCATCAATGGCTATTAGCCAGGATGGGCAGGGATGGTATCCCTAGCCTCTGTTTGCCAGAAGCTGGGAATGAGCAACAGGGAAAGGATCACTTGATGGTTACCTGTTCTGTTCATTCTCTGTTCTGTTCATTCAGGCACCTGGCATTGGCCACCGTCGGAAGACAGGATACTGGGTTAGATGGACCTTTGGTTTGACCCAATATGGCTGTTCTTATATTCTTATGTTAATGGTGGATTGTGTTGGCCAGGATTCTGAATTTCCTAGTTAGTGCCAAATGAGAGTTAAATGCCTAACACCGTTTCTATTCTAAAATGGGATTTTAATAGATAACTTATTCCAGATGAGAATGGATTTTAATACTTACTCCTGTGTATGAGCTGCTTTTCTGAATGTTCTTGGGAGCAAGAGTTTCACATCTGTCCACTGTCTTAAGCAATTTTGGCTCTGACTAGAAGATGCCTTCATGAATGAAATGTTTGTGCTTATTCAACTTCTTATCCTCTAGTAAATGGGTCAGTGAAGAGTTGTGAATCTTGTAAGTAGGTCTGATATTATTAACCTTTAGGCTGCTGACATTTTTCTACTTGTCCAGTAAATGAATGTAGCAAAGATACCTATAGATGTCTGTATCAGGCTGGGGGTTCAGAGACCACATTTTACAATACTTTTAGAATAGCTTTAGTTTACTATTGCAATATTTTTTATTGATCATTGTTTCTTTCTTTTCTACCAGTAAACACTATAAGGCTGACCCTTGTCAGTGCCAACTATGGGGCCACTAAGTTAAAACATTATAACTTTAAAACTCTATTTTTAATTTTTATTTTCAAATTTCCCATTCTAGCCTGAGATGAGAAGTGCCACATGAAATTTCAAGGGGATTGGTTTCTTTTTTGGGAAATTAGCTTAATCAACTCCTTTACTATGATCCTGCACACACTTATTCTCATGTTTTAATTTAATTTAAAGCATTAATGTGATAGTCCCACTGACTTCAATGAGGTGACTCGTGCTTAAAGCTAAGGTCATGTCAACCTTTTGTAACTAAAATAATAATAAAATTACAAATAACAATACTTTTATGGAGTTGCTGTAAGCACTCATAATTTGTGAAATTCTCAAAGGAGCTAGATAAAGGTATAAAGTAGAGATGGTTAAAATTTTTCCTTTGAAACTGTTTTTGACAGAAAATGAAATTTTTATAAAAAGCATCTGCTTTCTGCAGAAAATTAGATTTTTGTATAAAGGAAACAAAAGGCCCAAACTTGAAATATTTCATCCAAAAACTGAAATATTTTGATTTGGAAATGCTGCAGACTGTGCTTTGTGGGAGTTATAGTGAAATTGTCTCATGTCCCCCTTCTCTATGTGTTAGGCTCCCCAGCCAGACTACATGACCCATGATGTGCTTCTTCCTCTCTCTAAGAAAGTGGACTGCGGTGAATCATGGGAGATGTAGTCCAACCAGAGATCCTGGCCTATAGAGGTGAACGGGCTCTTGAAGCAACTGAACTACAACTCCCAAGAGACATTGCAGCAGCCTTTCCAAATTGAAATATTTTGATTTTCAACCAATTTTTTTTTCAAATTTCCACCAAAAATCAAAAATGTCCATGAAATATGTTGATGAAAATGATTTTTTTTTCATTTTCATGGAAGTTTCAAACTGCTCTGGTCTTAAGGCCACAGACCAAGTTGGATGAAACTATATTTGCCAGGTGTTGATGAACAGAAACATACTTTATACAGAAAACAAGGAAATACATTTCCTGCCTGGGAAAATAGGCATTTAGGGCTTGGTTCTGTAAGGTGCTGAACACTCTGGTCTTGTGCATGTGCTTAATTGTAAACACATGAGTAATCCCCTTGGTTTCATTAGTGGCCCCATCGTTAGGGTTGAATTGAGCTTAAGACAGCTTATACTTAGATGTGCTGCTACTAGGTCCAGTGATATGCATTGACTCCTGAATTGAGAGGAATATTGCAATTTTCTTTGGACTGGTTAGTAAACCCTTTGTTCTTCAGATGGGGCTCGCATTGGATGACTGGAACTTTAAGAAAGTTTGGATCAGGATCTGAATTTTTATATCTGGAGCCCATTGTATTTTTTTCATTTCACACCAGCAGCAAAAGTAAATGCACTAGTAATAATGAATCTTTAGACATTTTAAAAAATGTAAATGCTGATTTAAAAGCTACAGATAAACAACCAAAGGGAAACTCATAATCACATCACAAAATGAAGGCAGTTTTTCTATCTTATAAATAGTTAAGCATTCATCTAAACGGTTAAGCAAGTAAACTTTTAAACCACCACGTGGGAAAGAAAGATGGAAAGTCTTTATAAAAAAGCTAGCAGTAAATGAATGAACTTCCATGTGACCAGCCTTTTCAGTAAGTCTAGATGCAACTTCCTAGCACAGACCTATTCCTCCTGGTGTCTGGCAGACCCTTGACTGCTTACAGCAGCCTATGCCGCAGGCTGAGGCAGGGGGTAGGTTATCCCAGGAGTATACTGAGCAGGGTCTGCCTGGGTGGGAGGGTGCTCCCAACCTAATCCCCACTGCTGGCCCTACCCCCAGCCAGTTGCAGCTACTCACCCTGCTGGGAAGCAGGAGGGAGAGCAACCTCTGGAACAGGTGGCCCATGACACATTAGTCACACTGATCTCCAGGCAATTAGGTAAGCCACCAACTGCATTATGTTTGCTTCTCCAATCCTCTCTTAAGTGATTTAGTGTTTTGCCATATATCTGTGTATGGCTCCATCAGAAAAATATGCTTTCCCCTTAGAGCCTCTTAGATGGATGGAACTTTTTTCATAGAGACATTTTAATGCTAAAAGATTGATAATGCACTTATAAAAATAATGAAAGTATTTTCCAGGCATCAGTCCTCCACGTAGATAAGGTAACTTCCAATGATCAAAGTTTTCCTTATCTGCATAGAGAGTTAACACTTGGAAAATATTTTCATTACTTTCATAAGTGCATTGTCATTCTCTTAGCATTAAAATGTTTCAGTGAAACTAGGTGGGGGTGGGGAGACTTATTTGTTTCACTGTTTTGTAGGACAAGAATGTTGTGCTGGATGAATGTAGACTTCTAATTTGCTTTTGGGTTGAGGAAAGAGAGGATGAGAGAAACTAAACATACACACTGCTTCAGTCCATATCTTTCTCTTTGTACTCCAGGGCTTACGCTTTGCCAAACCACTTTCTAAGGAATGAAGGCAGAACAGAAAAATTAGAGACCAAACTGAAGTGCTTCACCAGGTAGGAGAAATCTACTTGATCACATTCATTCGAGCAGACAGAAGTGGGGCTAGAACTTGTTATGAGCAAGATCATTCTTTCTGCTTAATTGAGGCAAAAAAAGAGAGAGAAAATGAAGAATAATGTGTGTACAGCAATAAGCAGAGTGTGCAGAGAGATCACGATACATGTGGCGTTAAAGGACTGTTAACCTAATTGGCAGCATTAGTAATACTGTGTGGCATCATGTATTTGTTTCTCAATTGATTAGTCAGGGTGTGATTCCATGATACTGTACTCTTAAATTATTTGCTATATGAGTTTTCTAAGGTAGGGCCATGAAGATATCTCTTGGAGCTAGCATGAAGTTGTTCTGTAGTCTGTAAGAAGTAGTGAGTCCCTGTGATACTGGAGAAATAAGGCAAAATAGACAATAGCAAATGGAGAGCTTGATCACCATCTGCTTTAAATCCATAATCTTATTTATTTAAAGACAGCCAACAGGGTTGATTTAAATCAAAGAGATTTAAATCACCAGTTTTAATCATCATTTAAATCAGCAAGCAGGAAACCTTGATTTAAATAATCAATTTTAATTGTGGTTTTTATTTGTACTTATTTGCCTAAAGAAAGATTGATTCTCATTGGTTGGTAACTATTAAAACATGTTGCTTTCCAACTAAATATAGTCTTTATGCTAAATTTGGTTCTTCTTTTTGCTAACCAGCTGGATGCACTAAATCTATACACATTTAAGCAATTATAGATCTTAATTTACATGTATCTAGATATTTAATTTTTGTATTTTGTATTAAGTTAGAAAATGGTGAATGATGCAATTCTTATTTACCAGATAATGATGAATTTTCTACTTGTGATTTGTGTCAAGCTACATTTGGATGGAAATTAGAATTCAGTTAAAAATGCACAAAAACAGTATTTTCCAATTTTTTAAAATTAGCTGAATAAAACTACCTTAAATGTGCTGGATATATAAGAAACAAAAAGTAAGTTTATTTAAACATGTTTTGCATTTAAAACTAACTGACTTATTAAACAAAGGCAGTATGTAGTTAGTGAATTGAACTGATTGTTTCTGGCCGTTATGTTCTTCAATATTTTAGAAGTGGTAGCTTTCATTCTCTCAGATCTAATTTCTATTTATAGATTGGAAGAGAAAAACAAGCTTTCCTGCTATTTTTTTAAAACTCTGAATTGGTTTCTTAACTATGAATGAACTAGTCATTGAACTGAACTAGGTGAATAAACTGACAATGAAGAAAATAGTCTCTCTGTACCTGCAGAAGAGGCTACTCCTGTCAAAAACTAGTTAGCACTTCAGCTGGTTCCAGGTGCTAGGCCATTGACTTCCATGAGTTCAGTGGTCTGACTTTTTTGTACTGATTAGTATAATTATTTGTATTTAATTTCAATTATTTTAATAGTTTATGATAAGTGTAGGCTTTAACATAGTGGTGCATGGTGGTGGCTACTAATCCACTTGGAATACAGGACTGATGGTCACTTTGAAATCTCCATAAATTCATATTGCCCCAGATTGTTTCACTACAGAAATAAGATCTGAGATTTTCAAAGCCAACTAAAGGATACAGCCTCACTGGTTTCTTGAAAATGAATAGGAGCTGTGTGACTAAATCCCCCAAATCTCAGCCAAATGGTGTAGCCCATTCCCTTCTGTTAACTCTGGTCTCCAACAAACTGGCTTGTCTTTTGACCTTTGCTGGGGCTTTGAAAACTTGAGTATTGCATTCTCTTGCATTTCCAGTTTGTCTTCAAAATCTTGTGCTGTTTCCATATCCCCTGGGAAATCCTTTTTATGTTACAGCAGCTGTGATAATTTTGCATTGTTGCCATCCATTAGGGCTATGTTTCCCAAACTTTTGAAAGTTCGTTTCATTTTCAACCCTTCCATATGTTATTAAAGTCTCTCCCATCCTGATGTAAGGATCTTCCTTGCTCCCCTGACTAGTCCTTTATGGTCCTCTGGGGAGGAGTGAAGAGGAAGGGGCATGTGCCCCACATTTTAGGAAATGTTGCTTTAGGGGTTCCATTGTTTGTATCAAGATCATGTTCTCACTTTAGACTTGTCTTCCTTAGCTAGTCATACTAAGCAAGTCCTTTCCCTTGCACCATGAACACGTATAACTTATAGGGCTGTCCTTGTTTTTCTTGACAGACTTTCCAGTTGTGTGTGTATTTGTATGTCTTGTCCTTAGGAAAGAACAGTAAACTTAGCAATATGTATATTGTTTTCATGCTGCTTGCAAATTATCTTTTAAAAACTCTGTGGGAATAAGTCTGGTTGTAAACTAATGTGTGACAAACACTCTTGTGTGGTCCATAGATTTTCATGAACATCTGGAAGTTACCCCAGTTTTTTCTACTGTATTTGGTTTAATAATGCTGTCCAGATGTTTATACTCTAGCAGTGTTGTTCTGTGAGAAGAACACAAATGCCACATTAACCATGAATATAAAATGCATCTACACAGGGGGGTCATCTTAAAGACAGTAAAAGGTAAAATGAGTTTACAAGAAATAATCTTGGTTTCTAAGAACATCATTTTCACACACTTTCTAATGCAAACGCTTCTTTCTATTAGAGATGAGCCTGAACTGTAACTCTGGGACTTTGGGAACTCAATTTGGTACTTTGCTTCCATTTCTGCCTAGTTTGTAAGGGATTGCTGAGAGTGAAACTACGGTCGTACATCAATTTTTCCACAAATCATCATATAAAATGGATTCTATTTCACGGTCCGGAGAAACATTTAATGTGATTCCAACTAGCTGAGGGGGGAAAGTCCACTTCCATAACTCTCTACAGAACCATGATGGCATGGTCTATGCCACACTTGATTTGAATTACAAGGGCTTTGACAGAACTTGTTTTGTCTATCAACTAAGTAAACCTTGTGGGCCACAAAATGGCTATGCCAGCGTGAGAATGCTAGGGAGGGCAGGAGAAAGCACCAGACAGCATTTGTGTTGGGGCCATAATTTGGTTGCTGTAGCATAAGGTGGGGGGCAGTTCCTGCAATTCCTGTTCATCAGAATGGCTGCGGTGGGGGAACATTGGCAACAACTATTAAAAATGGATAGCGAGGGTTTTCCTGGGATAGGTATCAATCCACATTTCTGTCATTTAACATCATAGGTTGGTCTGTGGTGTCTTTTGGAGATGTGCTAAAACTGAGCACTGCCTTTAAATGGACCTTAAAGTCAGGAGCAATTTCCCCAGCTGAAGTCCAGTTTCTAATTTGAGCCCATCTTCCAAAACTGAGAGGAATTTTGCAAACTTGAAAACTAAAATAGTCAGCTCATGGGTGTGCAAGCACATCGCTGATCATGTACCACAGCCTTTGAAACTGATTCTAAACCAAGATCACTTGCCTTTTGACTCTGGACAGGAAGAGCCCATTTAACAGATTTAAAGTGTCACATCAACATTCCACCCTAAATCAGATATTAGAGAGAGTCTTAGACAAGCCAGATCTTGAGCTTCCTTTGGCCTGTTTTGTGCTGCTCAGTGCCTGAAAAGCTACCTAAATAGGCAGCTGGTGATTCCCCTTGTGCAGTGAAATCCCGCAGTGGTGCACAGCCAGTGGGGGTGGTGTGTTGGGCTGGAGGCCAGAGCAGGCGTGGCCTTAGAACCTCATGCTCTGACAATCCCCAGATAGTAGAATGATCTCTAGGGGGACCATTACCTTGATAGTAGCATAGAGCAATTGCTTCTGGGGCTGAATCAGCCCCTTGCTGACCCCAGGATTGGGGGAACAAAAAAGGTGTCTTAGAGCCCCCTTTTTCTCCAAACTTGTGTGTTGTACCAAGCTTAGCTCAGCCAGAACCCACCTCTCTTAGGCCGTACATCTCTTAGGGATCTACATTTCTGGTATCATGCTGAGACCAGTACATCTGGAGTTGCATTTCATATTTAAGACTTAAATCCAAATTTCCCTAGCATATGCCTCTCTGACATTGCCATTTCAATTTAACCGAGTATAATAACTTTGGCAGGAATATTGCCCAGAGTTATCAAGAACTCAGAGAGAAAGATATGTGAAGGTACGCTGGGGAGATTGAACGGCCTCTTCTTCACAGCATCTGGAGTATTTCCTAGGCATGCTTAGTGAAATCTACCCGTGCCCTTCTCAAAAGCAATCAGACCAGGCAGATTTGGAGTCATCGTTCTGGAGAAGGAACCTGAGCAGAATGTGTAAGAAGATTATATTAGAATTTAGGCAGGCAGGGTTTCTACGCAGAACTACTGAGAAATGATGCAGAAACATACACACAATCCCAGTCTTATAAATTCGGCTTCCCCCTATTTCTTCTACCATATTTGGAGACACTTTTATGTGTTTCCAACTAGACATATCTAGTCACAAATCTCTAATCTGTGTTTGAGATTTCAAACCTCAACCACATTCCACTCAGAAAAGCAAGCCAAGATGGGATAAATGTTTGTGATGAATAATTGTTAATCATGTTTCACTACCCTGAGATTTGCATTCATATTTCAGCACTCACTGCAGAACCATAAATAAACTCCTTGGGAAAAGCAAAACAAAAACCTCCTGTAGAAACCCTGCCAGCTCCTAGCACAGATCATGGCCATGAATATATTTCTTCTTGGAACTTTAAAAAGCCTGTGTACATGGATTTTATTTCACACTATGGGCTCATTTGATATGATAAACTCAGAGGCTTCCTGTGCTTTGCAGCTCTAATCCTTTGGGGGACCCTTAGCCTAAATACAGAGGGGACTAATTCTAATATACTCTGCTTACATTGCCACCTTCAACAAAGGCAAAACAAATAATCTCCTGCTAGCACCAAATCAAACCACATTTTAGCATTTGAAGAATTCTCTGTGGTGCCTTGAAGAACATCAAAATTTGCCACACTTCAAGGAATATTGCACACATGGTCACCATTATTATTATTAGTGGTAGTAATATTACCGTAACATCTAGAGGTACCAACTGAGATTGGAGCCCCGTTGTGCTAGGCATGGTAGAAACATAAGGTAAGAGACACAACCTGTGCCCTGAGGAGTTTACAATTTATATAGACAAAGGGTGAGAGAGAAATAAAGTCACTTCTCGTCATACTGAAGGTGACATGGCAGGTCAGTGCCAGAGCCAGGAACAGAACCAGATCTCCTGGGTCCTAGTGCAGTACCTTATCCACTAGATCATGGTGGAATTTCACCAGAGGCAGGGAAATAGTCCCAACCTTCTTTCCAGCTGCTAGAATTCTAAAATGGGCTTCCTAAGAGCCCCTTCCAGCTAATCACTGGAGCAGGGCCAACTTGTAATTATCCTAAACAGGGCTAAAGTAAGGGAAGGAGAACTCCTCTGTGAAGAAACACAGGCTTTCCTCAATCATGGGTCAAATTTAAAACACCGTAAAGTGCATATTGCTTATTCCCCTCTATATTTAGGCTAAACTCCAGACCTTTCTGGTTTTGCTTAGCATATGATCATGGCAGACCAAACTGCTGCAGGGAAACCAGTCTAGTCTATTGTGGAAACAAACAGTTCTTTAAATGCACAAGTATTAGTTACTTGACCGTTAAGAAATAGTTTATTGGGTAATTATTTATGAAAATAATAGGGACCAGTTCTTCCCAATATGACCCTGAGCTTCACTGGGGAGGGAGAAGTGGTGTCTTGCTTGAGTGGTGTTGTCAGGATGCACCAAGCCTTTTGAAATATAAAAGTCTACCAGGCACAGGGGAGGGGAGTGCTTTATAGAGCTCTTCAGTTCTGGTACTTGTTAATTATTTCACAGGGTGAGCTCAAACACATAGGTAAGATAATTACCACTCAGGGGCAGCTCTATGTATTTTGCCGCCCCAAGCACGGCAGTCAGGCTGCCTTCGGCGGCGCACCTGCGGGAGGTCCGCTGGTAACGCGGATTCGGCGGCATGCCTGCCGCCCTCACAGCCACCGGCTTGCCGCCCCAGGCACGCGCTTGGTGCGCTGGTGACTGGAGCCGCCCCTGTTACCACTGCATGGCCTTGTGACCTCTCTCAAAACCGGGACTCTCACCCCTAAGGCTTCCATATTTTCTTTTTCATTTCTAATTTTGTTTTCTTTGTTCTGGTCTGGCTTCATTTTTCCTGTTAAGTGCTAGAAACAGTTTTTCCAGTTCCTGTAAAAAATGCTTTACAAATGAGTATAAAACAGCTTCGTAAGGTCGCAGGCTGGGAGCAGTTGTGATAAACCCAACTTTCTTGCACGTTCATTCCACTGAGTAAATTATTTATCTTTCTAAAGAGATTAAGATTAATATGTTTACCATAAACAATGTTGGCTTAATATGCTGGGCTTTATTTATGCCTGACAGTCACTACTAAATCTGAGGTTGCAGTTTCCATGATCTTAATCATCAGAGATACTTGCCACTAATATTTTATTCACCAGATGGCCTGCCATTACTGAAAAGGAAAATTGGATACTGATGACGGTATGTCCACTGGCAGTGAAAACATTGTCTGCTTCTGTCTTTCTCTGCATGTGAATCATGCTGTACTTTGTTGACCTCAGTTGATCTCCAGATGGATGTTCTTTTTTTCTGCTTTGTATAAGACTAGGCCATCATGTACAATGCAAATCTTTTCAAAGCATTTCTTTTTTTGCAGACCAACCCTCAGTCTATAAATCCTTTGTTTGAAAGCGTTAGCTAGCTTTCAGTCTCTCCTCCTCTTCATTGTCGTTCTACACACTACACCTTCACGCGTAACTGGGAGTCGCAATTTACTAAGACTCAATTCTATTTAAACCATGTTTCATTGACACCTTATTCTGACGTGTACTGTATAATAAGAGCTCCTCACTGTGTGAGATCAAACCTCCTTAAACAGCTGATTTGAGGTTTGGTTTGTTCCTGATGTTCCTAGTGTGTTTTCTGTGGTCAAGTTTTTGCATTATTTAGTGGGATGTGATCTTCAAGTGGCTTGTGAGGAGGCATCCACTGGTCACATCTCCCTGGCTGAGGGGGAAAGAGAAGCAGAATTCTTCATTTGCTAAGTCCCAGGGGGAGCCAGGGTAGGCTAGGGAAAGAGCACTGCGCTGGCTCCTGTTACATACATTTAGATGCAACATATGAGCGTCAAAGATGTTAACGTAACCCTGCAACTGTCTAACATTAAAAAGTGTTAAACGAGGTTTGGGGTTTGGTATACAGAGACTTTGGCCTCCTTTGTACCCTGGCAAACACATCATTAAACAACCTTTTATTAAAGGCACAGAAAAGAAGGAAGAACAGTTAAAACATTTGAAATGTAAAATATTAAGTAAGGATTTCCTTTTAACAACCTCTCTTGTTTCCTTTAGCTGTAGAGAGTCTTCAGAAGAAAACCCCCCCATCGATGGTATTACAGATGGTGAGAACTGTCCTTTTGGGGAAAAGAGAAGAAGTTAGTTGAGTTGGGCAGGAGCTGTTGTTGTTGCTGTTGTTGTTAAAGTCTGATCCCGTTTCCTAGAAGGCAAAACAAGGCAAACACACAAATGGTGAAAGAAAGGAAGAAAAAGATAGAAAATGTAGCTTCTGTCTCTGGCGTTGACTTTTGCTGCAACCTTACTGCTGGAAAAACACAGGCTTGGCACACAGTCTGATCAGCCACTGCGAGACCTGGCAAACTTGTATTGGCATGAGGCTGTATAGGGCACTGCATTTAGCTGCCTCCCTGCTCACAAGCTTACGGCAGTGTTGTAAAATATGTGGTCTTAGGCAGCTAAGCCAGACTCTTTTTAGACAGCAGGAAAAAGGAGAGGGATTGGAAAAAAGAAATAAGGTGGGGAAGGAAAAGGATGCATGAGGGGAGAGAGACAAAGTCTCACATCCCCAATGGTGTTTGGGATTTAACCGGTGGAGGTGGTGATGTTATCTGGGTTTCTCAATCTGGTCCAGTCCGCTCAGGACATCTCTCAGGATTAGGATGAAGAAGGCGCAATGGTGTCATGGTGGATCCTGGTGTCCAAGGAGATGGTGAGGGTGGCAGCCATGATGGTTAAGTTTGCTCCGTCCCCTTCTTTCACTCAGCCAGCATAGTTGTAGCCAGCTTTCCCCCCAAAATGTCTCCTTTTTTTTAAGGATCCCAAAAGGGAGGGAGGGACACCAGTTTTGGTTCATTGATTTCGGGTCTCAAACTGTTCTTGTTTACCCAGCATCCTCTTAACACAGGGCTTGAATTATATCCATAGGCCTTCTGTCTTTTTTTTTTTTTTTTTTACTGTTTCCCATCAACGTTTATTGTTATAGGTTATTGTGACTTTCTTATAAACTTTCATTTTTCACATTTGAGGTCATGATTGGGATAAATTTGTAGGCCCAGTTATTACAACACTCCCTACAGTCTTCCTCCTGCTGCTGCCGCTACTCCTCACCCATGCCTGCCCTAGCCCCTACCCCCAATCCTAGCCATACTGAGCTCTTTCCTCTTCCCTCCATTTATGTTGCACTCAATAGGGAAAGCAGCACTTCTTGAAGGTGAGGAGTCAGCTTCACAGTCTCCTGTAGTAGCACTGGTAAGTAGAGAAAGGGAGAATAGAAAGCTTAACACCCTTTAACAGTATCCAAAACAAGCCCCTCAGCCAGCAGCCAGATCCCCACCAATAGCTCCAAAACCTGCCCCCCACTCCATCCAGAACCAGTAAAAACATGACCCATACACTCAGCACTCTTCACTATTCCTTGCTTCCCTTTTACAGCACCCACTTATCCCCCAGAAGCAGCATGAGCAGCATCCAAAAGTCACCCATCGTTTCTTGCCAAGACCTCAATCCCACAATCCTTTATAGCCACAAAGGATTATGGGATTTGGCAAGAAGCTGCAGGTAGTTTTGGAGTCCTAGGTGGGGAAAAAGCTGAGAGCCTCTCTTCTAAATGAAGCAGAAGGCGCATATTATATTTAGCAAGAATTCAGGAGTAGAATGGTGTGAATAAATGATTTTTTTGGCTAGCTGGCAGTTCCAAAAAATTGAAAAAAATAATTTTGGGTAAAACAAAATGTTTTGTTTGATCTGAAATGAGAAATTTTGTTTTGACTTAAAACTGTTTTTAAGATTTTTAATTGCATTTTTTATAAATAAAGTCAAAGGAAATTTTTAAACAAAAAGTTGTTTCAAATCAAAACATTTCATTTAAAAATGTTGAAACAAAATGTTTCATTTTGGGGGGATTTTTTTGTTTTGGTTTGTTTTTTGTCTGAAACAATTTAAATTTGACATAAATTCACAACATTTTTCAGTCAAACTAAATCTGCATTTCCTCTCCTCCCCCGCAAAAAAAGTTCTGATAGAAAAATTTCACCCCATTCATGTCAGGAGACAAGATTGTCAGGAGGGAAGGCCCAGCCCTTTGATTAGTTGCATGAGCACTGAGCTCAGACTGAGGGCTCGTCTACACTACAGTTATGTTGGTACAACATACGTCTCTGAGGGGTGTGAATAAGCCACCCTCCGAGTGACATAAGTTAAACCAACCTAAGCACCGGTGTGGACAGTGCTATGTCAGCAAGAGAGCTTCTCCCGCCGACATAGCTACCACCTCTTGCAGAGGTGGTCTTATTATGCTGATGGGAAAGCTCTCTCCCATCGGCATAGAGTGTCTTCACCAGATGCTTCTAGTGTAGACTAGCCCTGAGTCTGCTCAGGCATCTGAAACAGAGAGTTCACAGTGTGTGCATGCTCAGAGGGTTAACCATGTATTAGCATAGAGCAACATGATACCTACAGGATGCTTAGAAAGCATATTCCATCTAATGTACTATAGCATCTGTGACATTGTCTAATTAAAACATAATGATGCAAATCATTATTTCTACCACTGTTATATAATTGCAACAAATCTTATACAAAGTGTACCACATGGCCAGAAAGGGTTTAACAGCTTGCAGGCCAACTAACCCAAAGCCAAACTTTAGGGGCATGTTAGAAAGTATGCGGATGTTAATCGGGGCCATTCGATGTTAGATTGGCTAGAACTTTGAAATGTAAACCTCTATTGTTAGAGAATTAGAGGTGATACTAAGTTAATGTATCTTAGATGCTAGCCATATAAACAGACAGTTTCTGTCTGTTACTATAACTATTAATTCAGAGATCAAAAGGGAATATTAACATTTAGATGAATCTTGGGTGAAATAATATCATTGTCTATATGTCTCTTTGAAGTATGTGATAGACTGCCTAATGGATAAATTGCCCTATGTTAATTTGTGTAACTAATTACTGGTGGGATTTAGGAAACAGAGGGTTACATCAAAAGCCTATTGTTTGCCCAGGACTGTATGGTCAAGTGAATGCTAGAAAACTGTATAAAAGACCCTTGGGTCCCAATCCTTTTAATCTCAGATCTACTTAAGCTTCATCAGGGAAGTTTGAGTCACAAGATTGAGATCCCAGTTCTGACTGGACCACCCTGAAATATAAACATTGGACTATAACCTATGGACTATTTCTGAAAGAACTCTTTGCAACTACAAAGCTCACCATCTCTGCTATGAATCTGATCTCAGAAACTGTACTCATGTCTGTATGTGTATTGATCTTTTAATCATACTCTCTTTTGTTTTTTAACAAATTTTAATTTAGTTAATAAGAATTGGTTGTAAGTGTGTATTTTGGTAAGATCTGGAATATGCATTAACCTGGGAGGTAATGTGTCTGATCCTTTGGGATTGGTAGAACCTTTCTTATATGATGAAATAAGATTTTCATTAATCCTCATTATATCTGACTTGGGTGCCTAAGTGGAGGCCTGAGGTTGAGTTACTTTAAGGGAACTGTGGTGTTGACTTCTGAGTAACCAGTGAGGTAATAAAGAAGCTGTTTTGTGCTGGCCTGGTAAACCTAAGTATTGGAATATCCACCAACTTTGGGGATTGTCTACCCTGTTCTTTGCAGTTCAGCCCTAATGGAGTGACCTCAGTTGGCTCCCCTGGGTCCCTGGTTACAGTGGTGTAGTCTGGCTTGGATACACATTACCACAGGTTAATTGGGTTTTTGGATCAGACCCACATGGTTGTAAAAATTAATTTTGATATTGGAGAGTTTAAGGGTTAAAAATCAGTTACAGCGAGTGACCCAGGATCGTATGAAGATCCTGCCAGAAAAAGCCTGGAAGATTTGTGCTCACAGAGGGGGTTGTTTTTTAAGAAAAAAGCTCCAGAGCAAGAACTGAAAAATCTGCTAATGACTAGTGATCAGGAAGCAGACCCAGTGAAAATGCTTGCCATAAGAAACCAGCTGCAGTTTGAACATGACCAAAGAATGGCATATATTCGATTGCAGGAACTAGAAGCTAAGGCAAAAATGGACAAACTTAAGAGAATGAAGGAACAACAGGAACTGTATCATCCTGAAAAGCCAGCTCCTTTCAACAGCAAAGATGGGGATAGAATCTATCCAGTTTATAACAATGTTGGTATGTTCTTTGACTCTAAGCAGTTGTCTGTGTGTAACCAAATATACCCCAACACTGCCATCTTTTATGTAAATGCTTTTACTGTAAGCTCAGGTGAAGGTAACCCCATAACTTGCGTAGAGAATGTAAAAGTCAATCGTAAAAGCTGTTTAGGGCAAATTACAGCTTCTAATATCACTCTTGTTAAAGCAGATCTTGTCAAAGAGGAAGATTACGTACCAGATCAGAGTGTGAATATTGTAATCCTCTGAGTTTACTGTAAGTGTGTCTTTAGCCAGAATCCACGTTGAATGAAATGCTATTAAACATGAAATTATAGTGGGTGTAAGAAAGTTATTGCCTAATGATCTTTTGATTGGGGATAATATTAAAGCTTTGTTCAGTCAGGTTGATATCATAAATCAGTCACAGAAAATAAATTATCCTAAACCTGTGTCTAATAGGGGCAATCATTTACCTATGGAGGGTTTCTCCAAATATGTGTCTGAGGAAGATAGCTGTTTGTCTGTGAATAAAGTTTCTGAATGTCTGTCTAATATCTCAGAAGTTAATCTGGAATTAGATAGGTTTCAGAGTAGCAGCCGTGTTAGTCTGTATCCGCAAAAGGAACAGGAGTACTTGTGGCACCTTAGAGACTAACAAATTTATTTGAGCACAAGCTTTCGTGGGCTACAGCCCACTTCATCGGATGCATAGAATGGAACATATAGAGAGGAGATATGTTCTCTGTATGTGTATATATATCTCCTCACTATATGTTCCATTCTATGCATCTGATGAAGTGGGCTGTAGCCCACGAAAGCTTATGCTCAAATAAATTTGTTAGTCTCTAAGGTGCCACAAGTACTCCTGGAATTAGATAAAGCACAGAAAGTACTCATTGATCAGAGAAATGTTTTTCTAGAGCAAATTAAAGTTGGTGATCAGGTTAAACCCTAGCTGAGGAAGGAAAGGTGTACATTCTTGGTCAGTGTTGGATTGTTGGCTAGTAAAGCTTGTGAAAGTGAGAGTAACCAATGTAAAAGTAATCCGCTTAAGGTAGTTCAGTATGATGAGCTGCTGTCTGTGAAAAGCAGCAATGTGTTTGTTGGAAGTGGCAACTTGCCTGTTAAAGAAGCTGTCCCACTCTCCAAGCAATTGTGAACAGCCATGTGTGCTGGGACAAGAGAAACAATATCAAAAGCTGTTTGTCTGTTAAATGGGAATGTTTCTCCAGCTCTTCTCTGTCTGTAAAGCAGACAGAAGAAGCCTGTCAGCCTATGACGGTTGAAAGTTTGTCAGTTGTCTCAGAGCTGATTCTGGATTTAACTGAAGCCCAGGACAGAATGTTCCTAAATTTGTGTCTACTAGGGGGAATTACATTGTAACTAGGTTGCATCCAGTTAATGTCATAAATAGCTCCCAGGGACTAAGCAATTCTGATGCTTCTATTTTGCCTGTTGCTACTGTGTTGCTGTGTAAAGATATGACAACCTTGTCTGATCAGGTTGATATCATAGCCAGGGCACGAGGAAAGAATATAAGAACGGCCGTACTGGGTCAGACCAAAGGTCCATCTAGCCCAGTATCCTGTCTACCGACGGTGGCCAATGCCAGGTGCCCTAGAGGGAGTGAACCTAACAGGTAACGATTAAGTGATCTCTCTCCTGCTATCCATCTCCACCCTCTGACAAACAGAGGCTAGGGACACCATTCCTTACCCATCCTGGCTAATAGCCATTAATGGACTTAACCTCCATGAATTTATCCAGTTCTCTTTTAAACACTGTTATAGTCCTAGCCTTCACAACCTCCTCAGATAAGGAGTTCCACAAGTTGACTGTGCGCTGTGTGAAGAAGAACTTTCTTTTATTTGTTTTAAACCTGCTGCCCATTAATTTCATTTGGTGGCCCTAGTTCTTGTATTATGGGAATAAGTAAATAACTTTTCCTTATCTACTTTCTCCATATCACTCATGATTTTATATACCTCTATCATATCCCCCCTTAGTCTCCTCTTTTCCAAGCTGAAAAGTCCTAGCCTCTTTAATCTCTCCTCATATGGGACCCATTCCAAACCCCTAATCATTTTAGTTGCCCTTCTCTGAACCTTTTCTAGTGCTAGTATATCTTTTTTGAGGTGAGGAGACCACATCTGTATGCAGTATTCAAGATGTGGGCATACCATTGATTTATATAAGGGCAATAATAAATTCTCCGTCTTATTCTCTATCCCCTTTTTAATGAAAGCATGAAGGTGATTTGACTGTTACTCACTGACAGTGTGGAAACTTGTAACAAGGAAGAGGATGCTTTTAACCTTTTGACCATGGAGTCTAGCAGCTTGCCTGAAATGGGGTTGTGTAAAAATCCTTCTGATGGGCCAGAGGTGATTCTGGATGTAAATGAAACTCAGAAGGAGTTTGGTCATTTGCCTGATGTGCCAAAGTCAGTTCTGGACATAAATAAAGCTCAGAAAGAATCTGTTGCAGTTCATAATAATATTGGAGGAGGGAAGGAATGTCTTAGTGAAGTCTTTGAAGTCTGTAAAAAGTCAATAGCTGTGCCTAGTGGGGTGAAAAGGTATTATTATTTCCATTAACTCTTAGTGGGCCATTGTTGATAGTAAACAGTCTCTTTTCTGAGGAAAGTGTGTTGGTGCTTAGTGGCCAAAGTCTTTCAAGTAAAAATGAATCCATTGAATTTGCTTTGGAAAAATCTAGTGTGGATAGCTTAAAGGAGGCTTCGTTAACTAATATTAGAAGTGAAGTCTGTGTCTCAGGTTCAAGGAAAAGGCTGGATTCCTGGCTTTACACAGCAGAGGAGCCTTGTGAATAGACCCATAGACACTTTGGATTTGTCATGTGATTTCTTAGTAAGCTAAAATGTATCTGATGTCTTGTGGATGCAGAAATTGGTAGTTGAAAAGCAGGAGAACTGTAGTTCAAACATAATGATGGAAAATGGTTGTGTCACTTTAAGGCATGGTGTCCAGGCAAGTTACCTAGCTAACAAGGGGAAAAAGAAAGGCGAGTTAACCCTTGAAAGGCAAAGTGCCCTTACAGACTTGCCTCACTCATCTCTAAAATACCAAAAAAAACCAAAAGTGGTTAAACTGGAAGCTATGTTAAGGAAAACCCTAAGGTAAAGAAAAAGCTACAGAGGTTCAAAAGGCATATTAAACAAGCTGACCTAAAGAATAATTTATCTAAACAAAAGGCTTGGCATGACACAAATAATTGTAAGTGTACACTTGTGATAGAACTGATGTTATTGCTAATGATTGTACCTAATTTGCTGCTGATACCAAAAACTGTAAAAATGTACAATGTGCATGGTCTTTTGGAAAAACCCTTGAACATGTTAAGAGTGGTACATAATAGAAACCCTTATGATTATGCTGTTTGGTTTAACAAGAACACACTTTGTATTAAAGGGCCTAATAATGTTGAGGTTTCACAGCTAATGCCTGTACACAATCCTAAAACTTTCCACAGCAGAAAGCTTCCACTACAAGCTTGAACTGCTGTGCACAAAGGGAAACTGAGGTACAACACCTCACAGCCTTCATGGCTGAATGCCAGAGTAAGTGCTCTCTGAAGAACATTAATGGCTATGTTAAGTCAACACATAGACCAAACCCTGGAATCACTAAAGTGTTTCACAAAGTATGGACTAAGGTTTTTAACTTGGGCCAAAGCATTGCAAGGAATTCAATATAAACACAGCTCATATCAATGTTTGAAGGTCTTTAAGTTGTATCCAGGCGCTCTAATTGCTCTCTTCTACACCAATCTTGCGTTGGGGGTGTGACATTGTCTAATTAAAATATAACCATGCAAATCATTATTTCTACCACGGTTATATAATTGCAACAAATCTTATACAAAGTGTAACATGTGTCAGATTCTTTGAGATTGGTAGAACCTTTTTTTATATAATGAAATAAGATTTTTATTAATCCTCATCATATCTGACTTAAGGCTGGGTTACTTTAAGGGAACTGTGGTGTTGACTTCTGAGTAACCAGTGAAGAAGCTGTTTTGTGCTGGCTTGGTAAACCTAAGTATTGGAATATCCACCAACTTTGGGGATTGTCTGCCCCATTCTTTGCAGTTCACCCTAATGGCGTGACCTCAGCTGGCTTCCCTGGGACCCCAGCATCAATAGAACTGTTTTGTCTTATTAAGATCATTCTGCAATGCATTTTATGTACTTTATATAGTTTCTCCCCAACTCATAGGATAATGTATTTAAGTTTTAAAATTGGTCTTAGCAAAGACATTTCAGTGGTAGGGGAGGTAGCGTTCGGAAAGAGCAATTTGAAAATGACAGTAAAGCACACCTCAGGCACTGATTTGGGCCATGTTTTACTCTTCTGAAGAAAAACGGAGGGAAGGGGACAGAGGGTCCAGAAAGCTTCATACTGCTCAGCATATGGAGTTTCTTTCTACTGCTCCTCTAAAAGTGGAAGGGCTTGGGGGCAGTGGAAGTGCTCAGGCCAAGGGATCCAAGCCTGAGGAGTCCAGGTGTCTGTGGGAAACTCCTCTCCCATCTTTGCAGATCTGCGGGATTTTGCAGGGAAGGCCTGACCTCTGTAATGAGCTATTCCTCTGCCCCTCCCTGAACATGGTTCTTGGAGAGTCTGTGCTGCTATCGACTGCTTTGCCCAGGAGTTGTGCTTGAGAAGCCATGGGGAAGCCTGAGATAATGAGCAGCATTAACTCGTGTGTGAATAATATATGTTAAGCCACCTACAGCATCTGAAGGAGAGCAAACCATGGAAACCATTGGCTCCCACCCCTCTCTCCTGACATGCAGAGCCCCAATACCACAGGGGTTGGAGGGACTTTGACAGGCTCTGATGCAGCAGGCAATCATGAAACGAAGCTCATATATTCGTGGAATTTAAACGCCAGAAGGG
Organism: Platysternon megacephalum; assembly: GCA_003942145.1. Lineage (NCBI taxonomy): Eukaryota > Metazoa > Chordata > Testudines > Platysternidae > Platysternon > Platysternon megacephalum. Next base: position 2,269,321 of record QXTE01000027.1, on the reverse strand, counting down.
ACATTTGGATCCATCTAGTCGGGTCTCCTGCATAACACAGGCCATAGAATTAATAGTCGCTGCTATTTTCTCATTCCCTCCTCTGCACAGGACCAACCCACCTGGCTCCCCTCTGCTCCTGTCAGCACAGGGGGCCATCCAGCCCTTTTACTCCTAATGTTTACCAAATATATTTTCTTCCATCTGCTAACATTCTGTGCTTTGTACTCTGGAGTTCAGTTCCGATCCTGGCCAGACCTTGAGGGTAGTATTAGAGAGCAGGCAGCTTTTCAAGGGCAGCTGGGAACCGGGCAGAAAGAGCAGAAGCGGCTCTTCAGCCATGTCACAAAAACAACATATGAAATCTTCCCATCTGAGCTTGCAAAAATAGACGAGCCTGGGCTCCGTTGCTGTGGTTCAACATTTCTTTTTTTTTCTGGTCAATAGGTTGTTGTCACATGGTTCACACAAGCTAAAACATTTAAAAAAAAGAAGTCTCTCTGCCCATTTCAGCAATTTCCATTGCCTGTGCTGAATACATGGCTCAAACTTGTGCCTTCCATGGGTCAGGAAAGGGGGTGGAAATAGGGTTGCCAATGTTCTAATCACACAAAACCAAACACCCTTCCCCCGCCCCTTCTCTGAGCCCCCCCCCCCCACTCCATCCTCTCCTCCCTCTGTTGCTTGCTCTCCCCCATCCTCATTCACTCACTCATTTTTACCAGGCTGGGGCAGGGGGTTGGGGTGCAGGAGGGGGTGAGGGCTCCAGCTGGGGGTGTGGGCTCCAGTTATGGAGGGGATCAGGGTGTGGGAGGGGGCTCTGGGCTGGGACAGGGGTGTGGGAGAGGGTGTGGGCTCCGGGAGGGAGTTTGCGTATGGGAGGGGGCTCAGGGCTGGGGTAGGGGGTTGGGGTGCGGGAGGAGGTGAGGGGTACGGGCTCTGGGGTTTGCTTACCTCGGGGCTCCCTGGAAGCAGTGACATGTCCCTTGGCTCCTAGGCGTAGGGGCAGCCATGTGGCTCTGTATGGTGTGTGCTACCTCCGCATGCAGGCGCCGCCCCCCTGCAGCTCCCATTGGCTGCAGTTCCCAACCAATTGGAGCTGTGGAGCCGGGGTGGGGGCAGCGTGCGGAGCCCCCCTGGCCACCACTGTGCCTTGGAGCCAGAAGGACATGTCACTGCTTCCGGGAGCTGGGTGGAATCAGGTAGGGAGCCTGCCAGCCCCGCCAACTGGACTTTTAAGGGATCGCTCAGCGGTGCTGACCGGAGCTGCCAGGGTCCCTTTTCAACCGGACGTTCCACCTGGCAACCCTAGGTGGAAAGGAGGTGGGAATTGAACATTGAATTGGGATAAGCATACTTGTGGCATTTGCTCATAGATTCAGTAATGTCAGTTTGTGTTACTATTGGTCTTATCTCTATTGGCATACTCCATTTCTAAATTCATTATTGTTTTATTCATTGATGTCCGTTTTAACCAAAGGCCACCAAGTAACATCTGAATATTTAACATCCGCATGGTTGAGATTTTCAAAGCCAAATGAGGGATTTAGGGACACAGCTCCCATTTTTCTTACTTGTAAACCCCTATTCATCTTTGAACATCTTAACCCTAGCTCAAGGTAGATTTTGATTCATACAGCAACAAAAGCTCCTTGTGTACGCATACATCAGCACCAGTTCATTTTGGCTCTGATCATGTTCCCATTCAAGTCAGTAGCTTAACTCTCATCCACTCCAGGATCAAACACTTTATTCCCTATAGTGAATGAGGCAAATATGACGATAAAATACTGTTCATAGTATTTAAAATGTAAACCTGACAACAGGATTGGGAATAGGAATATTTGCTGAGTCAGCACTGATTTGTATGAGTCCCCTCAAACTATATGTATTGGATTTGACTGTTCCTGATCCAGTTAGGTTATCAGATTATCTATATTCATTCCAATATCAGTCTGTCTGCATCTGAATGCTAATGTCCATATGCTGGATGGGAGCGTTTTGAAAGATCAAGGCATGGTGAAGTACATTGCAGTCCTGTACGCAGCTAGGAAACATCATACGAGCTATTGTCCTTAAATTCATTAAGATGCTATAGAAACTTTCTTATTAAAGACTAACAAGTTCTTTATCAGGCAGATGTTCTGTATGTTTCTCATGGCTTTATTTTCTTTTTTTCTAGGGAGGCCTTCATAATGGACAACCAGAAAACACTTCTTCTTCTTTTTGCAGCCACCTTCTGCTCCACTGACCAGACAACTGGTAATACAATATGTGCCTGCTCCTGTTACCACTGAAGTCATCAGCAAAGTTCCCTTTGCCCTTTAAGGAAGCAGGATTGAGCCTTGTGCTTCTTATCCATTGAAATATATGTAAAAAACCAAAACCCTGGTGCCATTTAATTCTTTGTCAAGAATCAGAGAGGTAGCCGTGTTAGTCTGGATCTGTAAAAAGCAACAGAGAGTCCTGTGTCACCTTTAAGACTAACATGTGTATTGGAGCATAAGCTTTCGTGGGTGAATGCCCACTTCGTCAGACGCATGTAATGGAAATGTCCAGAGGCAGGTATAAATATGCAGGCAAGAATCAGTCTGGAGATAACGAGGTTAGTTCAATCAGGGAGGGTGAGGTCCTCTGCTAGCAGTTGAGGTGTGAACACCAAGTGAGGAGAAACTGCTTTTGTAGTTGGCTAGCCATTCACAGTCTTTGTTGAATCCTGATCTGATGGTGTCAAATTTGCAAATGAACTGAAGCTCAGCAGTTTCTCTTTGGAGTCTGGTCCTGAAGTTCTTTTGCTGTAAGATGGCTACCTTGACATCTACTATTGTGTGTCCAGGGAGGTTGAAGTGTTCTTCACTGCAGGAGATGTCCACACAATAGTAGATGTCAAGGTAGCCATCTTACAGCAAAAGAACTTCAGGACCAGACTCCAAAGAGAAACTGCTGAGCTTCAGTTCATTTGCAAATTTGACACCATCAGATCAGGATTAAACAAAGACTGTGAATGGCTAGCCAACTACAAAAGCAGTTTCTCCTCACTTGGTGTTCACACCTCAACTGCTAGCAGAGGACCTCACCCTCCCTGATTGAACTAACCTCGTTATCTCCAGACTGATTCTTGCCTGCATATTTATACCTGCCTCTGGACATTTCCATTACATGCGTCTGACGAAGTGGGCATTCACCCACGAAAGCTTATGCTCCAATACACATGTTAGTCTTAAAGGTGCCACAGGACTCTCTGTTGCTTAATTCTTTGTGTAATTCCAGACAGCTCTTGCAAAATTTCACCAAGAGTGCATTTGCATTAGGATATTAAAGATAATTCTACATAATTAAATTTAAGGCAAATAGTTCAGTGGTTTTTCTTTTTCTTTTTTGGGTTTTTTTGTTTGTTTCTTTTCGGTTCAAGTGTACTGATATTCAGTGCTTTCAAAATTTAGGGAAAAAATCTGATTACTAAATACAAATGAGCATGCTATAGCTGACAATTAGCACATTTATATTTGGGAGTAGACTCATGCCAGCTTTGCCTATTATTCCATCAATACATGCAGTTCAGATCTAGTACTGATTGCTAATTGCAAGGCTGCCCAGCTTATCAACTCTGGATAAGTTATAGCACTCCAACATTTTGACTATTGTAATCAACTCTTTAGCTCTTTGGGAGACGGAAGAATTGAGGAAGGCAACCTGTCAGTATGCAGGTCATCTTCCTTATGTCTAACAATTCAGGGGGTCATAACCATTTTACCCTTTTGTCAGGTGCCATTTTGGAATGACTAAAAACCCAAGGCCCTAATACTGCAAGTATTTATTGCATGACATAGTGCATACTCCTGTTTAAATCAATATGACTAAAGGCTAATCTACCTGTTGGGATAATGCACACTCTGGGGTGTGATTTCTGAAGTGCACTGGTGTGTTGCACATTAATTGGTCTGTGTGCTCCCAGCTAGTGGGCACTAAAGGTTGTCTAGTGCATTTTATCGTAGTACTGTTTGAAATGCTTTAGAATTCACACTGCCAGACAGTGTGCATTACCCTGCTGTGTAGACAAGCCCTTAGTCCCATGCTAATAAACACTCTACCTCGTAGTAAATGATTGTAGTATTGGGCCCATAAAACACATGTGAGTAACTTTCCCTGTGAGCTAAAACTGCAGCAAGACAACACACCATCACCAAACCACAAATACTGGGTATTGTGGTGGAAGATGCTTAAGTGCATATATCAATAGGCATGCATGTGTACACTTTACCATCTTTTCTCATGACCAGGCCAGATAAGTAAGTCAGGTATGTGTGAATTTCAATATCCTGTCTGTTCATAAGAATGGACCTGCAAACGCACATTGCACCATCCCTTTGCATTCTTGTGATCCCAGGAACTTGCACATCCATGACCACTGGCTTCAGTATGTAGGGTTTGCAGGTGAACTGATAGCTGGAATTTCAACAGGCAGGAGTGGTGGATTTTTACTGAATTTTTATTTTAAGTAGCCATTTTCCCCCCAGGAAGCAAACAAGAACTGAGATTGTAATATTAGATAATGCATCCAGTAAGAATTGAAAAAAGTTATGTTTCTTCAGTCTGCAGGGAAGCTTCTGTTGCAGACATTGTATTCCTCGTGGATGAATCCTGGAGTATAGGAAAAGAGAACTTCAGAAACATTCAAGACTTCTTGTACATCATGGTCAGCAGCTTTGATGTTGGGGAAGATAAAATCCGGATAGGTCTGATTCAGTATAGTGATGCTCCACACACCGAGTTCTTCTTGAACGCTTACCACCGCAAGGAAGACATCTTAGAGAAGATACAGAAATTACACTACAAAGGAGGGGGCACAAAAACTGGGCAGAGCTTACAGTTCATGCTGGAGAATCACTTCAAGGAAACTGCTGGAAGTCGAAGGGAGGAAGGCGTCCCCCAGATTGCGGTGGTGATAACAGATGGGCAGGCTCAGGATAACATCCAAGAACCGGCCAAGGAAGTCAAGGACGCAGGCATCACACTGTATGCCATTGGCATCAAAGGTGCTAGTTTGGTGGAGCTTCAAGAGATAGCTAGTGATCCAGATGACAAGCACGTCTATGAAGTGGAAGACTTCACCGATCTGCAGGATATCTCTCATAATATGCTACAGGTGCTTTGTACCACAGTAGAAGAGGTGAACCAAATTGCCCACGTCTCCCAAGGTATGTCCACAAGCCCCTGTTCCCCTCCCCCCCACTCTTTTCTCTTTCATGTTCATAAGTGAAGTGTTTAAAACAGTGACATGCAATCAAATCGTGGGTCTTAACTTCATGCATCTTCCTTATCCCTTTCTCTACCTCATACAGGCACTCTGAGGAACAAACTTTTAACACACACTTACTGTGACAAGTTCCTACAAGTATCTGTTTAGCTTCAAATATCCAAAACAGCACCATGGGTTGGTAGACTCTAAACATAAACCTACTTTGCTGAGTCAAAAGTAAAAAAATCAGTTTGAAAACTATTTAATTTTGGTTGGTAGGGGGAAAGTCAACTTATCCTTTAGTATGAAGATAGCTCACAACTGTGAAAGAAATGAAACAACTTGCCTTTTCATTTTTTGTCACCTGTCTCATGTAGTTTGCAGAAAAGCCACCTTGGCAGACATCGTATTTTTAGTGGATACTTCAACAAGTATAGGCCGAGAAAACTTTCAGAAAGTGAAGAACTTCCTCTACACCCTGGTTTCAAGCCTCGATGTGAGCAGCGATCAGATCCGGGTTGGACTGGCCCAGTACAGCGATGAGACCTTCAAGGTGTTCTTGCTGAATCAATATTCACTGAAAAGTGACATTCTGGAACAGATACAGAATTTGCCATATAGGAGTGGAGGGAGTTACACAGGCACAGCTCTGGATTTTGTCAGGACAACATATTTCACTGAGTCTGCTGGTAGCAGAGCTCTGGAAAACATCCCCCAGGTAGTCATCCTGGTCACTGATGGGGAATCCAATGATGAGGTCAAAATGCCAGCCAACAAATTGAAAGCCAGAGGCATCTCTGTCTATGTGGTTGGAATCAATGTCCAGAATACAACCGAGCTTCAGGAAATAGCCAACAAGCCTTTAAATAAATTTCTGTTTAGTATTGACAGTTATGATGACCTTGAAGATCTCCCCAGAAGCCTTTTGCAAACCATATGCTTTGCAGTCGAGAGCCAGATTAAAGGTAAATAACTTGCCCTTACAATGGTGGCATTTCTGACACTTTTGGTGCACCAAAGCAACAATCCTGATGCTGATCTGACTCACACCAGTTGGTGTAGCTCCACTGGCTTTGATGGAGTTAATATTGATTTGGGTCCCAATTCAGGAAAGCATCTCTATTCAGGAGGGGAGCTTTAACCTGTACTTAAATTTAAGTATGTAGGTGAGTTCCATTGAAGTCAGTGGGTTTTAAGTATATACTTGAAAGTTAAGCACATGATTAAGGGCTTACCCAAGTCAGGGCTTAAGTGAAATCAGGCTCACAGATTAGGTGAAATAGCTAAAATTCCATCTGACTAGAACTGGTCGAGAATTATCTGATGAAGTTTTTTCTTTAAATAAAATCAATGTAGTTTTGATGAACACTTGTTATTTTCCCAACATTTTTCATTTTGAGATTGGGGTTTCTCCACTTTCCAACACTTTTGAACCCTTTTCAAGAATTTGGAAAACAAAGTGTGTGTGTGGGGGGGGAGTAACTATATTTTCACACCATTTAATTGTGTTGATTAAACAGTCAAATATATGAAAAGCATTTTTTCTCTACTTTCTCAATTCCCCTTCCTTTTTCCAATGGGGGAAAAGGAGGGAAAGTAAAAATGAGGGGATTTCCCCCAAAATTTGAAAAAAACAAACATTTTTTCAGTTTAAAATGAAACAATTTTTAGTTTGAAATAGCATTGTGATATGAAATGAAAACTTTTGTGTCCATTTGACATTTCCCATGGAAAATCACATTTCAGTAGGGATTTTTTTCTCACAAAAAGTATCCGAGAGGAAAAGTGATCCAGTTGCAAGGATACTACCCTGGGACTCAGACAGTGGTTTTATTCCCTGCTCAGCCACAGACTGCCTGTGTGACCATGGGCAAGTCACTTAGTCTCTCTCTGCCTCAGTTCCCTGTATTTACAATGGGATATTAGCATTTCCCTACCTCACAGGAGTCTTGTGAGGATAAATACATTAAAGATCACAAGGAGCTCAGATAGTACAGGGATGGGCCCATATAAGCTCCTTCGGGTACAGCTACACTTACGGCAGAATGTAGAGTAAAGACACTGCACTCTCAGGTAGCATGGGTATAAATAGCAGTGTAGACAGTGAAGCATGGCTTAAGCGAGTAGAAGAGAACGCCTGCATGCCTGAACTCCCAGGGTATGTACTCCCCATGCCCAAGCAGTGCCTCCCATGTCTACACAGCTATTTTTAGCAGTGTAGGGTCCCACTGCCTCCCTGCTGCTGGAGCCTTTCACTGCCACAATGAAAGGCTCCTGCAATGGAGAAAAGCTCTGGCAGAGAGGAGGCAGTGGGAATAGGCCTTTCACTGAAGTGTGTATATACACACCACAGTAACACGTGTGGATGCAGCCTGCTTTTCACTTCAGTGCGCAGCTACACATGTTGTGCCTATACGCTACATGTTGCTGTAAGTGTAGCCTTAGATAGACATAGCCTTAGCTAGATAAACTCCTTCAATGGAAATTATATCCCAATAACAAAAGTAGAAGTGCAGTTTGGTATATGGGTATACAAGCTTTGATTTAACAGAACGGGAAGCCCTAGAGCATAAAGATCAGTGGCTCAATCCTTCTCCTGCAGAAGTAAAGGGAAGATTCAGTGGGAGCAAGACTAGGACCCCACATATATAAATATAGTCAGATGTAGATTTGGTCAAAAATGGGATTTTTTTTTTCCCCATGGAAGTTTTCACAGGGATAGCTTCGTGGGATGCTTGTCTATACCAGAGAGCTGCAGGAACAATAGTCATATAATGTTATTTCATCATAATTCAGCCATCCACGCAATAGGCTGTAGAATTCTCAAGTTAAAATAGTAGAGAACAATGCGGGCAGTAGTTACAATTTCAGTTCAGTTTACGATTCAAATCCAGACGTGATTCCAAGTTGACAGCCACCCCTTTCACTAATTGGTCACACCTTTTCTTTCTCTTCAGCATTTACAAAGCACTATGCTGACATTGTTTTCCTCGTTGACTCTTCTGTGAATATGGGGTCTTCTACCTTTGAGCAAATAAAAAATTTCATCTACCAAATTGTTGACCAGCTTGATGTTGGGATTGACAAGTACAAGGTCGGCCTAGCCCAGTACAGCAGGGAAGGCCGTGTGGAGTTTTTACTCAACACCTACAAGAGCAAGGAAGATGTACTCAATCATATCCAGGGGCGTGTCACATTCCTGGGGGGCCCTTTGCAGACAGGAAGTGCCCTGAAGTTTCTGCACGATGTCTTTTTCAAAGAAGAGGCTGGAAGCCGAATTAGCCAAGGCACCCCCCAGTTTGCAGTGGTCATCACTTCTGCCAAATCAAAGGATGACATTGCAGAAGCTGCAGAGGAGCTGAAAGAGATCGGAGTGAAAGTCATCTCAGTCGGTGTCCAAAATTCTGATCGGGAAGAAATGGAGGTGATAGCCACCTCTTCCTTGGTTTACCAAGTCAATGCAGGGCAGAGCATCAGTCAGCTGCACCAGGACATTACTAATGTTTTGGAAGCACCAATTCAACAACAGTATGACTCTGCCCTAGATGCAAAAGTGCCAGCAGGTATAGTATGTCACCAGAGTGAAAACAGCCGCTTGAATATATTTGTAGGTAGAGAAACTCTATAATTCACCTATAAACAAGAGAAATATCAAAGGACTAGGTAGAAGGGAGCAGAATGCAGATGACTGAATTTAGTGCTTGTGAAAGGTTGGACCGCCTATGTAGCCACATGGCAGTAAGGATGCGGCATCTGTGTACATAAAGTTGCTAATACTTACCTGCATTGGTTATATGCAGTGAAATTCTGCTCTCAGTTACACCCAGGAGTTCCTATTATTGGTTTCAGAGGGGTGGCCCATTGTGACTAAGAGGAGGATTTTGCCCAGTGTTTTTCTGTTCACTTTTTTTTCTAGAGATGGGCCATAGCAAGAGACTCCAGATTCAGATCCAAAGAAGAACTTCCTTAAAGTCCTGTGATAGTTTAATTAGGTGTCTTGATTTGGCTGTGAGAGAGAGAGAGAATCTGCAAACTTCCCCAAAATTTGGACAAAAGGGAATTTAATATCCCCTTATATCTGTTTAATATCTGATTCAGACTCATTATAAAATGGGCCTGAACCATGAAGTTCAGATCTAAATCTGAACTCTCTGAAGTTTGTAGGATTTTGGAGCTGGTTTTCTCTTTCATTCCCATCTAGCTCATTACTTGAGCTGTTGGTTTCTTTTAATAAACTATCCCAATTGTATCCTTCAATGATCCCGCAGTCTAACCTACAGTAACCTTGTTATCTTCCTTTTCCTTTGGTTGGTTTGCTTTTAGTATGTTCCAGTGCATCTGTAGCAGACATTGTATTTCTTGTGGATGAATCCAGCAGAATTGGGTTAAGAAACTTCCAGCTGACCAGGATCTTTCTGCTCAAAATAGTCAATGCTCTGGATATTGGCCCAAATAATATCAGAGTTGGCTTGGTATTGTACAGTGATGAACCAAGGCTAGAGTTCACCCTAGATACATTTGAGGACAAATCAGATATCTTGAACTACCTGAAAAAATTGCCATATCGAGGTGGGAGAACATACACTGGTGCTGCCATAGATTTCCTCAGGAAGAAGGTTTTTACTCAAGAGGCAGGTAGCAGAAAAAATCAAGGAGTGCAGCAGTTAGCTGTGGTTATCACTGATGGGCAGTCTTTCGATGACTTTGTTGAGCCTGCTTCTAAACTGAGACATCATGGAGTTGCTGTCTACGCTGTAGGCACCAAGAATATCTCAGAGAGTAGCCAGCTGGATAAAATTGCAACTTATCCTCCAAGGAAACACGTCACCAACTTGGAATCTTTTCTGCAGCTGTCAAATATTGAATGGAAAATACAGAAACAGCTTTGCAGTGAGATTGTGTCACAAACCTTTGTAGTCCCAGTGCGATCACGGACCCTGAAAGAAGGTAAGAAAGAAATATGAAAATCTGGCCCAAAATCTTGCTCAGGTTCATTGATGGAAACTCAGTAACTCTATTGGCTTTCAAGGTTATACTCTGAATTTGCATCAGTGTAACTGAGAGCAGACTGTGGCCCTCTATCTTTGCCAAACAAAGTATCCAGGGCCATGAATTCAGTCATATTCTTTTTACATTATCATTGAAAAATGAGACTTGTGATGGTATCAGAATGTACAGCTTAGGGTGAGGAGGGGACTCCCTCCCACTCAGGAACCTTCTATGGATCTTCTCCCTACCTACACAGAGAAGGAGGGCTGAGTTCATCTGCCCTCTGGCATCATCCCCCTTTGCCTTTGACCCCCTGGAAGACCCTATTTATCTCCAGAGTCCCATGCCTTGGAAGTCATAGCCAGGGGACATGCACTGTTGCCCTCCATTCATCAGCAGTGATAAATATACAGGCCTGGTGATGCCGCTGACACAAAGATGCTGTAGGGCAGGTTTAAGGCTCACTACCAGTGAATACTACCAATGCCGGGACCTCTCTGCCAGGCACAGAGCCAGCTCTGCAGGAGACCATGACACTGGGGGCATATTGGGTTAGGAGCAGGTGTGGACAGGCTGTCCCTCCCCCCTACCTATTCCATGCCACTGCAACACCCATAGGGGCTGTGGTAGGAGGGGGCACAATTTAGGTCAGCCCTCAGGTTTGGCCAAGCCTCCTCGGGGGTGCCAAACCATCACCATCATCCTCAGAGTTACAATCAGTATCCCCTTGATCCCAGCAATGGACCTTAGTGGTGGCTCAGAAATAATTCAACTGTACCAGACAAGTACTGCATTGATTTATAGCCGGCACGATCCCATTGAAAGAGTGCTCGGCTACAGTGTTAGCAGCCACATTTTAAGCTAAACAAAATTGGTTGTGCCTCCTCCTGTACACACACAAATGCACACCTATATATAGACATGGCTGTGTGTGCACACTGATGCAGACAATAGGTTGTCAATAGCCTTGCTCGTGTTGGAGAACTTTGGCATTGCAAGTCCTGCAACACTTGTAAACACCTTATGGCCACATGCCAAGTGCTTGGATTAAGTTATATGTGTGTGCACAGGATGTAAATTGGGGCCAAATTTGGCCCCATATGTTATCCTAACTCCTATGATTTTTGTCTGCCCTGGGCTTAGAAAATGTAGTAATTTTTCCAACACTAAATATTATAGCCAGCATTTTTTTGTGATTGCTGTTAAACCATACTGTAGCACTGCAGTAATTGAAAGATCTTTCACCTTTCTTTCCCTTTGTTTCCTCTCAATTAGGTTGTGTGGACACAGAGGAAGCTGATATTTATTTCCTGATCGATGGGTCTGGCAGTATAGACCCAAATGATTTTCAGGACATGAAAGTATTCATGAATGAGATGATCAGCACGTTCCAGGTCAGTGCCAATGGAGTTCGCTTTGGCGTGGTTCAGTACGAAAGCACTCCTCAAACAGAATTCATGATTAGCCAGTACAACAACGTGAAGGAGTTAAAGAAAGCAGTCCATGTTATTCAGCAGTTAGGAGGTGGCACCAATACTGGAGATGCTTTAAGGTATATGAAAAGTCTTTTTGCAAAGGCCGCCAGGGACAGTGTTCGCAAGTTGCTGATAGTCATTACAGATGGTGAATCCCAGGATCAGGTGACAAAGGCAGCAGAAGAGCTGAGACAAGAAGGGATTGTTATATATGCCATTGGCGTCAAGAATGCCGTTAAAAAGGAACTGAAAGACATCGCAGGAACAGAAGATCGAATGTTTTTTGTGAATGACTTTGATACCTTAAAACTCATCAAACATGATATTGTGCAGGATATCTGCTCCCCGGAAGGTAAGAGGTTTTCCTAAATCACTCCAATCGCTTAGAAAGTAGAGAGCACCTGGATGTGCTCATTATAATTATTAGTAGTATTTACTATTTGCATTAGCCCAGCACAGATGTGGTGCACACTGAAGATAGCTTTGCTAAATAAACAGGAATAAACAACTTCACTCTTTTGTGTAAATTGTCTCAGAAGAAGCAACACGCTTTGCCAGATGAAATCCAGGCTATCCTTCTCCTTCTGACACAGGGAGGGTATAATTTCATTGACTGAACATCTCACAAAAGAAAATGAAGTCTGACACCAGAGGCTGAAATTCTTAAAGATGGCCTTATGTATGTAAAAATATATATATTTACTATTTACAGTATGGTAGCACCTGAAGGTTCCTACCCTGAGGTACTGTACAAATAAGGAACAAAGAGCAGCCCCCCGCTCTGAATTGCCTATAATCTAATGCTAGGTTATTTGAGATCCTAAACATACGCACATAAGCACTGTTGGTACAGTCCAGAACAATGTGTGACTGTAGCGCATTGCTCTTCTAAAGGAGATAGATTAAGGCTCTGATTTTGGATCCCCAAGTCTGAGCATGAGCAGATGAGTTTGTCAAAAAAATGAAGTACTTTTAGGGCCACATTACGGACCTTATCCAGAGCGGCTGTGGATCAAGGGCAATGTATAAACCTTACGGTGCCGCATTCTGAGATAGGGGAAGGAGACTGTGTAACAAGATGTGGTTACATATTTATACATCAGTGTAGATCAAACTCAGCATCTTCAGCACCAGAACATAAATCCTTACTATTTAGACTTTAACAGTAACTGTTAGCTGTTAGTAAACAGCAGCCTTTTATTTCCCTTGAGGTCTGCTACGGAAGACACGATTTTCTGTGTAGTTTTCAGTCTGAGTGGTTGGCAAATACATGCAGGAGGAGATTCCAAATTTTGTCTTCTCTCTTTTCTTTTCTTTCCCAGCCTGTAAGAATATGAAAGCCGACATTATTTTGCTGGTCGACAGCTCTGAGAGTATCCGCCCTGTTGATTTTCAGAAGTTGAAGGATTTCATGCAGCTGATTGTGAACAGGTCTGATATTGGGGCTGATAAAGTTCAGATTGGGTTGTTGCAGTTCAGTTCAGAGCCCCAAGAAGAGTTCCAGCTCAACCGATACGGCAGCAAGGCTGACCTAAGGAGAGCCATTTCGGGAATCAGGCAGATTAAATCTGGAACGTTGACCGGGAAAGCCCTAACTTTTGCCTCCTCTTACTTTGATGAACCCAAAGGAGGGCGACCTTTAAGAGTAAAACAGTATCTCATGGTGATCACAGATGGGGAGGCCCAAGATATCGTGAGAGAGCCTGCTGACATCATTAGGTACAAAGGTATCACCATCTATGCCATTGGTGTTCTCGACGCAAACAACTCCCAACTTGTGGAGATTGCCGGCAGTCAAGACAAAGTGTTCTTCGGGGATAACTTTGATTCCCTTAACTTTCTGGAAAAGGAGATTCTCTTTGAAATTTGCAACCCAGAAGATTGTAAGTGATAGTAATAACCTGTTGGGTCTTTCTAATTCTTCTTTATTTTGTTGTGTTTACTGTTAATCCTTTATAAGGTTTGATTCCTCCCCGCCCACATATTTCTAGTAGAGATCTTCAGCTTTTCTTCCATTATGATATTAAGCAACGATAGTAATGTGAAATGCAATAGCAGAAAATAAGACGACTCTCTTTACAGACCATAGTCTCATGCTTTTCCTCAGGAGCCATATTTTATTTTCTTTCAGGCAGGTGTATATTTTTCTTTTGGACAAAAAGAAATGCCCACAGCCCTCCTTGTTTGTTTTCCTTTGTATCTTGCTTTTCGGAATGTCCCTGCACTTTCTGGTTTCAGTTAGCAGTTGGATCAAAAGAACTACTCAGGGAGGGAGCAAGGATGAGAGAGACCTGATCATAACATTACTGCTTTGTTTCCTTTGTTTTGTTAACAACAGCATGCAAAAGGACTGAAGTTGCAGACATCATATTTGTGGTGCATGGATCAAGAAGTGTCACAGACTTGCAGTTCCAGGGCATTCAGAGGATCATGGAGGCTGTGGTGAATAACTCAGTGGTTGGAAAAGACAATGTTCAGTTTGGGGCTGTGGTCTATAGCACTAATCCTCAGGATCATTTCTCACTGAATACGTACTCCGCTAAATTGCAGGTCAGAGAAGCAATCTCTGACTTGAGACCTATGCCGGGGCTAACCTTCACAGCAAGGGCTTTGAACTTTGCCAGGGAGAGATTTGGTATGGCTTATGGTGGTCGTACATCATCTCTTAGTGTCACCCGGATTCTTGTGCTTATTACTGATCAGCCAACTTCACCCTTGGATAGACCCAACCTTCCAGCAGCAGCAAAATCTTTGAAGCAAGATGGTATTAATGTCTTTGCTGTTGGAGTGGTTGAAGCCAGTAGAACAGAGCTTGAAGAAATTGTGGGAGAGCGAGAGAGATTGTTCTTTGTGCAGAGCTATAATGAACTGGAAAGCTTACACAAAAACCTCACTCATACAGTATGTGAGGAGGCAAAGCCAGGTAAGTGAGACCTTTAAATTGAGCTGTTGGGTTTTTTTTATATGTTTTCTGCCATTTATCCAGATTATCTAGGTTGTCACAGGCAATGTCAGTCACAGGCAATATCTATTTTTAAAATGTTCTATTGTGACAAGGTTAAGGGGTGGATGGAAATAGTGTAGAGACAATTTCCAGTATGGAAAGCAGTACATGTCAAAATCAGATCCCTTCACCATCATTTTCTTATGCACTTTTCCAGTAAAGCACGCTCTTTACTTTAAGCACATGATTAATCCCATTGACGTTTATGGGAACATTCGTGTGCTTCAAGTGCTTTTGCTGGATCAGGGCTTTTGTTTCCCTTTTCTCTCATACCAGCATCCCCCCTTTCCTCCTCCTCCTCCTCCTCCTGCCAGCAGTTCTGTGTGCTCTCCATCCCCCTTCTCTCTATACCAGGACCCCCCATGTCCCTCTCCCCATGCCAGGGATTCTGTGTCCCTCCATTCTCCCCTCACCCCATGCCAGGGCCCCCCTTTCTCCTTCCCATGCCAGAGGCTCTATGTCCTTCCCCATATCCCTTTTCCCTCCATACTGGAGTCCCCCATTTCCCTCCCCCCCCCCCGAGGGTTCTGTGTGCTGCCTGTTCCCCCTTCTCCCTATGCCAGGGTCTCCCTTTCTTCCTCCCCATGCCAGGGGCTCTATGTGCACCCCCATGCCCTCTCCCCGCATTATTTCTTATTTATTGGTCACAGATGGACAGAGGTATGCCATGAAAGTGAGGTAAAGGGCCTCACTTCACTCAGACAATAAAAATGTATAAAGCATAAAAACCCTTGTACTGCTGGAGATAAGGTAAGTACCAATTGCTTGGGTTAGCTTAAACTTCCCTTACAGGCACCTTACTCCATAATTGTCCTATATAAGGCTTCCTTGAAATGAACGATCTGGTCCCTTGGTCTGAACCATTATGGTAATTTCCATGTTCCTATGAATGGACAATTTACACTATGTGCAGGGGTGAAAGTAACTTAAGGGATTTACCGGTACGCAGGGCGGCCAGGGTCCTGAGCAAGCTGAAGGGGCGGCTCTGGGCCCCCAGAAGGGGCGGGGCTGGGGCCATACTCCTCCAGCCAGTCCTTCAGCACTGCCTGGCCCACGCCGCCCGTGGCTCTGGCGGCAATTTAAAGGGCCCGGGGCTCCCGGCTGCTGCCGCTGCTAGTGCTATCCCAGGGTTCCAGCAGTAATTTAAAGGGCCAGAGCCCTGGGGCCTTTAAATCACTGCTGGAGCCCCGGGGCTCCCGACTGCAGCTACCGCTACCCCAGGGCTCCGGCTGTGATTTAAAGGGCCCAGGGCTCCCAGCTACTGCTACCACGCCAGCAGCCAGAGCCCTGGGCCCTTTAAATTGCTGCTGGAGCCCCGAGGCTCCTGGCTGCTACTACTACTCCAGGGCTCTGGCAGTGATTTAAAGGGCCTGGGGCTCCTGGCCACTGCTACCCCAGGGCTCTGGCGGTGATTTAAAGGGCCCAGGGTGGCAGCGGCGGCTAGGAGCCCCTGGCCCTTTAAATCACCGCCAGAGCCCTGGGGTAGCGGCAGTGGCGGCCAGGAGCCCTGGGGCTCTGGCAGCGATTTAAAGGGCCAGGGGCTCCGGCCGCTGCTGGGAGCCAAGTCCCTTTGAAATTGCTGGGCCCTGGGGAAACTGCCCCTTTTGGGCCCCCTCATCAGCGGCCCTGCCGGTACGATCAGCTGTGTATCAGCTCTTACTGGTATGCCATACCGGACTGGACCGGCTTACTTTCATCTCTGACTATGTGAGAATTAAGCTACGAGAAGCAAATTTTCAGCATGTAGAGGCTCGCTTGTGCTTGTAGAAATTTACCACAATAACACACCTATATTTAGCAGGACAACTGCAAATGGGTATTTAAGTGTCTAAAGACCCATTTGTGTGCACATTTGTGGTAACAGTGTCTGTAGTTGTGGTAAATATATGCACAAATGTTCGGTCTGCTGAAAAATCAAATGGGCCTTTATGCACTGAGAGTGTGGCCGTAGGCTTGCAAAATGGGTGATTTTCCCAGCACTAGAATGTCCTCCCTTTCCAAAGTGCTTCTGGGACATGGGGAAAATACCCACATTATTTGGATATCCTACTTCTCAATTCACCTCAAACATTTCTTGAAAAAAGACTCTTCACCAGTGGTGGGCAACCTGCGTCCCATGGGCCGCACTCAGCCCGTCAGGGTAATCCGCTGGCGGGCCGCTAGATAGTTTGTTTACATTTGCACAGCCGCCCGCAGCTCCCAGTGGCTGCGGTTCTCTGTTCCCAGCCAATGGAAACTGCGGGAAGCAGTGCGGGACACAGGCCGCTGCTTCCCACAGCTCCCATTGGCCGGTAACGGCAAATCGCGGCCACAGGGAGCTGTGGGTGGCTGTGCAAATGTAAACAAACTGTTGGGCAGCCCGCCAGTGGATTACCCTGACGGGCCGCAGGTTGCCCACCACTGTTCTACACACTCTTCTCCTAGCACAGGGGTGGGCAAACTTTTTGGCCCGAGGGCCACATCTGGGTATGGAAATTGTATGGCGGGCCATGAATGTTCACAAAATTGTGGGTTGGGGTGCCGGGGGGTAAGGGCTGTGACTGGGGGTGCGGGCTCTGGGGTGGGGATGAGGGGTTGGGGGTGCAGGAGGGGGCTCCGGGCTGGGACCGAGGGGTTTGGAGGGCAGGAGGAGGATCAGGGCTGGGGCAGGGGGTTGGGGCACGGGAGGGAGTCAGGGGTGCAGGCTCTGGGTGGCGCTTACCTCAAGCAGCTCCCCGAGGCAATGGCATGTCCCCCCTCCGGCTCCTACATGGAGGCACGGCCAGGCGGCTCTGTGCGCTGCCCCGTCTGCAGGTGCCACCCCTGCAGCTCCCATTGGCTGTTCACTGAAGTATACAAGCATTGTACAATTCTGATGTAAACTTTCATTTTGAAGTACCAAGCTCACTGACTAGAAGCTGCCTGTAATAAATGTCATGCACCTGAGATAGCTCCTGCAGCACAAACTTGTTCACAAACAAGAAACTGCCCAACCTTCCAGTAAACCAACAGACCTTATGGTTCCCATGCCATTCAAGGCAGTCAGGAAGCTCAGCATTCTTCTTCTAGAATGCAAGCAATTTTTCTTATTATGACGCTTCAAATTGTGGTGAGAAAGGGATGGTGTTTTACTTG
Source organism: Platysternon megacephalum (assembly GCA_003942145.1). NCBI lineage: Eukaryota > Metazoa > Chordata > Testudines > Platysternidae > Platysternon > Platysternon megacephalum. The sequence goes on along the minus strand of QXTE01000027.1, from coordinate 2,251,521 downwards.
ATTACACCTGCTGACTGTCCAACACTTGTCATTCAGTGAGAATTAAAGATTAACCGTATTCCACTGACAGCCTGACTTCAGACACAAGTTCTGCATAGCCTAGTCTCACCTCCTCTCTGCAAGAAGTCATAGTTATGGTATATAAAGTGTCCAGGAGCTAGTTTCTCCCAGCATTTGCTACTTGATACATGGTGAAGTTTCTTTCTGCACAGAGGACCTAAGGGTTTAAGTGGAACTTATGTGGTGGATTGACCTTGTGCTGGCATCTCTGCACAGAGGGAAATTTCACCCAAAGAGAGCAGGGCATTGGAAAGGTGAAATGGATGAGAATGAAGGAAACGACTGAACTCTCCCAGATTTGCATAGCTAAGTAAATTTTTTTTCCCCCTGCAGCTTGTGGCAACCAACAGGCAGATCTTATATTCTTGATTGATGGGTCATTAAGCATATCTGCACATAACTTTTCTGCCATGAAAACATTCATGAAGGAAATCGTGGACAGTTTTATTATTGCTCAGGACAAAGTCCAAGTTGGCGTGGTCCAGTACAGCAAAGATCCCCAGAAGGAAATATATCTCAATGAATTCCACTCTGACACAGCCATAAAGGAACGGGTTGACAGCATCGTCCAGTTAAATACCTCCACCTTCACCGGCAAAGGTCTGAGGTTTGTCAAGAGCTTTTTTGAGACTGCAAATGGTGGCCGGAAAAAACAAGGAGTTTTGCAGAGCCTAGTAGTGATTACTGATGGGCGGTCTAACGATGTGGTGGATGAGGCAGCTATTGCTCTGAGGAATGATGGGATACACGTCTTTGCAATTGGCCTAGGGATTCCAAACTCATTTGAGCTTATTCGAATTGCCGGTGATGCACGCAGGGTATATGTGCTGGAGAATTTTGAAGTGCTGAAAACCATAGAGAGGAAGATTGTCACTGAAATCTGTGAATTGGAAGATCGTCCTAGCCAGGGTAAGTCACAGAAATCTTTTATTGAGTATATCTATCTACAGATTCTCTATGTCCCACACTTTTGTGATTAGTCAAAGGAAAGAAATCACTTTTCTGTAGATCACAGATTCATAGATTCTAGGACTGGAAGGGACCTCGAGAGGTCATTGAGTCCAGTCCCCTACCCTCATGGCAGGACCAAATACTGTCTAGACCATCCCATATAGATATTTATCTAACCTACTCTTAAATATCTCCAGAAATGGAGATTCCACAACCTGTCTCTTATACACATCTAGATGTGTATAAGAGACAGGCCCAGAACTGGACACAATACTCCAGTTGAGGCTTAACCAGCGCAGAGTAGAGCAGAAGAATGACTTCTCGTGTCTTGCTCACAACACACCAATCGAGGTCCCTTCCAGTCCTAGAATCTATGAATCTATGAAAGGGAAAATCTGGAACAAAAATTCTTTAGGAATGATTGAAACGTTTCATTTAGAAAACTTTTGAAATTAAATAGAGCCCATGCTTTGATGCTCCCAGCTCAGCCATGGCTTTCAGGGCTTCTCGACTCCCAGCTCCCTGTCAGGCCTAGAAGACTGACACGGAATCAAGCGCCTAGCTCTGAGCACCACAGCTGATTTGGGAGACTTGCAGCTTGGAAGCTGGGTCAGTGGAGCATGACCAGTGCACCCACAACTAAGCAGACAGTGGCTAAAGCCTTGCATGGTGTGGGGTGCACAAGGACAATACCTAGATGCTTAACAGATCAGTGCTGAAATAAAAACTGCCCCCACCAGAGTCCAATATTACTGCTGTGAAAATGGAGCATGTTCACATCAGAGAGATGATGTCTAATGCAGCAGCACCTCCTGGTGTTCCTTCACCAGAGAACAGTGAGCGTCACCAGCAGAGAGCCACATAGTAAATACATTATAAAAATGCAAACTCTCTTAGAGGAGAGAGAAGAAAATATTTGATCTCACTCTTTTGTAACAACAGCAACAACAAAAAAACAACTCAAACACACCAACCAAACAACCACCCAAAAACAATTCCAGAGATATTTGTGTCATACAGCAGTTGCCTGTTTCCATTTGATAAGCTAATTTTATCTTGACCTCTGTCATCTTCTATTTTCCCTGATGTTTTTTCCTTTAAACCTTTTTTGCTGACATAAATCTAAATTTTTCCCCACACTCAGACTGACCAAAACCTTGCATTTCCATTCATTTGCAATAATTTTTTGTATATAAACATATTGAGGGCACTCATACTACGGTGATAGGGGGTCAAGATAGAAATCTGGATGCATGGACAGATAGATTAAAAAAATCATTTCACAAAGGAAGCATTTTTACATGCAAATGAATACCTCTACATGTGCTGCAGATTCACATATGCATTTTACAGCACAATATGGATAATGATTTTTGAAAATGTACATAATGCAGTGCTAAATTACACCAGGTATAGTTAATTCAGTTACACAAGGGATGAATCTGGCCCACAGTTACAGCTATAAAATGTGTGTGTGTTATGTGAGTGTATGTGAGATATAGACACACATGTATAAAATTATTCTACAGACACACTAATATCTATTTATATATTTAAGTGAACTGGGAAAAGGTGACACAGTTAGCAACACTTCTAACAATTTTGGCCTTAATCTTTCTGTGCCTCTATTCCCCATATGTAAAATGGAGGTAATAGTATCACCTCCCACCTCAAGGGTGTTGTAAAGATAATTTCATTAATGTTTGTAAAGCACTAAGATACTCTGATAAGTGCATTATAGAAATGCCCGTGAGGAAATTAATAATGCTGCGTGCAGCGCAGGGTTTGGATGGAGAGCAGTAAATAAGGCATGGGGGAACACAATTAAATGATGAGGATAAAAAGAAATATTCAATAACTTCCTACCTAGTGATCACCATCCGTTGTGTGTACTGAATGAGGCACGGGTCCTGTGGAAAAAATAGCATGTGATCATGTAATTATCATGCATAATAATGCATATGCACAAGAGGGCTGAATTAAGGTTGCACAGGCAACCTTTGTTCTGGCATTTCCTAACTTTTGAGTGCTTCACTTGCACACAAGTGAACCTTATTGTAGGTTTCTTCTGATGTAATATATACTATATCTGAATGTGTGTTTGTGTCTTTTTCTTCTTTTCTCATATATATTTGAATATATATGAGAAAATAAAATAAGAAAAGAAAATGGATATATTCTCTGTCTGAGTTAACCATAAATATATGTAAACAAAACAATGCAATGTAATACTTATGTTCTCAATTATTGGTACAGCAAATAGAGGAAAGGCATTGGTTACCAGATTTCCTTTCTCGATACTATGGTTCTATTTCTCTATACTGTTGCGACAGCAGAATAGTGTTAAGAGGAGTGGAGCACCATGGATGCAGCCTTGTCTATACACAACAGTTACATTGCTTTAACTATTCTGGTATTGTTTACAGTGGTATAACCCTCCTAGTGTGGATGCAGTTATACTGCTGGCCTTGTCTACAATAGAAAGAGTTTGCTGATTTAGCTATACTGGCATAGCTGTACCCATAAACCCTCCTAATGTAGATTCAGCTTACACTGACAAAAGACTTGTTTTGCCTGTGTCGCGAATACGACCCCCTAGGCAGTCATTTGACCTGTTAGGAACAAACACTCCTAGGCAATTTGATTATAGACTCAAGCCTGAGGCCCGTTTATTGAGCTCACATACACCAAATGCATAGGGGTAGCTGACCGAAATTAACTACCACGATTACAAGGTTACATGCCATTTTTATAGTCTTAAACCGCAACCGCACACACGTCATTGCCAAGCATTAGAGTAAGGGGTGCTTTCCTGAGTCGTTAGCGATTTCCCTTTGGCCATGCCAGGAGGGACTTTTGCTATGTTCTGAACACGCGGGCCCCGTATGGTTCAAGATGGTATTTTTGGGCCTATTGCGAACTCAGGGGTTTTACAAAGGGCAGCTTGTGGTTATTTTGCTTATGCCATGAGCCAAACATTAACACAAATTCCGGTTGCAAAATACAGGTTGCAAAATGATTACAGGAATATTTTAATATATGCTTACATAGTAGATTTAAACAACACTATTGTTTTATGATGAGTTGCCATGTTGTAACTATAAGCGTTAATGGGGGTTTTGGGGTAAGGGGTACATAGTGGGACAAGAAAAGGGCTATAGTTCCCTTTAGTGTGACCACTAGGACTATGGCAGTGTTAACTGGTTTCAGGTTAGTAGGGTTTCTTTAATCTTTTATTATGGGTGCCCATTAATTACAGGGATGGCACAGTGCTAGGGAAGGAAAGGGGAGGGGAGGTGGTGGGGGATGGGGACAGGCCTAAAGGACAGGTGCCTATGGGTAAATTAAGAACAAATAACTTTGATTAATACCTTAATTACTTATATAACAATAACTATACATTTCACTATATTGGCCATATAACCTTAAAGCAAACGCTATTACAAAAGCAGAAGTTCAGTTAGGCGCTAGACTGGATTTTGGCCAAGGACATTATTACAAATATTTCATTTTCCTCTCACTTCTGGCAATTCCCCCCCCCCCCCCCCCCCCCCCCCCCCCCCCCCCCCCCCNTTTTGTAGGTCACAGGGTAGGCCCTGTTCAGAATTTACAGAGGGGGTTTTGCTGTTACATGGGCTACCAAGGCCTCCCACTGATAGTGGCCACAAGAGGGGGGTCCTTTTCCAATGCCATTTGGCCATTTTGGCCAGGCCCTGGGATAAGGAAGAGGACCATTTTTTCCCGAGTATATGGGCATACAGGGGCGTACCTAGAGGGGCAATTTAAAGGAATTAATACCTATATGCCAAGCAACAATTTTATTATAAACGCATTTATTACAGATAGATCTTAGGGTCAGTCTTAATAATAAGCAAATTAATATAAGCACATATATTTCATAAACCTTGAGTAATGCCTGTTACAAATAGTTCTTTTCTGCTAGTTCCTCTTTCCCCCCCCCCTGCGGCCCAGCCCATCCCAGGCTTCCGGCCTGACAGTTCTGAGCCAGGCCAAGGGGGAACGAGGGGGGGCAACAGAGAAGAGGGGGCGAACATTTTAGAGGGGACAAAAAAAAAGGGGGGGGCATTTTCTTCACACCTGTATAATTTATACCAGTTCCTAGAATGAAATAAGTTATTCCTGCAAAAGGCCTTTTTTGCCAGTATAACTGTCTGTAGATGGACACAGCTATGCGGATATAAGTTTTAATTGTAGACCAGGCCATATAAAGGTGCTTATTCTGGTATAGCTTATTCCCACGTGAGAAGGGGGATAAGGAGGATAAGCTATAGCTGTTTAAGGCCCCTTTATACTGGTATAGTTGTGCCCACATTAGGAGTTTAACTGGCATAGCTAGTTCGGTAAAAAAATCCAACCCCTGACCCTCATCATTATGCTGGTAAAAAACTGTGTGTAGGCCAGGCCTTAGGAACCTCATCAGGAAGGAAGGGGTAGCTAAAATACTCCTCTGTGCTTCACATTGTCACTTACTGTTAGTGGGCACTTTGGAAGCTACTTTTCACTACAGTCATGAAAATTCAGTCTTCATGTCTTCATTGTATGAACTCAGTCAAGCCACTTTACCTCTCCATACTGTTTCCCTACCAGTAAAATACTTGTCAACCTCTCATGAATCTGGTGAAGATTAACTAATGTCTGTAACATGCCTTGCCATCCTTGGATCCAAGTACAAAGATGCCCTCAGATACGTGTGCTCAGTTTCCGTGGACTTCCCATTGAAATCAACAAGAGCTGCGTGGGTATGGTGTAAATTGTTATTGAAATAAATTGGGCTATGCCAGTTTACACCAACTGAGGATCTGCCCCCTGAATTCTTTTCAAGTAGTGTGGTCCAAGTTCAGGTCAGGCCTCAGAAAAAAGCTCCTGATGAAAACATGCATCCTGTATGCTAGGAAGGACCACATACTAGAATCGGACAAGTGATCTGTTCATGGAAACGTTTAATCAGAAACATTTTATGGAAGTACCAAATCACAGTTCTATGGCCTTGTGCTGATCTCTGGCACACAAGTGTACTGTAAATCTAGCGTTATTCATTGATATTGTGACTGTAATTTCAGAATCTGAGTTAGTGTGTGTGTGTATTTAGCTGTTTTGGAGAAAGTTGTTTTTTCATTGCCAGAAGAACAAATGCGGCAGTAAATAATGTCACACAGAAATAGATTTACAGGCTTGAGTGCTGGTGCTATTTCCTAGTTTTTAATACTCGGCAATTCAGCATGTGTAGCCAAAAGATTTTAATTCAGCTTAGTAACAAATAATTTCCTCCAGAAGGCATTTTGTACTGTAAAAGGAAGTACTGAACTTTAATGGTATAAAGGATGATAGCCAAGTGGAGTGAAATCACCAGAAGCCTGTAATCTATTTTGTTAACTTATAAGATATGTGCATCCCACTATTATGAGAGTGAGGAAGTTAGTATCAATTGGCAATCATTAAAATTCTTATTATTAACCCTTAAAAAGGATGAGGCAACAGTTTGCTGGAGCATCTACCCCAGTATAATTGATTACTTTTTTAAGTGACAAGTGACACAACACAAATTCACCTTTCTGGTGCCTGGCTTTCTGTATCGGTGGTGAGTAAAGACTAGCTGAATGCCTCAACCCAAACATTCTTAATTTCTATTCTATTCTCTGTACTCTGACATCCCCAGCCACCTCATTATCCCATCTCCGCAGTTTCTCACACAAATGAGTGAAAGTGTAGGAGAAAAGGGAACGTGAAGGAGCAAAGAAAGGATTAAATGGAACAATTATAGTTAATGACTTTAGCCCATCAGGATGCATTCATAGCAAACTAGGCAACCGTATTGTCCTCTAAAAGTATTTCAGAGAGTCACAAGTGGAGAGGAAACAAAAGAAATAGGGTGTTTTGTTTTAAAGATATAATTGCATCAGGCGGAAATTGTTGACAAGTGCGCTACAATGGAAAGTTAACTACAGGTGGATAGTGTGGTCAAGAGAGACAGAACAAACTTCAGTATAGGGATCAAGGGATCAACAAGATACAAAGAACAATAAGTCAGGTGGTTTAGCTGAGTCAGCATGGCTGGGAAAAAGTAGTCAAATCACAAAATATTGGCCATTTTTTATCACACTTTGTAGGAACTCTTCCATAACCAGTATATGCCATACTTTACAGTACTAATCACTCACCATGGAGATGTATTTCCCATGTCCTCCCTTCCCTCTTCCTCTCCCACCTTGTGAGTGTTTCTCTCACTTACTGTTTGATGTCTAACTTATAATTCGATTCCGTGAATAATTACTGCCAACCACATTGCATTGGAGCCAATTGCACTACTCACAGCAGGAAGCCCAACGCTCAGTGGTAAGTGTTTGCAGGATCAGGCCCTTAAATTCTAATATTTTGGGAGCTGAGACAATCTCTATCATTTGTTCTGTTAAGTGCCCCTCATGTTTAGGGTACTAAATACATAATAGTGATGATCAATTCATTTTTTTAGCCATGCTTTTGGTGATGCAAAAGTTACCTCCAGTTAGAGGTGTGTGTGTGTGTGTGTGTGTGTGAGTCAGTCTCTCTCTCTCTCTCTGTGTGCAGTAATATAAGCCAGCTCCTCAGCTGGGGTAAATTGACATAGCCCCATGCAAGTCAATGGAGTGACACCAATTTACACCAGTTGAAGATCTGGCTCTCTAATTCTTCTAATTTTAAATTGAGCATGTTTTGTCTCTGGTGCAGATAGAAAACAAGATAATAAAATAGTGCTTGGATTTGATGACTGATTTTCTTCTCTGCCCCCTTCTCAGACTGCAACATAGATGTTTCTGTAGGGATTGATATTTCGAGGCGCATGAAGTCTATATCTGCACTGAATGAGAAGCAGAAACTGCAAAAGTACCTGCCCAAACTTCTGCACCGAATGGAGTCCTTGACTGAAATCAGCTGTACTGTTGAGTCTCAAATCAACATCAGGTTCAAGTACCAAGTGTTTGCACAGAACGGCCAGTCCTTGTTTGACTCCGATTTTGAAGCCTATGACGAAGAGATCCTCCAGAAATTCTTAGTTGTACAGACCATTGTAGACACCTATCTGAATGCAGACTTCTTACAGTCATTTTGGGAGAAATCCCTCAGCCTGGCCTCTGCTAAAGTGAAGGTAAATAAAACGGAATAAATTATACTGTTTCAAAGTATATTATTAAGTCTAGTGCTGGTGAACATTGCATGGGAAATAAAGACTTCATGAATGTTCTTTTAGATAAATCCTTGGATTCATTTTGACAGCATTCATGACCCCTTACTGCAAACAATTGTGTAAGTGAATTTTTGCTCCTGGAATTCAAATACTTGGGCAAATCCATATGCTCACAAGTATTTACATGGGAAGTTTTCACATGTCCATCTTGGAAGCAGTTAGTAGGTTAAGGAGCAGAACAGTACTGTGTAATAGATGGCTAATCACACAACCCGAGTAGTAATGACTCAAAGCAAACATCATCGCAAATGTTTCATGGCAGAAACATATTCACAGAAACCACTCATTAAATAATTTCAAATAACAAATGAGTAAAGTCGAGGTCTGTCTGTGGATAATTTACGAACAGAGAAAAGTGGCTATATTTGTAGACTAACATGTCCACTGCAAATAGTTCAACCAGGTTGAAATGAGACCAAGAGAAAGCAAAGATCTAAAGGGCTGATCCAATCCCTATTGAAGTCAAGGGGAACCTTTCCGTTGACTTGAATAGAAATTAGACACCTCCTAGGATTTCAGATTCAGTGCCTTTTATTTTTTTTTCTGATTAAGAAACTAGTTCTGGAAAGAATTTGTACATACTAAGGCACTGATTCAGAAAAACATTCCTATTCAGGAAAGGCACGTTAGCCCCTCTAAGATATAAAATGTATCTTCCAGAGAGAGCTTATTTTAATTCTTACAAGGTATTGCTAGTTTAGAATGGTCTTAATTTAATTCAGAGTGCTCACTGAAAAGTGTATTCTCACTTCCATTCTGAGGAGCAGACACAAATCCCCATGCTGGCAGGTAAGAATATAGACTCCATATTCAGCATTTGTAGAATTCTTTCTTCTCAACATAGGTGCATGGAGTGGTGCATATCTAATGTTTTGGGTTTTTTTTCTTTTTCTGTTAAAATCTGTAAAGTGCAGGTCTTCTCTGAATGATGACTGTAAAATGGCATCATGGGGGCCCACTTGTAATGCATCTCAATGATTTTTGAACGAATTTGCTCAGTTTACATATAAAAATGTTATTTTTCTAACTGTCAACTCTACTAATGCAATGTGGAATCTGAGAGTTGAGCTGAGTTCTTCCCTCCTCATGCATCATCACCAGTAACAAAGATTCTGCAGATCTAATGCTGCTCTTAGCTACATCTGTACAACTCCACTGCCATCACCATTCTAGGAATTGGAAGGTAGCTCAAACTTCATATCCATTTAATTCTTGGCCACACTGCTGAGACAGCCAAAAGGGCACCCGTTATTATCCTTTGTTCTGGCACTTGTGTGCGTGATGTAAACATCTGACTATTTACTTAGAACAGGACTGAGATCATGAATTCATTTTTCATAGGTCACTGAACAGCAACACATTTTTGCTCATCAGTTGGATGAGACACAAAGATTCTGGTTCTTTGTGGTTTGCCGTACAACTGTTGTTTGTTGTTATGTTTGAGTATGGAATACTGAACCCAATCTTGAAGTCATTAACTGAGCAAGACTCAGATTTATTCCAATCAAAAACTGATCCCACCATACTTAGAGTGGGAACAGAAAGGTACTTTCCAACACTTTGTGATAGATTATTTGCACAGCAGGGGGTCAATTTGCCACTGCATCTGAGCTCCACTAGGGCAGATGGGGGGCCTGAACTAACTTATGCCACTGGAGACTTTATGCCACTGGAGGATGGGGTAGTGAAGCTTTGCTTCACCATACCCCCTGTCTTGGTGTCAACATGCCCCCTCTCTCCTCCTACCCTGGGGATGTGAAGTGGCTGGCACAGGAGCTGACTCAGCCGCATATGCCAGCCTTACACCAGTGGAGAGTTCCTGTGTGCTAGGGGAATTCTCTGCTGTCCACCTATGGCTGAATCTAGCATCAAGTAGGCAGAATGGACCAGGGAACCCAGCCCAGCATTGTTATGTTGTTAGTCTGACAAATCCAGTCCTGGACTGCCATCACCCAAAGGAAAAACACTACTTGCTCTAAATTCTCTCTTACACCAGGGTCAATCTGGAGAACTCCACTGACTTCAGTGAAAGTCCTTCAAATTGTAAACAAGAATAGAATTGGCCCCTTGCCCAGCACACCTGGGTACTTAACTGAACTGGTTGCACTAATAAAAGTTGCAGTCTACAAGGTAAATCCTTCCAAATGGAGCCACTGTCAAGCCAGAGATATTTTGGGGCTTAATTACCATGACTCTGTCCTTTTTAAGCTACATTGTCACCAATTTTCAATACTAAATTGTAATTTTTAAGTTAACCTGTAATATAAACTCATCAAAGATTGCACAGCACTTTGAGAACTACCCAGGGAAAGTGGTGGGTGGTATTATGGTTATTGTTTTTTCATATTTTCTGCCAACCACCTTGGTAATTCAGTGTTTTGTTCATAGGTTCTCTTAGTGTTTACAGATGGGCTGGATGATACTATAGAAATGCTCAGAACAATGGCAGACTCCCTTCGCATTAAAGGTATGGCCTGTTATGACAGTCCAGCATTGCATTGCACCAGAAGATAAATCTACAATGCGAAAAGAGCCTCACAAGCATTGAGTCTCAGAGCCTGGGTCAACTGACTCAGGCTCACATAATGGGGCCAAAAATAGCAGTGTAGACGTTCTCGCTTAGGCTCTGAGACCCACACCTTTTGCTGGGTTTCAGAGGTTGAGCTCCAGCCCGAAAGGAAATGTTTACACTGCTATTTTTAGCTCTGCAAGCTTGAGTAAGTCAACCTGGGCTTTGAGATTTGCTGCCATGGGTTTTTTGGTTTACTTTGCAATGTAGACATACCCAAAGAGTGTTACATTCCTCTCCCACTGCAGACCTTCCACATACTCATGCTGATCTACCCGAGAATTCTTGGTGAGCACCCTCCCTTCTCTGGGTGAGCCAGGGCTCTCAATTCCCTGAATGTTTGTAGACTTTACCTCTCCCAGTATGATCATGAGGGTTCTGCCACCAGCTCCATTTTCACTCTAGGATAATAATTGTTAGAGAGCTTATTCCTTCACTCTCCCACTTCCCTGGTCCTTCTCACATGAACAGAGAGCAACAATACCCTAAGTCTGAAGGTGCAAACAATTAGATGTTTATTGGGGTGAACTTCCAGCAAGCTTAAATCCAAGTTCCTTTTTCCTTATTTTCGAATCCCAACTTACTTCCTGTTTGCCCCTAATTTATATAGTAATATTCACAGCTATACCTTAACCAATCATTCTGCTGAAATTTACCTAACCAAGCCTAACATATTCTAACATGATTAGCTAACCAATTATAACCCACCACCTTAATTAGTTTACACCCAGCAAAATTAATTATACAGCAGACAGAAACAATCACAGAACCAGACAAAGACCATGCAAATAAACATAGCAAAGTGGGAACTATAATGACAAAACAATACAGAAGTGAGGATTTTACAACTACATCTATACAGACATAAGGATTTCCCAGCTGTGTCTATTGATAAGTGAGTTCTTACCAGACAGAAAACTATCAAACTAAATTTCCTTTTACATCTTCTATGCTCTTCCTTTCTCTGGAGGTGATAGATCAGATCACCTTCCTAACAGCCCCAGATTGCCTTATTTCAATATGACTAGTTTGGAATGTGAGGATGTTACCGCACGCTTCCCAGCTTATGACTGCCTCTTAGCCAAAGGCATTGGCCTAAGAACAGGGCCTCAGATTGTCACAGTGAGAGAAGGCCCTTACACAGATTCTTTCTTTTATACCTCTATAACTAGCTAAATGATAAACATATACCGTATTGTCCCGAGTATAGGCCGCACTTTTTTCCCCTAATTTAAATCTTTAAATTAGGGGTGCGGCCTATAATCGGGATCCCCAGCTGCGGCGGGGAGCCCAGAGCCCTTTAAATCCCAGCCGCGGCGGGGAATCAGAGGGCTCTGGGCTGCCGCTGTGGCGGGGAGCCCTTTAAATCCCAGCCGCGGCGGGGAATCAGAGGGCTCTGGGCTGCCGCCGCGGCGGGGAGCCCAGAGCCCTTTAAATCCCAGCCGCGGCGGGGAATCAGAGGGCTCTGGGCTGCCGCTGCGGCGGGGAGCCCTTTAAATCCCAGCCGCGGCGGGGAATCAGAGGGCTCTGGGCTGCCGCCGCGGCGGGGAGCCCAGAGCCCTTTAAATCCCAGCCGCGGCGGGGAATCAGAGGGCTCTGGGCTGCCCGCCGCGGCGGGGAGCCCAGAGCCCTTTAAATCCCAGCCGCGGCGGGGAATCAGAGGGCTCTGGGCTGCCCGCCGCGGCGGGGAGCCCAGAGCCCTTTAAATCCCAGCCGCGGCGGGGAATCAGAGGGCTCTGGGCTGCCCGCCGCGGCGGGGAGCCCAGAGCCCTTTAAATCCCAGCCGCGGCGGGGAATCAGAGGGCTCTGGGCTGCCCGCCGCGGCGGGGAGCCCAGAGCCCTTTAAATCCCAGCCGCGGCGGGGAATCAGAGGGCTCTGGGCTGCCCGCCGCGGCGGGGAGCCCAGAGCCCTTTAAATCCCAGCCGCGGCGGGGAATCAGAGGGCTCTGGGCTGCCCGCCGCGGCGGGGAGCCCAGAGCCCTTTAAATCCCAGCCGCGGCGGGGAATCAGAGGGCTCTGGGCTGCCCGCCGCGGCGGGGAGCCCAGAGCCCTTTAAATCCCAGCCGCGGCGGGGAATCAGAGGGCTCTGGGCTGCCCGCCGCGGCGGGGAGCCCAGAGCCCTTTAAATCCCAGCCGCGGCGGGGAATCAGAGGGCTCTGGGCTGCCCGCCGCGGCGGGGAGCCCAGAGCCCTTTAAATCCCAGCCGCGGCGGGGAATCAGAGGGCTCTGGGCTGCCCGCCGCGGCGGGGAGCCCAGAGCCCTTTAAATCCCAGCCGCGGCGGGGAATCAGAGGGCTCTGGGCTGCCCGCCGCGGCGGGGAGCCCAGAGCCCTTTAAATCCCAGCCGCGGCGGGGAATCAGAGGGCTCTGGGCTGCCCGCCGCGGCGGGGAGCCCAGAGCCCTTTAAATCCCAGCCGCGGCGGGGAATCAGAGGGCTCTGGGCTGCCCGCCGCGGCGGGGAGCCCAGAGCCCTTTAAATCCCAGCCGCGGCGGGGAATCAGAGGGCTCTGGGCTGCCCGCCGCGGCGGGGAGCCCAGAGCCCTTTAAATCCCAGCCGCGGCCGGGAATCAAAAGGCTCTGGGCTGCCCAACCTGAAACAATTATACGGTATATTGGAATTTTTTAAAAATAGCACCAAACTTTAAGGGTGCGGCTTATAATCAGGAGCGGCCTATACTCGGAACAATACGGTACCTACATTCTTAAAGTATAGGCCTTTACAGACAGGCTTGAATATCTATATCCTAACACTCCACCCCTTTTTTTTTTCTTTTGGGATCCCCCTGCCCAGGTATCCCTGGAAAAGCATAGGACATATGGCGACACACTTCCTGATAGGGCCAGGCATCAAGGTGGAAGGTGTCGATGCTCCATCTGTCCCACTGCCCCTTGTGTAGTACTGTGCCCTGCACCTTCTCTCATACGGGCAGACCACACCTATTCCAATTCGTGTTCCAGACTTCCCATTATAGTGGGCCTGAGAAGGTTGGGTCCGGGTTGTCTAGTACACTGAGGGGGAGGGCTTACTACATTACGTATAGGTTATAATTAGTGGCTGTTCGCTAGGGGGTTGTGCCCCCCTTAATCGTTTCATATACAACGTAACACAAATACAGTTAATAATACACCAGCTGCTATGATAATCCACAGCAACACTGAGAGTCCTGACCACTGCAGTATGGTCCAACATCCTGGCCACCGCCAAAAACACTGCTTCTCCTCCTTTGATAGGGTTAAAATTTTGTCAGTGCCATCCTGTAGTGTGTATTGTAAGTGTGTCCAACTGTTGGCGCTTGCAGCAAGTTGCTCTTGCAATCTTTGTGTACTTTTGTCCATATTGTGTGTCCATTGAATATCCACAGTGAAATTTGGTATTGTCCAAACCAGTTCAACTACTTGGTACGGCATGGGGTAGTAGGTGCTGGTTTGATTGTTTACAACGATTAAGTCCACTGATCCATTGGTGCACCATAGTCCAGGTGGCAGTATATAGAAGTTCCTAATTTGGTCATATACTGGAAGGATTTTGCCTCCTAGTGTTATATTGCAGGATTGCATACATTCCCAACAGAATGTACCCTATATACATTACCCCTAAATGTCCCCACTTTGCAATAGGCCATTGATCCTGCTTCTCCATAGTCATAGGAGAGGGGCACATCCATATTCCTCCTCTGGATATACAACTGCTTAATGTAATGACAGTCCAATTTACCCCATTCCACCCCCCCCCACCTATTTCCTAGTGGCTTCCAACGTGCTCCCTCTTCCCTAGTTACTCGCATAGATTTCAAGGGGACCACCTTATTTGCATTTCCTTCCCATGGTATCATAGTAACAATTACACAAGAACTCTCCCCACAGGTGGGGGATGTTATTTTCCAGGTAGATGGGTATGTTTTTGCGATTGTGGATAAATATGGGCTAGACTCCCGATTTAATACTGAAGGCCATTGTTCTGACCAAGCATCTCTCATAATATCCATTAACATTATTAACTGAGCATTTTGAATACCTACACACACTTCTCCCTGTGTTAATCTTCTGAAGCCATCCCCCACCCATGTCACCAGGTCCCCTGCCCAATGAGTTAACTGCAAGTTTACCTCTACTGCTGTCCTCCACCCTGTGGCAACTGCTGATAGTTGCTGTGCCATTAATTCATTAATTTGTTGTCGAATTTTGGCTTACTAATTGTTTGGTTACCCACTCGTCCCCCAGATTCCATGTACCCAGCATAGTGTTCCCCGCTGCCCACAATCCCCTTTTCCGACGACGATTCCAGGTGTGTCCCCTCACCCACCAATTGAATTGTTGTTTCAATCCTTTTATGTACATACTACAATTAGGATGAATTTGGTCCACCCACCATTCCTTGGGGTGTACCACCCATGTAATAGAGTGAAAGGACACGTTAAAAAGTGCTGGCTGCACCTGCTCCCACAATGGCTCCCATACATTTGCTTGTTGGGGAATATTCTCGGCTCCAGGCTGTGGCCACTTTAAATTTGGATTCTTCCAACTTGGCATCCATATCACCTGTAGGGTTACATTCTGTAAAATGGTTAACTCCTCATACACCCAGCGTCCCAAAGTGGATTTTATGCCCAATGTAATATGTACATAACAATCACACCTTTGGGGATTATCTTCCATGGAAGTACCATTGTGGTTACATATGGTAACATCACACACTAAATGTGGGGCCCGATTTTCCCCAGAGGGTTCATTTGCTCCAGGAGACCAAAGGGTTATATTCTTTGGACCCTCTGTAACAAACCACATAGCTGGGTAACTGTGTTTTCCACTATCATTAATCATGGCAGCACCCAGGGAGTACCATGCAATATTTCCTGATAAATTTGATATTCTCCACCGGGTTGGGATTCCCCCATCTAATCCATAAACCATATACTGACACTGCCAAATTCCTGTTGGAGTATTAGTGGCACATCTTTCTATGGGGAGATTCTCATAGTCTTCATTAGCTTTATTACCACAGGTTGCATGTGTAGCCGTCCATGTGTTTCCTCCTTTTGACACTTCACATCGTGGGATCTGAATAGAATTTGTAAATGTGACAATTGTGATTAGCACTAGTAATTGTTCCATCCAGGGCCAGGGAATTTTCATCTTTTTCTCCTTTTTTGAATTAACCTGTAATACACACATAACAAAATTTACACGTTCCCTTTCCCAATCCCCTGTTTGTACCTTTTTATTTGCGTGCAGTGAACCCACTCCCGTCCTCCATTCTCTGTACCCAATAATAGCAGATTGGGCCCTAATTGGTCAAGGACAAGATAGGGGCCCTTCCACTTAGGAGCTGGGAATGGATGGTGTTGACCTGGAATCTTGTACATCACTAGATCTCCCACCATGGGTAGATCACCCTCCCCGGGCAGGTCATACCATGCTTTGACTCTTGCTGCTCCTTGCTGGTCTTGCCAGGCCACCACCCGCTGTACCTGTTTTACATGGTCGATTAGAGTTAAAATCCATTCTTGTGTTAAGCCGTGTGTAGTGACTTCCCCAGGTACTGGGGTAAGTAGATTTTCCCACTGTTCCATGGGCCTTCCCATGAGAGCCTTGTATGGAGAAAATCCTGTGCCCTTTGATTCTCGGGCTCTTATTCTCATTAAGACAAAGGGCAGTAACTGTGACCAGTTTTTTCCTCCCATTTCCACTCCCTTTCTTAGCTCACTTTTAATGGTGCAGTTCATGCGTTCCACCTGTCCCGCAGCCTGTGGATGATAAGCAGTATGGAACAATTGTGTGATTCCAGTGAGGGCTGATAGCTCCCCTAACAGATCTGACCAGAAAGCAGCTCCTTGGTCTGAGTAAATCACCTTTGGGACCCCCCAGTGAGTGAATACCTCATTTATCAGTATTTCAGCAGTTACTCAGGCAGTTTGATACTTTGTGGGGAAAGCTTCCACCCACCTGCTGAAAGCATCCACTACCACCAACATGAACCGGGTTTTCCTGTGATCTGGTGGTAGGGGTCCTGTGTAGTCAATTTGTATTCTTTCCCAAGGTCCCCTTGGGGCTTGTCTCATTAATTCTCCCCTTAGCACCTTGTGTGGTGGGTTGTGCCTGGCACAGTCCAAACAACATTCCAGATGTGATTTTAAATCACCTGCCATTCCTGGCCACCAGCACAACCTTTTTAAAGTTCCCAGTGCCTCCTCAAACCCGGGGTGTCCCCCTGCCAAGCTCCCATGCACCCAGCTTAAGAAAGCCGTCCGGCTTCCCTGAGGGCACAGCATTACTGGTCCCTCAGCTGTTAAGACACACCAAATCCCTTCCATTAATTCCACCTTTGGCACATGCCTGTCCCCAAGTTTCATGATGCCTGCCAGTCCTGGGTCAGATTCTTGCAACTCTCAAATTCGCCTTCCCCGATCTGTATCCACCCCTCTTCTTGTTATCACTGCTACAGGCACACTATCTTCTGGCTCCCAGGGCCATGGGGGTGCCTCTGTTGCAGCTCGCTTGGCCTCTGCATTGGCCAGATTATTCCCTTTGCTTAGGGGTCCTGTTTTATTGTGTGCCGTTACCTTTACCACATTGATCCGTGTAAAACAGTGACTGAGCTCCTCCACTCGCTTCCACCACTTAGCATGCTTGATTGTGGAGCCATCTGTTGCCCTGAAATGATTATCCGCCCACCATCTCAGCATTAATGTGGCCCCACAAAATACATAATCTGAATCTACTGCCACCCAACATTCTGGCTCAAATTTGGGATCCACCTCATTTAAAGCTGTTAGCAAGGCTGCCAGTTCTGCCTCCTGAGCTGACCTTGCTTCTAGTGAGAAACCAATGGTGCTGACTATATCTCATTTCCTCTGATTCCCACAACAGCTAAGCCTGCAGTTTTCCGTCCCCCCTGATACATACAACTTCCATCCAAAAACCATACCAGTGTCCCCTCCTTTACCTGATTGGGGTTAGCCGCCCGAAACACCTGATGTTGGGTTTTACCTGGGCTGGCTTCACATTGGTGTGGGGTGCCAGCAAGATGTAATCCGGCTACCCAGACTATGGGTTCCTTTAACACTTCTGCTTTAATGTTTTCTGCCTGTAGAGCCAGCAACCATTTGGCAATACGCTGCCCACTCACTTGTCCCTGTAAGATAGTATGCATATTTAACAGCCACAGGGGGGTCATGATGAGATCGGAATATTACTTTCTGCATTCCCATGAGGTATTTGAATTTCCCTACCCCCCAGTAGGTGCACAACAGCACCTTTTCACACCATCCATACTTCAGTTTCACCGCACTCAAAAGTCAAGAGGCAAAGGCCACAGGTCGGTCCTTTGCTCCATACTCCTGTGTTAACGCACAACCAGTGGTAGTGTCAGATACCAAAGGGTACAGATAAAAGAGTTTCTCCCCATTCGGGGAGGCCAGCACTGGAGCACTGGCCAGGTTTTCCTTTAGTACTCTCACTGCCTCAGTACACTCTTCTGACCACTCCCAAGTTGAGGCTCGGGTTAGGTCAAATAGAGGCTGGGCTATTTCTGCATAATTGGCCACAAAATCCCCGCAAAATCCAGTTAGACCCAGAAAACTTTGCAAGCTTTTAACATCCGTAGGCAGTGGCAGGGACTGGATCAGTTGCACCCGTCCCTTATCGATTTCCCTTCCCATCTGGGACACTTCCACTCCTAAGTAGGTCACTCTTGTCTGTCCCATCTGAGCCTTTTTTCCATTGACCTTCAACCCTGCTCTTGCCAAAGCTTGCAGGACCTGCTCGGTTAGTTCCCTGTCTTCCTCCTCTGTCTTTGACATTAGCAACAGGTCGTCTACATATTGTATGCACCTTGCTGAATCCACCCCCTCCAGAGCCTGTCTCATGTATCTGTGAAAAATTGCAGGGGAGTCCCGATATCCCTGGGGTAGGACTGTCCAGCAGAATTGTCTGCCCTCCCATGTGAATGCAGTTTTATACTGACACAAGGTAGCTAGTGGCAGAAACCAAAACCCATTCGCTATGTCCAAAACAGTGAAAATTCGGATTTGGGGTCCAATACGGGCTAGCATTTCAGGGTACGCTGCCACTACTGAGGCTGGTGAATTGGCCAGAGCATTTAGTGCTCTGTAATCCACAGTGAGGCGCCAGGTACCGTTTGGCTTTCTTACTGGCCACACAGCAGCATTACAAGGGGATGCAACCGCTCTAATCAGTCCCCTCTGTTCCAATTCCCCAATAGTTGCCCCCACCTCTGCCAATGCCTCCTGAGGAATCGGATATTGTTTCTGTGGGGGAGGGTCCCCTCCCTCTAGCAGTACCTCCATGCTGCCCCTACCACAATCCAGGTTATCCGTAGCCCACACAGGAATGTGTTCCCACCCAACCGGGGGTGGTGGGAGGGCATGTGCTGCTTTAATGGTCATAGTGGCTATCCCCATAGGAATGGTATAGCCCTGTCCGTCCTGCGTCTGCCCCAGTAAACACACCCAATTGGCTAAGTTCAGTACAAGTCCCATCTTGTGTAAATCTCCTGCCCCCAACAGATTTAGCATATCATTACAACCCCACATAATCTCCCCTTCCCCCCAGATTCCTTTGATCTGTCCCCGCCTCAGGGTTAACTGTGTCTCCCCTCCTGTTGCCCCTACAATTGTCACAGTTCCTTCTGAGGGCCTCAAATTTTGAAACAAAAAGTCATTTTGAACAGAAAAAGCAGCACTTTTTATTTTGAAAATATCAAAATGAAACTGACATTTTCAAAATCCTTTCATCGACATTTTTTTGAGTCGGTAAATTTGTCAAACCCAACCCTGTTCTGCAAATGGTTTCGTTTTTGACGAATCCACGTTTTTTTGACAAAACAGATTAATTGAAAAATTGCTGACCAGCTCTATCTATGGGTCACTTTAAAAAACCAAATCATTTACGGTCATTATTCTAATTATTAAAGCAGATCAGGTAAACAACAGTTTTAACATATTTCTTTTTTAAGGCCTTGATGCGCTTTTAATGGTTGGCCTGGAAAATATGCAGGATTTGAATGAACTTCAGGAAATAGAGTTTGGCAGAGGATTTGGTTACAAGCAACCTCTGAGCATTGGATTAACAGAACTTCCAAACATCTTACGGAAAGAACTTGTAAGTCCCTTTGTGATATGAACAAAGACAAAACCCATCACATTTTGACAATCTGATAGATAAGCTAGTATATCACAAATTGTTTTGCAGGACATGGTTGCCGAAAGAAAATGCTGCAATGTTCTTGCTAAGTGTGTTGGCGAACATGGTTTTCGTGGTGTAACTGGACCTCCTGGGAGGAAGGTAAGTGTACAAAAGTGTCTACTGGTTAGTTATTTTGTTTTGCCAGTCTTTTTTTAAAGTAGTTCAGTGCTACACACATAAAATACCTGCAAATCTTGCCAGTACAACAGGAAACAAAAGCTTGATCATTTCTCTAGTGTAAATTTTATCCTAGTATAAGTTTTTCTTATAAAAATATAGACCAGTAAAACACACAGAAAAACAGGTGGCCTTGGTGACTTTTGACACTAATGGCCATTGGACATAGTCCTTGGGCCAATTCAGTAATCGGAAATAACCCTGTCCCTTCCTCACTTGACCATGAGCTTTATTAGTAATTATGGCTAATTGCCTTTGGTAGCTTACTACTGCTGTATTAGCAATTTGAACGCTAGCCGCCTTCCCACCAGCCACCAACATCACCCTTCTCTTGTGCTTTCTCGTTCTTCTTTCTCATCCCACCTCTGCATCCATGTGCAGGAGTTGCCACACCTGGCATCGTACTGTCATTCCAAAACTTCCTGTTTAAAAAAATCTTGTTACTCACGTTGCTTTCTCGGATATTTTGGTGAAACTTTATCATGTGATTAGAGTGAATTGTCTGACATCACAAATAATGAATAGTTGAAGCAAATAATTTGTAAATAACCCATATGTTGGAATATGCTCCTGTATAATGGTCAAACAATTTCCAGTAGCAGACAAAATTAGCCTGTTCGTGGATAATTTGCCATCCAAAGAGGCTTAATTAACTATTTCCTATAAATAAGTCATCATCTTGACAGTGTAGACTTTGTAGGAAGGAACGGAAAGACAGGTGTAAAAACCACTCTTTTGTGGCAAACACCCAGGGTTTCTGAAAGACAGTTTCTCGGGTTATTTTTAATAGTCACAGAAAATGTAAACACCCTCTTCAGATATCTGTTCACTGTTATCATATCCCCTCTTAGTCCTCACTTAAGCAAGAGGTATGTATGCAGTTCTTATTTTTCCTCATAAATCAATCCCGTCAGCTCCTTGCTTATTTTTGCTGCTCTTCTATGAACCCCTCTATTTTGTCAATATCTTTCTAGCAATATGGTGCCCAGACGATAAAAGCAATATGCAAGATGCAGTTTCAGCAGGCCCGTGTAGACATTCCTTGTCATGTGACATGAAGCCTTTGAAACTGCAGCCGACAATCATTCAAGCAAACTTTGGTGCTGTATTATATTGAGAATTCATGACTAATTGCCTGTCCACTGCCATTCATAGTTCTTTTTCAGCATTTTGGTTTTCCAGGCTTCTCCTGCAGACTGAATGTTTGCATTTTGGTTTATTTTTCCCAAGAGAGGATGAGTTTTTCATCATTCCAAATCAAATATAAATTTAGTCTTTGCATATATCTTTAATATCTCTAGGTCTCTTTGTAATATATTATTTCTCTGTTCTCAATAGTATTTAACTCCTTACAATATAGTACCCTCTGTGAACTTTGTTAGCATGTCTGTTATTTCCTATTCCAGATGATATGTCTGGAATGAAGATATTGAATAAAATCAAACCTACCATTGATCTCTCTGGTGACAGCCAGAGAGCACACCAAAGGCTTATCCTGAAACTGTATACTGAACACTGTTCTAATTATTATTTCTCAAGTTTATACGACTTTTAGTAGTGGCTGTGGAAATGTCCAAGATGCAGCTTTTTTTCTCCCCTTTATAATCGACTCTGGTTTGAAAGATATGTTTTCTATCTGCACATGCAGAGTTCTGCAGCCACCTTCCCGTAATCAAATGTAAAGGAGCATTGTGTTGAGGAAAAGGAAATCTGAGACAGTTTTATCTTATTCATTTGTTTCTTTCAGGCAGGTGTAGGTTTCAGGGGATCTCCTGGCCATCCTGGTGAGGAAGGTGGAATTGTAAGTAAACGTTTTGCCTTTCTTCATTTTAAGGGGGATGTTGGGAACCCCCCCCCCAGACCTTGGAAAATGTACCACCACTGCTTGTACACAGAAAGGGGATTGCCTACGACTTCTACTGCACGTAGTTTTTGGTGAATGTAGCACCAAATGATTTGCCAACATCACAGGGTGGTTGTTGCGGAACTCGGAATAGAACTCAGATCTCCTGATTTACAGTCATGTGCCTCTTACACAAGCCCATCTTTTCCCTCTCAGCATATCATAAGAAAAGCCAATCGTAAGTATAAAGCAGGATAAGATGATTATTTTTGGTGCATTTACCAATGGCTTTGCAATGAGTTATTTATT
Organism: Platysternon megacephalum; assembly: GCA_003942145.1. Taxonomy (NCBI): domain Eukaryota; kingdom Metazoa; phylum Chordata; order Testudines; family Platysternidae; genus Platysternon; species Platysternon megacephalum. The sequence goes on along the minus strand of QXTE01000027.1, from coordinate 2,229,166 downwards.
ACTGCTGTAGACTTCAGCATAACACACACAAAAGGCTAGAATTGTTCTTTCCCCCCCTTTTTAAAATCATAAATTCTGTCGAGACATCACCCAGAGAAGGCCAACAAAAATTAATTTCTTTACCAGGATAAACACAGAACTAGTTTTATAGTGTTGCAGCCACGTCACTTGGACATCTCTCCTAAAAGACTTTATTGATGGCAGGAAGCCTGCACACCAAAAACCCATTCTGAGATAACTATATACAAGCATGCAAGCCCCATGGGAGTAATTTCTGCTCTCGGCATGTTCTTGGCTAGCTTGACCTTGCCGCTGGAGATGCTGTCTGGGGCTGGCCAGAAAACAGCCTGGGTGGAGCCAGCAGTGGGAGAGAACGCCTCCGAACTGGGATTGTGGAGAAAGTACTCTCTGTTGCTGTGCCCTCCAACCCCAGAAGCCATGACTCACCTTAAGCAGCAGATAGATGGAAGAAATCAACTTCCCCAAATTTCAGGTCACCTCCATCCCTGCCCAGAAGGGGAAGAGAAAAAGGAGATGCATCGATTCCTCATTGCCTCATGGGTGCTATAACCTAAAAGCAACTCCCATCCCCCCACTTTCCCCTATCAGCTGCTAAGCCCTCCAGCTTTTCCTGACTTCAATATAAAAATCTGCAGCACATTGAGAATTTGAGGAAGCCAAAACAATTGAATGTAATAAAATAACGAACACAAGGTATACTGTGCTGATTATACTGTATTGGACTGAGGTGGGTGGTGCATTGAGGAGGGGAGAACTTGAAGGGCAGTACCACCTAACTACAGGCTCCCTGCTTTATTATTCCACGATACCCAGCTCATATTTTAGGTCTAACGTGTCCAATAGGACCTGGGGCTATGCGTAAGGGCCAGAATGCAGCTGCATTATTGCCCTTGCACTTTTGTATAGTGTTGTGCCAGTATATCACTATTTTATACCTGGAACCAGATTCTGATCCCATTTGCACTAGTGTAAATCTGGAGTAATTACACTGGTAGAGAAGAGGGCCCAGGGACTGCACAAGGGGTACAAGGCTCCTTGTGCCCTCCTCCGCCCTTGTATGTCTTTGCAAAGGTCTTTCACAATCAGACCCAAAATGATCTCTCTCTCTCTTACCCTGAATTTGATTTTTTTATTAATACAATATTCTAAGAGTCTTCGTGAAAGATTTTGCTGCTGTCTTTGGGGGCCGCTCCTGGATGCTCCTAAAGTTGTCTCCAGTTTTTTCAAAGATTACAGATGTGATCTCTGAGACAAGATTGTTGCTAAAGATTCTTCCACCTTGTATTTAGCTGTGACACTCTGAGACCTGAAGAAGAGCTCTGCGTAAGCTTAAAAGCTTGTCTCTTTCACCAACAGAAGTTGGTCCAATACAAGATATTATCTCACTCACCTAGTCTCTCTAATATCCTGGGCCCAACACGGCTACAACAACACTGCAATAAAAATATCTGTGTCTTTTCAGTCTACATGTCATCCCTAAGAGACCCGTAGAATAATCCTTCCAGGACTAGATGTCCATATGACAGGAAAGGGGTATTCAGTTCAGGACAAGTTTTAAAAAGAATCAATCTTCCAATATCAAGATTTCAGAGTCAGGAAGATTTTTCTGTGTGGTGGTGGGGGGACAAAACATAACATGACAGTAAATGCTTAGAACAGTGATACAGCCCAAACTTCGCAGGGACTGACTCAAAGCCCTTTGATGTCAATATGAGGATTCTCATTGACTTCAGTGGGCCCTAGTCAGGTCCCTAGTGCAGTGGATGGTGATAGTTAAAGAACCCTGGCTTGCTTTAATTGTAGCTTTTTAAATAACCAGTGACCAATTTTTAATGCATGAATTTTAACACTCTGCCTTGCTTTGTAGGGGGAGAGAGGTCGAATGGGCTTCAATGGAACTCAAGGAGAAGGAGGATGCCCAGGCGTTAGAGGTCCTAAGGCAAGTCCTTAGAAGCATTCTTTATCCCCCCCTTTTATTTTTACTTTCCATATACCTATTTTGCACCTAGAAGAGTTCGCTTCTTTGCATTCTTTAAGGACTTGTGGATGGCTATGCCCTGTTTTCAGAATACCAGAGTGACCCTCTAGCTTCTGGGTGTGCTGGGCTTGTATCTAGTCTTAGTGGCGCTAGTCAGGACAAGAGCATTGCAATGGTGGCTGGAGAGTCTGCTGATTCAGAATCTCCCACCCACAGAGCTGCTACAGAGCCCTAGTGAGGAGTTAAAGTCGAATAAACCTGATTGCTAGGACAGGAACATAAATGTTAATCTGCCCTGGGGCACCAAGGAGCTTTCATGGTGTAGATTCTGAAACTCGATCCCTCATTGGCATCTGCCTGTGATTGATTCAGCAAGCTGCTTCTTGCTCCTGCACCAGCTCTAGAAAACACTTCAGCTGCTTTTTGGTATAGTTTAAATTTTAACACAACTTATTTTTAATTTCAGGGAGCAAGAGGCTATCGAGGAAAGCGGGTATGTGTTCTTTCTATAATTTCTTCCAGTAAAACGGCTCTTGGCTATACACAGTCCTGTCATCTTTACTTTATGTTGTAGGATGAAAGTATGAAAGCTAGCTAAAGACCAAAGGCAAAGGGTATCAAAAATTGAGTTTAAAAACATTGTGTGGATTTGCAATATAATGTACGCTGGGTTGGGGACTGCTCCTAGACTATTAAGAGACGATGGACGTGTGATTCATTTGAACTGAACGACTGCAGAAATTTGACCTAAATTGCTCACAGTGAAAAAGTCAGCACTAGTTACCAATGTGACACTATTCCAAGGGCCAAATTATGGCTATTGGGGGCACAAGAGAGGGTTGCCAGAACTTCCCCTAGCTCTGGTTAGCTGGTTCTAGGAGGTAATGCAAAGGTGCCAGGAGTGGGTAAGTCTGTTTCCTGAATTCCTTTACCTTTCTCTTTTTCTAAGGGCTGGTCCACACTAGGGGCGGGGATCGAAATAAGATACGCGACTTCAGCTACGAGAATAGCATAGCTGAAGTTGAAGTATCCTATTTCGATTTACCCGCGCTTACCTCGCGTCCTCGCAGCGCGGGATCGACGTCCGCGGCTCCCCCGTCGACTCCGCGAACTCCGCTCGCCCTGCTGGAGTTACGGAGTCGATGTGAGCGCGTTCGGGGATCGATGTATCGCGTCCAGACGAGACGCGATACATCGATCCCCACTACATCGATTTCTACCCGCCGATCCGGGCGGGTAGTGTGGACCTAGCCTAAGTGTAACCCCTTTGGGGTTTAGAGAGCATGGCCCCTTTAAATCTTTTTCCTGGGGTCAGGGGAAGAGTGAGGAAAAAAGGAGGGAAACTCCAGGGGGTGCGGCTGGAGCTCGGAGGGAGGTGGTCGCTCTATGTGGCTTTGCAGAGAGCGGCAGAAGAGGGCACCGGAGGGGTTTGTTGGGGGAAAGTTCACTGGCGCCGAAGACGACCAGGAGCACCCAAGACTCACCACTGGACTGGAACTTTGCTCAGGACTCCCGAACTCTGCGTGCAGACACATTGCTCAGTGTCTGCCCTTTCACACTGTGCTACCACTGGGCCCGTGGGGCCTGGGTTTGGATGCAACCCTGTTCTACTGCTCCCCCTATATTTCCCCTCATTGTATTTCTCCTCTCATCCCTCTGTAAATAAATATTTCCCTTTGTTATATCCATTGTACTTTTCCTGTGGGTGTGTGTGTTCACTCTGGGGGGTTTGGAACAGGTGCCCCTGGGGTGGAAGGGATTTCTCCTGCTGCATTCCTGCGCGCGCCTTCTCTTGGCCAGAGCTGCCTGCAGAGCAGACTCCATCTTGGCCACGAGGGCGCTAAAGTTACATAAAGATCTAAAACCCATGACAGTAAAAGAAGGGTCAATTCAGCCCTGATGATCGATTTAAAAACCATTGGCTCAAATAGATTGAAATATAAGGTGGGATTTTCAGAAGAGCCTAGTGGAGTTAGGGTATCCAAATCACGCTGAAATCCAATGATAGTGGAGTGCCTAATTGCCAGGGCCGGCGCAACCCATTAGGTGACCTAGGCGGTCGCCTAGGGCACTGCTATTTTGGGGGCGCCGGCGCTGCGGCCGCCCGTTCAGTTTTGGGGGCGGGACCTTCCGCCGCCTAGGGCGCCGGAAGAGCTGGCACCGCTACTGCTAATTGCCTTAGGAAAATGTCAGCCTTAATGTGTAGTCCTTGAATCAAAGCCCACCCTGTTGATATACAAAGACTCCATCACCTTTTTTGCCTACCATTATGAAACTTCATTTGGAGAGCATATATCTTTCATTGCTAACATTGTCTTCTGGGACAATGTGTATCTCCAACTCAGCCATAACACATGCTTCAGTCACTCTGCTCGTTGTGTCCACTTAAGTTATTTAAAAATGAAACTCTCCACTTCAAAGAAAGGATTCAATACTGGTAACTCAGTAAGGTCAAGAGAACTTTGGTCTCATGCAAGCCATTTAGAGACAGTTATTCAGAAACAGCTGTACTTAGTATATGATACTATAAACTTGGGCTCAGATCTGTTAACATGGGAAAGAAAAATTAAAAAATGCAAAAACAAAAGTGGTGATCTCTTAGGATGTGGCTGTGGAATATTTATACAGTAAACACTGATTTGTGAACTAATGGATTTGGAACAGTCTACTTTTTTCTCCTTCACTAACTAATGCAATTTGCCTCATAAGCATGTAATATATAGTGTTAATTACTGCCAAGGCCAAGCTAACAACCATTTACAAAGATATTAAAGCTATCAAATTATGAGTCCCATTGACTTCAGTGGTCTTTAGAAGAGGCCCTTAAAGTCACTTTCAAGGTATTTGCGTATTACCCATTTCAATTCTCAAGGTAACAAAACAATGTATGGTCCCTTTTCATCTCTTTCTTTATTCCAGCTGAACACCAGAGTAAATTCCTTCTTTTTGTAAAGGGTAAACAAAAGGAAAAGACGAGCACTCCAAGTACCATTTAGTTTTCAATTAAAAGAAAGCTACTTGGGCAATTCTAAAACATTTCAGGAGTTCCCTCACTTAAATTAATGTCTTGTAGCTGTAAATCTTCAGGACAATTACATTCAGAAGTCACATTCTTCATCTGAACAGCAAATTCACATTACAAGTTTCTGAGATTTGGGTTGCTATTTTATAAGACGTCTTCCAGAAATGGCTGATATTTTTTCTGATTTTTTTAGTGATATGATCTCAGCTGCAATACAAAAAGGTGACTGTAGATGGTGTAATGTATTAGTCCTACCAGTTCTGTAAAAAAACAAAACAAAAAACAAAAAAAACTCCTGGTTGAAGAATTTCAGTTATGAAGGACTGAATGGACTACTTTCAGATCCTGTTAACCCTTTTTCTAGCTCAACCAGAGAAATCATTGGCTTTCCACTGGAGCTGACTAGGTCATCCTCTCAGAGCTCTTAGCCCTTGCTACCCTGGGAAAGGAGTAATCAAAAGCAGGTGTCTCAACACTAATTACACACCCATCAGATTGGCTCTAAGAATGTTTGGATAAATGACATCTTTAACACAACATGGAGGCATTCACAGTTTTGAGTGAAACTGTTTTAGAGTCAAAGTATCAAAATCCACCCTGATGCCAATAAGCACAATTCTATTAAAACAATCCATTAAAATAATGGTTCTGTGCCTTTATTTGTCCCAAAGTCTACAAAACTCTTACATAGTTATTTGTACTTCCAGTAAAGCGATGTTTTTCTAAGAGAGATGCTCTAGGAATTATTTTTGGGAAGTTTCCTAGTCTGTGTTATACAGGAGGTCAGCCTAGGTTCTTTCTGGCCTTTGAATCCATAAATCTATGAATTCTTACCAGCTGTTAAGTATAACAACCACAATATAAAATGCCCTAAAAAGAACACAGTACACTGTAAATAAGTAAAACAATTGAGCACCAAAAATACAAGAGAACCTAAATGCTAGATCAAATGCAAACTGATTATATCCTGGAAGCTGAGAGATTTTAAGGATGCTGCAGGTGGTAAAGGAGATGTGAAAAAATGACTAATGGCAAAGTAAAGAGAGTTCTTATTCTTGAAGAAGTTCATATTTTTAATAACTATTATTCTTACTTTTGAAAGTATTCAAAAGCATGTTAGGTGCTTTACTGTACATATAGAAAGACAGGTTCCTTGCCCCAAAATGCTCACTAGTGTGCTAATGTGGATTTTTATTTATACCAACAGGGCGAAGATGGTGAAAATGGAATTGATGGGATTGATGGAGCAGAGGTAACCTTTATTCACATGTACTGAATTAAATTAATGAGGTTCACCTGAAAGAAAGAACATAGTTTGTATTTTTATTTTTCTAGGGAAAACAAGGATCTCCTGGATCTTCTGGAGAAAAAGGCAGTGCAGGAAGACGGGTAAAGTGTATTTAGCCCTGATGGAAGCTTCTATCACCTTTCCGACTTTACTGCCAAATCTGCAACCTCTATGACCTCTTAACAGCTGCACATTCTCTAATTATTTGATATAAACTGGGTAGATATATTTGAAGTGTAAAAGCCAGATTCTCAGCTGGTGTAAATCAGCGTAGCTCCATTGACTTAATAGAGTTATGCAAACTTATGGCAGTGAGGATCTGGCCCTAAAGATCTAACGATAACATTAATACTGTAGCTCTCTACCTGTATTCTAATTGTATGTGCTTTCTTCATGACTTAAGGGTAGAAAAGGACCTAGAGGAGAATTGGGTGAGCGTGGAGAGCCTGGTCTAAGAGGAGACCATGTAAGTAAAGTCTGTGATATCTCTTAACTTTTGACAGACTGAAAAGACTTTCAGTGACGTGAATAGCAATAGAGCTTTTAATCTTCATCTTTGAGTCCAGATTTGTCATGTAATGTCCAGATTTTGTGATGAAGTTGCCTCAAATGTCAATTTTGTTGTAATGTTTGAGGGCATCCTAATAATCCTGGACCATGCACTACCCTGCCGAGGAAATCGGGAATAGAACTGGTCAGGAATTTGATGATTAAATGGCTTTTGGTTGGAAAATGCCACTTTGATAAAACTGAAACATTTTGTGGAAATGTATCAGTTTCTCAGGTCTAGGGTGGAATTTCTGGTCAGAGAGAGAAATCCCCATGCCAGAATTTCCAACAGACCTGTGGGTAGGGAACTCAGCTGGGATGCAGAAGATGCAGGTTTAGTTCCTTGCTATGACTCAGACAGAGCGGGGACTTTTGGCTATTCCAGGGACGGGGGGGGGGGGGGGGGGGGGG
>QXTE01000027.1:2165419-2221871 GCA_003942145.1 Platysternon megacephalum | reverse complement strand
GGGTGTCTCTCTCTTTCTCTCTCTTTGATGGGATTTTTGCTGGATGGGAAAACTATTTCCTGCCTGTCTCTGAAAGGGAATTTTGAGAGTTCCCCTCTCATTAATGGCTGGAGGTTTGGCACCTGAAATCTATGGATGTCCCAAGATACATACCCATCTTAATAATACGAGAGAGGGGCAGCAGAACAGGCCTCACTGCTTCCTTATCCATGGTAACACAGCCCCTTCTGGAACCATTCTGGCATGCAATCCCTACTGCTGACTGAACTGAAACCCCTCTAAAAAGATTTGCAGCCATCTGGAGGAGTTACTGCTGATTCCACTAGAAGAAACTCGGGAGCTGATGTCTGGTTGGAAATGGACAACAATGGAGAGAGCATCTGCTTTTTGACTCCACCCCTCCTTGTTATGAACTGCAGAGCCCTAATCTTATGGCGGGGCTTCAGCAGTGTCTGAGGACCAGGAGTTAGAATGCAGTGGAGGCTCGGCTCTCTCCACACCATTGGTTAAGGACTTTTTCAGGTGCATTTTGCAGCCCTTTCCTCCAAATAGCAAAGGGTATCATGTGGCTCCTGCCAGTTTCTAATGCTCAGTTAACGCTGTCAGGTGTCCTAGTAACAATCAGGTGTCCTGGCCCCATTGAAGCAAATGAGAATTTAGCCATTGTCATGACTTCAGTGGGTCAGGATTTCATTCCCTGAGTTCAACTGTATTGTATTCAAAGAGGACAATATCCATGCATAATTCAATTCATTTCAGGATAAAATCTCGCTGAAGATCACTGATTATGTTCTTACCAGCACATGTAAACCCCTGCTTTTGCATGGGTGTGGCTGTTGGGCCAGTTAATCCACCATTTGAGCAGTCTCCCTTATGCAACCAATGAAACTGTTGCATCCAAATTAGCTGTAGGGTAATGGTAGGATTGGTTGAGTTACCTCTTATATCACAATGGTCTGGGACTCTTGGCATGTCATAGACACTGAGCTACTGTAGCTGTACACTGCACAGGTGTTGTTTGTAAAGGCAAAATGGCTGAGAACTTACAAATGGTGTGGTAACAGACTGTGGAACCTGGTGATATTCTTAACAAAAAAGAGCTTTCAGCCATGCATGTAGCTGTTTCCATCACTTCCCATTGACTCAATAGACATTTTAGGCTTCAGAGTGACACACAGAGTGACAATCCTGGAATCTTATTATATAGACCCTGAGTAATTATACTTAAACAGACAGATCAACCCTTTAATTACAAGCTTGAATTCATTGCCCATCCAGATACTTTCTTTTTATCTGTTTGGGCAAAGAGCTCTTAGTTTTTGATTGTGGAACTGCATCTGCAGAGGCCTCTTGCCACCATCATCTTCTGAATTAATCCTTTTTTTAAAAATTATTATTACTCTGCTCCTATTTCCATATCCTGCCTTTGCAGCTACACTAGCAAAGAATCAGAGGGGTAGCCGTGTTAGTCTGGATCTGTAAAAGCAGCAAAGAAGAAATTACCGAAAATGGTTAATGTCGTCTTGACTTTTTCAGGGGGATCCTGGAATTAACAATAATGTCTCTGGTCCAGAGGGTGAAAAAGGAAAGCCAGGGCAGCAGGTAAACACAGCTTTACATTGTTAAGGGCTAACAGGGCTATGTGGGGAGGAGAACTGTGTGTTTCTTAAAGGGTTGAGTTCTATCAGTTGTTAGGGGTGAGCTGCTATTTAAGTTTATATTTTGCTTTATAACCTGCGTCTGCAGCACGTAGGGCTTTGGAGAGGTGTGCCCCTTTTTTCTTATTGTATCAATCCATAGAAATGCCACGCTGTGCCTATAGCTGGTAATATTTTTGTGCTTGCTGATGGATGTCGAATGCAGTTTGACCAGAAGGAAGATCATTTGTAATTTGTTACCTGGATTTAGCATGAATATATTTCTACAGAAGACTTCTCAGGGTGGATTGAGAACACCAACTTCATTTCTCATAGGCCGCTAATCAGTGAAATACCATGGATTTCTCATACTACATTGCTTAGAAAATAAATAAATCAAGCATTCTGAATACCAAAAACATCCTTGTCAGCTTGCTAAAAAATATTTATTCCTTAAGAGTAGACTGAACTCCTTTCTGACCTGTCTCTTCAGATTTGGATACATGCTTACAAAATGTCTTCTGAATCCTTTCTGGTTAAATTAGATTTGCTGTAAGCGCGTAGGGGCAGGAACTTGAAACTTAGTATATGTGTGTACAGTGATCCTGATAGGCAATGATGCAGTACAAATTAAATAACCAAAGGAGTTCTGCCCATATTTCCTCATTTCTTGATTTCCAAGCTGTAAGGAAGGGTTTATCTACGTTCTACTCAAATACCAAAGTTAGAGTACAGTGGATATAGGCATATCCATATGAAATCTGGTCACATCTCAAAAACTCCTTTGTCTACAGGAAGCTGATTCACTGTGTGAAAATATATCTAGGATCTAATCCAAAGACCATTAAAGTCAATGGAAACTCCTCTGTTGACTTCAGTGGGCTTTGGATCAGGCCCCAGACCTTAAGAAGTTGCCCTTTTTGCATAATTGCTTTTCAGAGAAAAGCTGGACTTTAATGAATTTCTGGCAACAAAAGTCACTGCTTTCTGATTAATCTTTCCTCAGAATCCCCACCATCTGCTTTCTTTGGAAGACAGAGACAGAAAAAAGATCCCACAAAAGCCTTTATCTAATCTCAGATGGTTATGGTTGAAGGGTTGGAACCCAAAAGCAGACCAGTTCCTTCTGGCTAGATCAGGGGTTGGCAACCTTTCAGAAGTGGTGTGCCGAGTCTTCATTTATTCACTCTGATTTAAGGTTTTGCGTGCCAGTAATACATTTTAACGTTTTTAGAAGGTCTCTTTCTATAAGTCTATAATATATAACTAAACTATTGTTGTATGTAAAGTAAATAAGGTTTTTAAAATGCTTAAGAAGCTTCATTTAAAATTAAATTAAATTAAAATGCAGAGCCCCCCAGAGCGGTGTCCAGGACCCGGGCAGTGTGAGTGCCACTGAAAATCAGCTTGCGTGCCGCCTTCGGCACATGTGCCATAGGTTGCCTACCCCTGGGCTAGATACTTTTAATTAAACACATTTTTCACAGAACTAGGTCTAACACGTGCTGTGGTTCGAGTGACTACAATGCAATTAGAAGAAAACATTTTCCAGGAAAAATATCAAAGAAGGGCTATAAAAAGAAACATGTGTACTTGCTATCTTTTTTTAAAAAGGCTGACTTTTTGTTTTGCAGGGAGAACCGGGAACAGATGGAGTGCCAGGAGAGTCGGGTGCAGAGGGCACTGATGTAAGAGCAGTTATCCTTATGGAATGGAAGTAGCTGATCCATAGTCGAGGATGCAATGATGTTCCCATTAATAAGCCCAATTTTGCTCCCCACTTTTTTATCCCCACAAAAAATCTACACCAAAGGAATATTGGCCTCAAGTTTGGAAGGGTCGGTCTGTGATGGAGGTAACAGTTTTCTACCAAATTTTAAATACATCATACAAGGAATTCCTGATTTATGACCACCCTTGAGCCTTGTGCTCAGTGGGGACCTTGGACCCTCCATGAGCCTTAGAAACTTGGGAAAGTCACCAAAGACAAGCCTAATCCCTCCCCGCCAGCCCATGAGCCTTAGTAAGCTTCTTACTCTCCCACAAGCCTATATAAGCTCACTGGGAGCTGACAAGCCTATTTTGACTCATTGGAGTCGGAGGAGCCTATTAAGGCTGAGGGGACATTTGCTGAACCTCCTTCGTCTCCCAGGAAATGAAGGCAATGGGCCTGCTAATGCTCAGGAATGGGCTGCTTACTGGTCCCTCCTATCCTGGACTTGGGTTAGCTCCCAAAAGGCCTCCATGATGTTTAACAGTGTCACCATGGTCATGAAGGAAGCTAGGGAGAGCAGAGTACTTAGGGGAGTAACACAGTCCCCACTGCCTAACATGCATGGAACCAGGACTCTCCTTCTGCTGACCTTAGCAGTGGGGACAGGGAATGGGAAAGTCATCCTGGAGAAGGCAGTTTAGATACCAGCCTTCTGAATTTCCTACCTTTCTAATGACTGTATTTTGATAAATGTAATACTCTTGTAAAGTTTCTACCCTTAATTTACTGATATGAACACTCAACCTCAATTTCACCTTTACCAAAGTTTTTTTGTCTGTGAATAGCCATTTCCTCCCCATTAATGTACCATGTTTGGCTCCAGGGCCATTATTTTTCATTTACTGGTCATAGTTCTGGATAAATTGCACTTGTCTTTCACTCTTAGGGTGCAGAAGGTCGGAGAGGCCCCCAGGCCTTAAAGGTCAGTGATCATTACTGGTATACGCTGTGTGTACATAGCTATCTCTCAAGTCTGAGCTTTTGCCTGTCTTAGAGGGGATATTTTCAGTGTGATCACAGAAACTGAACACAAGTATTTAATAATCACGAAGTCCATTGCAAGCCTACTCAGCCTTTAGGTCCCAGGAAACACCCGACCAGAGGTCTTTTTGATTTGGAGGGGCCAAAAATGTAAAGGAGAATCTTAGCTTTCCCTGAAATAAAAGTCTGTTTCTAGCTCATTTTTTGCGATGGTAGCCTTGTCAATGTAAACTGACATCAGCTGAGGTAAGTCACTTAGGTTATAGGGAATGAGCAGCTGGGCTCATTCCTGCAACACAAGGCTGAGGGACCTGATGATTTTCTCTCCAGTCCTTACCTGAAAACACATACTTCTATGTAAAATGACCTCATTAAATGTGGGGTATGTCCAAAGAATCCTTACGCCAGCCCTGTGTATAGCGATGTGATAATGGAGAACTGGGATTGGTCATGTTTGGTGTAAAGCAACAAAATGCCATCTTGCAGCCTTGCTCAACAAATGCTTAGGTTGGCTCTGGTTTCAGAATCAAATCCAGAAAGTAGATGTCCAAATTTCCCACTGGGATATGCATGTGGAACTTCCATTTGAACTGATGAAATTTGCATATGGATAGCCAAAGTCAGAATTTTGCCTCTGGTGCTAAGCCAAGGGACTTGTGCCATTTCTATCAAATAATGGGGCTATAATCACTGCTAGATAAGAATGTGAGAATTGTCTAGGGCTTACACATATTTTTCAACCATGTAAAAATTAAAAAGTTAGTGAAGGGCAAGAGCTGACCACTGAGAAGAAGGGAGGCAGGCTGGTGCAGATCCACTATATTAAGCCTCCTTAAAACCAACACAAAACTCGGCTGAAGGTTCGTGAATATCTGCACTACTGTTGACAAGGCAAGACAGAGATGAGTGATTCCTTCAAGCCTTCTACGTCTGCTCTGTGTGTATATATGTACACACACACACACACACGCACAACCAGAGCTCCCTCGTCTTCCACTACAGGGATACCAACAATGAGACCCGATTGGAAATTTTTGCAACAAAACAGAGTTTTGTTGCGCAATGGCAATGAGTCAAACCTGAGACATTTGGTGACACTTTAGGTTAAATGAAGTTTCATTGAGTCGCAAGCAGCGTTCCGACAGAACCCCGTTGTTTCCTTGCTAGCTCCCCTAGTGGGACTGCTGGGGACAGTCTGCCCCAGGGCCGGGGACCCCAAGGCTTCCCGGCTCCCAGTATCAGGATGAGGAGCCTGGAAACCCTAGGAGCCTTGGTTCGGACTGTGGCTTGTCTCCTAGCTCTGTGGCCTGGAAGTCCTGAAAATGTCAGCTCTCTGCTGCCCTGGGAGCCCTGGCTCCGAGCTTAGTGTGGGTTCCAGGTTCCTGCCACTGGAATCAGCAGTGTGGCAGCCCAGGGAGCCTTGTGAGGCTCAGCTCAAGCCCTAGCCCTCAGGGTCTAGGTGCCTGGCATTGCAGCAGGGAGCCTGGAAGCAGTAAGAGGCCTGACTCGAGCTGTGGCTCCCAGGGTTCCAGACTCCCAGCCACAGAGCAAGACAGTGTTTCTCTTCTTCGGTGCATCGCAGGGGTTAAACAGTGCTAGCGCTTTTATAATGGAGATACATTTTTTTCAGATTGTGATTTAGGGTTCAGAATGAGGAGCCTGGAAACCCTGGGAGCCTTGGTTTCTGTCTCCATTTTATCGCTGGTTAAGTTTTAGGTAGTGTACTTGAAAAAGAATTGTTTGTCTCAGGAGTCACTTCAACACTGCAGTTACCAAAGAAAATTTGAAAGCAGATGGATCCAGTAATGAGCTGGCAAAAGTAAAATAACATTGAAGAAATTCAAGAAGGTTCTGTGATTTTTAAAAGCAGGGAAACAAACCCTCTCCCTTGTACCTTAAGAAAATATGGTGGCCCTGATGATGTTTATAAACCAGGACTTTGCTTATTCTGCTTGCATGTTATATCCCTTTACCCTTCCCGGCATGAGGGAGTCTTCCTTGTGCCTGGCTGGATGTCAGATCTGTAACACCACCAGCTCTTCAGCCACTTGAGAGCTTTCCTCTGGGCTATGCCAGCTCTGTCTTTGCTTTGTAGGTTAAAAGTAAGTGCACCCCAGTCCCTAAGTCCCTTTGAATCATTCCCCTGCATATCCAGCCTCTGACACTAGCTACTCAGAAATCCCAGATCTTCTGCTCCCAAAGGCAGTGTCCTCAGTTTACCAGTGTTACCTTAAATTACCGCCCCTGTAAACTACACAGCACTTTTGAGCACTTATAATGAAACAAAAATAGGGCTATTTAAGAAGGGTAAAGACTTAACTAGGAATGAGAGACAGTGATGGAAATGGCTACAATACAAAACAAAATCATAAAATGCAAACCTGACTCTACCCTTATTAATTGTTACCTTTCCTATCTAATAAAGTAGGTTTTCCCCTGCCACACCTCCCAAAGTTCAATCTGTTGCAGAGCTGGCTGGTTCCACAAAAAGCAGGTCCCAAACATTCACGAAAACATCCCAGCTCCGCATGGGGTTTTCCTCAATGAATGGATAAAGACTGCTTCTCCCTCCCGTGTTACACTGAAAACAGCCTTTTGTTTCTATTCACAGACAGGGCAAAGCCCTGTCTTGTTATAATGGTTTTTTTTTTACCGTTAAGTGATTTTGACGCTTTGCCTCTGATGATTTCACATCTTAGTCTTAGTATTGCAAGAGGCTAAACAATAGAGCTTTGCATTACATCACCAGCTAAACAGGATGGGATGACAGCCCCAATGGGGCCATCACTCAGCCACATTATCCCCTGGTGACTAACTTTTACTCCAAGTCTCTAAAGCATATTTTCAGTATAAATACAATATTCCTTAAATATTACCCGTACACACATCTTGCAATGATTATAAATCTTGACAAGTTACAAGCCTTCTGTAGATACCTTACATGTTATGCTTTATGGATAAATATCCTGTAAGATGTGCTTGGTGTAGTGAGTTAGTCAGCTCTGAGGTGAGAGTTGTTTGCTAAGAACAGGGGACTCTTTGCCAAGGGGGTCTCTGTGCCACAGTATTCCCTTCTTTTCATTTTCAGGGTCAATTTTTTGCTCTACATTACTCTTTTTTTCTCCTTGATTCTGGGGTCCCCTGTCTTTTCCGGCTTCTAAGCCCTTTTCCCTTGTTGCGTTTAAGGCTCCTCTCTCTCTGTCTTTCATGATCTTTCCACTGTACCTACTGATATGGTCATTTACCTACCTACAATGCATCCTGAGGCTGCTCACTTAATCAGTTCTACCTTTCATTGCTGTCACTGGTCTTTGCTACTGCTCCTGCCACCACCCCTCATCTGAGTGCACTTTCTATTTCCATCCATCTTGTCTGCCTACCCGCTAAGGCTACGTCTACACTGACTGCCGCATGGGCAGACATACCTGAGCTAGCTTTGATCTGAATAAGATGGGCAGCAGTACAGGCTGTACAAACCCGCTCAGGATCCTGGGATGTACTTGAGTGGCTAACCCAGGCTGCTGCGGCTTCACTGCTATTGTTCAAGCTAGGACAGGTATGTCTACTTGTAGGGTGGGGTGGTGTCACTGCAGGAAATCTAAGCGATTTAGGACTGCATCTTGCTCTAGGGCTTCAGCCAAAAAGTAGTAATTGATGATCGGTGAGATTAACAGGCCAGTTTTAAGACCATTACACATCACAGCTCTGGAGAATGTTGGGGCGGAGGGGTCAGGGAATTTGTCATTTGTCTGGCTGTACTATGTGGTATGTGGTGCTAGTAATCAATGGAGTTCTGAGGTGGTTGTCAGAGAAAATGTTGACCTTTCTTCATAAAATCATTGGGTGCAGAAACGGACCAGTCCTTTTAGGGCAGTGGTCCCTAATGCACGGCCATCCCTTCAGAAAGTCAGGGGGCAAAGCTGGGCCCACAACTGAGAACTTTCCACATGAATTATAATGGCATAAATTCCTCTTAATTACTTACATCCCAGCTTTTCAAAATAGAATAGCCATCTGCGTGAATTAATGGGCATTCAGGGCTAAGGCCTCTGCCCGGACTCAAAGCTTCCAGCAACAGTGGAGATGCTCCTTGCTTGCCATTGCAGCTGTAGGGTAGCAGCAGCCCTCTGACTGCTGCACTCCTCCGCAGCAGGTTTGGCTGCTGGTTCTATGTAGTCATAGATCCACTGGCCTCGTCTCACCCCAGACAGCATCTGTGTGCCGGGATGCAGAGAACACAGCTCCACAGCACACTAGAGCAGGGGGACCCGCATGCTGTCCCCCCCTACACAGCAAGCAGAACCGCCTGGCCTCCTCTGCATCTAGTGTCTTCAGCAGCCCTTCTTTAGACCACAGGATTTGGCTCCTACTAGATCAGGCAGCCTGGAGGATTTTGTGTTTAAAACAAATAAACAAAAAACCAATGCCGTTCAAATGAAGACAGATATTAGTGTTTTGTGATCAGGGCTGAGAAAGAACTTCTGATGTCTTTTAATTGCACAGAGAGGGCCAAAGCTGCACTCACTAATGTCCATGCAGTTTTACTATTTTTAATGGCTTATAGAAGGTGCTAAACTGACAGCACTAGAGTTAAAGTGGTACAAAAAAATAAAGTACTTTGCCATCCAGCAGCAACATGGCACTTGTTTTCTATTTTCTGAGTTTCACCTCCAATCAGCTTCTGCGTTCCATGAAAACAAAAAAGGCAGACTTTAAATACTCTGTGACAATGACTTTTTGATTACAAGAAGTACAAAAGGCAGCTATTCTGAGACAGGGATAACCAATGGGCAGAAAGACATTAAGTCTGCTAGAGCCTAGGAGAAGAAGTGTGTATTGTACACATGAACAACACTACTAGTTTTAGGTAAGGTTTGCAAAGGAAAAGAGAAAGTGGTAAGGAAGAAAAGAGAAATAAAGAAAAAAGGGAAACACATAAGAAAAAGAGAGCGTTATCTCTGGGCCTGATCCAAAGCCCATTGAAGTCAGAGAAAGACTCCTATTGATTTCAATGGGCTTTGGGTCCAACTCCAATGTGCCTTTTCTCATACAAGGCAGCCTTGTATGAGAAAATCATGTATACTGCAAAATATAGAGGGACATACATTTTTCTACAGCTGGCATTGTAACAGATGTCCAATGTTGCAGTATCTTAACTTTGGCTACCACTAGGTTTGTTCAAATCCATGTGTTTTTTCTTTTTCTTTTCATTTGATTTCCGTCCCAGTTCAGTCATAGTACGAAGATGGCAGAATTCTTCAGAACTGCAGAATATAGTATTTTAAATCCAATTTTCCCCATGACTTTGTTTTTTGGAATTGCCTGAGTTCCAAAGAATCCTTGGACACGTGTTTATAATTTCCCCAATGAAAGAACACCTCCAGTGTTCCCCAGAACTGCCTAGAGCTAACCCATACATTTGACTCAGTCCAACAGAGACAATATGAAGAGATCTTTCTCACGGATATCAGTTGAACTGACTCATGTGCAGATGACAGCTTTGCGTGAGTGATCTTAAAAACTAACAACTTAATTTTTCCACAAAGATTTGGGTGCAGCTTTCTGAGCAGCCGGAATTAAAATGGGAGGCATATACCGGTGCCCACCTCTGGGAAAACTCTCAGTGTTGGGCTAGATTATGAGCAGTCTGATATAGGTGTGCATGTGGAGAGGGAAAAAGGCTCAAGAAACTCTCCACTCCCACCACCCTTGTCGCCTCTATACTGTGGCTAGTGATAATTCTTGCCTGACTGAGTGGGCTGCACTAGATTAGTGCTGACATTGGCCTGTTGAAATGAATTCATCACCATGTGAAACAAATACAACTAGCCTTTCCCACGCCCTCTCCTCCATCCATCTCAGACCCCCAAACAGCTGATGTTTCTTCAGTGGTGGTTGCTGCTTGCAAATCACTGTAGCCTCCTGGAAACGGCAGTAATATTGCTTGATCAGTTTATTTGTAGATGTAAACGTGTCATGAAGTAAAGTGGTTTGTTTCTCTCACTTTCTGGCAGGGTGGGCAAGGAGATCGTGGTGAACCCGGTTATCCAGGAGATCCTGGCCTACACGGCTCACAGGTAGCAGAAAGAAAGGCTGAGTTATTTTACATGACATGTTTGGAGAAAGCATGCCGTTAGGTTCAATTTTCTATTTTCCTTTTGGAATATTTTGTTCACACCAATTTCAAATATCCCGGGGTGAAATTCTGCCCTGGCACATTAGCAACATTATACATTTTTTAAAAATGTCCTTTATCCACCAGGGTCTAAGAGGACCACAAGGGGTCAGAGGCCCTCCAGGACCACAAGGAATACCAGGCCCTCAGGTTAGTTTTAAAGAATATATCCTTATTTTGCACCTTTTGCTTGTCAACTTCGACAGTGTGGTTTTTCAAAATTAAATTTGGACCTTTGTAAATAAGGTCTATGTAAGTGGAGGATTTTTTTTGCTATAAAGCCTAGTAATGAACATCCAAATGAGAGAGTTACACTAGTCATTTTAGACCTTGATAATATGGTGCCAAAATAATGGACTTGAAAGCAAATGTTGGTTTGTAAATCAGGAGAGAAGAGAAACTTTGTGTTACTGAGCTCTTTTGTGGTTACAGTGAAAACACTTACGTCCAGATTCTGTTCTCAGTTATACTGGTGTATATTGGAGTAACTCCATTGCTTGCTCTGGGCATACACCAGTGTAACTAAAGGCAGAATCTGACCCTTAGTTAGTAAGAGTTTTCATTTGGGAGTGGCTATAGGGACTTGCCCATGAGATTCAAGCCTGGAATCTGATGAAAGAATAGGGGACAGCATAGATGCTGTGGGCTGAATTCTATTCTCGCTTACACTGGTGTAACACCATTGACTTCAACAGTGTTAGTTACACCAGTGTAACTCAGTCAGGATCTGGAGCAATATATCAAGATTTAGGCATAAACTTCAATTGTGTGATGAGACTCATGCTTTCAGATCCAGTTACTTTGTGTATGTATAGCCTCTATGATGCTTTAACAAATAATATCTTCGGAATATTGGAAATCTCAAAGTGTTTACATGGAAAAGAGAAAATAATTTGCATGATTGTCTTTTGCACATCACTATTACTGTGGTTCCTGAAAGCTTTGAGAAATGCCACTAGATGGGCCAAATGCAATGAATACTTCTAGAGCCATTCCAAGCTCTGGTGAACATTAGCTTTTCTCTAATGCACCCTTTAATTTGTGTTTCTGATTGTAGGCTAATCCAGGAGCACCGGGTACAGCAGGCTTTCCTGGGAATCCAGGGCCCAGAGGACCAAAGGTAAGCATTTGAAGAAGTGCATTGCACTTCTGCAGCACCTTTCATTCAGTGATCTCATTGAACTTACAAACACAAAACCCCTCTGATATAGGTAAGTATTATTATAGTTTACATATGGATAAATATGGGCAGCGAAGCTTAGGCCCAGTGTATTTAGGCACTTAACTCTCTGATTTCAATGGGAGTTAGGTACCTAAATATCTTTGAGGATCAGGGTCTAAGTGACTTATTCGAGGTTCTCCAATCAGTGGCAGAGCTACAGTAAGATGATACATGTGGAACCTGACTTCCCATTTCTTGTTCTAATCACTAGATAACTTAGTTCCCATCCTGGCCTGGGTCACTCACAAAAAGATCCTGCGTGCTGGGGTGCAGGTGTAACCCATAGATGAGTGTGTTACAGTTCCCCCTCTGTGCCCAATCAAGTAAGACAGTGGCCATCACATCGGAATCCACCAAGCATGCGTACTGTGGGGATGATTAAGTCAAGTGGATATTAGACCAAATGGGTTGAAATCCACATTTTTGGTCTGATATCACGTTAGGAGGTTTTGATTTATGATTTGTTTCTTTGTAAGACTTTTTAGCCTTCCTTTCCTTTCATTGAATTACCTGTGGTAGTATCTTTGATATGTAGTCTAAATCTATTAAAGAAAAGCAACAGTATCATTTATACATGGTGTTTCATCCAAGGATTTCAAAGTGCTTTACCAATATTACTTAACTCAGCCTCTCAACTTCTCTGAAGTAGGTATTGTTAAACTCAATGTGTACAGAGGTAGACTGAGGTAAAGATAGTGGAAGTGAGAAGACCAAAGCTGGGAATAGAACCTAGGAATTTTAACTCCCTGTGTCCAGCCTATAGCCACCAGATAATGCTGCTTCCTACTGGAATAAGTCACCATCTAAGAAGTTCTGTGCCACACTCAGTCTCCTCAGTTTGGTAACAATGGGAATTTTGCCAGAGTAAGGCCTGTGGGATTTGGCTGCACGGGTGCACACAGCATTGTCTTCCAGTTCCTATGAGACGAAGCCCCTGTAAAAGCTTTGAGTCTGGTCTGCTATTGAACTTTTATGACTTGCGTCTTTTAATCTGCAGAAAATGCAAGCGCAACTCTTACCTCAGTGACCAAACCCCTTGTACTAAAAACAAAATGCTCCCTGGTAAGCCAAAGGTAAAAAGTGTAATATCTTTTGTATTTAAATTATAATAGGGTGAACCTGGAGATCCTGGTGAGACGGGTCTGCTGGGACCCACTGGCCCAAGGGGCATGTCTGTAAGTCTTGCTCTTCCGATTCGGGTTCTCTGTGTTAACTGCTGGGAGTTGTGAGGCCTTGCAGTTCATCTCATTTTCTTTTTCATTCTATTTTTGTCCATTTGGGATATTTTAAAATCTTTTTGCTCAGTTTTCAGTCTTCCCATTAACATCACAGCCCTCTTGGCTGTGTTATGCTGGAGATCGGACGATGATCATCAGTGGTGTGTTCTGGTCTTAGTGTCTATGTATCTTTATTTTGTTGCAAGGAAGACACTTGTGCTTTTTCAGCCACCCATCAGACAGAAGAGCAGAACAACTTATTCTCACCTTCAAGCCACTATCTCACAATCGTATTTATTTGTTATGGAGTCCAGGCAAATTAATATGCCAGTCAAGATGCCATCTCTGTACAGGACCTATCCTCTTCTCCTTTCATGAGCTCCAGGGAAAATTTCTCTTGTCGTGGATTGGAGAGAAGAATTTTCCTTCAGACCCCTGGAGGAAGAGAGAAAATATAAGAGAGGTGCCTTATAGATTGGAGAAGAGGATATTGGCTTTAGGCTGTATCTTCTCTTGATGGCTTTTGCCATAGCTGCTACACTGTGTCTGTGACACCCTCCACTACACAATCAGCCATAGCTGCTAAGGGGCCAAAATCATGAGCGCTCCTTTAGGCCAGTGGAGTATTGAATTTACAGCTAATAGATAATGTTTTCACCTCTCTGCTCATAGAGAGCCGAGAAGCGAATTCTACATTTGAAACTAACCAACAGTATCTTTTCCAACCTATGCAGGGCCCAGATGGCAATGATGGCTATGGTCCTGCAGGAAGCAAAGGAGCAAAGGTGAGATCAAGCAGAGGTCTCAGTCATGGAATGTCATGCCTAATAAGATACCAGTCAGATTTATTTGTCGTGACCAAGGAAATTTCAGACACTGTCCGAGTCCCTCCCCAGAATGCGAGAGGCTAATCCCATCCCCGGTTATGTGTACCTGTGTATCAGGCTTTCTGAATTTGGAGCTGCAGTAGTGGTAGTTACCTCCAGTTCTGGCTCAGTGGCTCCTGGAACATTGCCTTGGTGCAGACACCATTCACAGACTCCAGCAGTCAGTAAGGGTTGGAAGGAGAGCTATCTCTCAGCCCCAAGTAAGTAGTGGCATGTATCTGTGTCCCTGCAGGAGGAGTCCTGGGAGGGAACTGTTGCTCAAAGAGGCGCCATTCCTTCCTTGTTGTGGGGGTAAAGTGGGGGATTCAGTTTATTGTACTGACTTTTGGGATACAGCTTATTTCCCCTCCCCCGAGTGCACCCAACCAGCTACTCTAGCTGGTATGTGGAGGGCAGAGCCAAAGGTCTTCCCATTTCCTGCCCCATCCAACCGATTTGTTCATTGAGGGAAGTACTGATCAAGCTGCTTCCCTGTCTGTGGTGGCCGGAGAGCAGTAGCTATTTGAGGAGCCATTACTTGGTTGAGCAAGGGTATCAGAGGAGAGAGGGAGAGGGAACTTACATCCCCATGTGCTTATGCTGAGCAAGGAAGAGCTAGGGACCATCTAGCCCTAAATTAATATTTATTTACAAAAATAATTGAATAATCTCTTCTGAAAATGTAGAAACCATTTACAATAAAAGATCCAAAGTAAGGGCCAGGTCCAAAGTTGGTATAATTCTGTGTAGCTCCATTGGAATCAATGGATAACTCCTCTGCACCAGTTGAGGATCTGGCCCTCTAATCTGTGAACTTCTCCCCAGATATTTGTATTTAGTAGTTGTTTTTTTGTTTTGTTTTTGGTGTGGACACAGGAAGGGGGAAATTTGAGCAAAAACAGCTTGTGATGCTCTTGCTCAATTCCCTTTCCCGAGTAAACGGAGAGATAGCAATGATTTGCTAACAAAAAGCGTGGAACACATTGCAAGGAACCATTTGAAAAATAATCCAACCATAAAATTTTACAACAATAATCATTCAAAAATCCCATAATATTCATTCCAATCATATGAATATTTATCACTCGGAATAAAGAGAAAACCCTGCATACAACAAATGATAAAAGATTTCTGGACACCATCCACTGAAAACTGGATTTAAGAAATAAGAAAGTCTATCAACAAACAATATTATAATAATCTTTTCCAAAAATAAATCTGAGGGGAATAGATGAGTGTCAATCTCAGAACTTGCTCCACTTCATCTGCTTTCTTCTGTGTAAAATTTTTCTCTAGTTAATCCCCAACAACTGTTCTACTTAAAGGTCATAAACAAAAAAGAGACAAAAGGAAGGACAAATGTTGGGAAGGAAGTTTTTCAAAAATATAGAAAGAACCTGCAAGCATACCCACGTTAGCTGTTAATATTGATACACCTCACATTAAATGTTAGATAGTGTGTCGTGCACAAACAACATCCTGAATCTTCTCAGTCTTGAGCTAAGCATGCATTAATAATTTCTTTTAGTTCAGATGTAAACAAATGGCATACCAGGTGCCATCTTCCTGGTGTCTTTTCTTCTTAGCAAAGTTTCCTAACCACCCTCCCCCCTCAGAGTCTTTTCTTTCATTAAGAGAAAGAGAAAACTCCTTCATAACTTTATGCTAGGCAAACTTCAGCTAAACAATTACCTGTTTTTACCAGTCTGCTGCAGTTAGCCTGAGCTGATAATGGCAGCTCCAATAGAAATTGCTCCCTGGATGTTCTGAATACATTTCTATTGGTTAAATCACTTAACTTCTTGATAGCTACCTTGGGCCTTGTCTATATGAGAATCTCTCTTATTGGACTTAAATCTGTTTAAAAAAGATTTAAACTGGTTCAAAACCTTATGTGGACATGCTTATTGCAATTTAGCTTTAGTCAGTAATATAACAACCTGCTTGGAGGGAGGAGCATAGGTTGCAGGAGGGAAGAGTTTGGAGGAGTCACTGGAAGTCAGTTGCTGTGCTCATGGCTAGAATTCTAGCTGCAGTTGCAATATCACTGTAAACAGTTCTCTTAATAAAGAGCCAGTGTAGTTTTACAAGCATGGAATCCTTTCATGTTATGACCCAGCATGCTGTACATGAAACAAGGAATAGAGGAATTGCCAGACTGGATCAGACCCAAGGTCCATCTAGTCCAGTGTCCTATCCCTGACTGTGACCAGCACCAAATGCTCCATAGGAAGGTTTAAGCCAGGGGCTCTCAAACTGGGGGTCGGGACCCCTCAGGGGGTCACGAGGCTATTACATGGAGGGTCGCGAGCTGTCAGCGTCCACCCCAAACCCTGCTTTGCCTCAAGCATTTATAATGGTGTTAAATATATAAAAACGTAATTTATAAGGAGGGGGGGTCGCACTCAGAGGCTTGCTATGTGAAATGGGTCACCAGTAAAAAAGTTTGAGAACCACTGGTTTAAGCCCTGCAGTAGGCAGAAGTGAGGTAATCTGCCCATACATCATATCCTTTTCTCTAAGCACTAGAGATTAGTTCTGAAGCATGAGGTTTAATATCCCTTGCAAAAATGTTATTAAATATGTTAACTCTGGATATTCCTGTTACCAGTGTAAATATCCAGTCCCTTTTTGAACAGTTCTTGCCCTCAACAACTTCCTGTGGCCATGAGTTCCACAGCAGAAGGGGGAGCCAGGGCTCCATCCACTCCCTACCCTTTTCCACCCTTTGGGGGAGTAAATGGATAGCAATCTGCCTAATCACTAGGTGATCTTGGCCAGTTCTGAGCCTTATGTGAGCCATACAAGGTTCCTTATTTCCCTTCTCCCTCACGGTGTGCCTGGCGAAAGCTGAGGCAGAATCTAATCCAAAAAAGGTTGGGATCCTCCTAACAACAACGGGAACAACCTTAAATATAGTCATCTACAAAGGTTACTATAAATTGTATAGGTTCACTAGCTAACTTACACTTCATTAAATGCATTGTCCTAGGAAAACAAGCCTACCATGCAAATGGGAATAAATCATTATGGTAGAATCATGTTTGAAGGATCTCTTGGGCAACCCCCCATTTCGATGGTTGTGTGAGAACAATCACTATGTTCAGATTCATAAGAGTGAGCTTCCTAAACCAGACACATTCATGGGACAATCTTAAAAAGACACAGAGCGAATTCTGCTAGTTTCTTTGTCAGGAAAGGATGTACTTTAGCTCTGACTGGTATTCATGGAAGCTATTAACATTTCTTACCTGCAGCCAAATAGCACACAAAAGATTGTGAAATAATTTCCTTCCTTTGAAAAAACATAAACACGACAACAACACAACCCTACTTCCGATCTAACACTTGAACCTGAATGCCCCATTGATTGATATAAGGGAGGGGCCAACACATTGGTACCATTAGGAAACAACTCCTGGAAAGTGAGATTTGAACCATATACTATGGTAATATGATCACTAAAATAGAATTCCACTTTATTTCACTAAAAAAGAAACAAAAATTTAATAAAATAGTAATTAGAAGAGAAATAAAAACTGTTGGAAATATTTAAATTGCTGTAGCTTTAAATGGGCAGAATAGAATGGTGTCATTTGAGGCTGAAAAATGGCTGCTGTAACTTAAATTGACTGTAACTAAGAAATACTTAATTTTTTTCTGATTAAAAACAAAATATCTTCTTCAAATAAGGAGCAGTGAAAAGGTTAATAAAATTTTAAGGTCTGTTTCTCTTTTTCCCCGATACCAGGGAGAATCTGGATTCCCAGGATACCCTGGTCCACAGGTACAATAAAATGGATATTTTCTGCTTTTGGTATATATTGCTTTGCACTGTGTGTGTCTATATTTTGTGTGTGTGTGTCCTTCACTACAGAGATTCTGTTTTTGATTAACTTGTAGGGAGAAGATGGTGATCCAGGCAGTAAAGGAGATAGAGGGTCCAAAGGAATTAGAGGAAAAGGGGTAAGAATAATAAACACTCTTACTCTTTCTGATAAGTACATGTGAAGGGGGCCTTGAATAAAGTTTCTAGAGTTTAGTCCCTAGTCAGAAAGGGATTGAAAATCAGTCTCATTACTTTATTGCTTCAAGGTCTCAGAGGTATGATGATCTCAGTCATTAATGTTCTTCACTGATTTCTATTACTTATGAGGGCTGTTGTATATTGTATATTACTCTATCTTTATTTAAATTGCAGTAGCCAGCTCCTCAACTGGATTTCAATGAAGCTATGGAGATTTTTGTCAGTGATGGATCTGCTCCCATGTCTGTCCTTATAAACATTGAATCAAAAAACTGAAAATTTGACTTGGTAACTATTCTTGAGTTTCTATTTTTAGGGCAATGCTGGCTTTTCAGGTTCAGAGGGAAATCCAGGGGACCGAGGGCCACCAGGACCACAGGTACCACATTTAAAAACTGAATATTAACCTTGGGATTTGGGATTAATCATGCATTTGACAATGTTGCTTACAATAAAATGTAGTTCACTAATCAGGCATGCATAGACAGATGTATCTTTCCCTCAGCTATGCCCAAGAAAACCTGGAATGGCATGGGTTTAACTGAGGACAGAATTGTAACTTCCCCATTCTTTTCTCTCCCAGGGAAGATAAAAATTGATTTAAAAAATTGGATTTTTATTGAACTTAAATACATTTTTCTTTTTAAAAACAAACCTGTTTAAATTAAATTTGAAATTATGACAACTTGTGTTAAGGCCAAAATTTACTATAGTCTATTGAAATCATTTAAATAAATACATATAATGCGGCATCAATGAGGCCACCTCAAATATTAAAGAGTGCTTCTTTTTTAATTATCTACACAATTGGGGGGAATATCATTTATTTCAATGGGAGTTAGGCATTTAATTAAGCTCTTTACCGTCTGTAATATTTTATGAATATTATAATCTGCTTAGGTGTCTAGTGAGATTTTCAAAAGTGACTGTCTGCATCTTTAAGCACCTAAATATCTTTGAAAATCTGGTCTGTGATAACCCAAAACAATCTGTGAATTTACTGACTAAATTAATACCACCTTTGTGTAATAACTCTATTAGTTTACATGTAAAATATTTTGATAAGTATAAAAAGTAGGATTTAAGTGGTTTCAAGTAATAACAGACAGAACAAAGTAAGTTACCAAGCAAAATAAAAGAAAACATGCAAGTCTAAGCCTAATACATTAAAGAAACTGAATACAGGTAAATCTCAGGTAGTTCCAGTTCAGGTGGTACCTAGGAGATTTCTCATGACTGGCAGCCCCCTTTGTTCTGTTCCACCCCCTTTTATAGCTTTGGCACACGGCAGGAATCTTTTGTCTCTCTGGGTCCCCACCCCTCCTTCTAAATGGAAAAGCACCAGGTTTAAGATGGATTCCAGTACCAGGTGGCATGATCACATGTCCTGTGAGACCTCAAGCCTCCATTCTTTCTGGCCTGGCTTACAGGGACACAGGAAGGCTTACAAGTAAACAGAGCCATTTACAACCAATTGTTCTAGTTAATGGGAGCCATCAAGATCCTAAGCCACCATTAATGGCCCACACGTTGCATAATTACAATAGGACCTCAGAGTAATATTTCATATTTCTAGTTTTAGCTACAAGAATGATACATTCATACAAATAGGATAAACACACTCAGTAGATTATAAGCTTTGTAATGATACCTTACAAGAGAACTTTTGCATAAAGCATATTCCAGTTACATCCTATTCACACTCATAAGCATATTTCCATAAAACATATGGAGTGCAAGTCACAGGGGGGACTGAGACCTGGAGGTGACCCAGCAGGACCAGTTGCTGAGCTAGGAATAGAACACAGGTTTCTTGAGTCCTAGTCTAGTGCTCTCGTCACTACCCCACACTGCCTCCCTAAAGAAAGAATTAACTTACTTTAGGAACTAAGAATTCTATCATTGACCATTTTAAAAAATAATGAGAAATGCAAAAATTAAAGATCTGAATAAATGTATGTTAATCAGTATAATTGCTTAAAAATGTGTGTAGCGATTGTGTATCCTCCTGGTGAGCAAAGAGAAGTACCAAATGTAGTGTAAAGGCTATCCTGAGTTGCAAAGCAACATGTTGTAATGGTTACCAACCAACTAAATGAACCTTTCTTTAAATACAGTTGCAAACCCAGATTAAAATCAGTTATTTAAGTTAAGGTTTCCTCCTTGATGATTTTAGATAATGATTAAAATTGGTGACTTAAATCACTTTTATTTCAATCAATCCTCCCTGTTTTGTCCTTAAGGGAGTCTGCTGCCTCATACTGGAGCAGGATCCTTGTGGGGACCCAGGACAGGGGGGTCCCTCTATGAAGGAAGGAAGCTGCCTGTAATATTTTCCGAATATTATATGTTCCATCCGCTAGTTTTATAGTTCCTATGGTGTTTGCTATATAATTACTTATGGGTAAATTTAGGCATGGGTTAGTTTGCATGTAGACAGGAAAGTGGGCAAACATTGCTGGTAGCTACACATTCACTGATACTTAGAGACAATACAGGTGTTGATCCCTTTAAAGATTACCTCTGAAATGCTGGGTTCAACACTCCTGGCTTAACACAGAGGAGGGGGAATTCCATTCAGATGCTGAAACAAAGAACTTCAGAGTGGATAAAAACATGAGCCCCTGAAAATGACGAGAAAGAGAGGCAGAGACTGCAGGGGTACAGACTGTCCATCCAGTCCCAGAGATAGGAATGTCTGGATATGTAGGCCTGCCTACATTTTAGGTAAGACAGAAGCATGCAGACTGTTCTGTTAAATCCTTTTTCTTATTATGCTGCGTTCCTACAGATAAGATTAAACAATACTTTGTTTTGAAAAGGCTGTTTGGGTCCCTATTTCACACACCAGTCAGAGTTCTCCAAGGGGAGTCTTGCAGGGAAGCAAAATACAGTTGGGCCTGCTGAACAATCAGGATTGGTACACAAGGTGCTGTACCCCGGCACCCAGTCTGAAAAGGGGAGAATCATGGGATTCCTTCCCAGAGAGGCGAAGGCAAGAGGTCTGTTACCTAGCGGGGTTGCACTCGGATACTGAGAGGGGTCGAATGTGCAGATATATCTAAACCGTGACACCCTCTACTAGCAAGAACTTTGGAAACTAATATAATCCTGAGTGATGCCAGTTCACAGCAGCAGCAAATGCTGAATTTAGGTAACATGCAGGAAAAACTCTTTGGAGAAAGTACGTCAAAGTGTCAGTCTTGATCTCAACTGTGCAACAGTCTACAGACATCCATGTCGGGAAATATTCTGGACAATCACATTGGAAAGTCATAAATAGTTGTCAAGAAAACAACACATGTGCATTAACACAGAAATGCCTGATTTTTTCTATGGCCTTTGTCATCATTAAATATATATTAAATATGTTCCTGCTCTTAACATGAGAGTGATTTTCTAACCCACTGTTAAATTTGTTCCAGGGCACCAAAGGACCAAAGGGCACCATAGCCATGGTGGTATGTAATCATCTCATTTCTAAAACCTAAGTGCATGCTACATGTAGTTAACAGTTTCAGTTTTTTCCATTTAAGAAGCATTGACTGTACAGAGTTTTCTAATAGCCATTGAAGGAAAGCTTCCTTCATGTGCTTGTTGCATGATAACAATTACAGTCCTGTGTGAAATAAATAACCAAGGATTTAGAAACATTTTTTTTAAAACCAGGCAAAAGTTTTTCAAACAATTTAAACATTAAAACTCTTTTCTCAGTTATGTGATTTGGACTAGTTTACAGAACCTCAAAAGGGATTTAGGGATAATCCCTGCCCTCTTATATGGGTGTGCTAGAGTGAGGAAAGAGGGTAAAAGGAGCCTGGACCCAAACACACACTTTTCCAGGGTAAACAGCAAAGTAACTTGGGAGGAGGGAAATGCAAATTCTCCCCTCCCTTTGCATTTCCTTCCTCCCAAGTACTGGCTAGAAAATCGACCTCACACATATTATCCCCCAAAGCCCTTTGACGTTCCTAATACTTTCCAGAGATTGCACTAGTCAGTCTCCTGGAGCAGTTACATACAATTTCACAACAACGCATACACAATTACATTTTTAATACAATGGACCCTCAAATTATTAAACTTAAATCAATAATGTTTATCTTAACCTGGACAAAGCTTATGGAATTATTGCAGGTCTGTCACAAGTCTGTTAGCTAAGGCACATGTCCAACTCAGGCAAGGTCACTCAGCAGTCAATAGCATGAGCTAACTAGGGGGCACCTACTGCTCCTTTTCCAAGATGCAGACGGGGCGGCTCTATGTATTTTGCCGCCCCAAGCACGGCAGTCAGGCGGCTTTCGGCGGCGTGCCTGCGGGAGGTCCGCTGGTAACGCGGATTCGGCGGCATGCCTGCGGGAGGTCCGCTGGTCCCGCGCCTTTGGCGTACCCGCCGCCGAATTACCGCCGAAACCGCGGGACCAGTGGACCTTCCACAGGCATGCCGCCGAAGGCAGCCTGACTGCCGTCCCCCGCGGCTTGCCGCCCCAGGCACACGCTTGCTGAGCTGGTGCCTGGAGCTGCCCCTGGGTGCAGAAATATTCCCCTCACAGAATAGTGCTCTCCTCACCTTGTAGAATCCTGCCGAGACTATCAGGTTTCCCCCCTGACACCCTCTCCACTCCTCCAGTCCCATGATCTTATAGATCTTAATGCACAGATACATTATACAAAATGAACAGTTCAGAATGTATCTATTTCATACATTTGAGAAAGGTTAAGTGTCCAATGAAACGTAGGAAACTTCTACTATAGTGTTAGGGTAAGATCCTGCTGTCAAGTACACCAGTGTACATCCTGAGTAACTGCACAGACTGTAAGGTTGTTACTTTGGATTTATGCAGGATTAAGTGAGCTCAGGACTTGGGACCTGATCCAGTTCCTACGGGAGTCAATGGAAAGAGTCCCATGGATTTTCCAGTGGGAGCTGGCTCTGGCTCTTGGCCCTTAACCATCTTTTCATTTTTCCCTCCGCAGCCTTGTAGACTTGTTAATTTCACACGAGAAAACTGCCGTAAGTACTGGGTTTATTTCTTTTCCCCTGTTGGAATTTGCGTAGCCATAGTTTTTAAATGGAAACATACTGGGCAACTCAATGGCTCAGGGGATGGATCTGAGGCTTTGACGTCTCTAGGTGGCAGGTATCAGTCTGGCACAAGCTGGTAGCGACTGAAAGTTGTTACCTCTGGTGGCTATTCAGCAATGTATGAGAAACAAGTTTGTACTCCCTGTTTATTTTTTCTGTGTCTGAATCATTAACCACGGTCACAGTCCTTGTTAATGAGCAACCTTGTTGGCAGACTCAGCACAGAGGCCATGGACTGAATATGCTGTGGAAACTGAGCTACCATCTCCCCCATAGAGCTGATCCTTCCAGGTACAGGCTGGGTCACCTTGATGGACAGTTCAGGGAATCTTGCACTGCCACTGCCTGTGCTGTACCCATTCCATGGATAAATACAATGCTTTAACCTCCAGGGCTACCTTGCACTTGCATCTACTATACTCATTTTAAAAATATAAATGAGATACACACGGAGTCAATACAGATTTCAGCCAATCCATTTTATATTTGATAACACTGTCAAACTCATCAGGGAAAAAGTAAAGCTATAGAAATGTATCATTTCAACTACGCCTTTGAAAGAGAGAAAATATATACATGTCGTGTCCCACCCACTTTTGAAGCTGGGAATTGGCAACATGGGATAGTTCTCTGTTCATTCCCTCTGGGGCACCTGGCACTGGCCACTGTCGGAAGACAGGATACTGGGCTTGATGGACCTTTGGTCTGACCCAGTATGGCCCTTCTTATGTTCAATTTTACCTGCAAGCCCAACATTCATTTCCTTTGTATAAAAACCAAACAAACCCCCCACTCTCACTAGCAGCCACCCCTATGCTTGTGTTATAATGAACCTTTTGGTGGTAGTGGCAGGTAATCACCCCTCTACAGGGGCTGAACTTTTGACTTTGCAAGCTGTACTGGCTTGAAAGCACAAGCTTTCCCTTAATTGTCTCTCATTAATATTTCCTTCCTCTTTGCTTCTCTCTCATTTGGGCTAACCTCTCCAAAGCACCTTGCCCAAGTAACTCAACTGGGTACTGAGGAACTCTGTGCTGGAGAGGGGAAAGTACCTTCCTATCCCCTGCCCCTCAGCCACGGAGCCCCCACCCTCCTGTGCAATAGAACACACACAACCTCCACACCTCTGGGCTCCGGGCATGTAGGAGGTAAATACCCTAAGCATGGCCTCCTTAAATTCTACTCAGCAGAACTGCACCCGTTTGACTGCTGTAGGGTCCTCTGCACCAGTGGATAGGAGAAGAGAAGGTACAATTTCCCCCTTGATGACAGAAGCAAATAATATAGATTCTGGGGCTCATCCAAAGGTTCAAGCAGCTTTGAATCAAGCTCTTTATTCAAAGCAAGAGTATCACATAGAATCATAGAAATATAGGGCTGGAAGGAACCTCAAGAAGTCATCAAGTCCAGCCCGCTGTGCTGCAGCAGGACCAAGTAAACCTAGAGCATCCCTGACCAGCTTGTCCAGTTTGTTTTTAGCTTCCAATGATGGGGACTCTATGACCTCACTTGGAAGCCTATTCCAGAGCTTAACTACCCTTATAGGTTGAAAGTTTTTCCTAATATCTAACCTAAATCTCCCTTGCTGCAGATTAAGCCCATTACTTGTCCTACCTTCAGTGGACATGGATAACAATTGATCACTGTCCTCTTTATAACAGCCCTTAACATATTGGAAGACTGTTCTCAGGTCCCCCCTCAGTCTTCTTTTCTCAAGACTAAACATGCCCAGTTTTTTTAACTTTTCCTCATAGGGCAGGTTTTCTAAGCTTTTTATCATTTTTGTTGCTCTTCTCTGGACTCTTTCCAATTTGTCCACATCGTTCTAAGCTAAATTGTGGCACCCAGAATTGGACTCAGTACTCCAGCTGGGGCCTCAGCAGTGCCAAATAGAGCGGGACAATTACCTCCTGTGTCTTACATACAACACTCCTGTTAATACACGCCAGAATCATGAGAGTCTTTTTTGCAGCTGTATCACATTGATGACACATTCAATCTGTAGTTCACTATAACCCCCAGGTTCCTCTTCAGCAGTACTACCACCTAAATAGTTATTCCCCATTTTGTAGTTGTGCCTTTGATTTTTTCCCCTAACTGTAGTACTTTGCACTTGTCTTTATTGAATTTCATCTTGTTGATTTCATATCAATTCTCCAATTTGTCAAGGTAATTTTAAATTTTAAATCTGCCCTTCAAAGTGCTTGCAACCCCTCCCAGCCTGGTGTCACGTACAAATTTTATAAGCATACGCTCTACTCCATTATCCAAGTCATTAATGAAAATATTAAATAGCTCTGGACTGACCCTTGCAGGATGCCTAGATATGTCCTCCCAATGTGACAGCAAATCATTGATAACTATTCTTTGAGTTTGGTCCTTCAACCAGTTGTGCACTCACCTTATAGTAATTTCATGCCACTGTATGAATGGATACAATCTAATCAAGGTAATTGTAAAATAAAATAATTCTCTTTTTTTTCTCTCCCATTGCTCCCTTCTAGCTTGCTTATCAGGTAAATAGCTTTATACTCAGTTTCTTCCTTAGACTGTAGAAACTATGACAACATTGGTTTATGGATACCCTTTCACACAGTACGTTTATTTCAAGGTACAGCCAAATGTCCAGTATATCCCACTGAATTGGTGTTTGCCCTCGATATGTCTGAAGATGTTACCCTAGCAGCATTTGAAAGAATGAGGGATATTGTGATATCTTTGCTGCGGGTCATCAAGCTCAGCGAAAGCAACTGTCCAACGGGTGCCCGCATCTCCATAGTTTCATACAATACCAACACAAGGTATCTCATCCGGTTCTCGGAATTCCAGAGGAACAACTTGCTGCTGGAAGCAGTCCAGAGAATACCGCTGGAGAGGTCCTCGGGCAGACGCAATATTGGAGTGGCCATGAGATTCATTGCAAGGAATGTGTTCAAGCGGGTTCGTCAGGGTGTTCTCGTAAGAAAAGTTGCCATATTTTTCACCAGTGGCCCATCACAGGATGCTACCTCCATCAACACAGCAGTGCTGGAGTTCAGTGCCTTGGATATCACTCCTGTGGTGATTGCCTTCAGTGAAGTCCCTAATGTCAGACGTGCCTTCTCGGTAAGCTGGCTGCCTACAGCAAATGGGAAATCTCAGTGAGAAGTGATCATCCTTTTGATTAACAGTTGCTTTGCTAATTCATGAGAATATTTATGCACTCAAGTTAATAACTTATAAAAGGAAGGTTTAGATCAGGGGTTCTCAAACTTCATTTCACCCTGACCCCCTTTGGGCAATAAAAATTACTACGCGACCCCAGGAGGGGTGACTAAATCCTGAGCCAGCCCGAGCCCCTAGTGGGTGGGGAGGGGGCAAAGCTGAAGCCCAAGGGCCTCAGCCCCAGGCAGGGGGCCTGTAACCTGAGTCCCACTGCCCAGGGCTGAAGCCTTCGGGCTTTGGTCCCCGGCCCCAGCAAGTCTAAGCCAGTTGTGGCGACCCCATTAAAATGGGGTCCCGACCCACTTTGGGGTCCCGACCCACAGTTTGAGAACCACTGGTTTAGATCATAACAGCTTCTAAGAAGGGAATATTTTAGTGACAGCTGAATTAAAATTAATCCTGATTTATTTCATGACCATGAATAACAAACAACTGACTCACTTCTGTTATTGTCTGTCATGGTGTAAATCCAGATTACGCCATGCTCCTTTCACTTGCTGTTTCACAGAATGTTCCATTCTAACATTGACATTTGCTAAGCATTTGTCAGGGAACACATACAGCTTAGTTTATGTACAAACCTGGGACCATATTTTCTGGAGAATTCAAATGCAGAAGACTTCAGAAAAACCACTCTATTTTCCCCAAAGAAAACTGAATTCAGTGAAACATTTTAATAAATGCATTGCCATTAGCTACAACAGAGAAGAAAGCTTTTGTCTTAAAATATGATTTTAGACTGAAGGACAGTAAACAGAAAAATAAATATTGCATACCATATGCTACCAAACTTTAAAGGAAACATTTCTGGGGTTGTTTAAAGTTTTTGGTTCTGCTCTGCAAAGAAACCCTCCACAAATGGTACCAGGGGTTCCGTATTCCTTATCTGTGAATTATTTCTATATCAACTGTGCTCAGTTTTAAGTTAAACAAAAAAGTTTTTTCTTGTTGCCAGTCCTTCAGATTCAACCTAAGATGCAAGCTGAGTTCTCTCCTCCTTCTGTATCATCAGCAATAGCAGGCTTTGAGGCTAAATGCTGCCTTAGTTACTGTCACAGTTTCAGGGTAACTGCACTTCTATCCCCCTCTCTGTGGTCGACTCCAGAAGTGCCCAGTTGGGTCTCAGCTCTCCAGCCATCACTTGTCCCTTCTGAAGTTCTGACCAGGGGGGTTTAAAGCTGCACAGCTCCCTGCCACATACTGTGATATCCCCAGCAAGCCAATCTGCCTAATGGCCAGTGCCTGCCTGTGTGTTGCTTTCTCTCTGAGGGCTATGAACAGTGAATTGCCAGCAGTTACAAGTTACCACACAGCAATTTCTAGACAAGCATATTTATTCTTAAGGTAAAAGCATTCCCAAAACATAATAAAAACAAATTAAACAGATTTAAACACACACTAACCATACCAGCAGTCACCCACCAGTCTTATGGGGCCCTAGTAGGCCAAAGTCTCAAACTCAAAGGCCAGAAGGGGACCATCATGATCATCTAGTCTGACCTCCTGCACACTGCAGGCCACAGAACCCCATCCACCCACTCCAGTAGTAGGGGACCCATAACCTCTAAACTGAGTTACTGAAGTCCTCAAATCATGCTTTCAAGACTTGATTTAAAGTTACAGAGAATCCAGTATTTATTTATTCTTGTTCAAACCAGTAAATGACCCTGTGCCCCACCCTGCAGAAGAAGGCAAGAAAATAAAAAGAAAAAACCCCCAAAGTCTCTGACCTGGGGAAAAATTGCATCCCGATCCCAAACATGGCAATCAGTTAGACCCGGAGCAGCTCAGGAAGACCCATCAACCAGACACCTGGAAAATAATTCTCTGTAGTAACTCAGAGTCCTCCCCATCTAATGTCCCACCGT
Source organism: Platysternon megacephalum (assembly GCA_003942145.1). Lineage (NCBI taxonomy): Eukaryota > Metazoa > Chordata > Testudines > Platysternidae > Platysternon > Platysternon megacephalum. The sequence continues at coordinate 2,193,814 of QXTE01000027.1, read as the reverse complement.
CAGTTGTTGGAGATATTTGCTAATAGCAGTCACGGATAGGCCATGTGCCATTCTAGGCAATCTCATCATACCATCCTCCTCCATAAATTATCAAGCTCAGTCTTTAAACAAGTTAGGTTTTTTTGCCACCACTACTCCCCTTGGAAGGCTGTTCCAGAACTTCACTCCTTGAATGGTTAGAAACCTTCATCTAATTTCAAGCTTAAACTTATTGATGATCAGTTTATATTCATTTGTTCTTGTGCCAACATTGGCCCTTAACTTAAATAACTCCTCTTCCTTCCAGGTGTTTATCCTTCTGATGTATTTATAAAGAGCAATCATATCTCCCCTCAGCCTTTGTATTTGTTAGGCTAAGCAAGCCAAGCTCTGTAAGTCTTGTAAGGTAGGTTTTCCATTTCTCTGATCATCCTAGTAGCCCTTCTCTGCACCTGTTCCAATTTGAATTAATCTTTCTTAAACAAGGGAGACCAGAATTGCACACAGTGTTCCAGACGAGATCTTACCAGTGCCTTGTATAATGGTAATAACACTTCCCTATCACTACTGGAAATTCCTTGCCTCATGCATCCTAGATTTGAATTAGCTTTTTTCATGGCCTCATCATGTTGGCATTTCATAGTTATCGTGTGATCGACCTATACACCCAGATCTGTCTCCTCCTAAGTTCCATAGTTTATAGCAAAATTCTTGTTGTTAGTCCTTAAATCTATGACACTACACTTAGCACTATTAAATTTCATCCCATTTCCATTACTACAGTTTTCAAGGTTGTCCAAATCTTCTTGTATGGTATTCCGGTCCTCCTCCATATTGGTAATATCTTCCAACTTTGTGTCATCTGCAGATTTTATAGCACACTCCCACTTTTTGTGCCAAGGTCCTTGAGGAGCTGCATTAGTAACCTACCTCCAGCTTGCCAGTTCACCTTTCAGTATGACCCTCTGTAGTCTCCCCTTTAACCAGTTCCTTACCCACCTTTCAATTCTCTTATTCATCCTCCTCTTCTCCAATTTAACTAATAATTTCCCATGTGGAACTGTATCAAATGCTTTACTGAAATCCAGGTATGTTAGATCCAATGGATTTCCTTTGTTTAAAAAATTGGTTATCTTCTCAAAGAAGGATCAGGTTGGTCTGGCATGATCAACCTTTTGTAAAACCATGTTGTATTTTATCCCAATTACCATTTATCTCAATATCCTTAACTACTCTCTTTCAAAATTTGTTTTAAGACCTTTGATTCACTTGTGGTCAAACTAACGGGTCTGCAGTTTCCCAGATCTCTTTTATTTCTTTCTTAAATATAGGTACTCGATATGCGCAATTCTCCTTTCCTAGGTTACAACCCCTGAGTCCACAGATTCAAGAAAATCACTCACTATTGGGCTTGCAATTTCATGTGCCAGTTCCTTTAATATTCTTGGATAAAGATTATCCAGGCCCCCTGATTTCATCCCATTAAAATGTTTGAGTCTGGCTTCCACCTTGGATGTCGTAGTTTCTACTTCCATATCCTTGTTCCCAATAGCCACCCTGCTACTGCCCCCAACCTCCTCACTACCCTTATTAAAAACTGAGGCAAAGTATTCATTTAGGTGTTAGTCCATACCTAGATTATCTTTAATCTCCACCTCAACCTCAATGCTTAGTGGTTCCACTTCTTCTCTCCTTGTTTTCTTCTTATTTTTATGGCTAAAGGAAATGGACCAAATTCTACAATTGCACCAGTGCAATCCCTGAGAGGAATCAGGCCTTGTGTCTTTATCAGTTTTCTTTTATAGTACATGGATATAAAAAAAATATACACGACAACCTGAGATTTGTTTCTAGTCTATAGATTCCCAGAACTGGCTCAAGTATTGAGACTCTGAAATCACTCTGGCCCCAACTTGGAGAGGTGCAAAGTGAAACAACCAATTAGTGCTCAGGTACCAGAGTAATACATGTAGTATAACAACCTGAATAGAATAAATCATTTATTTGCAGTAATTAGAAAATAACGTTAACCAGGGCTCCTCATCCTCTTTCCTCTCAACTAGAATGTATAGGGCCAAATCCTGCATTCTTTACTCAAGCAAAAGTCTCACTGGTGTCATAAATACAGATTCAAAATAAAATTGATAAATAAAATATAGATTCAAAATAAGACTGTAGGGTTTATCCCACTGTTGCCTCAATTTATGCAAGGGGGAAAAAAAACAGAAGCACAGATATCTACCTTCTGGCATAAGCAGTTTGTGTACCCTAGCACTGTAAGTGAAGTTAACAACACCAGATAACTGCAGTAACAAAAATCTCATAATGAACACCATGTTACATGTATTCACAGTACATTTTAAGAGGCAGTCCTTATTACCACCAGCGCCACAAGGAATTTTGCCATTAGGAAATTAAGGATCAGATTCTGTTTTCCATTGTTAAACACAGCTAATCTGCCTGCTGTGTAGCAATATATTAAAATCAACGGGATGAGTAAAAGGCATATGTCTGGCCACCACAGTGGAAGGTCACACTGGCAAGCTAAAGCAACACATTTCAGGTCCATATATTTTATGCTTGCTCTAACAAATGCTTTCCAAAGGGCAAGACCATACGGAACTGTAATCCAAACAAAATAAGACTATTGTGAAACCTCATATTTCTCTTTAATTTATTGTCTACATTTCAGTCTTGCTGTTTATTCCCCGGGTTGCAAATTCATTTTCTTGCTTGGAGGGTTCCTGACATTTCTTGAAAGTTCAAATGAGAGGCGACTGGTAACTGCTGATAGTGGGGAGTGGGGAGGGCACAATTTAAAGGTGCTGATGGTAGGAGTTTTGATTTCTAGAGCTACTTTTGATGTCATGTTTTACCATACTATGTAATAGCACATGGAGACTGTTCTAAAAGAGAGCTACACATGAAAAAGCTCTCGACTGCACTGATGTATGTCGTCAGATGCCACTGGTGTGGTGCTCTGCTCTGTTCAATGTTGATAACAGTTGGCTGCGTGCGTGTGTTCCCTCTGTGTGCTTCCCCGGCTCTGCAGATCGCTGGCACAGCTGATCCCGAGAGAACCCCCAATGACCGCAGACTCTAATAAGGTACGAAGGCACCTGGCCAGGTTTATTGTCAAATGAAACACAGTCTCTAGCTCCCCGGATCAGATGTCTACAGTTCTGCTAGTACATGTGTGCTCCCTGACAATGGACCATCTCAGTCAGTGGCAGGATTTGCCACTGCCCCCTAGGCCAAAGACGTCCACTCAGTGATGCATTCTTATACCCAGGTACAAACAGGTTACGCATCATTGAATGCACTGAGGTACAGCCCCTCTATGCATTAGGGTGTTGCCTTTCTCCTGGTACAGGTTGGTTCGACCAAATAAGTCTATCCATCATGTTGTCTATCCATCATATTGTCCTTTCATATTGTCTATCCATCATATTGTCTACCCATCATATTGTCCTTTTACACTGTCTTTAGGCTGGGTCTGCCTGTTCCTTGTTATCTGTGTGGGATGTGTTCATACCATGCCATTCTGGTGCCGTCCTGGCATACATTCATCTTATTATTGCTTATATGTGTATACGTGCTTTTAGTAGCCTTCCTCTTGCCAACTTCTGTGAGTAGGGCCTGCCTCTGGCTCACAGCCTAACTTTGCTTTATATTAGCAACGCCTTCACCATTACTTCAGTTCAGGCCTCAGGCCTCATACCGGGCCTCTGATACAAGGGTTTATGTCTCAGGGCCTCATCTTACTACATTCCCCCACTTTTTGTCTTTTTATGGGGAGGATGTTTACCCATCGTCCGCGAATAGCATAATGCATGGACTGAAGATAACCCAGTGGGCTAAACACTGTTATTTGGTCACCTTATTTTACCATCCATACACTCATGCCCCATCTGTCCTTAGTCTGCACATTCCCTCGTACGACTGGTAGACAGATTTTATTATCCAATTATTTTTTAGTCCCTTATAGTGGGCATGGGAACATTAGGCCCGGGACCATGACTGAGGAATGTAGTATTATGATTGAGTCTTAGAGGCACTCCCAAATAATATATATGAATAATATGGATATGGCATATATATTTGTAGCGTATATGGGTATATATGTATGGTATGTATGTTTACATATGACACCACCTTATGTCCAAACATAACCATGTTTTTCCAGTCTGGTGTTGTACTCTGGCCCTTTTACTTTGGTGACACAGATAGAAACACACTCCTATTAGGGCAATTGAAGTTTTCACCTGTATCATCATTAGTAGTAGGCTGAGTGTTTTGAAATACTGGGATAGGCATTGTTATAGTGTGTTCCACAGTATTATGTATATGAGAAGTAAATCAGAAATTTGGAGTAGTGACACTACAAATGAGGCCTTTATATATAAATGTCTTGTAATTAGTTTCTACCCAGTACTGTGCATTCATGTTATGGGTTACCCTTATTGCTGGTTGTCACCCTCTGGTAAGCTTTGCTGGGCAGGAAACAGGAATATCTAGCTTCTCTGTTCCATGGATTGCATTGACCCGTGATACACCAGTAGTTGACTTAGATCCAGCTCTTTTTATGGATGTTGTTTTCCAGATAAATTGGTTACTGTCCATTCAGTAAGTTATCAGACATTGCTGTGTCAGGATGTAGTATTGGTATCCAGACACTGAGCAAGATTGTTTTGAATAACATGTGTCTTAGTTAGGATGCAGTGTCAGCAGGAGCGCCGCCAGCTTTTCCGGCGCCCTAGGCGGCGGAAGGTCCCGCCCCCGAAATGTTGCCCCCAACAGCAGCGGCGGAAGGTCCTGCCCCCAAATTTGCACGGACGGACGGGGCGCCGGCGCCCTGCAAATAGTAGTGCCCTAGGCGACTGCCTAGGTCGCCTAATGGGTTGCGCCAGCCCTGAGTGTCAGTAACCCATATTATGACGGGTACTAACACGGAATTTGTTTACCCACTTGTAGTTACTGTGTAACTTAATTTCTTTACCAATTTGTTTTTTTCCTTGCCTTCATGTTGTTTGCTGCCATTCATTTGTTGATTTTTACCTGTGTGTTGGTTAAACAGTTTAGCAAAATTATGCACATTGTAAATGTTGTACAGCAATAATACAACGATAATACAGTAGTGCAGCAATAATTCAGTTGTTTTTACACAGTAACCAAGTTGAAATTAAATGACAGTTTATCCTGGTCCAGCAAGTGGTTTTTAGCTGATTGTTAAATTAATTGTCCATATATGGTAGATAGAGGTGTATTTGACCAGTCTCTTATTTATGCAGCACTTCATTTTTCTTTTCTTGATGCTTCGGGATTTCTTCACTGTATACAGATATCTTCTGGTGTCCTTGTGGTGTGATATATTCTGGTGTCTTTGTTCTTAACTTAGTTTATATAATAAAGTTTTTGTTTGTTTGTTTTTACATTTCTTTTGTTTTTAGTAACCCAAATTTAATACACAGATTAATTTAGTGTTTACAGTGTAATACGGACCAAGTCTTTTATACACAAGCTATACTTTTGCAATTGTTGTGTAGACATTCATTTTCACTTGAGGTGCATTACTAATATTTTATACTAAATGTAATGCTTAATGGCTAAAATAGACGCTCACAATTTTCCATGAGAAGGTGTATTACTTTCCTTTGCTGAACACTTTGTTTCAGCAATAGAGTTAGTAACATAATTTTCACCAAGCTTTTTAGAGTTAATTTGCTTGTGATACCAACTTCACTCTTGTTAACTGTTTAGAAGCACAAACTTTAACAACCACTGCTTCCCATTAACATAACATAACAACAAAAGAAAAATGTATAAAATTAAACCAAAATACATTTTAAATACAGGTCCATGCAAATACTTTGAGGGTATTAAACTTTCATGATGCTTTGTTGTGTTTGGGAGCCAAAGGTGGAAACCTGTTGAAAACATGGAAACCTGTTGAAATTGTTTGGTTAGCTTTATGCATAAATTGCTATTTTAAAACATTTTTGCTATCACATTCTTATAACTATATTTAAAAGTGCAAACAAGTTTTAAAAAAAAACCCAAACAAGTTTATAAAAACCCAAACAAGAAATTGACATTTTGTTAATATTACCTTTACCTTAATGTTGAGGTTTTCCCTTACATTTTTTCTTTGAATACAAAATAAAAAAAAAACCTTAAAAAAAACAAAACAAAACTGTGATTAATAAAAGAGAATTATTTTTGTTTGCAATTGCATTATTTGTTGAGGCAGAAATATATGTACATATATTTATAACTGAGACCTTGTTGAACTTTGGGGGGAAAAATGGTATTAATAATAATATGATGGTTATTTATACCCCAACTATAATATTAAAATAGTGTGGTACCACATATACATATATTTTAAAGAGTATAAAATTGACTTTTGTTGCAACAAAATAAAAATAATAAAAAATAGTCATGTGACACACACAACATAAAACACAGGACAACACACATGACATACAGGACAAACTTACAATTAAAAACAAATGGCGCCAGAATTCTATTCATAACTATACAAAATAAGGCAAACAAAAATAAAAAATTAAAAGGGTTAAACATTTGAATAAACAAGTTATTACCTTATTTAAAACTTTTAACAAAAATGGATAAAAATATATTAATATTTGCCAAATTGATTGTATTAATTTGGTAACAAGGAATTTTGCATTATTTTATATTTAACATTATTTTAAAACTCTGCTATATGAAAAAAAGAAAAGCCCATGTGTCAAATATTGGTTAGTGGTTAGAATTAGAAGCAGAGTGTGCATTTCTGTTTCTTGGCAACCATATGTTCAAGAAAGTTAGGAATAATTCCAGCTGTTGCATTCCTGAAGGTTAAAATAATTAATTTACTGAATTTATTTAAAGTAAAGTTTTTACCTTGTTTTCTTTTTGTTTGTTTTGTTCTGTTTTCAATTGCTTTATCTTTTGGAGGTTTCTGTAAAAACTATAACGTTTAACTTTTAAACAAAGAGAGAGAGCCGAAGTGAGGAGAGGCGGGGGAAAAAGTGGGAGAGGGCTGAAGAGCAACTAGTAAGGTAGCGAGACCTGAGCCAAGACAGATTAACTCTATCAAGGTATTTGAAAGTATGGGCAGCAGGAGCGAGTTTAGCAAACTGAGAAAGCATATAAAGGAAAAAACTTAACCGGTATGGAAAAATATTTGAGAAAGAAGGTTATATTTTTAGATATGAGCGCGGAGTGTGGTTCCGTGGGTCAAAGCAGTTGGGAACCTGCACGGTTGGGAACTGCGCCCCTGGTTTTTATCCTGGCTTTGAGTGGAGAGTGGGGATAGTTACCTGCTCTGGTAAGACCTGAATTTGTTCCCCCAGTGCCTGTTGCTTTTGTCTGCATGCCAAATGGATGGCAGGAGTTCCCTTTTTTTGCTGCAGTTAACTGTTTTTGGGCAACTCCATGTGTTTAATACATCAATTCTAGGTGTTAACCTGCTTAATTTCGGTTTTTTACTTTGAAATTCCTTTTTATTCACTCCCCTGCGATCGAGTCGCAGCTCCTGTCTCCTAATGTGTTCTGTGAACTGTTCCATATTTCCCTTCATTTGATTTACCAATTCAGTGAAAGTATTGTGTGCTACTTTTTCCATCTGTGCACTTACTTGTCCTGTTCTGACAGGCAGGGGCCCGATTCGAATTCGAATACTTTAGGAACTGCGGGGCCCGATTCGAATACCCGGCGGCGGTCCAGGTCTTCGGCGGCACTTCGGTGGCGGGGGGTCCTTCACTTGCTCCGGGTCTTCCGTGGCAGTGAATGACCCCCTGCTGCCGAAATGCCGCCGAAGACCTGGACCGCCGCCGGGTGAGTAAAAAAAATTAAAAAGGCGCTTAAGTTAGGTGCTCTTCTTTAGGGTGCGGGGCCCTCTTAGGCACGGGGCCCGATTCTGGGGAATCGGCCTAAGGCTGGCCCTGCTGACAGGCACCAGTCTAGGTCCCGGTTTAGGTTGTACCAGAACCTGGCTTTTATCATAAGGTAGTGGTTGCACTGCAGTGGACCCCGTTTCATCTTTTAATTTTACTAGGATCACCTTTTTCCACTTCTGTCCCCATTCTTCAGGCACAGGGTAGCTACCTGAAGCCTGCTGTTGACCACAAATATTTATAACAGGGGACGGGACATGAATTTTTTGTAGGTTCCTTGCAGTTGTTTCCAATGTTTTATTCTGTTCCTGTGCTGGTTGTCTCTGGGCTGCTTGCCACCCTGCAAGGAGGGTGGGAGCATTCCAGGGCTTTGTAGCTTCTTTTGATTCTTTTAACTCTTTCTTTGTTACTGTTACTTGCCCCGCCAATTTTGTGGTGTGCCGTTTTAACCATTTAACAGCCATGGTTATAGTTTGCAATATTTTACATTTTAAGGCTACAGACTCTGCCCTAGCCTTACAAATTACATTACATGTTTCTTCACCATTATATTTTTTAAACTCTGTGGGGATTTGCAGCAAGGGGTTAAGAGGGTTCCCTAGCTCGTGGTTTTCTGTCATGTTAGATCGCGATTCCTTCAGTGCACAGCTCACTTACTCACCAGATCAGCGGTCGGGGTCACCAGTGTCATCAGATGTAACCGGTGTGGTGCTCTGCTCTGTTCAATGTTGATAACAATCGGCTGCGTGCGTGTTCCCTCTGTGTGCTGTCCCGACTCCACGTAGATAGCTGACACAGCAGACCCGGGGGAACCCCCCCAATGACCGCAGACTCTAATAAGGTACGAAGGCACCCAGCCAGGTTTACTGTCAAACGAAACACAGTCTTTAGCTCCCTGGATCAGATGTCTACAGTTCTGCTAGTACATATATGCTCCCTGACAATGGACCGGCTCAGTCAGTCGCGGGATTTGCCACTGCCCCTTAGGCCAGACAAAGACGTCCACTCAGGGATGCATTCTTATACCCAGGTACAAACAGGTTACGAATCATTGAACGCACTGAGGTACAGCCCTTCTATGCATTAGGGTGTTGCCTTTCTCCTGGTACAGGTTGGTTCAACCAAATAAGTCTATCCATCATGCTGTCATAGAATCATAGAATATCAGGGTTGGAAGGGACCTCAGGAGGTCATCTAGTCCAACCCCCTGCTCAAAGCAGGACCTAATCCCAACTAAATCATCCCATCCAGGGCTTTGTCAAGCCTGACCTTAAAAACCTCTAAGGAAGGAGATTCCACCACCTCCCTAGGTAACCCATTCCAGTGCTTCACCACTCTCCTAGTGAAAAAGTTTTTCCTAATATCCAATCTAAACCTCCCCCACTGCAACTTGAGACCATTACTCCTTGTTCTGTCATCTGGTACCACTGTGAACAGTCTAGATCCACCCTCTTTGGAACCCCCTTTCAGGTAGTTGAAAGCAGCTATCAAATCCCCCCTCATTCTTCTCTTCTGCAGACTAAACAATCCCAGTTCCCTCAGCCTCTCCTCATAACTCATGTGCTCCAGCCCCCTAATCATTTTTGTTGCCCTCCGCTGGACTCTTTCCAATTTTTCCACATCCTTCTTGTAGTGTGGGGCCCAAAACTGGACACAGTACTCCAGGTGAGGCCTCACCAATGTCGAATAGAGGGGAACGATCACGTCCCTCGATCTGCTGGCAATGCCCCTACTTATACAGCCCAAAATGCCGTTAGCCTTCTTGGCAACAAGGGCACACTGTTGACTCATATCCAGCTTCTCGTCCACCGTAACCCCTAGGTCCTTTTCTGCAGAACTGCTGCCTAGCCACTCGGTCCCTAGTCTGTAACAGTGCATGGGATTCTTCCGTCCTAAGTGCAGGACTCTGCACTTGTCCTTGTTGAACCTCATCAGGTTTCTTTTGGCCCAATCCTCTAATTTGTCTAGGTCCCTCTGTATCCTATCCCTACCCTCCAGCGTATCTACCACTCCTCCCAGTTTAGTGTCATCTGCAAATTTGCTGAGAGTGCAGTCCACGCCATCCTCCAGATCATTAATGAAGATATTGAACAAAACCGGCCCCAGGACCGACCCTTGGGGCACTCCGCTTGAAACCGGCTGCCAACTAGACATGGAGCCGTTGATCACTACCCGTTGAGCCCGACGATCTAGCCAGCTTTCTATCCACCTTATAGTCCATTCATCCAGCCCATACTTCTTTAACTTGCCGGCAAGAATACTGTGGGAGACCGTATCAAAAGCTTTGCTAAAGTCAAGGAATAACACATCCACTGCTTTCCCCTCATCCAAAGACCCAGTTATCTCCTCATAGAAGGCAATTAGGTTAGTCAGGCATGACTTGCCCTTGGTGAATCCATGCTGACTGTTCCTGATCACTTTCCTCTCCTCTAAGTACTTCAGAATTGATTCCTTGAGGACCTGCTCCATGATTTTTCCAGGGACTGAGGTGAGGTGTCTATCCATCGTATTGTCCTTTCATATTGTCTACCCATCATATTGTCCTTTTATACTGTCTTTAGGCTGGGTCTGCCTGTTCCTTGTTATCTGTGTGGGATGTGTTCGTACCAGGCTGTTCTGGTGCCGTCCTGGCATATGTTCGTCTTATTATTGCTTATATGTGTATACGTGCTTTTAGCAGCCTTCCTCTTGCCAACTTCTGTGAGCAGGGCCTGCCACTGGCTCACAGCCTAACTTTGCTTTATGTTAGCAACGCCTTGACCATTACTTCAGTTCAAGCCTCAGGCCTCATACCGGGCCTCTGATACCAAGGGTTTATGTCTCAGGGCCTCATCTTACTACAATGTATTTTATCAATTGGAAGCAGTGGTTCTCAACCAGGGATACACGTACCCCTGGATGTACGTAGAGATCTTCCATGGGATAGTCCATCTAGATATTTGCCTAGTTTTCAACTCATCTAGATATTTGCCTAGTTTTACAACAGGCTACGTAAAAAGCACTAGCAAAGTCAGTACAAACTGTAATTTCATACAGACATTAACGTGTTTATACTGCTCTATATACTAGATCAGTATTTCTCAATCTGGGTGGTGGTGACCCCCAGGGGGTTGTGGGATGGGTTTGAGTGGGGGAGTTGCAAGTGCAGGGCCAGCATTGGGGGGAGCAAGCAGGGCCCCTGTGAAGCTAAGATATACATGCTGAAGCCAAAGCCTGAGCCCCGTCACCCGGGGCTGAAATCAGACTCCTGAAAGGGGTACAGTAGTCTGGAAAGGTTGAGAACCACTGATATGAAGAACAGAGATATTTGTAAACCAATCCTTTGATATGATCTTTTAAAGCTCTTGTGATAATGTCAGCACCCAATAATTATGTCAGGAATCAGTTCTAATTTAACCATATACAATTATTTTCCCTCGCCATTTAAATCTGCTCTCTCTTCTGGGTTTACAAGGAGACATTGGCTCTCTTGGGCACCACAAGTACCAGAAATCTCATGCTAACCCTCCTGGTGGCTATGAGGTCTCATCTGACATCTGACTCTTCTGGTATCTGTAGTATCACAGAATGATGAATATGGGGTATCATTAGCAAACCTGTAAAAACAGATTTCATGGCAGGAGGATAGTGGTTTGAAAGAATTTTTGGAACGTAAATTAAAATGGATTTCTGTGCTCAATCTCCTGTGCCCAGCCCAGTTAGCAGGGATGGTCAAGTCACATTTCTCAGCTTGCCTACCGTTCCATTTTCTCTTTACAGTTCACTTTTAACTAGAGATGGACCCAAAACTAGGACACAGAATCCAAACAACTCAGAAACATGAGGAAGATCAGATCTAGGTCCAGATTTCACCTTTACAGCTCAAGTTTATTTTTATGAATGGCCAGTTCAGAATTCCGAATCTGAACACTCCTGTGACGTGGCTTGGGTTTGGATCTGAGGTTTAGAAACTTGAATTTGGATGGAAGCCTCACAACTGGCCCACTTTTGTTATTAACATTACAAAGTTTAATAGTGTGACTTTCCAGTTCTGATTAAATATATTGTTGAGGCCCCAATCCAGCAAACTCTTAAGCATATGCTCACTTATAAGCATCTGAGTAGTCCCATTGAAATCAGTGCAACTGCTCAAGTGCTTGAACTTAAGCATGTTTAAGTACTGTGCTAGAGTAGGGCCGCTAGAAAAAATGAAATAAAATATTATTGTCACAGTTTCAGGTGAACTGCTCTTGTATTCCCCCCATCTCACCACAACCCTCAGCTCCCCTGGCCCATGCTGCCTCCTCCAAAGCTGACTGCAAAGAGTTACAACGGGATCTCACAGAACTGGGTGACTGGGGAACAAAATCACCCCATCACAAAAAAGATCTATTAGAACTGGAACAGCTACCGAGAAGGGGGAGGGGGGGAGGGGAATGATTAGGGGTTGGAACAGCTTCTGTATGAGGAGACATTAAAAAGACTGGGACTTTTCAGCTTGGAAAAGAGACGACTCAGAGAGATGATATAGAAGTACATAAAATCGTGACTGGTGTGGAGAAAGTGAATATGGAAAGTGTTATTTACTCCTTCAGATAAAGACAAGAACCAGGGGTCACCCAATAAAATTAATACACGGCAGGTTTAAAAACACACACAAGGAAGTACTTCTTCACACAATACAATGGAACTCATTGTCAGGGGATGTTGTGAAGGCCAAAACCGTAACAGGGTTAAAAAAAGAACTAATGGAGGTTAGGTCCATCAATGGCCATTGGCCAAGATGCAAGATGATCAGGGATGCAACCCTCTGTTCTGAGTATCCCTAGCCTCTGATTGCCAGAAGCTGGGAGTGGACAACAGGGGATGGATCACTCGATGATTGTCCCTCGGAAGCACCTGGCATTGGCCAGCGTTGGAAGACAGGATACTGGGCTAGATGGACCATTGGTTTGACCCAATATGGCCATTATTATGTCCAGTTTTTTAGTGTCTAGGAAAGTTATGAATTTAAGCACTCAGGCCCATCTTTTGAAAGTGTTGTGCAGGTTTCTTTGAGGATGAGGACAGATAGGTCAGATATAGAGTGATCGCTTTCTGAAAAGTGCTCACCAATAGGTAATAGGTTGTTTTTATCTATCATTTTCCTGTGTGAGTTCATTTGAGAGCATATTGAGGGTCTGGTTTCACCCACATATTTGTTATTGGGGCATTTAGTGCACTGGATGAGGCACACCACATGTTGTGATAGGCATGTGTATGATTCATGGATCTTGAAAGGTGTGTTGTGGGGGGTGTTGCTCATTGTAGCATGGAGATATGTCTGCAGGTTTTGCATCTGTTGTTCTGGCAGGGTCTGGTGCCACTTTGAGTTGGTGTGTCCTGGTCTGTGGGGAGCTTGCTCCTGATGATGAGCTTGTGATGTTGGGGGAGACGTTGTTTGAAGGTCAGGATTGGGAGGTTCAGGAAAGATTGTTTTAAGGATGGGGTCCCCATTGAGTATGGGTGGTAGTTTGATATCCTGTATGAGTTCCAGTGTGGGGTGGTAGGTGACAGCTATGGGCATGCAGTCAGAGGGGGTTTTATTTCTGTATTGAAGCAGGTTGTCTTGGGGGCATTTGGGCGGCAGGTTCCATGATGCAATCTACTTCTCTGGTGCAGTGTCCTTGTTTGGCGATTTTAAGTATATTAAACTATATATCCTGGACTTTCTCCTTGGAGTGTATTCTGTGGTATCTGAGTGCCTGGCTGTAGATAACAGATTTCTTGGTGTGTTTGGGGTGGTTACTGGATCTATGAAGAGTAGGTGTGGTGATCTGGGGGTTTCTTGTACATGGTTGTCTGTAGGGTTCCATTGTTGAAACTGATTGTGGTGTCCAGGAAGTCGATGCTAGCATGGGAGTGTTCCAGAGAGAGTTTAATGGATGGGTGGTGGTTGTTGAAGTTTTGGTGAAAATCTATTAGGGAGTTTAAGCTGTCTGTCCAGAGGATGAAAAATATCATTGATGTATTATTGGTTTCATGGTGCATTGGTCCAGCAATTCTTCTTCAAAGGTGGCCCATGAAGAGATTGGCATATTGGGGAGCCATCCTAGTACCCATGGCTGTTCCCATGGTTTGAACAAAATGTTTGTTGTTGAATGCAAAATTGTTATGAGTGAGGATGAAATGGATGAGTTTGATGATGTGTTTGGAGTGGATATCTGAGGATTGTCCATTGTCTTGTAAATATTTGAGGTAGGCAGCTATGCCATCATTGTGAGGGATGTTGGTGTATAAGGAAATGACATCCATGGTGGCAAGGCTGGTGTTCTGAGGGAGGCTGTTAATGTTGCAGACTTTGTGGAGGAAGTCAGTTGTGTCCTGGACGAAGCTGGCCCTTTGTGTGATGAGTGATTTGAGGCAGGGCCGGCTCCAGGCACCAGCTGAACAAGCAGGTGCTTGGGGCGGCCACTCAGGAGAGGGGCGGCACGTCCAGCTATTCGGCGGCAATTCGGCGGAGGGTCCCTCACTCCTGCTCGGAGCGAAGGACCTCCCGCCGAATTGCCGCCGCAGATCGCAATCGCGGCTTTTTTTTTTTTTTTTTTTGCTGCCTGGGGCAGCAAAAACCCTGGAGCCGGCGCTGATTTGAGGATGGGTTTTATGAGTCCCGATATTCCTTCACTAAGGGTGCTGTGGCCAGATATGATGAGTCTTCCTGGGTTCCCTTGTTTGTGTATCTTGGAAGCATGTAGAAGGTTGCTTGGGTGGGTGGGTCAGATTGTGGAGTTTCTCTTGGAGTTGTATGGGGAAGGATTTGATGGTATGCTTAAATTCCTGAGTAAATTGTGGTGTGGGGTCTTCTGAGTTCTTTATAGTAGGTGGTGTAGGAGAGTTGTCAGTTGACCTCATGGTTGAGGACTACAATGGCGCACTCTTTGTTTGCCAGTTTGATCACTATCTGGTGCTTAGATTTTGGGTACTATATGGCTGTTCTTTTGGTGGGTGGACAGATTATGGTGGATGTGATGTTTGTCAAGGATTTTGCAGTTAATTTTTTTTCCTGAAGCAATCACTGTACTGATCAAGAGTGTGGGTTTCTGCACTCTCAGCTATCCAGTCAGAAGATTCTTTTTTCTTAAATTGTCGGTGAGGACATGGCAATTGTGAGTGGTGTCATCATTGTTGTGAAAGAATTCTTTGAGGCGGAGACAGTGGAAGAATTCTTCTAGTTCTCCACATGTTAGCATGGTATAAGGTTCTGTGGTGTTTGTTATTTGTTTGCAGTAGCACCTAACAGTCCCTACCAGGATCTGAAGCCCGTTTTGCCTAGTGCTGTGCAAACACAGAGTGAGACGTCAGTACCTGCCCTAAAGATCTAGACAAGGCAGACAAAATGTGGCAGAGCCAGAACTGAAAGCTGATCTCGAATCTTAGTACACTTTACCTACAAGACCTTCCTACTTGGATGCAGTATTTATATAAAGTTTTATTTCAGATGTGCTTTATCAGAGTGGGGGTTGGTTTTTGTTATTTTTTCCTAACCTTTCCTTCCATTCTGAGTGTTTTGTCTCCTCCAGATGTTAATTGTCCTAATTATGGACAGCAGCAGCAGGGGCTCATGGGCAACTGGCACAGCACCCAAGAAGTTATGCAATTTCTCGCTTGGGCCTGTTCCGTGTTATAACCATTAACCCGTTGAGTTATGGATGGAGTTTGTTTCAGCAGAGAAATACCCTTAGTTCAGAAAAGCGGTCTATTATTTGAGTGCAGTTCTTCTTGTTTAAGCTACTTACATGTTTGCTTTAAAACAGGTGGATGACACTAGAAGATTTCAACTGCTTATTTGGGAAAGGCAGCAGGATGAGCGCTTGGAAAGCATCACATATTGCACACTCTGCTATGGTAAGACTGCTCATTTCACTTAACAAAAATCAGTGCTAGTTGTGCCTGTTGTTGTATCCATGCGCTGATGTTCACAGCAACAAATCCTCTGGATATTAGAGCAATAATTTTCTAGCCAAGATAGATAGTAAGAATTAGAGATAAGAAGAAAAATGCTGTTTAGTTGTCCTCTGCATGGTGAAAGAAATTATTAAATTTGGCATTTTCCTTCTAGTGGAAGTTACTTAAAATAGAGTTATGCTTCTGGGAAAGGAGGCTCATTTACTGTAACTTCCACATTTCCAGCAGGGAGAAGGAAGAGGGAGTTGACAGACAGATGTATTTAGGAATGACAGCCAACAGTCAGATAAAAAATAGAGTTTGTTCCAGTATCATTTATTTTGTTTAGGTTTCAAGGAAAGAAAAAACAGATGAGCTCTTCAACACATGTTGGCCATTTTCTGTTAGCACTGCTGTGTTATGTCCCATGAGATCTCAGAACATAATTTAGAGGGAGTCAGTCAGTGTAGTTTATTAGACCAACTTATAAGAGCTTTCAAAATAATTTTTAGGACAAACTTTTTAAATGAAAAAAAAAATAGTCTCACTTCAGTTTTAAAGTGATTGCTTTTGTTACACTGCAAAATAGCTTACAGTTCAATGATTCCTGCCTAGATAAATGCAAACCAGATACAAACTGTGAAGTGACAGTTCCCCCACCAGTCATGGTGAACATGGACATCACTTATGTCATGGACAGCTCTGACCGCATTGACAGTGATGAGTTTGAGAGAGCCAAAGACTTTGTGAGTACCATGCTCGATCACTTTGTTATCACCTCACAGCCGAGGGGATTCGATGAAGAGGCGAGGGTGGCACTGGTGCAGCAGGCTCCTCGAAGCTTTATCTCCAACCGAAACACAAGCCCAGTGAACAAAGAGTTTGATCTGATCACGTACAGTGGTAAAAATGTGATGAAGAGACATATCCAAGAATCTGTTCACCAGCTGGAAGGGCCATCTGCCATTGGTCATGCTCTGCAATGGACAATTGACAATATATTTTTCAAAGTCCCCAATCCGAGACAACACAGGGTCATATTTACAATACTTGGAAGTAAGACGAGTTCGTGGGACAGACAGAAACTGAGAGAGGTCTCACTGCAAGCCAAGTGCCAAGGATTCATCATGTTCACCCTAGCACTTGGAAACGATATTACCAGCAGCGAGCTGACAGAGCTTTCGAGCTTCCCAGCAGAACAGCATCTAGTGCAGCTGGGCAGGGTTCTGAAACTTGAAATGGCATACGCTCAGAAGTTTAGTCGTGTCTTCCTAAACCTCCTAAAACGTAAGTAGCACACAATCCAACTTACTTCTGTTACTGAAGCAATGAGAAATGCTTCACCATCAGTCATGCACATTCACCATCAGTCATGAGAAGCGCAAGAATTTCTAGTAAAAGAAGTTTTTGAGCTTTTATAGTGTCATGCTTAGTGTCGTCAGACATCACCGGTGTGGTGCTCTGCTCTGTTCATTGTTGATAACAGTCGGCTGTGTGCGTGTTCCCTCTGTGTGCTGTCCCGGCTCTGCGCAGATAGCTGACACAGCAGATCCCAAGAGAACCCCCAATGCCCACAGACTCTGATAAGGTACGAAGGCACCCGGCCAGGCTTATTGTCAAATGAAGCACAGTAATAGTTTCCTGCAGATTCTACAGGACATACTACTACTATGTGCCCCCTGACAATGGACTGGCTCAGTCAGTGACGGGACTCTCCACTGCCCCCTAGGCCAGACAAAGATGTCCACTCAGGGATGCATTCTTATACACAGGTACAAACAAGTTACACGTCACTCCTGACGCATTGAGGTACAACCCCTCTGCGTGTTGGGGTGCTGCCTCTCTCCTGGTACATGTTGGTTCGAACAAACAACTCTATCCATCATATTATCCTTTTGACCCTGTCTTTAGGATGGGTCAGCCTGTTCCTCCTCATCTCTGTGGAATGTGTTCGTACCAGAATGTTCTGGTGCCATCCTGGCACATGTTCATCCTACTAGTACTTGATACCTTTTACATATGTGTATATGTGCAATTAGCAGCCTTCTTCTTGCCAACTTCTGTGAGCAGGGCCTGCCTCTGGCTCACAGCTTAACTTTGCTTTACGTTAGCAAAGTCTTGACTGTTACTTTAGTACAGGCCTCAGGCCTCATACCAGGCCTCTGATACAAGGGTTTATGTCTCAGGGCCTCATCTTACTACATTCCCCCACTTTTTGTCTTTTTATGGGGAGGATGTTTACCCATCGTCCGAGAATAGCATAATGCATGGACTAAAGATAACCCAGTGGGCTAAACACTGTTATGTGGTTACCTTATTTTACCATCCATACACTCATGCCCTACCTGTCTTTAGTCTGCACATTCCCTTGTACAACTGATGGACAGATTTTATTTTCCAATTGATTGTAGTCCCTTATAGTGGGCATGGGAACATTAGGCCCGGGACCATGACTGAGGAATGTAGTATTATAAATATATGGAGATATACCTATCTCATAGAACTGGAAGGGACCCTGAAAGGTCATCGAGTCCAGCCCCCTGCCTTCACTACAGGACCAAGTACTGATTTTGCCCCAGATCCCTAAGTGGCCCCCTCAAAGACTGAACTCACAACCCTGGGTTTAGCAGGCCAATGCTCAAACCACTGAGCTATCCCTCCCCCTGATTGATTGAGCTGTAGAGGCACTTCCAAATAATTAATATATATGAATATTATGGATATGGCATATATATTTGTAGCGTATATGGGTATATATTTATAGTATGTATGTGTACACATGACACAACCTTATATCCAAGCATAACCATGTTTTTCCAGTCTGGTGTTGTACTCTGGCCCTTTTACTTTAGTGACACAGATAGAAACACACTCCTATTAGGGCAATTGCAGTTATCACCTGTGTCATCATTAGTAGTAGGCTAGGATGACCAGACAGCAAATGTGAAAAATTGGGACAGAGGGTGGGGGGTAATAGGAGCCTATATAAGAAAAAGACTCAAAAATCAGGACTGTCCCTATAAAATCAGGACATCTGGTCACCCTATAGTAGGCTGAGTGTTTTGAAATACTGGGATAGGCATTGTTATAGTGTGTTCCACAGTATTATGTATATGAGAAGTAAATCAGAAATTTGGAGTAGTGACACTACAAATGAGGCCTTTATATATAAATGTCTTGTAATTAGTTTCTACCCAGTACTGTGCATTCATGTTATGGGTTACCCTTATTGCTGGTTGTCACCCTCTGGTAAGCTTTGCTGGGCAGGAAACAGGAATATCTAGCTTCTCTGTTCCATGGATTGCATTGCCCCGTGATACACCAGTAGTTGACGTAGATCCAGTTATTTTTATGGATGTTGTTTTTCAGAAAACCTACTGAATGGACAGTAACCAATTTCTCAAATATTGCTGTGTAATTATTTCGTATTGGTACCCAGACACTGAACAAAATTGTTTTGAATAACGTGCCTGAGTTAGGATGCAGTGTTACTGATCCCAAATTGTGACCAGTACTAACAGGGAATTTTATATACCTAATTTGTAGTTACTGTGTAACAATTTTTTTTGTAACCAATTTGTTTCTCCTTGCCTTCATGTTGTTTGCCGCCATTCGTTTGTTGATTTTTACCTGTGTGTTGGTTAAACAGTTTAGCAAGGTTATGCACATTGTAAATGTTGTACAGCAATAATACAACAGTACAACGATAATATAGTTGTTTTTACACAGTAACCAAGTTGAAATTAAATGACAGTTTATCCTGGTCCAGCAAGTGGTTTTTAGCTGATTGTTAACTTAATTGTTCATATATGGTAGATAGAGGTGTTTTTGGCCAGTCTCTTATTTATAAAGCACTTCATTTTTCTTTTCTTGATGCTTGGGGGTTTCTTCACTGTTTACTAATATTTTCTGGTGTCTTCAGGGTATGATATTTTCTGGTGTCTTTGGTCTATGGGATGCAACAACTTTTGTGAGTTAACATAGTAAAGTTTTTTGTTTGTTTTTGTTTTCAGTAACCCAAACTTAATACAAAGTTTAACATTGTCCATATTACATTGTAAACAAACTATGTAATAGGGACGGAGACTTTTACAACACAAGCTATACTTTTGCAATTGTTGTGTAGACATTCATTTTCATTTGAGCTGCATTACTAATATTTTATACTAAATGTAATGCTTAACTGCTAAAATAAATGCTCACAATCTTCTGTGAGAAGGTGTATTGCTTTTTTTTCCCTGCTGAACATTCTGTGTTAGTAAAAGAGTCAATAACATAATTTTCACCAAGCTTTTTAGAGTTAATTTGCTTGTGATACCAATTTCACTCTTGTTAACTGTTTAGAAGCACAAACTTTAATAACCACTGCTTCCTATTAACATAACATAACAAAAGAAAAGCATATAAAATTAAACCAACTATAACATTAAACCAAAATAAATTTTAAATACAGGTCCATGCAAATACTTTGAGGGTATTAAACTTTCATGATGCTTGTTGTGTTTGGGAGCCAAACGTGGAAACCTGTTGAAAACATGGAAACCCGTTGAAATTGTTTGGTTAGCTTTATGCATAAATTGTTATTTTTAAACATTTTTGCTATCACATTCTTATAACTATATTTAAAAGTGCAAACAAGTTTATAAAAACCCAAACAAGAAATTGACATTTTGTTAATATTATCTTTACCTTAATGTTGAGGTTTCCCCTTCATTTTTTCTTTGAATAACAAATAAAAAAACTTTAAAAACAAAACAAAAATGTGATTAATAAAAGAGAATTATTTTTGTTTGCAATTGCATTATTTGTTGAGGCAGAAATATATGTACATATATTTGTAACTGAAACCTTTTTGAACTTTGCACAAAAAATTGGTGTTAATAATACTATGATTGTACCCCAACCACGATCTTAAAATAGTGTAGTACCACATATACATATATTTTTAAAATGGTATAAAATTGACTTTTGTTGCAACAAAATAAAAATAATAAAAAAAAGTCACGTGACACACACAACATACAACACAGGACAACACACATGACATACAGGACAAACTTACAATTTAAAACAAATGGTGCCAGAATTCTATTCATAACTATACAAAATAAGGCAAACAAAAATAAAAATGTTTAAACAAGTTATTACCTCATTTAAAACTTTTAACAAAAACTGATAAAAATATATTAATATTTGCCAAATGTATTTTATTAATTTGGTAACAAGGAATTTTGCATTACTTTATATTTAACATTATTTTAAAACTCTGCTATATGGAAATAAGAAAAGCCCATGTTTCAAATATTAGTGAGTGGTTAGGATTAGAAGCAGTGTCCATTTCTGTTGCTTGGCAACCATATCTTCAAGAAAGTTAGGAATAATTCCAGCTGTTGCATTCCTGAAGGGTTAAAATAATTAATTTACTGGATTTATTTAAAGTAAAGTTTTTATCTTGTTTTCTTTGTATTTCCTGTTTTGTTCTGTTTTCAATTGCTTTATCTTTTCGAGGTTTCTGTAAAAACTATAACTTTTAACACAGAGAAAGTCGAAGAGAGGAGAGGCAGGGAAAAAGAGGTGGGGGTGGGGATGGGGGTGAATAGCTACCTAGGAAGGTAGTGAGACTTGAGCCAAGAGAGATTAACTCTTAACGTACAGGCAGCAGCAGCAAGTTTAGCAAACTGATAAAGGATATAAAAGAAAACATACTGGTATGTAAAAATATTTGAGAAAGGAGGTTATATTTTTAGCTGAGTGCGGAGTGTGGTTCCGTGGGTGAAAGCAGTTGGGAAACCGCACCTTGGGTTTTTATCCTGGCTCTGAGAGGAGAGTGGGGGTAATTATCTGGTCTTGTAAAACCTGAATTTGTTCCCTCAGTGGCTGTTGCTTTTGTCTGCATGCCAAACAGATTGAAGGAATGCCCCTTTTCCCCTGCAGTTAACTGTTGTTGGGCAACTCCATATGTTAATGCATCAATTTTAGGTGTTAACCTGCTCAATTTTAGTTTTTGATTTTGAAATTTCTTTTCATTCACTCCCCTGCGATTGAGTCGCAGCTGCTGTCTTGTAATGTGCTCTGTGAACTGTTCCATTTTTTCCTTCATTTGATTTACTAATTCAGTGAAAGTATTGTGTGCTACTTTTTCCATTTGTGCACTTACTTGTCCCGTTCTGACAGGCACGAGTCTAGGTCCCGGTTTAGGTTTTACCAGAACCTGGCTTTTATCATAAGGTAGTGGTTGCACTGCAGTGGACCCCGTTTCATCTTTTCATTTTACTAGGGCCACCTTTTTCCACTTCTGTCCCCATTCTTCAGGCACATTCTTCTGTCCCCATTCTTCAGGTAGCTACCTGAAGCCTGCTGTTTACCACCAATATTTATAACAGGGGACGGGACATGTATTTTTTGTAGGTTCCTTGCAGCTGTTTCCAATGTTTTATTCTGTTCCTGTGCTGGTTGTCTCTGGGCTGCTTGCCACCCTGCAAGGAGGGTGGGAGCATTCCAGGCCTTTGTAGCTTCTTTTGATTCTTGTAACTGTTACTTGCCCCACCAATTTTGTGGCGTGCTGTATTAACCATTTAACAGCCATGGTTATAGTTTGCAATATTTTACATTTTAAGGCTACAGTCTCTGCCCTAGCCTTACAAATTACATTACATGTTTCTTCCCCATTATATTTTTTAAACTCTGTGGGGATTTGCAGGGCGGGAGTAAGGGGGCTCCCTAGCTCGTGGTTTTCTGTCATGTTAGATCGCGATTCCCACAGCGGATAGCTCGCTTACCCACCAGATCAGCGGTCGGGGTCACCAGTGTCATCAGACGTAACCGGTGTGGTGCTCTGCTCTGTTCAATGTTGATATCGGTCGGCTGCGTGCGTGTTCCCTCTGTGTGCTGTCCCGGCTCTGCGCAGATAGCTGACACAGCAGACCCCGAGAGAACCCCCAATGACCACAGACTCTAATAAGGTACGAAGGCACCCGGCCAGGCTTATTGTCAAATGAAGCATAGGAATAGTTTCCTGCAGACTCTACAGGACATACTACGAATATGTGCCCCCTGACAATGGACCGGCTCTGTCAGTGGCGGGACTCTCCACTGCCCCCTAGGCCAGACAAAGATGTCCACTCAGGATTGTATTCTTATACACAGGTACAAACAAGTTACACGTCACTCCTGACGCATTGAGGTACAACCCCTCTGCGTGTTGGGGTGCTGCCTCTCTCCTGGTACATGTTGGTTTGAACAAACAACTCTATCCATCATATTATCCTTTTGACCCTGTCTTTAGGATGGGTCAGCCTGTTCCTCATTATCTCTGTGGAATGTGTTCGTACCAGAATGTTCTGGTGCCATCCTGGCACATGTTCATCAAAAGGTACTTGATACTGTTAGCCAAATGGGCTCGTTACCCCCTGGAGCTACTCAATTACCCCAAGGAGGCACGGGAGACTAGGAGACGGTTACCAGTTTCTTTAATATCAATCAGCTGATCGGGTGCTTCCCTCGGCTTATGCCAGAGAGAAAACACACCTTGACAAGGCAGGGCAGGCTTTTTATATACAGTAATAAACAAGTTAGCGTGCATACATTCTGCTAGCCTATACATGTTTTGAATTCCTTTCTAGGGGTAAACAGGACACATCTGTTTGAGGCCCCTCTTACTGAGTATCTTGTGTACGTGTAGCGGAAGGGGCTTCGTGCGTATATGTGTAGCAGCAGTGATAACAATCATATTGCAAGCATAGCAATTAGTGGGCCTCTGTTCTAACAATACCTTTTAGATATGTGCAATTAGCAGCCTTCTTCTTGCCAACTTCTGTGATCAGGGGCTGCCTCACAGTTTAACTTTGCTTTACATTAGCAAAGCCATGACCATTACTTTAGTTCAGGCCTCAGGCCTCTGATACAAGGGTTTATGCCTCATCTTACTACACGTATGTAACCCCCAAGGAGATTACATAGATTCCTGGGGCTCTGTCTGCTGGCAGCTCAGGGAGAGGCACACTGTCCCTGGTAAGGAGGGGAAGCCAAGGCAAACTCAGAGTCTGCCCGGCAACCAATAGGGAGTGAGATGCCCCTCCCAGGGAATTCAGGAAAGGGAAGAAGCCATTTTTGAGTCAGTCTGGAGCCAGCCAGGGCAAGGGCAGGACTGGCTGTGTGGAGAGCTAGTAAGTCCCAGGCCTACATGCAGGGTTCCCCCTGAGAACTGGCCTCTAGGGACCTGAAAGCAAGATCCCTCAGCTGGGCTTTTCCTTCTCCACTGATGTTTCCCAGTTTGTAGAGTTTTGCTGGGAAACTCCCCCAGCTAGGCTGAGTTAGCCCTCCAGCTCCCTAGGTGAGACCAGTCAGCACATGGTCAGCTCTGCTCTGTCTGCTAGTTCAGGGCTGTTGCCTGCTGTGTGTGTGTCTGGATGCTGGGCTAGGAGACTACAGTTTGCATTTTAGTATGGTTGTATAATCTGCACCTTGAGCCCTGCACCCCTTTGTGGTGAGGGGAAATCCTGGGACTGAAGCAGCCTGATTCCTGCCTGAAGAGGATCCCTGCCAGCAGAGATCAGCCCCTCTGCAGTGACTGAGGAGTCCAGAGTCATCTCTGAACCTGAGGATCATTCGTAGAGTTTGTGAGTGCACCAGCTTTTAGTTAGTCAGTCAGGGAATTTGTTTTGGGGACTTCCTACTCCCTGAACTGTGTCCTCAAGCCTGGGAGTGAGGGTTTGGGGATTTTATAACCTGCTGCATATTAAACTTGTGGAGGGATTTACCACCATTTCCCCTTTGTGAGTCCTTTGGGCTGTACTGAACCCAGTCAGCCACACTGCTAAACCACTGCAGAGAAGAATTTTGTGGTCATAGGTCATCAAGGGCCCCAACAAAGTACGTGTACCAACAGGACACTGATCTTACATTTTGAATATATTGTATGTGTTTGTGTTATTTCTTGGAAGTCTCCAACTATCTGGCAAGTAAGTGGGAATTACCCTGTGGTTAGAATTTCCCTCCCAAGCTGCCCTGGTGACCCTGCCAGGAAGGAGTGAGGAGGGTGGAGGCACTGCCAAATAAATTCATAGGAAAAAATAAAGAGAGTGAGTGGGTGGCGGGATCCAAAAGAACCCAGGCCTGTCCATCAAAACCTATAAGCAGATTGGCATTAAAGAAGGTAACCGGGTGGAGAGGGGGCACTACACTTAGTATACAAAAGAAGGTAAACTCCATTCTGATACTATGGTGATGAGCACCATAGAAATACCTATAATACAAAACATTACAGTCTAATGATGTCTTGGGTCAAATTCTGAGGTACATTTTTACACATGCAATCCCATTGACTTCCCTCTTCCCTAAAGAAGAGGATCAGGTGTGCAGTCTATCTCATTTTTCCCCACCTCTGTGAAGTGGGGATAATACTTCCCGATTTTCACAGATATGAGGAATAATTTATTATTGTTCATAAGCATTTTGAGATAAGCAATATAGAAGCACCAAGTATAATTTTGAAGCTGACATTGATTTCAAGCCACACCAGGAATACATTTAATAGAAGCTCCAGCTTCTATAAAAAGATATTCAGTATATTAGAGAATCAGATGCATCTACACAAGGTGAATCTGGAGTCTCCTGAGCCTCTGTTATTGAACAGGCTATATGGGTGATATCCAGTGCTATTTTCTGTGGACTTATTTCCTCTTTGTCCTGTTTCTTGGTTGCATTCTCTCTAGTTGTGCTATGCTTATTTATTGGAAGATGCTTACTTGAATTCACAAGAATAATTTCATGCATTTTTTTTAGACTTTGCTACCTGTGCTCTTCCTACAGGGGGAATGAACAGTTATCCTTCTTCAGAACTGCAAGAAGAGTGTGAAACCTTAAATCGAGGAGATGCACAACAGCAAGTAGCTGTTCTGGAGAGGTAGGGTGACTCCTTCTGAATTGTTGCAGTGGTGTGGGGAGTACAATTGCATATGTACAGCCTGTTCTCCTAATAAAGGACCTGTCCCCTTGAAGGCAATGGCAAAATTTCCATTAGCTTTCATGGAAACAGGATAAGGCCCAAAGTTCTCCATTAGCAATAACTTGAGTGAATGAGCCTTTTGCATCTTCTTCACATACCCCACTTTAGCAATAGTTTGTTTTTCCCCTGCAGGATGCCTTTCCCTGAATTTGGTGGAATTGACGGTGGTGGGAATTTGGAAGAGCTAACAGAAAGCAGAGTGATAGAAGAAATTACAGAAGCCACTCAGGAACCTGTAGATGTCAGACAAGAAGAAAAATATGATTTTGAGGAGTATTTCACAGAAGACAATCCCGAAGAGGGGAATATGGAGACACCTCAGAGAAGGATGAAGAAAACTTAGAGGAGACAATAGAAACTGGAGCTGCATATGCTAACTATGGTATGGTTTCTAGGTCCTGAGGCACAGCCCTTTGAAGTCAGTGGAAAGACTGCTGTTGCTTGCAATGGGCTTTGGCTCAGACTCATAGTATTTAGTCAGTTCCCTGGCTTCTTAAGCTTTTTGTTGGCCAAACTAATGAAATACAGCCTAATTTGCGTTGTGCAATTTCCATATGTGTAACAGAGGGCAGAACTGGTGCTGTCATTTAGTCTTTAACTTGGATCTAGAATGTTGTATTAGAGAAATAAAGCTCCAGTTCTAGTTAAACAAAATAAACCGGCAGCTAATTCTTGTCAGTCCAGATTAAACTGAATCCTCAAAGCCTGCTAGGATATTGAGACTCTCAGCAAATCGCTCTATTAGTAGTGAGCTAACAGGGCCGCTTCTTCTGAACACTAACCTTTCCTGGGATGACAGGCCTTAGCATGGGGGACAGTACATCCGTGATTCCACTATCGCCCATTCTTGCACAAGGGGCTAAGTCATCCATCGGGTATGTCCGCATCCAAACAAAGGCTCATCATACCCTGCCCATGATAACCTTTCACTTTCCACCTAGCTGTGTGTATTTCATTGCAGATTTTCTTTATATGATGCAATAGGCTAAAAGTTAAAGATCTGGTTACTAGATATATTGTCACAAAAATTCCATAAGAGTTACCCATGTTTAATTTAGTGGCTCCCCCTCGCCTGTTTGAAAATCTGCAACCCAATAGAATTCCTGTTGACAAAGGGCAGATGCATGGGTGTGGGGAGCGTTTGTGTGTTGATCGACTGCTGCAATGCAAATACAGTATAATTTACAAGCTGCAGCTTATGGTTCTCCAGTTAATTCATTGATAGTGATATAAACTTCTCAAAAGACTTGTATAATCTAGCAGTTCCCAAACTTCATTGGTTCACTTACCACCTACTTAAAAAAAAAAGTTCCATCAATTCACTGCATACATTTACCACCGTTTGGGATTCCCTGCTGTAAGGAGCTGTACCTGGCACTGATTTGCAATTCAGCATATCCATGCTGATGAGGAAGAAGGGTAGGATGGAGAGTATGAGAGAAAGTTATTGTCCCGCACTATTTTACATCCTCCTGTTTGCTTTCCTGATACCTGGCTTTCCTTCTGTGCCAGATTCTGATTTCATACACTTGTGAAAATTTGGAGTCACTCCTTTGACTGACTGAGTGACTGGCTGAGTGAGTCTGAATTTACACTGGTGTAAATGTGATCAAAATCTAGCCTGCTGCATACCAAATTGCTGCAGGTTACACTACTTATACCTATTTTCTGAACAGCGTATACCCAATCTAACTTATCACCACTGAACTTGGATCAGAGACTTTCATGGATTTCTCCTGTTAAGCATGGCCTTTAGTGTCGTTTTCTGGAAGGAAGATGTGTTGGTAACACCTCTTTATGAACACATCTACAATAGGAGTAAATAAGAACAGTTTTTACATAGTTAAGACAGTTCATGCTAACATGATTTGCCTGATCACTATAGACCAGGTATAACTGTTTTATAAACCAGCCTAGACACTAAAACCATATAGCCTTACTTTTCTCCTTTCACTTCTGTTTTCCTATCTCCGCTCATTTCAAAACCTCACTAGTTGAAGTGAGAGTAGAATCGTGTCCCCTCCAACTAACCATGTTCTAGAGCAGGGGTCGGCAACCTACGGCACGTGAGCCAATTTTGGGTGGCACGCCGCTGCCTGCCGCAGTCCTGGCCCCCAGCCCCACTCAGCCCCCCCACCCACCGCTCTCCCCTGCGGGGGCAGGAGGCAGAAGCTTGGTCCTGCAGCAGCCAAGCTCCCCCCTCTCCCGCTTCTTCCCCCAGCGTGGTGCCTTCCTGCCCCTCCCATTCCCTCTCCCTGCCGCCGATCAGCTGATCGCCCGGGGGAAGGGGGGCGGAGCCGAGCCGCAGCGTGCTCGCTGCTCCGTAGAGGAGACAGAGAAGAGGTAGGGATGGGGCCTTGGGGAAGGGGGTGGAACAGGGCATATCCCTTCCAGCCCCCTGCCATGAGCCGCTCAGGGCAGGGGGCTAGGAGCACCCCCACAAGCCGAGCACCTCTGCCCTCACCCCTGAACGCCCCCCCACACCCAGCCTTCTACCCTGCACCTCCACACACCCCCAGCCCTCTGCCCTGAACCCCCCCACACACACCCAGCCCTCTGCCCTGATCCCTGAACTCCCTCCCCACACCCAGCCCTCTGCCCTGC
>QXTE01000027.1:2145761-2164756 GCA_003942145.1 Platysternon megacephalum | reverse complement strand
CCCCCCTCCCCCCCAGGTCTGGGGTCCCAGCTGCCAGCCCCATGCCAGCTGGCGTCCCGGCCGCAGGCCGCGCTCAACCCGCTGCAGGCCTAGGTGAACAGAACCCCAGGCTGGCAGCTTAAGATCAGCATTTTAATTTAATTTTAAATGAAGCTTCTTAAACATTTTGAAAACCTTGTTTACTTTACATACAACAATAGTTTAGTTATATAATATAGACTTATAGAGAGAGACCTTCTAAAAACGTTAAAATGTATTACCGGCACGCGAAACCTTAAATTAAAGTGAATAAATGAAGACTCGGCACACCACTTCTGAAAGGTTGCCTACCCCTGTTCTAGAGAGACATGTTCTCTAGTAAGACCCGAGAAAGCTTACTAATTATTTTGTCTGCCAGCTTGAATAGAATATTCTTTGCCTCTGAAGTACCAGCTCTGATGATTTTGGTTCTCTCCCTCACAACCTTTAACCGTAACCTTTATTTGCCTTTTTTAGATGCTTGTACAGTGGATCATGATGGAGGAGAGTGTCAAGATTACAATCTGAAGTGGTATTATGACAAAGAGCAGAAAGTCTGCATTTCATTCTGGTATGGCGGCTGTGGAGGCAACAAAAACAGATTTGAAACTCAAGAGGAATGTGAAGCCTTGTGCATAGCATCTTCCTAGAGTGGAGACAGTCAAACCACTTCACTTGTTCAACTATGCTGTAAGGACAATGGGGAAAAAGAGATTAAAAGAAAAAGCTCTAAGTTAACAATACTGCTTCTAAATTTCAGGTAAAACAAATACATCCTTATTAAAATCCATGTGGCAAGAGGGCATTTTTACTTGTTTCTTACCTGCTAACTGAATAATGAAAATGGAGTTACAAAAATTGGTCAGTTGGCCTGATTTAGGAAGAACTGATCTAGGAAATATTATTTTCTTAGCCAACAGTGCATTATTTAAAAGGGTAAGGTAAAAATTAATACTAACACTTGATATTGCTCCATATCACCAAAATGTGCACTTTTTAAATGTACTGAAGAAAATAAATCAATACCTCAGACATTTTTATAAAATAATATTGGAGGTGAGATGTTAATGTCAAAGTGTTTTGGTTCATTGGTATGAATTTATTTTACTTAAAGAATGGACCAAAACAACATTTTAGCTCTCAAAAGATGTAAAACTATGACAGGTCCCTCTGGTCTGTGTCTAATGTAGCCTCATTCTTAGCCTTTTTTTAAAGAACCCAATATGAATAAATTCATTCTGCCTAAAATATTAAGGTGTGTGCCACTGTGTTTTTTAAAATTGATTTTGACAGCCTTGTAGATTGGCTTCTCAGCACATATAAGTCAGCATAGCTCAAATTCCTTTCACTGAGGGATCAATACACAGATGAAATGCCAATGATTGTGTAGGACAAGTACAGAAGAGTTAGGTCATTAGTGTTTGGTACTGCTGTGAAAGCCATGTATTTTTCTTTAAAGCACAAAGAATTTCAGGTAAAGTTTGTTTTTGGTTTTTAAGTGCACATGCTATGACTTTTAGAGCCTGTTCATGATGCTTCCTGGCACTGAGTTTTATTGCCCAGTGGAACGATGTGGCTTTGCAGCTATAGGGCTCAACACACAAAGGGATTTATGTGCCTAACTGCGATTTTAGCCTCCTAAATCCAAAATGTAGGTCCTCAAAACCCTAACTCAGCTCGACACCTTCAAGGACAGGTGACAAAGTCCTTAGGCACCTTAAATTTTGCCATTCAGCATGCACACAGTGCCACTGTCCAGGCACCTGGACACCCAGCTCATACTTAAGCCCCAGCAGGATGCTCAGACTAGGTATTTCCCATCTAGCTCACCTGTGAGGCCTAATCAGGTAGGTGTTCTCGGAGGACACCTAACACATCAGGCCATGCACAAAATATCAGAGGAAGATATGGTTCCCTTATGACCTTTAATGCAGTGTGTTAGAGCACTCCCCCAGGATGTGGGAGCCCCAGGTTCAAATAATCCCTTTCCCTAATTTGGTGCAGGGATTGGAATCCCTATCTCCCACCTGGCAGGAGTGTGCCCTAACCGCTGGGCTACGGAAAATTCTGGGGTGGGGCTCTTCCAATCCCTCCTGCTCAAGCTGTGCCATGTTGTGTAAATTAAATAAATGGTCATTGGAACAGGGATTTGAGTCTGACATCCCAGGTGAGCACCCTAGCCCTTGGGCTATAGAGTCACTCGCACTCTTTTTCTGGCCCAATGGATATTTAATTACTTACACAAAGTGGAACAGCTTCAGCAGGACAGACAGAGAGAGACCTGATCCACAATACCCTATATCCTAGTGGTTATGGCACTCTCCAGAGAGGTGGGTTCCAATCCTTGCTCCATATCAGGCAGAAGGGGATCTGCACCTTGATTTCCCATATCCTCAGTGAGTACTCTAGCCACTGGGCTAAAGGTTAAGGGGTCGGGAAAGGCAGTGGCAATACCACCACCATTTTTTTGCAAGAAAGGGCTTAGGCGCCCAACTCTAGGAGAGGAATCAGGACTTTGAGGGGCTGGGCGTAGGCCACACTTCTCTCCTCAGCATTTCCTCTTGGCTAGTTTAGGTGGCTCCCCACTCAGCATGCATCCTATTCTTTGGTGCCTAACTCTCCCCTTGCAGTGTATTGAGAGCCTGGGCGCTCAGCTTTAGGCTGACTTTCATTAGGCGGCAAGGCACCTGCAAGCTACTGAGCCTAAGTCCCCTTTGTGGCTCTAGCCCATAGCATCCTATTTGAAACAGTATGCAGCTTGCCCCACATCAGTGGTGGCCACATAGCACTTACTATGCAATCTAGTCTCCCTCCTGGAGGAGGTGGCACAGTGATATCACCCACCAAATGGTATCCATTTGTCTGCAGCTGGAGAGTATTTGTGGTGGGATTGGATTGTGTGTGGAGGGAACGGGGGGCCTACTCTGTGTTGATTAAGAAATCAAAAAACTATTTCTCTATTTAAAAACCTGATGCAAACATGTTCTAAAGCCTACCCCGCTGAAAGACTCTGGCCCATCTTAAAGCCTCAAGGCCTCCTGATCTCCTATGGTGAAAGTCAGTAACGCCACTGAAATGGGTCAAGGTTGCAGCAGGATATTCATAGAGTTCAAGGCGAGAAGGGAACAGTAGATCATCTAGTCTGACCGTCTGTATATCACAGGCCATTAACTTTCACCCAGACTACCCTGTATTAAGCCCAGTAATTGTGTATAACTAAAAGCCTATCTTGTTTGGTTAAAGCAGACCTTCCAGTAAGGCAACCAGAAATCCATGATAGCAAACCCTAAGCAAGGATTGGGGGCTAAAGAGCCTGATTCCCCCCCCCCCCCCCCCAAATGGTGTAAGTCAGATGTATGTTCATTGATATCAAAGGAGTTACCCCATGTAGGCTTGGAAAGATTAGATTTTAAATTAGTAAATGTCAATTTCAACATACACACAGACAGATGAAAAAAATATTTCCACTGGTGGTAATCAAAGTTTACAGATAAGCAAGAAAAATGCTGCTTGAGAACTAGAGTTTGATTTAAGGATATTTACTTTGTATATCTTAACATGTGCTGTTGACCATGTTTTAACAAGTGTGCAGCTTTGACTTTTTGAATCTCAATGTCTCGTTAAATAATTGCCTGGCTCCACCCCCTTTATTATGAACATTTAAATCAAAAATTGAAAAAAATGCTTAGACAGATATCCATCATAATTACAAAACAATAGATTGAATTCTGCCAAGACTACCTTTATAAAAGTGGGATCAGCATCAAACCCTCAGTGAAAGATTTTACTATTAAACGTTACTTACTATTAAACGTTAATAGTACAGATGGGAGCCTGAAACCACTACAAATGTTAATTTGCAGAATTGGAATTTAGTTTGTAGAATAAAAATAAATGTGCATGTGTTACCAAGCTGACCAAGCACAAAGAAGCCACACAATCCTTCTGTTTCCTTTGAAGGAGAACTAAAGTACACATTTTAACAATCCTTTTTATTTAATTAATGTAGTACTTGTGATATGTACCAAACTGACAGATTGAGAAATTAAGTGCTCTGCACTGGCATTGCCTGTAATGGATAAACAGTCATACATGGTACCTCACTGTTATGCTAAGAATCAGTTTCTGGAGAGTTATCTTGTGAGGTAAAAAGGCAGTTAAATCACCCCTGGGCCTTTCTGAGACTGTCAGTTTGGTGGTGGTAGGGGTTATATAGGCATTATCAACCTATGACTAACATCTCACATACATAGATTTATAATTTTTTTAGCATAAATTGGCCAGCCAGTGCTGATGGGACCAAACAGTGTCAGAAACATGATCTAGTTTATGAGCTAAATTAGACACTAGCATAAAAGAATGCAACTCCATTGATTTAAATTGGGTTCATGGGTTGGTTCCAGTAGAGTTTAATTCCAGAGATTGCTTTCATATCCACTGAATTCAAAATAGTTATGCTTGCTTATGCTGGCAAATAAATTGGCTATGCGTGTCTCTCTGCTCAACAATCCTCAGAAGAGCCAGCGAACCGGATACTTTTCCCCATCTTAAAATCAGCAATAACAGTTTCAGTATAAAAACACTGCCACTTGAAAGCTTGACATTTAGGTGATGAGAAAAGGAGATAAATCAGACAGTTTCCTCCAAGTTATATATTTACATGCAATATCTACAGATATATTTAAACTGGAAAACTTTGGTGCAAGTTCTCTTAGAAGATTCTGGCAATGTTATGTGCAGTTCCTCAGTTAATATCAGGGTGCCAGCATTCTCTTTGAATTGGCTATTATCCTTTTGTGCTTAGATTTGACTAAATCTGGTTAACACACAGAGCCAAACTCTGATATCAGTTACTTAAGTGCAACTGCACTGAAACTGATGGGCTCAGATAACACAGCAACTGGTGTGGCATAAGAACTTGAATATAAAAGAAACAGTGGAATTGTATTGATAACTGATAGCAGAAAATGTCTTGAAGTGTAATAACCAGGAGAATATACCAAAACCTTCCTAAAAATAAAGAATTAAAAAAAAAACACAACTATATATTACTCTCCTCTATTGTTACTGAACAGCAGTCTACTATATGTACTGTGAGCTTGATCCTGGAAGTTTTCCCCACTGATTTCTCCAGATTTGGCCCTGACACAGGTTATAACAGAGTTTGCAAAATGTACGCTCACAGTTTGCCATGTTATTACCTCTGATAGATAAAGACACTTTGTGCTAATTTCCAAATTCATTGGAAACAATTCTGTGTATACTGACTGATGGGATAGAGGTGCTCATATGCAACATACAGATAGAACACCACACAATACAATGTGACTGTTGAGGTACATACAAGCCCGAAGAGGCAAAGTTTTCAAAAGTGCCTAAGGCAGTTGGGCACCAAACTTTAAGACACATGAAAGATCTCACCCTAGTTGCATAGCTAGGCATAAGACCGAATCCAAGTGACATCAGCAGGGTGTCCCCCTGCAAACCCTAGAGCAGGGGTCGGCAACCTTTCAGAAGTGGTGTGCCGAGTCTTCATTTATTCACTCTAAATTAAGGTTTTGCGTGCCAGTAATACAGTTTAACGTTTTTAGAAGGTCTCTTTCTAGAAGTCTATAATATATAACTAAACTATTGTTGTATGTAAAGTAAATAAGGTTTTTAAAATGTTTAAGAAGCTTCATTTAAAATTAAATTAAAATGCAGAGCCTCCTGGACCGGTGGCCAGGACCTGGGCAGTGTGAGTGCCACTGAAAATCAGCTCGTGTGCCGCCTTCGGCACGCGTGCCATAGGTTGCCTACCCCTGCCCTAGAGCATCATTCAATTAGAAAACAGCATAATAACCTACTGACTCTGTAAAAAGTAACCCAAGAAGTTCCATGCTGTGTGGCTGTTGTCCTGTAATCACAAGACCATATTCTAAGTCCTTTGTTTAAACGCCCATTGACTTCAATGGAACACTTAAATAAATGTTCTGTAGCTATTCTACCTATTCTATATGCAACCACTAGGATTCTATTCTATATGCAACCACAAGGATTCTATATAAGCTATTCTTAGACCTATAGTGAGAATAACCTTTCCATAATTTTTTATGATATTAACATTCTTAATCAAAAGACTCAGCTTTCAGAGAGAACATTGTTTGTTCTGGAAATTCAAACCATTTGTCTGCAAGAGGCTCCTAAAGGAGAGACTTCCTCACCATCCAGCTATAGGCCAGCCTTCTCTTGCAGCAGTGGTAGGGGTTCTGAGGGCGCACTAGCCCAGTGTTTCCCAGCCAGTGTGCCACAGCACAAGGGTGTGTCAGGCCCAAACAGGTTGCTGTGGAATTTTTTGGAAAAAACTCCACATGAGCACAAAAACCCTTCCTTTGTTTTAATTAGTATCAGAGCCAGATCGCAGTCTGTACTTTTGCTCTCCTAGACAAGGCTCCTTTCAAATATTATACATGTGTCACATTCCATTCCCCAAAGCAAGGTTAAGAGACCAAATTTGAGTCCTGCAGAATGGGGACAGGGGAGGTGGAAGCTGCCTTCTGATTGGTCATCTGGCTCACTGCTCTGCCTCCTCCAGCCCCGCTCACCTCGCTGCTGCCTCTGGCCCTGCTCAGCCCTCCTGCCGGCCTGGGGTACCAGCAGCAGGCCTGGGGTACCAGCAGCCAGCCCAGGGCCCTGTTCCTGGCCTGGTCCCAGTGCTCTGCAGCCTTTATAAAAAATTACACTACAATTAGCTTAAAAACTTGAAAACTTAAAACTTTGTATATTACAGTAATCGTTAAAACATGTATAATGTTAATAAATACATAGGTTTGATGAAACAAAGTAGTTGTACTTATGTGCCTGTGCTTAATTTGTGTTTTCGATGATTTACCTTCTAAAAAAATCGCGCATGTCTCCAGAGGTGAAAGTAAGCCGGTACGGTAGAGCCAGTACGCCGTGCCGGACTGCACCGGCTTCCGCAGCAGGGATTTAAAGGGCTCGGGGCTCCGGCCGCTGTGGGGAGCCCCGAGCCCTTTAAATCCCCGCCACAGCTCCGGCAGCCTGGCTGGGGCCAGGATTTAAAGGGCCCGGAGCTGCGGCAAGGATTGGGGCCCTTTAATTTGCCCCTGAGCCCCGGGGCCTCCCAGCCACCTCTGCAGCTGGGAGCCTAGGGGTGATTTAAAGGCCCTGGGGCTCCCAGCCACAGCCGGTGCCCCACGGCCTTTAAATCTTGAGAGGCCCCGCCTCTTCCGGTTGAGGCCACGCCCCCGCTCAGGACTCCGGCCGTACCGGTAAGTCCTGTAAGTTACTTTCACCCCTGCATGTCTCGCACCCCCAGAAAGGGCATTTTGCACCCTCAGGGGTTGTGTGCACCCCAGGTTAACAACCACTGCACTAAACTATAAGATCTGCATTTTAATTTAATTTTAAATGAAGCTTCTTAAACATTTTAAAAACCTTGTTTACTTTACATACAATAGCTTAGTTATATAATATAGACTTATAGAGAGAGACCTTCTAAAAACATTAACATGTATGACCGGCACGCGAAACCTTAAATTAGAGTGAATAAATGAAGACTTGGCACACCACTTCTGAAAGGTTGCCGACCCCTGCACTATCCTATGGAATTTAATTGAGAAGTATCTGCTATAGAAAGATTACTATTCTCTATTACGTGTGTGTGTGGGGCTAAGTCACAATATTGATGCAAAAATGATTAATAAATGATACATTGTGGTAATTTTAGATAATAAAATCCTTTGCTTTTACTGAATTTTATAAGAATTACTGTCATACATGTGGGACTTGGAGAATAAGAGCTTTTATGCTAATTTTTTGGTTACTTATTTTATTAAATGAAATATTCAAGCCAATAAAAAACTTCTAGGAGATTTCTGCTTTCTCCCAATAAGTGACAGAGACTTCTATCTCCTCCTTGTCCATAAATCTGTACCAATTACGTCCAGCTACAATTGCAGGCTCTGGAATAGACTTCTATTTTGTTATATTCTATATAGGTTATTTTATGTGATGTTAAGAGTTATTGAAAGTAGTTATTGTGATTTTTTTGTAGCGAGTATTTGAAGTTTTTAATCGTGAATTTGGGGTGAAGCTACTGTAGGTTGTAATCTTGGGAACTGGTTAAAAGGCAAAGACCCAACAGGAGTGTCTTCTCAAAGAAGACGACACTTGTCCCTTGATAAGAAATACAAAAATTTTGCTAGGAGTTAAAAAAAAGAAGCAATGTGTAGCACTTGGTTTATCACGGTCACAAAAGCTAGGCCAGGCGCCTCTTANATGTCTCGCACCCCCAGAAAGGGCATTTTGCACCCTCAGGGGTTGTGTGCACCCCAGGTTAACAACCACTGCACTAAACTATAAGATCTGCATTTTAATTTAATTTTAAATGAAGCTTCTTAAACATTTTAAAAACCTTGTTTACTTTACATACAATAGCTTAGTTATATAATATAGACTTATAGAGAGAGACCTTCTAAAAACATTAACATGTATGACCGGCACGCGAAACCTTAAATTAGAGTGAATAAATGAAGACTTGGCACACCACTTCTGAAAGGTTGCCGACCCCTGCACTATCCTATGGAATTTAATTGAGAAGTATCTGCTATAGAAAGATTACTATTCTCTATTACGTGTGTGTGTGGGGCTAAGTCACAATATTGATGCAAAAATGATTAATAAATGATACATTGTGGTAATTTTAGATAATAAAATCCTTTGCTTTTACTGAATTTTATAAGAATTACTGTCATACATGTGGGACTTGGAGAATAAGAGCTTTTATGCTAATTTTTTGGTTACTTATTTTATTAAATGAAATATTCAAGCCAATAAAAAACTTCTAGGAGATTTCTGCTTTCTCCCAATAAGTGACAGAGACTTCTATCTCCTCCTTGTCCATAAATCTGTACCAATTACGTCCAGCTACAATTGCAGGCTCTGGAATAGACTTCTATTTTGTTATATTCTATATAGGTTATTTTATGTGATGTTAAGAGTTATTGAAAGTAGTTATTGTGATTTTTTTGTAGCGAGTATTTGAAGTTTTTAATCGTGAATTTGGGGTGAAGCTACTGTAGGTTGTAATCTTGGGAACTGGTTAAAAGGCAAAGACCCAACAGGAGTGTCTTCTCAAAGAAGACGACACTTGTCCCTTGATAAGAAATACAAAAATTTTGCTAGGAGTTAAAAAAAAGAAGCAATGTGTAGCACTTGGTTTATCACGGTCACAAAAGCTAGGCCAGGCGCCTCTTATCACCCCCTCCATCCACCACAAGAATGTAAAACATCCATTTAAAACCACATAAGAAATTTCAGAATTATCACTAATGAAATTTGTTTCTTTTATAAAAACATTCTAAAGCCTTGATTTAACTTTAAGGCTATAATTGGGAAGAGTTTTGTAGAAAACTTTTATCCCTTAGATGCTTAAAATGGCTTAAAGCTTCTTTTGAAATGTTTATATGCAAATGTTTTATATCTAAATACAGGTCTTCATATAATAACTTCCTGATACACATTTTACTAGCCACGACAATGTAATGTTCACCTTTAGCAAGGTCATTTGCTATTGTAATTGGTTACTGGTATAAAAAGCCATTATAAATACAGAATGTTTATATGAACTGGGGAATTGACTAGGGATCTGGCAGTGCTTACGCAATTTCGCTGATAAATTCAAAACAGACAAGAACCAGCTCTCCAAGAGTTGTTAAAGAAGGGATTGTCTCCTTACTGAGGACTAATTAAGTTAAAAAATTTACATGATTTAAAGAGATTCTTTTTTAAAAGACCATTTTAACGCTAAAAGACCTGTATAGAAGGTAAGTGTGTTTAAAAACAGAATTTCAGTTTCTCTTAAACCCTAATGGAACCAAAAGGGTATTTCAGAAAAAAGTTAGTTTTAACTTTAGAGATGCTCTGAGAAGTTCAAACCACATGAACAAAGAATTAGAACATTACTGCCTGTCAAGTAGCAAATTACATATTCATGAACGAAGGTGTTACTAAGGTCTTGTGTGGGGAAGAAATTGTGAATTTAAAGCACACGTTGGGAAGTGGATTAAGGTAAACCACAAAAAGGCATTCTTAGTCCAGAATAAACATGTCCATGGGGAGCTACTGTGGAATTAGCTATTCCAGACTATTTCCTATGTAGACATGCCTTTGGGTCAGCCTTTGAAGGCACTGAGCCAATAAAGCAATGACAGCAGTCAATTTTTTAATCTAGCCAGGTCCTGAAATAGGTGTGCCTTCCGCCTTCAAAAGCTCCATAGCAGGGGTGGCCAGACTGCAGCTCTTTTACAGTTAAAGTGTGGCTTACAGAGCCACCCACATCTCCCCATTCTCTGCCTACCAGACTGGGGGCGGGGGGGGGAGGGGAAGCTTGGGGCTTCTGCCCTGCAGCGGGGTGGTGGGGCTAGGGGCTTCTGCCAGAGACAACTGGTGTCTGAGAGCGGGGGGGGCACAATTTAAAGGTT
This sequence comes from Platysternon megacephalum, assembly GCA_003942145.1. Classification (NCBI taxonomy): domain Eukaryota; kingdom Metazoa; phylum Chordata; order Testudines; family Platysternidae; genus Platysternon; species Platysternon megacephalum. The sequence continues at coordinate 2,154,254 of QXTE01000027.1, read as the reverse complement.
CAGCCCCACCTTACCCTCAGTGGCCTCTCCCTGCAGCTCCCAGCTGTTTGCTGCTGCCTCTCCTCACCGCCACAGCTCCCAGCTGGCCGGGCCCAGCAGCACCATGTGACTGAGTGGGGCCAACAAACCCTGGCAAAAATCTCGGGGGACATGTGACCCATGTGCCTCCCCCATGCATCGCATCTGGCAGTGGGGAGGGGGGCCTCGGGGGTTCAGCCCCACGGGGTGTGCCTGCTGGGGCCCCAAACCCCAACAGGTGAACCCCCACTCTTGAACTTTTGAAGATTGTCATATGTGGCTCAGAGGGTCAGTAAGTTTGGCCACCCCTGAGCTGTAGGAAGGAAGGAAGGGGTATAAAACTCTCTGAATTAAGAGAGCAAAGCAAACCAGCAACCCTCTCTGCTCACATCTCCGCTTTGGCAGGCAACACTCATCAGTAGCTTAATCCATGCAGTGCTCTCAGCTCAGCCTTTTAAGACACCTGTGCAAGCATCCAACAACAGCACAGCTAAGAAGAAAGAAGCCATGAAACAGCATCAAGAAGCAACTTTCCAGTTCAGCACTGGTTGTTCGGCCCCATGGTGAGAGGAAAGCTGCCAAAGAATTCGATTTAAATTATTCCTGTAATGATTTTAATGGGATATTGACCTTCTATTATAATTTAAGATAGTAATAGCATCTCTTGTTAAACACCAGATGGTTTTCTTTCCAGGAATAACTTAAACAATCTAACATTGGTAAACCAAGAAACAAAAAAGCCCATTGAATTTGAATTTAAGATTCTGGATATTCATTAGTTTGCCTGTCTCAGACAGCTCCTTGAATGCCTTCTTTTAAGTAACTGAACTTAAAATATTCCTTGGTTTCATAAGACTTAGTTAAAATCACGCACTTTTGCCTGTTTATAAACTGTTTAGGTTATCCATGCTATACCAAATAGGATTCACCTACCCTTATGCAAACTGTTTTAGTGGTGATACACTAAAAAAGATTCACTATTAGTTTCAGAAGTTATGTAATTTAGCTTTAATATACCTAAAAGGAAAAAATGGTGCCCCCACCAAGTATAATCTCAGTTAAAAGATCTCTACAGTGAGGCATACAGAAAAAATGCAACAGAAATAGCTGTCATTCATCGTTTTTGTTTTGTTTTTAATTGTCTTTGTTAATAATTTTGCTTGTCTTAATTTTGGTGTCCCATAAGGGATAAAAAGTGGGCATCCCATCTCTAAATTGGCATTAAGAACAACAATTATTAAGAATTGGCCTATTACTTATTTCTCTAGACTACAAGTTTTAGCCCTGGTCTACACTATGAGTTTAGGTAGAATTTAGCAGCGTTAGATCGATTTAACCCTGCACCCGTCCACACGACAAAGCCATTTTTGTTGACTTAAAGGGCTCTTAAAATCGATTTCTGTACTCCTCCCCGACGAGGGGATTAGCACTGAAATCGACCCTGCTGGGTCAAATTTGGGGTAGTGTGGACGCAATTCTACGGTATTGGCCTCCTGGTGCTATCCCAGAGTGCGCCATTGTGAGCGCTCTGGACAGCACTCTCAACTCAGATGTACTGGCCAGGTAGACAGGAAAAGTCCCACGAACTTTTGAATTTCATTTCCTGTTTGGCCAGTGTGGCGAGCTGATCAGCACAGGTGACCATGGAGTCCCAGAATCGCAAAAGAGCTCCAGCATGGATCGAATGGGAGGTACTGCATCTGATTGCTGTAGGGAGACAAATCCGTGATATCCGAACTCTGTTCCAAAAGACGAAATGCCGGAATATTTGAAAAAAAATCTCCAAGGGCATGAAGGACAGAGGTTATAACAGGGATCCGCAGCAGTGCCGCGTGAAGCCTACCAAAGAACCAGAATGGCAAACGGCCGCTCTGGGTCAGAGCCCCAGACATGCTGCTTCTATGATGAGCTGCATGCCATTCTGGGGGGTGCGCCTACAACTACCCCACCCCTGTGCTTCCCTCCTCCCCCCCCCCTCCCGGGCTACCTTGGCAGTTATCCCCCCATTTGTGTGACGAATTAATAAAGAATGCATGCATTTGAAACAACAATGACTTTATTGCCTCTGCAAGCAGAGATCAAAGGGAGGAGGGGAGGGCGGTTGGCTTACAGGGAAGTAGAGTGAACCAAGGGGGCAGGTTTTCATCAAGGAGAAACAAACAGAACTTTCACACAGTAGCCTGGCTAGTCATGAAACTGGTTTTCAAAGCTTCTCTGATGCACAGCGCACCCTGCTGTGCTCTTCTAACCACCCTGGTGTCTGGCTGCGCGTAATCAGTGGCCAGGGGATTTGCCTCAACTTCCCACCCCACCATAAATGTCTCCCCCTTACTCTCACAGATATTGTGGAGCGCACAGCAAGCAGTAATAACAATGGGAATATTGGTTTTGCTGAGGTCTAACCGAGTCAGTAAACTTCGCCAGTGAGCTTTTAAACGTCCAAAGGCACATTCTACCACCATTATGCACTTGCTCAGCCTATAGTTGAACTGTTCCTTATTACTGTCCAGGCTTCATGAGCCATGGGAGCAAGGGGTAGGCTGGGGTAGGTGCGACCACGTGGTGCTGCTGACTGGGAGAGCAGCCTGAGGCAGAAGCCTACAGCTAGCATATTCCAGGCAGGACTGAATCTCCATTAGACGAAACTTAAAGAAGAGAATGACCTGGAGTCATTCCCATTTTTGCCCACACACCCCTGACCGACCTCACCGAGGCCGGCCAAGAACACCCATATCTGCCCAGGCACCCCCGACCAACCTAACCGAGGTCGGCCAGGAGCACCCACAGGACGACGACGATGGCTAGCAGTCGTATTGCACCGTCTGCTGTCCGCAAGGCAAGGCAAGGGGATGCTGCTGCGTAGCACTGCAGTACCACGTCTGCCAGCAGCACCCAGGAGACATATGGTGACAGTGAGCTCAGCGGGCTCCATGCTTGCCGTGGTATGTCGTCTGCACGGGTAACCCAGGAAAAAAGGCGAAACGATTTTTTGCCATTGCTTTCACGGAGGGAGGGGGGTCTGACGACATGTACCCAGAACCACCCGTGACAATGTTTTTGCCCCATCAGGCATTGGGAGCTCAACCCAGAATTCCAATGGGTGGCAGAGACTGCAGGAACTGTGGATAACTACCACAGTGCAACACTCTGAAAGTCGACGCTAGCCTCGGTACTGTGGACGCACACCACCAACTTAATGCGCGTAGTGGGGACACACACAGTCGACTGTATCAAATCAATTTCTAAAAAAAAAAAAAAGGACTTCTATTAAATCGACCTAATTTTGTAGTGTAGACATACCCTTAGTAATGTTTGGAATAAAATTACTTTGCACCCTTTTCTATCCCCAAAATTCTACAGGATATTTCCATAAGAATTTTTTTCTTAGGATTAAGTAAGTATCTTGAGATTTGTACAATGGATTGGAATTTGAGCCAGATTTCTCACTAAAATATGCTCATTTTCTAAATACATACAGTAAAATAGGAAACTAAATATATTCCTGGTAGAGAGTATGAGAGAGAGACTGTTTCATCCAGAAAAGAACAAACTGTTTAGACTCCCAAAGCACATTGAGCACTTGGGTGGAGTTGTTTTTTCAGAATGAATATAAACTTTGCGCTGTTTGCCCTATTTAGCACAACAAAGTCTCAAACCTCACAGGTTCTGCCTGTTCCTTAAAATTTATCCTTCCCAGGGGAAATTATGCTCTTGGTTAGAACACTATAATTCCACTATTGGAAGTGGGATCAGTGTTTTCCCCAGGAATTGAAATTAGGGAGGGGTGGTGTTGAAATATTCAGGGGAGGGTGAGGGCCGACGAGGATTGAGACCATGAGGGCAAAAATGGGCTGTATGGCACCATAGTAAAAACTGAAAAATGTTTCACGACGATTTTATTAGTTTTAACTCATGTTTTAAAAGCATCACAAAAATTAAAGTTGGCTACTCAGAAGCACTACATCTACATCCTTCTTGGTTTCTTGTAATTTTGCACTCTTTGGTGTCTTCTTGTTGGTCCGTTACTTCCAGTCCTTCATGATATGCTCATGATCAGGCAGAAGGCGACTTCTTTCAGATCACAAAATTCTATTCAATGAGGAAAAAGAACGCTCAACTGTAGCTGTTGTGACTGGGAGTAGCAAGAGATGAATTCCTACTTCTTTCATCCCAGGAAACATAGCACAAAGATTGGGTCGAACCACTAGTGATGATAAAGAAGTTGAAGTTAAATCTTCATTCGTTCGTCATCTGATATTCCACTCTGTGTTCAAAAGTCTCTATTCTGTCCTGATCACATAGCAGCCCTATTGCTGGTAGTGCCTCACTCCACTCAACTATAGGTGTTTTATAAGACAGGCATCTGTGAAAGCTATATGGAGGTTGAGCAGAATCCAGAAATCGCTATTGTAGCTTTGTAAGAATCAAGTCTGTGTATTTTTTTAGCTGGCTTAACAAACCCTTCTTGTCCTCTTCACTTAAGGAGTCAATACAAGGACCTTCATTAGTCAACTTCTGGACTGAAGTCTTCGCTTCTTCCAGTACATTTTCAATGGATATCTCTGATTGATCCAAGGGTAGCTTCTATTGCTGGATAAAGATCTATTACTGTTGTAGCAGATGCCTGGATGACATTGTTTAATGACCCAAGTGGTTTCAACAGTAGACTTACAAAAGAGAGAGAATGGCAATAGTCTTCTCTGAACTTAATAACAAAAGTAGTCCACCAGCCTCACTACTTAGATCTGTCCTATTTTGGTGGATACTTTCCAAAGCCAGTAATAATGGCTGCAGTAATTTTAAGACAGTAGCCACGAATCGCTCATGAGAAAGCCAGCAGGTTTTCCCAAGTTGGACTAATTTGAACTTCAATCCCAGTGTATCTTCTATTTGTTTCCAAGACATTCAGTCCTTTTGGACTCTTGCTGAAAAAGAGAGTATTAAAAAAAGCCATTAAATGTATGGCTTTTTAATGTTTTTTGAAGATTCTGCGGCTTGTACTAGCGCTAGCTGGAGTAAATGGCCTCTGCAGTGTGTATAGGAGAGATTAGGGTTACACCAGGGGTTCTCAAACTGGGGGTCGGGAGGTTATTACATGGGGTGTCACGAGCTGTCAGCCTCCACCCCAAACCCCGCTTTGCCTCCAGCATTTATAATGGTGTTAAATATATAAACAAGTGTTTTTAATTTATAAGGGGGGTCATGCTTGGAAGCTTGCTATGTGAAAGGGGTCACCAGTACAATAGTGTGAGAACCACTGGGTTACACTTTTCTCTGAGCAAAGCTTGTACTCCACTATGTCTTCCAGAGAAGTTTGTAGCTCCATCAAATGCACAAGCAGCCACCCATTTGGGGTTCAATTTACAAACATTTAACTCTTCTAAGATATCACAGATGCAGTTGATGTGTCTTCTATAATCTGAACATCTAGAATGAATCTATTGGCCTACCACAGACATCAATACAACATACGCAATGACTTAATATTTGATGCCAAGCTCCTCCACTTTTACTATATAAATCTTGAATACTGCGTGCAGTTCTGGTCACCCCATCTCAAAAAAGATATATTGGAATGGGAAAAGGTACAGAGAAGGGCAACAAAAATGATTAGGGTTATGGAACAGATTCCATAGGAGGAGAGATTAAAAAGACTGGGACTTTTCAGCTTGGAAAAGAGATGACAAAGAAGGGATATGATAGAGGCTTATAAAATCTTGATTGGTGTGGGGAAAATGAATAACCAGGTATTATTTACCTCTTCACATAACACAAGAACCAGGGGTCACCCAATGAAATTAATAGGCAGCAAGTTTAAAACAAACAAAAGGAAGTATTTCTTCACACAACGCACAGTCACCCATGGACCTTTGTGCCAGGGATGTTGTGAAAGCCAAAATTATAACAGTGTCCAACAAGGAACTAGATATGTTCATGGAGGTTAGGTCCATCAATGGCTATTAGCCAGGATGGGCAGGGATGAAACACCATGCTCTGAGTGTCCCTAGCCTCTGTTCGCCAGAAGCTGGGAGTGAATGACAGGGGATGGATCACTCAAATGATTCCCTGTTCTGTTCATTCCCTCTGGAGCACCTGGAATAGTCACTGTCGGAAGACAGGAAACTGGGATAGATGGACCATTGGTCTGACCCAATATGGCCGTTCTTACATAAAAATAATTATAATAAAAAAAAGTTTAGTAAAGATAATGACCTTGGCAAATAATGCATTTTAAAAATCTTGGCCTACTAAGAAACATATATTTATATAAGTTTCCCAGTCACAAATCTAGCATTCTGTAGCGAAGTCACTAAAACATAGTCCAATGCTCTGACCGCTGTTGTTTTTCATGCCACTGTTCACTCTACCGCTCTGTCCCCAATGGCCCTGCACTGTCACCTTCTGCTGCCACCCGCCACTGTGACCTCTGAGAGTCAGTCTCTCGAGGTTCCACCCAGCTCTCAGTGATTTCAGCTCTCAATGGGGGAACTTCACTGCTAGTGCAGGCTGGGCTCTCTCTTCCACAGAAACACTGTCCCACAGCAGGTCAAAGCACTTAGGCCTGATTATCAGTGATTTCAGCTCTAGTGGTCATTTAAAAAAAAAAAAAAAAAGACTCTCTATGGAGCCTAATCAGCTCTATCTCTAAACAGGAGAGAGGGGCAGGTCAAATAGTGCCTAATAGGCAGAGCCCACACCACCAAGCAAAATACCTGTGCCCCACCCTTTTTCTCTCTTTTCACTAGGATATGGCATCCAAACCTCCTGCTTAGGGAGTGCAGTTCAGTTGCAGGTGACCAGTGCTTAATTTGTAAACCTCCTATCTTCATCTACATTCCACTGCATGTGGTTGATCTACATTAATTGCTTTCCAGCAACATTTTTTATTTTTAGGCTCACAATATGTATTTACTTAGGGCTACTCCAAGCATCTTGAAAACTGAAGCACTTGTCACTGCCTATCAGATCCTACTGCAGTTGAGAAACCAAGTAATCCCTGTTTTTCACAGTCACAAAGCTAAAACATATCTGTTTATCACAATGAAATAACCTTCCATTACATATTGCATGATCAGCCCTTTGGATTGGATAGGAAGTTGGGGGCAACTTTCGGTGAGAATCCAGCTTTTGTAATTTTTTGAAGAATAAAATGTAAAAAATAAAAATAAACCAGTCTACGTGGGGAGCATTTGTTGTAATTATTTCCTACACTTTCTCATATAGGTTTACTACAACAAAATTACCAACCCGTGACAGGAAACTTTTAAAACTAAACAATCTGCATCTGTGCAGGCACAGTACCAAATAAACCATAATTTTCAAACCCGTAAAACAACAAAGTTCAGACCACACAGGAAACAGAATAAAATATTACTGATCCCACATGTCCTGGGGTGTTCCACTCACAGCTGGGCTGGTACCTCCTCCTGGTCACGCTCTCTCTCTCTGGTCTGCAGCTCATATTGCTCCAGGACCCGCAGCATCCTCTTCATAACTTAGCACACTGGCTAAGTCACTCACTGTTCCCCCTTCCGGAGTTCAGTCCATCAGCAGCCCTAGGCAGTTTTCCCATTCCCTGCCCCAGTGCCACTCCCCCAGTGGCCAGCAGGGGAACCCAGGCCTGCCCTCTACTCCAGGTTCCAGTCCAGGTAGGGTGACCAGATGTCCTGATTTTATAGGGACAGTCCAATTTTTGGGTCTTTTTCTTATATAGGCTCCTATTACCCCCCACCCCCATCCCAATTTTTCACATTTGCTGTCTGGTCACCCTAAATCCAGGGATCCTGATCTCAGCAGTTCTGGGTTTCCTCTCTCTTCCTTCACTGCTCCTTCCCTGGACTGCTTCCTAATCTCTGGTTCCCCTTCTTTCTCTGGTTATACCAGCTCCTAACCAACTCCTTCCTCCCAGGGAGTAACTATCTCCCTGCAGCCCCCAAACACTCCTCCCTCTTCCGAGAGAGTGACTACTGCTACTACCTGCCTTCCTGCAGCCTTTCCTAGTCACACCAGTCTGTAGCCAGCTTGCCCCACCTGTTCCTGCACAAAAATGTTCCTGGAAAGCAATTAATTTAGATCAACCACATGCAGTGGAATATATTTACTGTAAGATGCTGGCAAAAGAACGTGTTTACTGTGACAAGTTGGATGACGTAATATCTTTTATTTCTGTTGGTGAGAGAGACAAGCTTTTGAGCTACACAGAGCTCTGTTTCAGGTCTGGGAAAGGAACTAAGAGTGTCACAGCTAAATATAAGATGGAATAGATTGTTTAGCATAAGTAGTTAACACATATATTTCAAGGGACTATTCAAGCTGAAGTGGCCTGTTAACACCTCTCCAGTCATAGGGAGGAAAGGATAGCTGGGGGTGGGGAGGGAGTTAGTGGGACATAGATTGTTGTAATAAGCCCAGCGCCGGCTCCAGGGTTTTTGCTGCCCCAGGCAGCAAAAAAAAAAAAAAAAAAAAAAAACGCGA
>QXTE01000027.1:2094226-2145500 GCA_003942145.1 Platysternon megacephalum | reverse complement strand
AAAAAAAAAAAAAAAAAAAAAGCCGCGATCGCGATCGCGATCTGCGGCGGCAATTCGGCGGGAGGTCCTTCGCTCCGAGCGGGAGTGAGGGACCCTCCGCCGAATTGCCGCCGAATCGCTGGACGTGCCGCCCCTCTCCCGAGGGGCCGCCCCAAGCACCTGCTTGGTCAGCTGGTGCCTGGAGCCGGCCCTGAATAAGCCATAAATCCAATGTCTCTAGTCAGTCCACAGAATACAATCCACAAAAGCCAGCATGCTAGGCGACTCCCTGCATAAAGTAGTCAATGGAAGATGCTGATAAAAGGGCTGTGTCATAAGTCCTGCTCCCTTTGCAGAGCTAGGCACGTATCTGTGCTTGTGATCCATGAACCAGGTGAAGATAGGTGCTCACCTGCCTATCTTGCCTGTAGGGCCTGATTCCGTAGGTGTGCACAGAGCTGGACACAGTATTCTAGTAGCAATCTTACCAAAGGTAAGATCATTTCCTTACATTTGCTTGATATTCCCCTTTTATATATATCCAAGGAGCGCATTAGCCCTTCTTGCCACTGCATTGCACTGAGAGCTCATGTCGAGGTGGTTCTCCAGGATGACTCCTAAGTCCTTTCCTGAGTCATTATTTTCCAGGACAGAGGCTCCCATCCTGTAGAGTCTAGCCTGCATTGTGCCCACACATACTACTTTGCATGTGGCTGTATTAAAATGTATTTTATTGCAGTGTGACTATTTAAACAGGTGATTCAGATAATAGATAATGTTTCACCTCCCTTCTATAACAGTAACCTGTCCTTCTTTTTACTTACTGCCCCACTAATCCTGGTGTCATCTGCAAACTGTGCCAACAAAGAATGTATATTATCATCTAGATCACTGATAAAAATATTAAATAACATTGGCTCATAGCTGTGACTAACGTAGTGCTGTATTGCATCTATTTATGCTCCCTGGTCGTTTTATAGGCATGGTGCCTAGCCAATTGCTGCCTGACTCCTGCCTGGGTGGGAAGCAGAGAAACAGCATGGCAGGATTAGCATTTGTAAGATGATGGGTTCCCCTCTCCGTGTGAGTCACCAGGATCTGTAAATCGGTACATTGCACCCCTGCCTCCACCAGAGCCTTTCTAACCCCCCCCGGGAGGAAGTAGTAGGGGACTGTAGCAGGGTGGTCACCCGCTCCTGCCCTGAGGGGTTTAAAGACAGCCCTGGCAGAGGGCTGTGGCAGGGGAAAAGCTGGGCTGATTGGAGGAAACAGCCTCAGCTGTGGCCATGCCCCAAACAGACTCAGCTATAAAGGCAGGGAAGCCAGGGGTAGACACACAGTCTCTCTCTGCTTGTAGAGAGAGAAGGACCTGGCTGTGAGGGAGCTGAACAGGGTAGTGGGAGTGGAGTGGAGCAGGGCTGGGAGAAGGCTAGAGGAGCTGGGGAGCTCCAGCCTGGAAAACCCCCAGGCTGTGGGCCTAGCTGAGGGCCTAAGACCAGTACCGGGGCTACAGAGGGTCAGCCCAGCTATAGAGAGAGGCAGCAGGTCCAGCCCAACCTTGCCTGTGATGAGTGGCATATACTGCAGTCTGCCCCAGGGAGCGGGGCTAGATGGTGACTGGCAGTAGCCTTACACTGAGGTGAGGTTGAGTTAGTGGGTGGGGAGACCCAGAACCTGAGAGTGTGGGGGTACTGCTAGGGGGCAGCAACCCAGAGAAAGGGGCACCAGGGTCCTGGGAGGGACATTGGGGCCAGTGGTAAGGCGGATCACCAGCCTGCATGGGGCGCTCCAGGACGCTGGAAGAGCTAATTCCCATGGATGACGAGCAGGAGGCACTGCAGGGGTGAGTCTATACCCTTACAGGGACAATTTGAACATAAACCCCAGAGGAGAAGTGTGTAAAGTTTACTGGTCCTCTATCCTGTTTGTCAGAATTCAAGAGTAGCTGTGGATCACAGACTTATAAGTCCAGTGAAGGAAAGAGCAGAAAGTAAGAAGTCCATTAATAGATAGAAAAACTTTAAGGTCCCTTAGGAAGCATGGTAGTTTAAACTGCAGAATTATAAGTCCCCCCCATTAATGGCAGGAAGGCTTCTGACTGCTCTTATTATTTACCCACTCTCAAGACTGGAGTAAGCGCTTTCCCTAGAACAAGGCTTCCAGGCTGGAGTGGGCATCTGAGCTACACCATGCTCCCAGGTTACATTGGCCCCCTGAGCTATATTAAACTCCAGACATGGAATAAGTTCATCAGGGCTGAAGCAAGCCTGAGCTCCCAAAATGGAGGAACCCCCCCGCCCCTAAACTGAGCCAGACCTCTGCCTAGACTGAGTCAGCTGTGAAGGCCTCACTCCACAAATCAGCAGCAGTGAAGGCTGGCCCTGTGCCCAGAGCCCTGATTGGCTGGAGATGGGCAGGCAGGAGAAGCTGGTTTCTCCCGCCTCTTCTTTCCCCTGAGACTTGGTTGGCCAGAGGAGGAAAACCTGATCCTGCTGCCTACTCTCCTTCTATTTGAGAAGGGACTGCATGGGATGCAAGAGCACAGCCAGACCAAATGGAGCTTAAGTTCAGGTCTGTGGGTTAGGCCCAGGGAGTAGCCAGACCATGCAACCCCAATGAGCCTGCAACACATGTAAGAACCAGCCACTGCCCAAAACACTGTTTGTGACCAATGGGGGTAGAGTTTCTTTTAGGCATTTGGAATTTATGTCAAACTCCCATTGACTATACTTTGCCATGATGCTGGCGTTCTGCACATGACACTAAAGGTGCTGTGAGAGATCTCTGTGTTGGGAGTGATTCCTTGCTGAAACCTCTCCCCCCCAGCAAAAGAACAGGGTCCCCCTACCCACAGGCTTTACAGTTCCTTATCCCCACCCCTTAATAGTTACTGGCCAATCAGCCCCCTCCAGTGACTCAAAATGGAGTTTTGTAGCCAACAGCCTGTCCCAGCTCTAAGAACACTCCTCCAACATATTTCCCCAAGATAAAAATATTTAAATTTGTGGTTTCAAAAGAAAGATAGTTGGGAGGAGGAAAGAAGAAACCTTTCTTGCAAATACACACCCTGTTGTTGGTTTCTACTTTGCCACTTCTTTGGACTCAGCAGAGAATGTTTAAGCAAATAACTAGCTACCCATTTAAGTTTTTCATAAACCAGCCCCCTTAGACTCCATTCTGTCTGTGATGGACTGCTCTATTGCAGTTTCGCAGGGGTATTTTGGGGGAAGGGTACAGCTTGACCTTCTGAATATGGATATTCTGATATTACATGTACAAGCAAAGTACTGTTCTTGTGGCAAAATCACAGGGTCTCCATATTGCCTGTGGATCTCATTTCATACCCCCATTCACTGTGGAGTCCCCAGCACCTAGCGGAATTATGCTGTGGAGAGGATTTGCCCTAGTGAGCAGAGTTTGGTGGTCTGTCTATAAGGTTACTGTTGTACATCAGTTACTCGCCTGAAGGAGTAGAATATCCCTTCAACCTGGCCTTAATTTCCTGACATTTCAAATTTCTTTTTAACTGTAAGTGGGCATGCAAGGAATTAAAAATATTTCTTTCTTGAGCAGTAAACATGGTCCTTTGACAGTTCTGTTGGACATAGAATATCTGCAGAAGCCCACATTTCACATCTGATGGGAAGACTTCAGCCTTGTTAAATTATTGACAGATGAGAGGATGTACAGTTCTTTTTACTAGTATACAGTGCATTTCCAGGAGCGGACAGCATGAATCTTAGGGGTTTGGGGGTGGGAAAGGACATTTAAAAGAAAAGTTACTCAAAATTTGTTTTCTGGAAATTGGCTTTAGTAACATACATTCTTTTCAAATAAATCTGCTGCTTGGCACGCAAACTTGAATTAAATCATTCTCTCCATCTGTCACTGTGTTATACTGATTATATTAGTGACATCTGGAATTAAGACCAGCTGTATAAGAAATCAAGATATTGTAGAAGTTTTTGTAACATACAAAAACTGGGTTTGCGTGTGATCCAGCTGTTACTTCGTGATTTCTAAAACAAGAAAATGATACGCTATGAAGTGAGCACTTCGCAGCAGATTCGGGAAAATAGAATTTAGTTCAGTGAAAACCATTCTGAAATTAAAAAACAGTTCACAAATCATAAGACTGAGAACCTTCTATGACTTGCTTTGTCTTCTAAAGCTTTTCTCTTTTACGTCCAATGGGGAAGTATTTGCATGGGCTGTTGATATAACCTCTGTGGTCCAAATCCTATTGTTGAAGCTAGCGGTGTGAATGGATTTTCCCCAGTGAAACACAGCAGCCTTTGATCGGTTATAAGGGAGAAGAAGAATGCTAAAGCACTACAGATAACAAGAAAAATGAAAAAGTGGCTTTTCATTTAAAAATGTATGAGATACCAAACTTATTTCCTGTTCCTACTCTCACAGATACCACCGGGGGAGAACTGTTGAATTTTAAACAAAAATGTGAGATACAATTTGAAATTTTCTTCAGGCTATTACATTTGCAATACATTATCGAACTTCCAAAGTGTTTTGTGAAACCTTGAAAACACTCTGAGGGTGGAATGCATATTTCAATCCAGGGCATTTGCTGTAAACTAATTAGCAGCATTCTACAGAAAGCTGGAACCCTGGTACTGAGGTACCTTCAGTCCTGTACCTCAAAGAATCAAAATAAAACCAGCTTCTTTAATCTGTACCTTTCTATGGTCCAGGCCATGCAGTGAGTTCTAGTTTTTCAGCCTCTGGGGAGGAGAGCCCCTGGGTGAGCCAGTTTGGCGTGAGTATTGATCAATCAGGTAGAATTAGCTAACTCTAAATGAGAGAAGAACATATAGTAGGCAAAGCATGGGCTCAGTGTAGCAAAAGAAATTAAACAGCGACAAGGGGAACAGATATTTAAAATCTCAAAGTCTAAAAAGCAATATGAAAGGCCGTACTTCCAGGGAGAGTTATCTGAATACTGAATTCAGGCTTGTGCTGTTTAAGAGTATGCGGAATCCCAGCTGAGAGTGAAGGCATCAACCCCACTGAATTTATGAAGAAAGTGATTCTGAAAGCGATCTGTCTAAAGCACGAGATGATCCCTTGTACAAGTGTATTATTAGCATCATCATTGTTCAGGGTTAAAATAGTTAAAAAAAAAAAAAAAAAAAAAAAGCGGGGGGGGGCAATAAACAAGGGCTCCAAAACAAAAATAATTTTCTTACTGGATTTCAGCCCCNTGTTTTATCCTGTAAATATGACAAGAAAACCAGCACTATTTGTTTTGGGATGAAGAATCAGTTGCAGAACATTGACAGGAAGTACAGGAGAACAGCGAAAATAATGTAGAGGAAAAAGATTCACACTACCAGTTCTATTCAGACTTTTTCTTCAGCACTTGTTAAAAATAGTAGCCTTTTTCTTTCCAGGTCATTGGTGTTGTTTGCACCCTGCTTAGTTTATTTGATGTAAATATTACCCTCAAAGTGGAATGCATACTTGGGACAGCGGTGGTTTACAAATCTACAGGGCATCCAGTCAAATGTGCTGTATAAAAAGCTGCCCTCACAGCAAAATCTTTGAGCCAGATTCTCCTTTCATCCAAGTGTAAATCAGAAACAGCTCCACTTAACTCAGTGTTTCACTAGCAGGAAAGCAGTGTTAGCAGCATCAGAATAGACCCGCTGAGCCAAGCTCTTTCTGTCACATATGACCTGCACTCATTCAGTGAATTTGTAACAGGGCAAATTTTTATGAAGGGTTTTTTTGGTACTGCTTTAAGAGATGTTTGTCAGGAAAGGCCATAAATATACCTATTGTCCTGTCATGGGCATGAGACATAGTATGTCACATAGAAAACGAGAGGGTTATACGTACACCAACAAAACAATAATTGTGCCTCAGTGCCATATCCAGTTGCACCAATTTTGATTTTTTGGGGGGTGAACTAACTTTTCCGATTGGAATTAAAGTATACAATAAAAAACAATTTAGCCAGGCTCTGCTCCTCCTCCCCTCCCCAGCCACAGCATACCTCTGCCATCCCCTGAGGGGACACTGGAAGACCTCCCAGAGGAGGCAGTGACTGATAGAGATGCCCTCGCTGACAATGCTGGGGGAGAGCAGGTGTAAACCTCAGGGAAGGAGGGACACTTCATGCACCCGCCAAGCTCAGGTGGGGACAGGACATCTTGAGGTCCCTGCCCCCCAGTGTCACTGCCTGGGCCTGTTGGCAGAACCCATTGGCAGGGGGAGAGGGCTCCCTGTAGGTGGGAGGCATTGCTGCTGTCAGAGGTGGGACTACAGTGCTCCCACCTGCCAGGCCCTTGCTGTGTGTCTGGACCCTGTTGCTAAGCGCTAAAAGTCCCTGAGGGCGCTTTGATGTACTGCTGTTTGAAATGCTGAAGTGTTTCAGTCGCGCCCCCCCCCTTCCCCGTGAGGACACTGGCTATTAGTGTGCGTCACTAGTCTAGGAGGGACTCTGCACTTGCAAGACAGACCAGTTTCATACAGACAATGGGCCTAAGTGGGACTTAAGGGATGCATAGGCCTTGCCCCAGGCCTCTGTGCCGGGGTGTGAATGTCACTGTTATATGACATCTCTTACATGTGCCTTTGTGTCACTTGGGCCTTGTCCTCATGAGGGGAAAGGATATGTTCTTATTATGTGTTAGCTAAGACCTGGTAACTAACAAACAGGTGGTGAAATCTTA
The DNA here is from genome assembly GCA_003942145.1 of Platysternon megacephalum. Classification (NCBI taxonomy): domain Eukaryota; kingdom Metazoa; phylum Chordata; order Testudines; family Platysternidae; genus Platysternon; species Platysternon megacephalum. The sequence goes on along the minus strand of QXTE01000027.1, from coordinate 2,138,829 downwards.
GTGAAGCTGAGCAGGGGCGGCTCTATGTATTTTGCCGCCCCAAGCACGGCGGTGAGGCAGCCTTCGGCGGCGTGCCTGCGGGAGGTCTGCTGGTAACGTGGATTCGGCGGCATGCCTGCGGGAGGTCTGCTGGTAACGTGGATTCGGCGGCATGCCTGCAGGAGGTCCGTCGGTCCCACGCCTTTGGTGTACGTGCCGCCGAATTGCCGCCGAAACTGCGGGACCGGCGGACCTCCCGCAGGCATGCCGCCGAAGGCAGCCTGACTGCTGCCCTCACGGCGACCGGCAGGCCGCCCCCTGCGGTTTGCCGCCCCAGGCACGCGCTTGCTGTGCTGGTGCCTGGAGCCGCCCCTGAAGCTGAGACAGTGCCTACCTTTCACCTAAGTTAGCAGGCTGAGGTGAAGCCTATGGGGGAACCTAGCGTTTACCTTGATTTAACTCATTTCAAACTATAAACTGCCTTGTTTTCAGTGGAAGTTAAGAGACTAAATAGGATTTAGGTAGTGCAAACCAAAAGTGGTAGGAAAAGCCAAAGTCAAAGGGCCATCGTGCAGAACATCCTAAGGCAGGCCCCTACCCTTTTTACTGACAGGACTCCAGCCTGAGCACCTCTGCTGACTGCAGTTGTGGCAATATCGCACTAGAAGCGAGGCTACAAGACAGCTTGATTTAAGTGAGCGTGTTGAGTGTGGGAGAGGGTGCACCTTTCCCCCAACAGTGTAATCTCAGAGAAGATGGCCATAAAGCTGCTGCAGTGTGCTTCCTTCCTGAGCCACAGCCCCACACAGGGCTGTGGAGATTGCACTGTATACCTTGTATACAAGTGTGTAAGTGTATAAAATTCCTGATGCTGTGCATGCTTCTCCCTGGTCCCAGGAGACACTATAAGAACATAAGAAAGGCCGTACCGGGTCAGACCAAAGGTCCATCTAGCCCAGTATCTGTCTACCGACAGTGGCCAATGCCAGGTGCCCCAGAGGGAGTGAACCTAACAGGCAATGATCAAGTGATCTCTCTCCTGCCATCCATCTCCATCCTCTGACGAACAGAGGCTAGGGACACCATTCTTACCCATCCTGGCTAATAGCCATTTATGGACTTAGCCACCATGAATTTATCCAGTCCCCTTTTAAACATTGTTATAGTCCTAGCCTTCACAACCTCCTCAGGTAAGGAGTTCCACAAGTTGACTGTGCGCTGCGTGAAGAAGAACTTCCTTTTATTTGTTTTAAACCTGCTGCCTATTAATTTCATTTGGTGACCCCTAGTTCTTGTATTATGGGAATAAGTAAATAACTTTTCCTTATCCACTTTCTCAACATCACTCATGATTTTATATACCTCTATCATGTCCCCCCTTAGTCTTCTCTTTTCCAAGCCGAAGAGTCCCAGCCTCTCTAATCTCTCCTCGTATGGGACCCTCTCTAAACCCCTAATCATTTTAGTTGCCCTTTTCTGAACCTTTTCTAGTGCTAGAATATCCTTTTTGAGGTGAGGAGACCACATCTGTACACAGTATTCGAGATGTGGGCGTACCATGGATTTATATAAGGGCAATAATATATTCTCTGTCTTATTCTCTATCCCCTTTTTAATGATTCCTAACATCCTGTTTGCTTTTTTGACCGCCTCTGCACACTGCGTGGACATCTTTAGAGAACTATCCACAATGACGCCAAGATCTTTTTCCTGACTCGTTGTAGCTAAATTAGCCCCCATCATGTTGTATGTATAGTTGGGGTTATTTTTTCCAATGTGCATTACTTTACATTTATCCACATTAAATTTCATTTGCCATTTTGTTGCCCAATCACTTAGTTTTGTGAGATCTTTTTGAAGTTCTTCACAATCTGCTTTGGTCTTAACTATCTTGAGTAGTTTAGTATCATCTGCAAACTTTGCCACCTCACTGTTTACCCCTTTCTCCAGATCATTTATGAATAAATTGAATAGGATTGGTCCTAGGACTGACCCTTGGGGAACACCACTAGTTACCTCTCTCCATTCTGAGAATTTACCATTAATTCCTACCCTTTGTTCCCTGTCCTTTAACCAGTTCTCAATCCATGAAAGGACCTTCCCTTTTATCCCATGACAGCTTAATTTACGTAGGAGCCTTTGGTGAGGGACCTTGTCAAAGGCTTTCTGGAAATCTAAGTACACTATGTCCACCGGATCCCCCTTGTCCACATGTTTGTTGACCCCTTCAAAGAACTCTAATAGATTAGTAAGACACGATTTCCCTTTACAGAAACCATGTTGACTCTTGCTCAAGAGTTTATGTTTTTCTATGTGTCTGACAATTTTATTCTTTACTATTGTTTCAACTAATTTGCCCGGTACCGACGTTAGACTTACCGGTCTGTAATTGCCGGGATCACCCCTAGAGCCCTTTTTAAATATTGGCGTTACATTAGCTAACTTCCAGTCATTGGGTACCGAAGCCGATTTAAAGGACAGGTTACAAACCTTAGTTAATAGTTCCGCAACTTCACATTTGAGTTCTTTCAGAACTCTTGGGTGAATGCCATCTGGTCCCGGTGACTTGTTAATGTTGAGTTTATCAATTAATTCCAAAACCTCCTCTAGTGACACTTCAATCTGTGACAGTTCCTCAGATTTGTCACCTACAAAAGCCAGCTCAGGTTGGGGAATCTCCCTAACATCCTCAGCCGTGAAGACTGAAGCAAAGAATCCATTTAGTTTCTCCGCAATGACTTTATCATCTTTAAGCGCTCCTTTTGTATTTTGATCATCAAGGGGCCCCACTGGTTGTTTAGCAGGCTTCCTGCTTCTGATGTACTTAAAAAACATTTTGTTATTACCTTTGGAGTTTTTGGCTAGCCGTTCTTCAAACTCCTCTTTGGCTTTTCTTATTACACTCTTGCACTTAAGTTGGCAGTGTTTGTGCTCCTTTCTATTTGCCTCACTAGGATTTGACTTCCACTTTTTAAAGGAAGTCTTTATCTCTCACTGCTTCTTTTACATGGTTGTTAAGCCACGGTGGCTCTTTTTTAGTTTTTACTGTTTTTCTTAATTTGGGGTATACATTGAAGTTGGGCCTCTATTATGGTGTCTTTAAAAAGGGCCCATGCAACTTGCAGGGATTTCACTTTAGTCACTGTACCTTGCACAGGTACAATGCTTTTCTCCACACTGCATGGGCATTGGAGTTTCCTCCCTTGCATTCCACTTGCTCTCAAAGCCATAATCTGGGGCTTGGTACCTGTATGTATTCCTGAGTAGATAGTTAGCTATTTAACCACCTTGCGACTCTGCTTAACACAATGGGGTGGCTTACAGAAAAGTTGATTTCAGTGGTGACTGTTGGAGCCAGAAGGAAATCACAGCTGCATAATAACAGTGGGAGACAGAACCTCAACTGCTGAAAAAAATGGTAGATGTAATGATTGGGTTTTGGATTACTTGGTCACTTGAGTTTGGGAATTTAAAATTACTTTTGACGGGTAGCTACATTTAGCTACTAAAAACTTGCTCTTTGTCTCTGTGTGCAGTGAATTGTACTTTTCCCACTGTATATCACAGCTACATTCATAGAACAATGGGGAAGTTAATAGTGAAATACATGCACCTAGCAGAACCCACTCAGCAAGCCAAGAAAGTCATATAAAAGCTTGTGAGCAATGGACTCAGCCTGCCTTCCAAAAGCTTCATAATTATTTCACATAATATTTTTTTCTACAGACGAACATAGACACTGTCAACAACCTGTAAGCTAATTGGGCTACATTTATTTTCAAATGGTGATTATTTAAAGAAAAAAAAAACATAATCAGAAAACAAAGGCAAGCTTTTAAAATACACAGGATAGTGTCATTTGATTGACCTGAATACAAATAGTCTTTTGCTCAGTTTTCTAAGCTTTCACTATTTTTCTACTCTGTTACGAGATTTCTTTAGTGATATCCAAGCACGTTTGCAAGACAGAGAATCCTTATGGAAAAAGAAAAACAAGCAAACTTGTATACCTTTTTAGAGAGCAGAGGGTATCTGGCCTTTAATTATTTGTCTCCTATGCCTCATCTCTTCCAAAATGAAAATCCCTGATCAGGTGGAACAAACAAACCTTCCCGCTAAGGAAGGATGAACTGTACTCTCTCCAGAGCCACTGATGCCGCTCCTACGCTAGTCTCAGGAAGTCTCTCAAGAATAAAGAAAGATGGTCCCCCCTCTGGCAGCTGAGCATGACACAGAAGTGTGTGTGTGTGTATGTATATATGTATATGTATATATATATATATATATATATATATATGTGTGTGTGTGTGTGGTTTTTTTCAAAGCCCCAGGGCTTATTAGAGCACTCTGAATATCGATAAACTTTTTTAATGTAGATTCTGCATGGTGGTTTGTCTGATCGTTCAACTTGCTGCTTGACTTGTTTTAGTAGAGTTATCCTGGTGTTTAAAAAATTGATGGATCTTTCTGATTTTCTTAGCTTTTGGCAAGGAGAAAAATAGCAGAGATGGGAAAACAAAGCCAATAAAACAAATCTCATGGATGCCAACTACTCTGTGAACAATCTCAGTTTCAGCTCACTTTCCATCATCTGCTGAGGTAGCAGTCAATTCAAATTCAAGGCAAAGAGGTAGAGAGGGTTATGAGAGTAAATGGACTATATTGATACAGTAGCATTGTTTTTAATAATTTATATAAAAGTGGAGAACTTTGAACATATCAGATGATACATGATGACGCTATGAACACACCTCATTCCTATGGGCATCTTATCCATATCATCACAACATCTAAATAATTATATGGCCAAAGGGACAAGTTTGTTTTCTTTGTGATCTGTTTCAAATTTGACCTTGCTTCTTCAGCGATGAATGGGTGGTATGTTTAATAACTATGTAATAATCTGACATCTCATTAACCTCCAGTAAGTTTTATATAGTCACTTGGGGTAGAGAAAACTAATCTCTCTCTGTTAGGCAAATTATACTTTATACAGTTTCTATGTAATCACATCCATGGCTTAAAACCTTGTTAATTATATTCCTGCTGTAAATGATATTCAGTGAACAGATGGTGAAAGTGGATCATGACTGTATGACTGAACTTTCTTCAAAGACTTTTGTATAAACACTGTAAATGATTGAATAGCTATGAAATATAGTGCATGAAGCCATATGTTTGCAATTACCCTGGTGAACATTTACATGATCACAATGTTTTCTTTTTTCTGAAAGGATGATTTATGTATTGTGAAGTTCTTCCTTTCCTTTGGCAGTTAAATTCTTTGATTAAGGATAGTTTACTTTGCTGTCTACATTCTTGGTTTTAACATTTATATTTGTATTGTTTTGACAAATATTAAAAAGTGCATCACACAGACAAAATAATACAGAATAAGACTGTGTGCATCACTTCAGTCCAGGTTATTTTAGCTGTTTTATAGAGCACTATTATAAATGGGTCTATTACATGAGCTTTTCAAACATGTTCTCAGTATTTGTTTACTTGTTTAGCATTTGTTTAGGCAATGATACTGTGTATTTAATCTGGGTCCCTTGGCTAGCTGCACACAAAAGCCCTGATCCTGCACACACTTCAGTATGCATGGAGTTTTATTCATGTGAATGAAGTTACACATGTGCTTATGTGTTTGCAGGATCAGAACCAAAATACAGACCACTTAAATCACAGAGTAGCCTTTGACCTCGAGAGACTATGGGCCATTGCAACAAAAAGGTCTTGCTTTTCTGTTTTGATTACCTAATTCATCCATTCTTTGCATTAGCTTTCTCCTTATTCTATTTCACTGAAGACCTGTTGATGTTATTTGAGTAAAAAAATGATTGTGATAGTCCAATCCTCCTGTGTTACCTGTAGTCTATAATTCAGACAGAAACCTGACTTTCACACTGACTAGGAAACAGTGAAATGTGTCTGGCTCTAAAGAGAAAATAAATTGATCTCTGACATTGAAGCTTCCTATAAAGTTAGTATTTTAAAAGAAATTATTCAAGATTATTATTTCAAGTGAAGTGCCACAAAAATCTTTTTATGGCTCTTTTTTACACCGTCTCCAATTTTTCAACATGCTTTTTAAAATGTGGACACCAGAACTGTATGCAGTATTTTAGTATCTGTCTCCCCAATGCCATCTACAGAAGTCTTACTCACTACCCTGCTGTTTATACGTTCAAGGATCACATTAGCTCTTTTTGCCACAGGATTACACTGGCCGCTCATGTTCACTTGTTTGTCCACTCTGACCCCCAAATCCCTTTCAGCATCACTGCTTTCCAGGATACAGTGAATTCCCCGCGATACAGTCCGTTCCCCGCCCCCGCATTCTGTAGGTATGGTCTGTATTCTTTATTCCTTGATATGTAACTTTTTTGCATTTGACTGTATAAATAAAATTTTATTTGACTAGGCCCAGTTTACCAAGTGATCCAGATTGCTCTGTATGACTGCCCTCTCCTCATCGTTACAGGTCTGTCTCATCTTACACTGGGGTTACGTTCCGCGGTCAGCGCGTAAAGCGAAAACCGCGTATAGTCAAAATTACATTGAGTGTAATGGCGGGCAGAATCGCCCGCACTACAGAAACAGTATTTAAATTGTTCTTTTTTTTGTTGTTTTTGCCGACCGCATAAAGCTGAAATCGCACATGTTAAATGCACCTAAGATGCGACAGACCTGTATTTACCATCCCACCAATGTTTGTGTCACCCACAAATGTTATCAGCTGCAATGTGCATTTTATCAAATTAAGATCTAAACTTTTCCACTGTCTAAAGATCAGTGAATCCAGAGTTTTGGTTTGGACCCATCTGTAGTGATCACATTGCCAGTAATGACATGCCTAACCTGGAGATTTACTGTGGGCAAGAGGCAATGGACAGTCCAGTATGTGTGTGCAATCTCAAATTGCTGTCTATGCCTCTGTCTTCTCTAGTGCTAATGATCCTGGCTTCCAGTAAGTTTGCAGCTGAAAATATTATCAACTAAATACATTTAGCTTTCTGGGATGACAGTTTAGAATGATCCAAATTTTAAAAAAATTCCTCTGTTGTAGTGATTGTAAGCATTGTGGGATGGATTTATTGTCTTGGCTATGCAGTTTACATTTAGTATTTTGAGTAGGAGAATAACCATTAAACAGTGAATGATGAATAACATTGTCCCATCAGAATTTTCAGGCAAATAGCTATTTGTGCTTAAATTCATGAAACTCAAACTCATGATTCACAAACATTTTCAAAAGTTTAATGAATTTTAGCACAAAAGACAATTAGTCTGAAAATTCATACTGGAAGCATGTACTCATTATTTGCTGTTGGTTAATAATTGTAAGTGGAAACCAAGAAGTGTCGAGTATCCCAACATACGGGACTTTTGGCAGCTACAGAATACCTTTTTGAATAGAACTGGCCTCCCAGATTCACATTTTTCTGCTGTCTGTGTTGACCTTATCCAACAGCTGCTAATGTTAATCAGATCAGCAGATTTGTGTACCAATCCATTTTTATTACCTCCTTAAATGCAAAACGCTTTCCAGATTTTCTTAAGTGAAACAGACTTCTCCATATTGCAAAAGGGATTATAGTTCTCACATCTACTTGGGCAATGATATGTGCATTCGTGTTATGCTATTTCGATTTGTTCTGTAGATATGTACTAGCCATACCATAAAAACAAAAAAGACAGACACACACATTCCAACAGAAGAACCAAATATTATAATAGGAAAAAAACTTCTGTCACATTTTTTAGCATCAATGTAGTGCTTGTACAAGGTTTTCTGAAGATGGAAGACTTCTGTCCATGGAACAGGTACAGAAAAGACGACTTCCCCACACTACCTCCCTGAGATACCTCCTCCTTGTTCTGGAAGGCTTGCCGTAAGGGTTGAGAAGGATCGTTCAGTCTCCATGCCCACTTCATGCCTCTCTGATAGAAGGGTTGTCCTGTTAGTGCCACTTGCACTGGTGATTTTTTGGGAACTGTGACATACTGGGGCACAGTCCAGAGCAGGGGGGGACTGTGTCACCCCAGAGCTCTAACCTGCCAATTACCCCCTGGCTCTCACCAGCCTTAAGTTTACTACAGGGTGACCCCAATGTACTCCCAGTCCTGGACTTTCCCCCAGAAATGTATGTTTTATACTGCCCATCCCTCTCCTGAACTGTCCAAATATATTAAGTCTGTTATTCCTTTAATGGAATAATATACCAGCTTATTACATTAATTGGAGTTATGCAGCCACTTTAAATACACTGGATTAGATAAAACAATTAACTACAAAGAGAGAGATTTTAAGTGAGTACAAGTAATGAGGCATAAAAGTCAGAAACGGTTACAAGAGCCATAAAGATAAAAGCCTTTCTAGAGCCCAACAACAAACTATATAAGATTCAAGGAAAGTTCTCACCACATGCTTCCAGCAAGATTACTGACCAAACTCTTGAGGCCACAACCCCTCCCCCAGAGTGCAGTAGCTGTTTCCTTTGTCATCTCAGGTGCAAAGAATGCGATGGGCAGGGAGAGAGAAGGGTCCCTTGTGGTGTTTGCCCATCCTTTTTATAGTTACAGTCCCCCTCTTGAAAAACCTTTTTGCAGCTGAGAACCAGAAGACAAAGAGTCTCTGTGGAAGGATATTCCCTGCTGGGGTTTTTCCACCTGTTTTATCTTCCCTTGTTTTCCCTTCCTGCATGATGAGTCCATTTCCTGCTTAAATGCAAATTAAAGCAAGTGCACATTCCTTTGTTTAGGACAGACCTGTTTTGCCAACTTCTACCTGGGCAGGGCTGTGGGCTTTGGAATAAGTTGATATCATCATACAGGGGAATCTTATAACTTCACATACAATGTTGCCACACATATTTTATCAGGACAATACTGACCAGAAAATGAGTTTTCAAATGATACCTTACAAGATATACCATGTACAAAGATTATTACAGTAGAGCGCAGGGTGTGAATACAGGCATGTATTCCATCAGACATTTGTCTAGTAGGCACTGGATTGAGACTGCCAATTTATTTCATATAAGCTACTAAAAAGTCATCATTTGAATGTCACTCATCTTGGCTAGATTCAAAACAGATCCTTGGAGGTAAAAAGGATCCCCACATGTTATTAGTCCTCTTACCCACCCAATTCCCCCACCCCTGGAAAAAGAAAACAATTAAAACAAAAAAGCCCATAGTACCAGCTTGACTCATACTTCACAGATTATGGAAACTGTAATGTCCTCTACCTGACATAGTAACAGGTCTTGGAATTCAAAGTAATGTGAATAGAAATATTGTTATTCTCTAGCACTTATGACTCTTTATCTGGTGCAAAAAAAAGCATAGAGTCTTTTGAAAGAGAGCCATCATTAGGGTCTTGGTTGTTATCCTTCCCACGGATCAGATGCTGCTAGCATAATATATCTGAATAATGCACAAATAGAAATGGTTCAAAGACATTTAAACACCCACTATTGGAGAAGGACGTCAAGATTAGAGACATAATACGTTTAAACACAATGCTGTTTCTGTAGTTGAGGTGTTATCAGAGCCTCATGATGTGGCTTGTATTGCATTAGCAAACAGAGCTTTGGAAGATCACATTAATAGGCATAGCACAGCTGGTAGAATAGGCAGTGGCCCTGATTCGGATGAGTTGCACTCAGTGATGCAGGGAGAGGGCAAAAGTGGATAAGTGCCACTTTTCATCCCAACCTAATCCTCTGGGCTGCCTGGGGCCAATTTGTTCCCTTGCTAGCACCAATTGAGGACTGTAAGGCTGCAGTAGTGCTCTGGAAACACTGCCTCCTCTGACGACATCCCTAGCCTATCCTCTGATGGTTGGTGGGGTGCGTTAAACAGTGGCCAGGATAGCGGAGCCAAGCTGCCCCTAAGCAACATGATGATTTCCCCATGTCAGGGGAAATCCACAGCTGCCAGATTGGGTTAGTCTTTACCACTTTATCATCCCTTTCTACCACCAGAATAGTTAAAAGGGATTGTACCAGGACTGAGGATCTGACAAGTGCCAGACATTACAGTGAGGCTAATTAATCATAACTCAGCAGCAGCACTGAAATGTATTAGTCTGGAAAGAATGGGCTGATCCTTCAAGAGAAGATAAAAGGCAAAGGAATTTGATACTGATCATTACACTGCTGGAGGATTATTACAATGCCCTTTTTCTAAGGGGCTGGATGAAGTTGCCATGATTTTGTACAAGGGGTATGCTCAACAGCTGGCTGACTTCTTGTAGAAATAGACATGATCTCTTTTGCTTTTTAAGGATGATTTTCATGTCCACATTTTACTTACATTCTTGTGCTGTACGGCGGCTACCAGCGACATGCATTTGATAATGTGGCTAGAAAAATTGTTTTGAAAATATGTTTTTGGCTTGAATAAGTTCGGTCCCTTTGAAGGCCAGTTGGAACCACTAACCGCTCATATTTTAGAAAAGAGGGAGTCAGGCTTAGGAACAGACCAATCGTAGTATATTTTAAAAAGGAAAAATTAAACTGATGTGCTTTGGGGCTGTCACAGATCCACAGGTCCGGTGCTCTTGCACAGCTCTGGAATAGTCCCCTGGGAAGACCCTTGCAGTGTGTCAGCGCCGCTAGGGTCACACTATCTCACTGGGTTAAGCCCCTTGGCTTCACCACCTCCTGGGACCAAACTTTGGAGCCTTCAGCATCCGTGCTTCATTCCATGAGTTCCCTTCAGCACATCCGCTTCAGTTGGACACCTGAGAGAGACTTACACACCCAAAGGGAGCAAGGCACCCCCGACTTCCTGAGTCTGGAGTGACTCGCAGCCAGCGTTGTAAAAGCAGGAGCATTTATTAGATGTCTGGAACACAGCATAGAAAGTCCTTAGGTAACATACAGAATGGAAAGTTACATCAAAGTCCATCTGGGTCAGTCCAGATCTCTCTCTGACCCCTCTGTAGGCCCAGTCCAGAAACTTCTCCTCCTTCGAACAGCCCACACTTCACAACCCCCAGGGACCCCTCCTTAATCCTTTGTTTTTGTTCCTGGGAAACCTGGTCACCTGGCCATCCTCTTTAGCCCTTTGTACTCCAGCTGGTCGCAACTGGCTTGCTTCCTGGAGAGGGTGGGCCATACATGGTTGTTAGTTGCTAGGTACGAAATGTCTGGGTAATTGGCATGGCCTTTATCTTCTGGGACTCTCCATGGGCATGGGGCCCCAGGCCCTAGACAGCTAGGCATCAGTCACCCCTGGATCTCTGGGTCTCTGCAAAGAGTAAGCAACCTTTTCCCCCCACCTACTTAACTATGCACCACATAAGGAAAACTGACACACACACAATTTTCCTCCAAAATATTATAAAAAATTCCCACTCTGTCACAGGGGATACTGTAATCCCCTCCACTTTTCTATGGAAAAGACACGCTCCTTGCTGAGTTGCTTAATCCCTCAACTTCTACTGATCTCGTTGAGAGCTGTGTGTGCTCAGCACTGTGCAAGAGACACTCAGCAACTTACAGAGCTGTGTCATGGGCAGGGATGAGAACAGCTGCAACAGCAGGAGAGAGCAGTAGAGGTTGCCTGAAGACACTGCTTCCAGTACGAGAAACGGTAGTCCTAAAAAGATTTGCAGTGGAGAGGTACACAGGTTAATAGATAGCTGGGAAGACTGACTGGCCCAATGTGGTTCACAGGGAGCGTTGCTGGGGCAAAATGTGAGAAAACTGAACCAACTGGGCCTAAAACCCATCCCACTTTACCTCCTAGTGAGCAGAGCAGAGAAGGGGACATGCTGCATTCCGTGTCCCACCACCTATAGTGGGCACACACATACAAGCTCTACTAGGGTTAAAAATTAAAAAATGGTGTGTATTTATGTATATAGCTACATCTACTTATGTGAAAATCAGAGGGACAGTGCTCCATTCCCTTTTCCACCCTTTCACGTCAAACAGTTGAAACCATCCCATTCACCAATGGCATTAGCAATGAGCTGGAGAGCACTAGTTCATTTCCATGAGCAGTCCCTATTAGAATGTCCTGAAAATGAGGTTGTTTTCCAGAACTTTAAACATTCCCACTTTCCTGCAGGTATAGGGCCCAGTATTTCCTTTGGCAGTGATGCTTTCAGTTGCATAGTCTATTGTTCAAAAGAGACTAGTTTTCCCTTTTGGCATGAATAGCATATCAAATGTCTGCTTAAATAAACTAAGAGCCCAGACTTATGTCCACGGAAGGGAATGAGACTTTTGCCATTCACATCAATAACTACTCCCAGCTCCCACTCACATGAATTCCCATGAATTAATTAATTTAAAAAACCTTCCTAGGAGCTAATAAATTTCACTGTAGCATGTCTGACCTTGCTGATATCACAGCAGCCTCCATTTATTGAGGTTTGATAACAGTGCAAAAGATACCATGATAAATGATTATCTTAGTAATCACTGGCATTTAAGCAACATTCAGTAACTGCTATTAAAATTGTAATATATGTAGCTAAATATATCTAAATTGAAGTTAACATTAAATAAATATCAGAGGGGTAGCTGTGTTAGTCTGGATCTGTAAAAAGCAACAGAGAGTCCTGTGGCANATTAAATAAATAGTGTTTATGCCCTCTGTATATCAATTTACCTGCAAATAGAAGTGCACTCTCTCCAGCAGACTCAGTCCTGCTCTTAAAGATGATGCAAGTTTACGTATCACTCTGATTGGCCATTCGGAGCACATCCTGCCCCCTCTTCTGGTGTGGAGGGTTTTGAAGGCAGCGGAACCAGTGTGATTCTAGTGTGTGTGGAGAAGGGAGGGAAGATGCAGATACCCCGTACATGGGATCTGGACCAACTGCATACCATTTGGTGCACACAGAAGCTTCCTGCATCCCAGCATGGAGAGATTTTAGGGGTTAGGAGGGGGTAGAGGAGGGCTGGTCCTAAATGAAGTGGATACACTTGACATAGTGGATAAGCATGGATGCAGCAGATGCAGGGGCCAGTGTAGCTTTCAATCTGTGGCTGGAAATTGGTTCCAGTTTGTGTAGTCCAGTCCTTCTCCATCTACCCCGACGGGCCTTCCACAGCATATACTCCACTTACTAGACTTTGCACTATGTCTAGGATTTGGGCCCCTGTGCAGACAAGAGTATTCTCATAGAAGAGAAATGAATTGGCACCTGTGAATTACACAGAATGAATCACTTAACTGGGCACCATAATCCATGCCTGTGAAAGTAATGTTTACATTATGTTTTAATGTTTAAACTTCAATAATGTCCTTACAGAATGGACACACACACACATACGCCCATAGAATAAAATCTTTGAGGAGCCAGCACCTGTGGGCCAGATCCTCAAATGGTATAAATCAGTGTTGCCAGTTTACACCAAATGAGGATTTGACCTCATTATGTTAAAGCGGGTATGCAGGGCAATATGCAGTCAGAAGGAATGCTGGAGATATTAAATTGTCTTTGCCCACTGAAGAAAGCTTGATAAGTAATGACACAGTAAATTAATGCCTGAATTCATGGCTGAAGAAGGCAACGTACCCTTTATAGATTTCCTGTATTTATTCTAAAGCATGTTCCAATGTCCTCCTTAGAAGCTTGGACCTTTGCTGCTGACTTTGTCCCTCATCATTACTGGGATCCACACTTCGGTGACTCAGAACCCAGGTATTTCAATATCTTTTTTTATACACTATTATATTATGAAAAGAGATTTTGTTATCACCAATTTGCCCTTTAAAAATTCATCAGAAGCTTGAGAGACTAGAGTCGGAACTCGTATGCATTCATGCCTCTATGTGCTGTAGGCTGAAGTTGAGTTTGGACAATGGCTATAGACACTAGATACTACAGCAGTGGTCCCCAACCTTTTTCGTCTGGCGGGCGCCCCAAAAAAAACCCCGAGCGCTGCCAGCGGGCGCCAAAAAAACAAACAAAAAAACCCCCGAGCGCTGCCGGCGGAGCAAAAAAAAACCCAAAACCCCGAGCGCTGCCGGCGGAGGAAAAAAACAAAAAACAAAACCCTGAGCGCTGCCGGCGGAAGAAAAAAAAAAAAAAAACCCGAGGGCTACGCGGGCGCACTTAGACCCCCCGGCGGGTGCAATGGTGCCTGCGGGCACTGCATTGGGGACCCCTGTACTACAGTAATGGGCTCTATAGCAAACTCTAAGATGTGGGGCCAAGTTCAGAAGTGGAGATGCAAGTTAGTTGTTGTCAAAGGTGCAGTTCCAAACTGAGATTTAGTGGTGAAAAACATAACAAAGGGCCCAGCCCTGCAGCTCTTCCTCTCATGTGTAGTCTCAGCGAAGACTGGGGGGGATCTGGAACTCCACAGCTTGGCTCACAGCCTAGTCACATACACCTAGGCAAGGTGAGTGCAAAAAAGCCACCAAGTCAAAATTAATACCATGTAAAGGGACCCTAAAAAGGGTCACACACATGAGCCCAGGGGAATTCAGTTATGTATCTATTGTAGGGTTTTATACTACCCCCCATCACCACAGCATCTGAGACCCAGATTTTCAAAGGTGTTTAGGCGTTGCTCTGCTCCGATTTGCAACACCTAATTGATTTAGGCTCCTAAATCTCAGTTTAAAAACTGATGTAGGCTTTTAGAAGCCAAAATCCTCCCTGACTTGGCCAGATTGAGAAGGGTGTGTGTGTGTAAATATATACCGTATATGCACATCCACAGCCGGATAACATACATCAATGAATGAGCATAGGAGGATTTGATGGACTTTGTTTATGTTAAAGCCGGGATGGTGTGACAGGACAGAGAGAGCTTCTGCTCTTCAATCTGTGCGTGCATATGCACACAATACAAGGGACTAGTTGACTGGTTTCCAGAATATAAATGGAAATCCCTCAATTATTTTGCCTGTGTATTTTGTCTATAGTGCTGGAGATTCTGGTGGAGGTACAGTTGCTACATGTACACCCTATTTCATATTGGATGAGCACACTAATTCATAAGCACAATCAATATGGTCATTTATAGTTCTTTGGGTAGGTCTATAGACTTCCCAGTGCTTTCTGTAGGTTGGATATTCCATAAGTGCTCTCTCATGCAACTATTTTGTGCTGGCTCCCAAACCACAACTGAAATCTGTGTTATTTCTGTTTGTGGGGATAAAGGGTAATCCTGGGGTGGCTAAATCACAAGGAATTAGGAGATCTGAATTTTATTTCCAGCCCAGTGACATAACAAGGCCCCAGAGGGTCCTAGTGCAAGAATAGGTTAGGGGACCCTTTTCTGATTCTTAAATCCAGCCCCCCCACACTCCCAGAGGATACTGAAAGCAATCTGTTGCCCTAGGCAACACTTCAGTGGGCCATCCCCACACCACTCAAATATGGCCCAGCTGCTTCTCTGTCAGGACTGGTGGATGGCCAGGTCAAATCTGCTGGCCAGAAATCTGCTTCCATAGGCATCTGCCTAGCTTCCCTGTAGCTAGAGTGGCCTCAGACCACCCTCTCACCAGCTCCCCCACAGCTCCAATCCAGCTCCAGCCTAGTTCCCCTTCCGACCCTTCTACAGCCCCTCTCATTTGGCCAGTCTCTTTAGCATATCCCACTGTATTTCTAGGGCAAAGTCATTCCATGTTAACGCCTTCTGTGATTGTCCCGTAGCTCAGTGGTCCTCAAACTTTTTTTCGTGGGTCACTTGAAAATTCATGAGGGTCTCGGCGGACCACTTAATTATCTTTCCAAATGTTGTTTATACCGTTAGCTAACTATTGTAAAGCGCTTTGGATAAAAGTGCTATCTAAAAAAAACCCTTAATAATAATTAATGTTTTTTTGTTCTACAAATAAAAGCACAAAACTCATTTTAATATCAGTAGACTTACCTTTCTAATGCGATGGATCTGTCCTCTCTCCCCTGCCGCGCCAGCCCCTGAGCTGGGGAAAGTTGCCTCTTTCTCAGGCCACCACAGGCCACCTGCACGTCCCAAATTGTTCCCACCCCCTCTTCTCACCCCACTGCCTCCTCCCACCTACCCCCTATTGCCCCCAAGGCCACCACCTCACCTTACATGTGTGTCTTCTCCAGGGTCCAGGCACCTAATTAGTGAAGCCACCTCTGCGTGGCTCCACTAATTAGGTGGGGGCCCAGGTGCGCACCTTAGAGGGAACTATCTGCGGACCACCTGAATGGAGCTCGCGGACCACTGGTGGTCCACAGACCACAGTTTGAGAACCTCTGCTGTAGCTGCTTCCAAACAATGGCTGATTTAATACACACCGAGGGTTAGAGCTATAAACAAAGTTCATACAATCAATCAGAATTCATAAATTGTTGTAGACGTGTTTGTCCCAGGATATTTGAGAACAAGGTGGGTGAAGTAGTATCTTTTATTGGACCAACTTCTGTTGATGAAAGAGACAACTTTTGAGCTCTTCTGTAAGCTCAAAAGCTTGTCTCTTTCACCAACAGAAGTTGGTCCAGTAACAGATATTACCTCAGTCACCTTGTCTTTAAGTTTTACATAGACAGATTTCCCCAAACAGTCATATCAATCAATGAGGTTACACTGGTGTAAGTGGGAATAAATCAGGGCCTCTATTTTGACTTCTCAACAAGACCATGATAGGGGTTCGTACTTATTTTATTTACTCAAAAAAACAAACTTATCTGAAATGTGCATCATTGTAGAACCTTTTACTGAATTGAAGGCTGCAGCTTTACTCTCAGATCCCATTTCCAAAAAATGCTTTCCTAAAAGATGTGAGTGAGACCAGATATCCCTGTGTAGATCTTTAACAACCTCTGACTTTGCCTTTTGTTAGGCTATATTTTTTTATATTCCATTGACTTCACTGGAGTTACTCCTGACTCACATTGGTGCACAGATTAGAGTTGGGGCCCAACTGTCCCTTCTGAGGAAACAATAAACCACTATTGGCTTCAATGAAAGTTACTCGTATTTAGTGGTGGCTAACGATCTAGCTTGACACAAGTTGAGGATCTGGCTCATTATATAAAAAAGATTATTGTATTTATTATCTCTAGATACAGTTGTTAAGAAAAGAAATACACTCCAGGAAAACTCTCTCTCACACATGCACATAATCCTCCTCCACAAATATTTATTCATTTCTTAGATAATTTTTTTCACATTATCTGGCCTGCTGAAATAACCAATATGGTAGGCAAAAAAAATCTAAATAGAGAGTTTCCACCACCATTATTTTAAGTATATTGTACACATTCTCTGACAGTTTGGTCATGTATTTTAATGTGTATTATTCAGCTTGTCCTTTATAAGTTGCCAACATTGATTGAAAGCCAGTTGCGACACATCTTTTACTTTAAAAACAAAAAATCTGTTCTTAAAACTGATTAGCTAATTCATCACAGATATGGCCAAGGAGAAGACAATTAATATCGCATTCATCTTCCCTTCATTCCCACTGCAGTGTGTGAGGGTGATTCAGTTGCTGAAATTGTGTTTGAAGTGGCAAAAGCAAACTTTGACAACATTTAAACATTCCTGCAAGATACAGTCTCCTCTCTTGCTGTGAAGGTGAACTGCATAAGGACTGGCCTGGTGATGTATAGCAGTCAGCCAAAAGTGATATCTTTCCTGAACACAGAAACAAATAAAACTGATATTCTGGAGAAAATAGAGAGCCTTTCTCCCGGGGCCAGAAAGGCCAACACCGTGCTACCACTAATGCTACAAGGAAAAGAGGCTTCTCTGAATGCACTGGAAATAGAAAGACGCAAAGGGTAGAACAAATAGCCATTCTGATCACCCACAGGCCCTCTGAAGACAACCTGCATGGCATAGCTAGTCTCCTTAGGAGAGCTGGTGTGACTGTGTTCACCATAAGCATTGAAGGTGCTAATAACAACCAGTTAACACAGGTAGCATCCTATCCTCAACAACAGTATGTTACTAATCTACAGGCATTTTCTGGCCTGCTAAATCAAATCAAGATTTTTCAAAAGAAACTCTTGAATCAAACACAGAACAAACTCTTTGTCCAGACTGGAAGAAGAGAACTTCTCCAAACAAGCAAACTTTCCACGGTAACTGCACTTCTATTCTCCTTTAGGGGAAGGGTTTTAATTAGCAATAGTCTGAATCAGAACTCGGTATCCCAGATCTGGTGAACTTTGAATCCATACTCAGATCCACACTTCACACTTGGCCCTTTTCTCTACAATGGACATTGGAGCAGTTCAGCTTTGGAGTGGGACCTGGACCCAGAGTTTATTTTTCACATATTTCCCACTTCATATTATTTAACTGAGATGACCCACAAAAATGTATATCCCCATTCTGCACTGGGTCTGTTAGCGTAGGTCCTTGGTGGCATCTTGCTGACTTCAGTGGGACCCTGTGTGGATGTAAGAGTCCAAGCTAGGAGATACCAATACAGGATCAGTGCCTACATTATTTGATTTAGTTGGCTTAGTAGGTGGTTTTGAGTTGTTGGTTTTTTTTTTACCTTTTCTTATGTATAATTATTTGTATATCCCCATAAATGGGAAGTGGATGTACAGAATCTATCTGGGAGCACTTCAATTTATTTTTACATTACTGAAACATTTTACAGTGGCAGCTTCCAAAGCCAAATCATCCATTTTACTGGCACAGACCCCAGTCCTGCAAACAACTATGGACGTGCTTAACTTCAAGCACGGGGGCAGTCCCACTGACTAAATGTATAGTGAGATGGGAATCTGGATTATAAAATTGGGTGAAACAATACAACAGCAGTTTTGGGATGTGAGAGGAGTTAGGCTTTAAATCTTGTTTCATTTAGAATATACACTTCCTTTAAAAACCAACGTGAGAGGGAGGCGAGTGGGTCCATTGTTAACTCAATGCTGATTAGAGCCAAAGCATCTCCTTTATTACTGTGGCCGCAGTGGCATCAGATCCTCAATGTGGAGTTGAAGGCCTTTTGTTTGCAAGTCAGCACTGAAACTCTGAGCCACTGGCCATCATCTGATTGACGAGCAGGAAAGATCAGCAGATGGCTTGGGTAAGATGAGGGATAGCATAAGAAGGATTTAAAAAAAAATCATGTGTTTTGTTTTTTTTCTGGTTCAACCCTCATCTTGAGATGTGGAATTTGAGTGGGAGAATCAAAATTTTTTAATTTGTCTCAATCCTGCAATGAACTCCATGCAGGCAGACCCCTGTGCCTGCACAAAACCCAGTTGATTTCTGCTAGGCTCCATGTGAGCATTGGGGTCCACCTGTGCTGAGATCATTACAAGATTGGGGCCTTAAATACTGTCAGTATGTCACAGGCAAAAAACTCAGAGCAAAGAGACATTATGCACACCTCCCTGTGTCAGCAAAACCAACTGTACTTTGGGGGGATAACCCCCACTGAAGGCAGCTGGGGTCTCCACTGCCACTCTTCCTCTGGATTCCTGTTGGGGGACAACTTTTATATCCCACTGGGCACCATTGGTATGCTGCTTGTGGAAAGCTACTTGAATCAGCACACTCCATGGCTGCCCGAGCTGTGCTAACATTTCAGTCAACTCGTCCTGCTTTTCTCCCAAACCCCCAGATTAGGAGGGATTTGCAATAGCACATTCTGTGGCAGACTTTCTGTCACTGTGGAACTTCACCACGGCTTATGCCATCGTAATCCCTGGTTGAATCTGCTCCCCCTATCTATGGCTGAAATTTTCAGAACATTCTAGAGCATTTAAATCTATTTAAAACTAATGGAAAGTTTGTGTCTAAATCCAGCAGACAGTTTAGAAAGAGCTCAGCCTAGATAAGGTGGAAGAGGTGTCTCTGTGCATACCAGCCCTTATGCCACAGACAATTTCTCTTTCCATCCGGGATGTGTGGAGACAGAGGAAACTGATATTTATTTGCTCATTGATGGCTCATCAAGTCTTGACTATTTTGACTTTGTCAATTATATAGAATTTTTTGAAGGATGTGATTAAGATGTTTAACATAGGACTGAGTAAAGTTCAATTTGGAGCTGTGCAGTACTTGCACTTCAATGAATTGGGGTTTGAACTTGATAAATACAATAAGACCAATGATTTAGTGAAGGCCATTGAAAATATTAGGCAAATAGATGGAAATACCAGTACTGGGGCAGCTCTAATTTTCATGCAGCCAGTATTAAAAAAGGCAAGGAAGCAGCGAGCTGGCAGGGCACCTTGTCACCTCATTGTCCTAACAGATGGGGAGTCACAGGACAATGTGAAGGAACCTGCTGAGAGATTGAGTAATGAGAAGGCCAATATTTATGCTATTGGAGTAAGATATGCTAATAAAACACAGCTACTTGAAATTTCAGGGGGTTCAAACAAAGTATGCTTTTTAGATAACTTTGACTTGCTGAAAGACATAAAAAATGAAGTTGTTTGAAAGATCTGTTCTGAAGAAGGTGAGAGAAATTTTGATTTTACCTTTGGAACTCAGAAAACTTTGTCTCCTGTTGATTTAGCAAACCAATTATGGCAAGTATATAATATGATTAGGCTAATATTCTAGTTTGAATAATTGACGTGAACGACAGCTTGAATTTCAAAGTCGACTAGTGATTTTTGGTGTCTTGCCTGTTGCCAGACACCATAAAAAGGGCTGATTTTCAGATAGCACTCCGCACCCATCCTCTGAAAATCAGGCTTCTCTGTGGTGTCTCAAATTGGGCATCCAAAAATGGAGACTCCCCAGATCACTAGTTACTTTTGAAAATCTGGGCCAGTGGATATATTTGTTTGACATATCTTGAATGAGGTCATATTCTGAAAGCCAGTTATAAAGAATGAAGTTTTCTTTATGGCAAGAAAACAAAGCAATTTTGTCACGTATAGCCACAGTATATCACTTTTAAAAAAATCTCTTTTTGAGACAGATTAAAACTAGGTATAAAAGTATTAGTTTTGCTGCCTTCTTTCTTTTCAGTCATGTACCAAAGAATATGACTTTACAACTAAAGGCGATTGTCCAGAACGGAGTAAGTTTTCTCCCAACTAGTCATTTTGTACTGCCATGTTCCTTAATTAAGGATTGTGCAAATGCCCACAGTGCACTAGTTCTAGTCTCAGGTGGCAATCTGGTGATATGGCTATTAACATTATTGTCTGTGTAAGATTGCAAGCTGCCAACAACCCCATAAGGTGGGAAGAAAATGAATGCATTGAAGAGCAAGCTAACCCCGGCAGCAATATGCAGCGTGAAGCAGGAGTTTGTGATCAACAGGCACATATTAAGAGTACTATAGTCATAGTGCTTGTTTGCCCTGTAAACGCCTGAATCTTTTTGATAAATTGGGAAACAAACAGGACACATCCTTCCTGTGCATGTGTCCATACAGGCTGGACAAAAGTGTCCTTCAATATCGCTCTACAATTAAAGGGAAACTGTCAAGGTAGAAAACAGCCAAATTCTGATCAGCTGTGTGGGTTTTTAATTTCTTTTTTCAAAGTACCACCTTACTTTTCAAACAGTTGTTCACCATTGTCGTTGTTGTTGTTTGTTTTTAAACTGCAGATAAAATATCTGTATAGTAGAGTTCCCCTTCATAAAATTTCCCAATCAAATTCACACTGAAGACATTAATTGTCTCCCATAAATCCTAGAGTTTGGATCTGTGGAAGTAATATATTTGGAGAACTCCAGTGATTGGTCAGCAATGAAGCTTTATTGAACATTCACAGCAAATTTTCATGAAGAAAATTTCATGATAACTTTTTAGCATGCAGATTGATGGAGTGAGTAAGTAGAAGTGGCAAAAAAATCAGTATTTATTTGGTTTGGGGAATTTAGCTCACACCTTAAAATTTATATTTGTTGTTTGTCTCCTTTCTGATGAACTGAGAGACATATTCCTGCCTCAGTTATGTCCATTTATTTTTACTTTTAAAATGTGCAGTCCGGGTTGTTTTATACCAATTTCTTCCTTCTGTAGCCTGCAGAGAAATCAAAGTTGACTTCATGTTTCTAGTGGACAGTTCTGGAAGCATAGGACCAGATAACTTTGTGAAAATGAAAAACGTCATGAGAGAACCAGTGAACAAATCCGACACTGGCACAGAAAAAGTGCAGGTTGGGGTCGTCCAATTCAGTCACATAAACAAGCACCACATGATTTGGCCTAATGGATGATCTCTGCTCAGGAACTAGCTAAGCACAGACATGCCAGGGGTGTTGCAAATGGTGACTGAAGTGTAGTGGCAGAGTTCTGAGGAAATGTAGAGCAGCAACATGATCTGCATAGGGGCCCATACTCCCAGTCCTGTGCTTGCATAAACACACACATTTTCTCTTGACATGGTTGATTAACTAGTTAGCCAGCAGCATCTCAAGTTCCTTGTCCATGGTCCTGTCTGTCTCATGTGCCACAGGCCACTGGAAAGTTTTTAGACCTGTGTCTCCGTTGCCTTGCACCTTGGGTAGTCATTGGTACCTGTGCAAAGTGATTATAAAATGCTACCACTTGTGTAAATGTGTAATAATATTTTATTACTGCCACTTGGCACTCACTACATAGGTGTAAATGACTATGTAAAGCGCAAGATAGTGGAGAATCAGATTCATATTTCTTACATACCTTAAAGCACATGCCTTCTTCACACAGGAAACCTATACTTTTAGAAGCACTTTCTGTCTTGGTAGTCTGTACTGGTGTTTGAATTATTTGTTGCAAATAAATTATCTGATAGGTTGAGCCCTTTTGCTGTTTGTGAACTGCTGGCAAATCAATCCTGATTTCTGCTAATATATTCATTATTCATAAATATTTGCTGAATAGCTTACATGAACAAATTTCTGCATGTGAGTTGTTCATGAACTGTTCACTAAGACTACTTGCTATTGTTAATCAGGCTGTGTGATGGACCACTTAAATCACATAGTCTACTTCATGCCTGGATAAATTAAAATATTTAACAGAAGAAAAATGGATGACAATATAGCATTTCTGGTATCAGTTCTCACATCAAAGATCATTTGTGTTACAATTCATGAAACTTTGGGGATTCACAAACTTTTTCACCATTACTCAGGAGGTGTCAGAATCCTTCTGAACCAGACCCCTACTTCTGCCCCATCTCTGCAACTAATTTTATTCAAATTTGAATTGTTTTTTGATTCTCAATGAGATTTTAAAAACAAGCCACGTTTGCAGTTTCTAGTTTCAGTTGTTTACATTTCTGATTTATAATTTAAAATGTATTGTTTGCATACTTTCATTACTCAAAAATAGCTTCACCAATTTTGCTCAGACTTTAAAATAAATTTTATCTTTGGGCTGACAGCAAGTATGGAAAATATCAACCAGAAATTAATTTAGAAAAATTATGAGCAGCTGAAACCGTTGTAGTAGAACAGAAGTTGGAATTCATTATTAACTATAGCAGCCAGTCACTACCAGTAATGACTATAATACTTTATTAAAATTCTTTCCCCTCTGTCTTCCATTTAACCAGTATTTAAGTCTCTCAACATCTCTGTCTCCTGGAATACATATTTTGTTTTCCATACACAATGAGCAAAGCCTACTATCATTTAGGATGACTTATTTCAGATCAAGAAAACCAGACTAGAAAGGAGCAGTATGTCGTAGAGCACGATCCTGGAGCTCCCCATTCTGTGGTGTGGCCGTTAGCTACCCTTTTGGTTCTCTAATCAACTCTCATGCAGGGAGGCGTTTTAACATATATCCCCCTTCTGGGGTCTTATTTATTAAGTCCTCACAAAATAAAAATGCAATTCCTTTAGCCCTTCCAGGCTCAACCCTTCTTTTCTTAGGGCTTTCTATTTGCACTTGTTTCAGGACTTTATGCCCTGGTTCTTTCTTATCTCCCCAGTTCTCTCTAAGCAGGGGAGCTCTGCCAATCCTACTTGAGCCCTTAGATTTCTGTGGGGAGATCTTGAACCTCTTTCAATGATCTTTTACTGTTCCAACCACTCTTTCATCTCCCCCAAATCTCAGCACTTCACCAAAGCCCGATTTTCTTCTCTGTATCTTCAATCTTTTCTCTTTGATTTTAAACTTGGCTTTCCCCCCCCCCCCCCCCCTTTTTCTGTGCTGTTTGTCCTGATGACCACATCCTCTAGCTCAGGACTCCCCTGAGTTGCTCATTGACAAGATGAATTTCTTGCATATGTCCATAAAAATTTCTAAATGGCAGTGCTAAAACTCTCATTACAGCCTCTGTTATTGACCATGAGAAGTTGGCTTCATAGATTAAAAGCATGTTATTCAGGACTTTAGCAACACCAGTCTGCAAACTCTCTTGCAAGCTAGAATTTTTAAACACAGAGTGGATCCAAATTAATTGAAGGGGGGTTCTAATTTGTATCCAGCTGATGAGCTGACTTTGATTTCATTTACTGTAAATTCTGTGCTCTTTGAGGTTTTCAGATTAATTGAGCCAGGCTGATGTTAAAGATCCAAAGTTTGTGCTGATGTGTGATGTTGGTTACTAAATCCACTATGTAGAGTCCCATACGAGCTGTAGAGGAAATAAAACTTCTCAGCACTGCAACAATCAGACATTGATAGCTCTTCTGTCTTCTTAGGCACTTTGTCAAGGAACCTTATCTGCTCTCTCCTGTTCTTGTCCTCCAAGTTTCTTCTCTCCCCCTTTTTTCTGATCTGTATAATGCTGTATATTGTTCCTTTATGGCATTCAGCGTCTCAGGTGGACTATAAGTATTTCCCAGGACTGTCAGGAGGTTTTACCACTTCTTTCCCATTCTTTGTCACCTCTCCCCTACTGTTTCCTCATTTAGCTTTTTTATTGAATCTCATTACATCCTCAGGTCCTCTCCAACATACTATGGAATTGCTTAGATTTCTTAAATGTGTCTCTAACAGTTACTTCACTATTTTGTATACATTCTTCTGACCCATTATGCAGCTGAATCATCTCCCATAGCACATATAAGGAAATTATTTGGTATTCTCCACTCTCGTTGACGAATTCTGATGCAACACAAAACTTCTTTGAATGATCTTTCTGTCTTGCCCCCCACACTGATGTATCCCAAAATTAAAACTTTATAGGGACATGATAGAAAACTCCATTGCCCTTGAGGAAACTTCTGATCCTTTACAAACTCTTTCCTTTTGCTCCTATACTTTTGAGGCAGCTTTTTTCTCACTGCCCCTGTGGATTCCCACTCTCTTTCTGTTCTCTTTCTGGACCTTTTGCTATAGCAGCTCTGGTTTTGACGTGCAATCCATTGACTCACTAGAACCTCCATTTTTCTTCCCCCCGCCATCCCTGTGGGAAGAAGTTTATTTTTAGAGCACGTTGGGAAATTTCCATTGAAACAGTTTTCTGATGGAAAATGCTGTTTTGAGAAACTGAATTTTTTATTAAAGCTTTTATTTTGAATCAATTTTCTTTTGGAAAAAAAAAAAAAAGGAAAAAACTTTCAAAAATGCCAATACATCCCACTTCAGCATTTTGGGAATGAAAAGTTTTGATTATATTTTTAAGGCTGTTGAAGCATGAAGGGGCATATGAATATTTAGCATATCTGGCACGTATATACCTTGCAACGCCGGCTACAAAATTGCCATGCAAACGCCTGTTCCCACTTTCAGGTGACATTGTAAATAAGAAGCGGGCAACATTATCTCCTTCAAAGGTAAGCAAACTTGTTTGTCTTAGTGATTGTCTCAACAAGAAGTAGGACTGAGTGGACTTGTAGGCTCTAAAGTTTTACATTGTTTTGTAAAAAAAAAAATTCTACATTTGTAAGTTGCACTTTCATGATAAAGAGATTGAATTACAGTACTTGTATGAAGTGAATTGAAAAACACTATTTCCTTTGTTTCTTTTTTACAGTGCACATCAGTGCAATCAAAAATAATATAAAGTGAGCACTATACATTTCGTATTCTGTGTTGTAATTGAAATTAATATATTTGAAAATGTACAAAACCATCCAAATATATTTAAAATAAATTTAAATTGGCATTCTATTATTGTTTAACAGTGTGATTGAAACTGATTAATCGTGACTATATTCGTAATTGAGTTAATTTGTTTTGTGTTAATTGCATGCATTAATTGCGGTTAATTGACAGGCCTATAATAAATCTTTAGTTAGTTTACTAAAGGAATTGGCCATCAGTGTTGTCTTTGGTGAGATCTGGACTATATTTTGATTGGGAGTAATTGACTGGCCCTTTGGGGCTAAAAGTAACCTAATGTGATGGTTTTTGGTTTTAATAACCTTTCATCATGAAGTCCAGTTTGGGTGGTAAAAAGGGGCTGGTGAGCTAAGGGTACTGTGACTCCATGGTGAGGCTAGTATAGTAATCCAGCAGTGCACTTTTGTTAGTGACTGGGTGAAATCTAATTATAGAATATACCACGAGTTTTGGATGTCTGTCCTATTTTCTGACAGTCTGCCCTGAGTTTCGCTCTCTCAGTTGCAGCCACATACCAGGCAGCATGACAAGACCTGTAGTTAATAGTCTGAAAACTATTAACTCTCTGATGTCATCTTTCTATTTAGCTTTACTCTAGAACAGTTAAAATAATTTTACTTTCTTTGCAGATAAGAATGAGGCTAGCACTTTGCACCTTTGCAGCAGATTTCATCCAAGGTTTATAATACACTTTAACAAAGTTGAGGAAAATACTGTTACCTCACTGTATATATTGGAAGGCACAGAGGAGTTAAATGGCTTACCTAGGGTTCATAGCAAGTCAGGGGCAGAGTTGAAAATAGACCTTGCACTAACAATGACCTACCCTAATCAAGAGACATTACTCTTACGCTGTGAATATTTTGTTTCTTACAATAGGATGCTGATTTGAGTCTTGTGGAGTTAAGCCTCATTTCCATGCTGAGCCCTGGTATGTGACCCAGGCCTCTTTAATGAGGATCTCATAGTTCAAATAAAGCTAAATTACTATTCCTAGAAGAGTTGCAAGCACACTGTCGCATCAAATTTGGGTCAAAATGTAGACATTTTAAAAAAGTGTTTACAAAATCTGAGTCCAGAAGAAACAGTGAAAATATTTTAAATTAAGATTTAAACACTCTGTTGCAGTTTTTATAACCTAAATGTTGAAGCATTATATTAGTGCTGGGGCATCAGACCCAGGAAGTGAAATTGTCTATAAACCCAACTATAAACAAAAAATGAACTGACTAGTCAAAGCTAAGAGAAATAGCATCTGTGATGAAAGTAAATAAGGTGTTTAAATTCTTGCCTTTTAATATTATAGGATGGTAAGGACATTTTTAAAATGAATAATTTAATTATTATTAATATGTATACAGAGGCATAGATGTGCATGCCTTTTTGTAGATACAACAAAATTATATGGGTCAGATCCTTGAGTTCAGCCTTTGTGCACCTGATGCAGCTCAAGACGTGTGGCTTTAAGCCACTTTTGCTCTCCTAAAGTTCTGGGGGCACCTGGCTGGTCCCATAAGATCATGGCAGGTACCCTGAAGGTTATACTTCAGCTATGTGTTCTTCCATTTGGCCATGTCTGTTGTTTCTCGGCAAGAGGTGGGTGTGGAGAAAACAAGCCCCCCCCCCCCCCCTAATATCCTTTGCCCTGTCCCAGCCAGGCAGGGCCTACCCTGTATCAGCTAAAAGCAAAGCCTGAACCATACTGTGCTGCCCCAGCGAGGGGAGGGGTGAGGCCAGGGGAAAGAGGAACTGGAATATTTGTAATAGCGCCCTTGGCCGTGCTCCAGCCTAACTGCCTGCATAAACTTCTGCTTTTGTAACTGCTTCTGATTTAAGGCTACAAGACAGTACAGTCAATCTATAATCAATGTTGTATAAATAAGTATGGGTGATAGGTATTTCTGTATTATTCCTGAGCACCTCACCCCTGTACCTGTCCAGCCCCCCCCCTTCCTTTACCTCCTGTTCCCAAACACTATACCTGTCCCTGCTACTAAAAGGCAATATTCGAAAGCAATAAGGCTAATATGTAACCAATAACCTGTAACAATTAGCATAGCAGTAGTCCTAGTGGTCACATTGAGGGGCACTATACCCCCTCCTTTGCCCCACTATGTACCCCTACCCAATGCCCTACTAACGCTTATAAACTAGGGAAAATATTAACACCAAGTAAAATAAGTATATTGCTGTTGTTTGGCTGTAACCTATACTGGAACATATTTTTGCAATCTATCTTTTGTAACCGGAATTCGTGCTAATGTTCTCGCTTATGGTATAAACAGTATAACCACTATCTGCCCTTTTGTGAACCCCTGTGTGCCTGTACTAGTTGTCACGCTAGGCCCAAAGTACCATATTAGGGCCTGACCATTCCGGTCACGGGATCTGGTGTCTACGTGTCCAGGACATGTTGAAAGTTTCCATCGGAAAACACCAGTCATCCGACCCCCTGGTGGCACGTCCCAAGGAGGGTTATTGACAACTCCGGAAAGCACCCCTCACTCTACTGCTGGGGTTGTTTACAACTCCGGAAAGCACCCCTCACTCTACTGCTGGGGTTGTTTACAACTCCGGAAAGCACCCCTCACTCTACTGCTTGATAATGATGCGTTTGCGGTTTAAGACTTTAAAAATTGCTTGTAACCTTATGATCGGGGTAGTCGACCACGGTCTGCTACCCCAATGCATTGGTGTGTGTGAGCTCAATAAACGAGCCTCAGGCTTGAGACTATAATCAAATTTTCTGCCTAGGGGTGTTTGTTCCTAACTGTTCAAATGACTGCCTAGGGGGGGTTCGTTCACGACATGGGTAATATGGGAATTGCTACAGAGATTCCCCTATAAAAGGGAAATCTTCAAGTGCCCCTTCAAGTTGGATTTATTTGGCCCAGGATCGGCCCTATGATTTTTAACCAAAGAGTATCCCTTGAATATATCAAATGTTTACGCGCATTTGACCTAACAGTGGAAAAGTTTTGCTCCTTGGTTTGAAAAAAAAATCTTTTATTGACCATAATTTTAAACTACAGAGCACTGAGTTATTGATGTATTTATTTATTGCTACAAATCCTAGTTTCAGTCTGTATTGGATAATATATTTGCCTGTGCATGGATATTGTGCCCGTGTTTCAGATTCCTACTACTGGGCCCAGTTCTCACTTGCAGCAATTTTATACTGGTGTAACTCCACTGATTTCCTTGTTGGAATTCTGGTTTTACACCTGAGTAAGTGATATAAGAATCAGGCCAATTGTGTTTGAAGTTATTTTTCACAAATCAGAGACTGTTTAATTTCATTTTACAGGGAGAACCTGGTGATCCTGGCAAGAAAGGGCAGAGAGGGCTACCTGGGCAACAAGGAGTGTGGGTTTGGGTTTTTATTTTCATGTTTATGTTTCATATTTTGGTTACAGACAATAATGCTTTTTAATGTAGGGAAGCTCACCTAGGGAGGAAGAAGTGTGACTCTAGACAAGTTTGGACATCTGGGTCAGTTGAGACCAGATATAAAATGCATTTGTTGCACTTGATTCCCAGAGAAGGAAGACTTTAAACCAACTTGTTTCTGGGCTATTCCTTACCAACAGACAGACAAATTCTGCTCTCATTTACACTTAGGGTAAATTTGGAATAGCTCATTAACATATGCGTGGAATTTCTCTGAATACACACAGGTGTGAATGAGAACAAAGAGGGGCCTAGGTCCTCTGGTGAGACCTGTTGTAAGAATACCCTTTGCTGATACTAGTACTTGAGCTGAACGTAA
The DNA here is from genome assembly GCA_003942145.1 of Platysternon megacephalum. Lineage (NCBI taxonomy): Eukaryota > Metazoa > Chordata > Testudines > Platysternidae > Platysternon > Platysternon megacephalum. The sequence continues at coordinate 2,109,182 of QXTE01000027.1, read as the reverse complement.
TCCAAGATAGCCAATGGAGGATGGTCAGTTTGATCAGGTTTTGATTTTGATTAAAAAAAAAAAAGCCCCAGTGCCTTAGATCAAGGTCCCATTTATCCCATTTGAGGGGTGGAATTAGATAGAGGTTTTGTCCTATCTCGAATAGTAGTTATTATTTAGGGCTAGATTTTTCCTGTGTGTGCTGTGAGGCATGAAGGTGCAGAGCCCTGCAGGGCAGTCAGAATACCCAGGAGGAATTTTGGCTGACTCAGATTTCCTTCTTGGAATGCCCAGGTAGCACGCTGGACTATAAAATGGACTATAAGCTGGACTATAAGCCTTGGAGACAGTGCAGGATATATTCCTCTCTCCACACCTAGACAGCTGTGCTAGTTGATGCAGAGGTGGTGTCAAAGCCAGGGTCTAGCACTCACCCTACCCCTCTGTGACCTCTTCCAAGGTCCCAGTTCCCACAGATGGCAGGCATTATGCTCCCCATCAGGACTCTGGATAGGTCCTGCTGAGGAGCACCAGGTATGTATGTTGAGGGGAGTTCCTTGCACACCTACAATAGGTTGTTTGTAATTTCTGCCCTTCCGTGCTCTTTGGTTGCTGCACTGGCAACTAACATAAAATAGAAACAATAATAAAGGACAACACACTCAGAAAACGCAGGTGATTTAATTAAAATGGTCTATTCATAGGGAGAAGCTGGTGCTGCTGGATATGGTGAACAGGGCCGGCTCCAGGGTTTTTGCCGCCCCAAGCAGCGGGGGAAAAAGAAAAAAAAGCCGTGATTGCGATCGGCGGCAGATCCACCGCGCCGCTTCATTCTTTGATGCCAATTCGGCGGTAGGTCTTTCCCTCCCAAAGGGACTGAGGGACCCGCCGCCAAATTGCCGCCGAAGAGCCGAACTTGCCGCCCCTCTTCATTGGCCTCCCCAGGCACCTGCTTGCTGTGCTGGTGCCTGGAGCCGGCCCTGATGGTGAACCAGGAAATAAAGGAGCAGAGGTAAACAGGAAAAAGGAACCATCAGTGAAAACTAATTTCTTTACATATTTTAGATTGTTTTTACAGCAAAAGTGAAGGCTGAAAAAATAGTAAACAAGGTGTCCCAGTTATTTAGCCTTAATTCTAAAGAACCCCCACATCCTCCTGTCTTTTATCATCTTCCCTCACTAAACCTAATTCAGGCCCCAATCCTGCAATCTGCTCTGTGTGCAGACCCTGACCCCACATGAAGTCAGTGGGGTTTGGCATTGGTTCAGGGTCTGTCCATGTAGTTCTCACTGCAGGACTGGGGCCTTAGACTGTACGCTCCTCGAGGCAGGGGCCTGTCACTTTACTTGTTTGTGAAGCACCAGGCATACATATGGCATTGTATACAAATAAACTCTTTTGCTAAGAGTAAGATGTAAGACATTGGTAAGTATTGCTGTTTATTTCACTAGCATCCACCATGTGCTAGGCACTGTGAACACACACTCAAGAACGGACTGTCCCTGTCCTCAAAAGCATCCACTCTAAGAAGCCAAACTACATGTGGAGGGTGGAGGAAATTGCTACAACAATCATATACACTTTGATATTAAGTAAAAAAAAGACCCGCTATGCCTGACTGCCCGTCAGTGTTTACAAATCCCCATTTGCAAAGAGGAAAATACTTTTCTGCCTCATTGAAGCTGATAGAATAGTTACACTTATTCAGAACATGCTTTTAATATTTCCATGTTCTAGCATTAATCCCCTGTTGCTCTCAGCACATTGGCAGTCGCACTGTTTTTATTGGGTTCTGTGATTCAGAAAAACCAAAAATAAATAGGGTCAATAACCTGAAGAGAAACACCAGAATGACATTTGTGAATGCAACTGTGTCTGTTCTTCTGTAAATTACAGGGACAAGAAGAGGAGGGAGATTTTGGACTGAAAGGTATCTGACTTCACATTAGTGTTGTTACTTTCAAATGAATGGGCTTATGTCTCCTACTCTGTTACATGCTCATGTAACTGCAGTTAACAAAATTATACTAGCTTACCCCTAGTGTAAATCTGGTTCAATAGCTCTTTAAAGATGGAAACAAATTTCCAGGGCAGATTTTGGGCGACAGACCCCTTCCTTATATCGTATGAGAAGAATACAAAGAGATATTGTAAAAATAGGAATCATCCTTCTTTGTTCATCCATGTTAGCAGAGCAAAAGGGGAAGCTTTTGAGCATGATGCACTTATTGCCTGTCATTCTAAAGGGAGCTGGCATCCTTACCTTCCCCCATCCTGCCCTCCAACACTGGGGACGGAGGGACTAGAAGTGGGACATGGTTTGCCAGAGGGAATCGTGTGGTGATGGCTGCTGGGGGAAGAGGAGGACATAGAATGGGGGACAAGCCATGGGATACCATATTGAAATTATCTGTGGGGGACTATCCATTAATTGTTAAACCCAACATCTCCACCAACATACTCACCGTAATGACCTTGCCCCTTATCCAGTAACGTAAGGGAATTTTGAACTTCAAAGTCTACATTGGCTATGTAAACGTGATCATCATCATCAACACCAGGCAGTTTGTCTTACCCTTCCCCCTATATCCTGATGGCTGGTGCATAGGTGGGCGGAGCCATGGCTCCTCCCACTTCCCAGCCTTCTAACCAATTTGCTTACAGGAGGGTGCATGGAGTGTGCAGCCTCTGCTCCCCCTCGCCACCCAGTACCTTGAGCTACAGTCCAGGCAGCATTAACATGGTGTGGCATGTTAAACCAGGGGCATAATCTAGCCTTGTATTGTTATAATACAGACCTTTAGAGAGAAGAGAATTTATCATGTAAAAAGTCCAAAATACTCAGATTTTTGGAAGTCAGGAAACAAAAATCTGACCAAGTGCTTAACTCTGCAACCACAATAGTCTGTTAACATCAAGTTTTAGCAGGAAAATATGTAAAACCAGAATCAATCAATAGAAAAACTGTGATTGGTAATTATAATATAAAATATCACAAGTTGTTATTCCTTTTTGTTTTCTCTGCTGTATTTGATTCTGTTGCCACTTTACATTCAAGTGGGTGAATCAAATTCCAGTCTAAATCTGGGTGTCTTAATCAAGTAAACAGATGTTTGTCATACAACAGCAATTTTGCCAGAATCAGTGTAATACAACATTCCACTCAGTATTCTGTAATTCATAGATTTTTCTGTCATGTAAATGCCAAAATCTAGCCAGGAGAATTCTTTGCTGACTTTTTCAATTTTTTAGCAATACAAATAAAAAAATCATTTTGATGGAAAATGTCCAGCTAGCTCTAAAAGTAATGACAATGCGGCGTTAACATTCAAAGAAATGAATGGAGGATTTGAGCTACAAAATTCAGACCAGAAGCTGGGGTTAGCCCAGAGCAGAGACAGAGACCAGCTGTAAAATGTGGATCGCTATCTGGGGTTCAGTTCTGAACCTGCCCCCTGACCTCCCTTTCAAAGTTCAGGGATATTCAGATGTACACAAACAGTAGATATAAAAATTAAATCTTGTCCCTTAGCTAGGAAGCCACCCAGGGACAGTAGAAGTATGGGAGTTGCTGCTAGCAGAAAAGAAGTTATTGGGTAAGAAATTTCTCAATTTGTAGCCCGGTGTCTCCCACAACTCTGATGTGTATATGAAATAGCGAGCCATCAACAGAAGTAGGGAGGGATAAAGAAGCAGAATGAGATAAGGAAAATTTCCCATCCCGAAACTAACTGCCAAAATGCACCTTCCTGCCAACAGAGGCCTCTGTAATTCACCAGACAGTATTTAATAAAAGTGTTAATAGAGGACCCTGTTGCTGTCCTACAGATCTCTTAAGTGGAAAAGAGACAAACAAGGAGCCCTATCTTCTTGTTGATTCATTGTGCTTGATATATATATATATATATATATTTAGTACTCTATGAACATCCAGATGATGACACCTCTTTTCTGTAGGATGCTGTGGCTTCGGACATAATGACAGGATGATGACCTCCTGTGAGGAATGGAGACATGAGTTTGCCTTTGACAAGAAAGATTCTGGAGTTGGTAACACTACTTTGTCATCATGAAACACACAATGAAGTTCTTGCATGGATAAAGCTGCCAACATGATAACTATCAAGAAACAGGTATTGATGATATGTAGAATGGGATGACCGATATCAGTGGTTCAATGGGGGAGAGTGGTTCAAGCTTTCAGCCCCAGTGGTAGGTCCCATTGAGAAAAGATTGGTCTGACCACAGGTCTAGCCAGTCTGAGTGCTCTGAGAAATCTAGATACGTGAGGATTCTCTGCCAAGGAACCCGCAGACTCTGCATGAAGAGGAATACCTCTCAGATTGCTTATATTTCCCCTTTATTATTCTTTTTCAATTGGGGGGGGGGGGGGGGGAATCTTTTCATCTATTTTTGCAGGCTGTGCCTGGGGGGTTGCTCTTGAGGCTCTCTCTTATACCTTGAGTTCCTCTGGATATATCTCCCTACGTGTCCTCCCCATCATGGTTCCCTACGTCCAGCCTGGGGGAATGTGGTCTTATTGCCAGAGTCCCTGAATTTGTGCTGAGAAGAAGGGGAAGCTGTGTAGGAGCTTTGTTTCTTTCTGAAGGGAATTGAGGACCCACTTCAGTTTCTTGGGGATCAGAGGGGACATGGTGCCCCTTAAGGGTTTTTTCTTTTTGGTCCAGGTCCCCCCAGGGACTTGATCACCAGAACTGGTCAGATGGTGTCCTCCTCATCCTTGGATTCTCTCGTTGATATGCTCTGCATCTCCTGATCGGGCTTTTCTGTGTTGGAGTTGCAACTCCTTAGAGACGGAGGGATGTGACATGCCTATCTGACTAAGTCCCTTGTTTTGGCAGTGCGAGGTTTAGCTGGCTGTGAACATGCAGGGCTTAATTCATCCTCTGAAGAGCTTGTAAATGCTGCCTTACATATGGGACATCACTTTGATGTAGCACACTGTTGGCAGTACAGCTCTGCCATGCCTGAGATGGGTCAGAGAGTCCAGCAGAGAGGTGCTGTCGTGCCAGATCTGGGCGGCTTACACAACCACACTGCTCTTTACCCAATCCGGCAGGGAGGGGAAGGCAAAAGGGAGAGTAAAAGTTGCTTGCTTCTACCTGAAAAACTGGCAAAGAAATGGACCAGCACAAAGTGAGCTGTTACTGAACTGCTGGAGGCAGAAGGGAGCAAGACCAGCAGGAGCTGTGTCACAGCACTGAACTGCTGTCAAACTGAAGACAGGAAGGGAATAGCCCGTATGTATCAGAATATGAGATGCTGGCCTGCAGAAACTGTAAGTATGCCTTCAATAAGTGTTTGTATCTTTAAAAAAGACATCATTTACAGTGACTGAATCAAGGAATACATTAGAGGAGGGTACTTTGGGGGCAAAAATAGTATGAAAATTATGTAGCAGAATTTGCGGGTGCCAACTGCCAACATGATCTGAAGACAGTGGGATTGCACAATGTATCCTAGGACACTGCTCTTTGGTTTGCTGAACCTCTGTACTGGGGGTGATGTGTGAGGCTGAAAGGACCCAGCTTGACTGTTAGAGCCGAGGGTGAATTTGCAGAGCAGATAGTTACAAAAACATTTGAAAACTGAGGAAAATCTGAAATGGAAGTCAGTAACGTACACTGAGTATGTGACCCCACAGTATTTTTTGCAAAGTCACTTCTTGAAGTAGAATTACAGCCTAAGTACAGTTGGTCAAAATTTGGAAGTTCTGTTCCATGGGAAACTTTATAAAACTTAAAAAAATTAATAGAAACTTTCGGAATCATAACAAAGTCAAAACATTGTAATTTCCTGCAAAATGACATAAAACTGATTAATTTCAGATGAATCAGAATGTTTGATTTTGACTTTTTTATTTTTGTTTTTTATATTTCACATTTAATTTTATATTAAAATTAAGGTTTAATAATTTAAATTGTAATATAAAATGTATTAGAAAATTAATTACCAATTTTATATTACAATGTTTTCATTAATTGATTTGGTAATTGGTATTTTAATTGATATGATATAAGGATTATTTTAAAAACAAAGTAATTTTGAAATGAAAAATTGAAATATTCTGTTCCAATAAGGTCAAAACACTACTTTTCATTATTTTAACTTAATGAAAATATCGTTGAAATCAACACACCAAACCCCTCCTCCCAACCCCCAGCCAGAGCCCTTATCCCCCTGGCACCCTAAACCTCTGCCCCAGCTCTGAGCTCCCTCCTGCACCGTGAACCCCTCATCTCCGGCCCAACCCCACAGCCCTCCCCCCTCCACCCAAACCCTCTTCCTGAGCCCCCACCCCACCCCAAAACCCTCATCACCAGCCCCATCCCAGGGCCCTCACATTATTTAAAAATATATATCGGCTTACAAGGCATGTGGGGGGGGGGGGGCAGGATTGGATCCGTTCAGGGCACCACCAAAAATTACACAAACCTGCCACCCCTGGTCAGAATGACATAGATGGGGCTACTTGCCTGAATTAAGTAACCAGGCTGTGACGCCTTATATCACTTATATTACATAGTGTTCTAAAAATTAACTTTCATTTTAGTTATTCTGCGGTCCAGTTTCTGAAGAAATAGATCTACAATAACATAGGATTTCTGTATCCAATTATGAATTTCTTAGGAAATTATGTAAGCTTGTGAAGAGAAGGGCTGGAATCCAATTACACAAAGGTAATGAAGAAACTCTTAGGAAACAGTAGTTTTAACAAATGCATGCAGAAAAAACCAAGCAATAACTGCAGCATTTGGTTTTAGAGTAAATCAGGAAATAGGTAGTTGAGTGATCGTGGAAGGGTTCTACATTAAATATATCCAAATCCCATGTTTCTGCTATATCAGTGTTGGCCTAAAATAAAAATAGACGGTAGGAATAATAATAGTACCCCCAAGTTTTTATGTAGCACTGAAGGAAGTGTGCTTGACGTTCTAAAGTATGACCCCTTTTTCCCTATCCACCTCATTACAATTAAAAACTAGTTTGTGTTATTCTGAATTTTTGGAAGCAATGTCTCCAGATTTTTTGGCCAGCAATACACCTCTACCCCGATATAACGCTGTCCTCGGGAGCCAAAAAATCTTACCACGTTATAGGTGAAACCGCGTTATATCGAACTTACTTTGATCCGCCGGAGTGCGTAGTCCTGCCCCCTCCCCCAAGAGCGCTGCTTTACCGCGTTATATCGAAATTCGTGTTATATCGGGTCGCATTATATCGGGGTAGAGGTGTATCTCTATCCATTACCTTCAGATCTTTATGTAAATATGTACGACCATCATATACCACCATTCTCTCTCAGCACCAAACTGCTCCTCACCCAACCCTAATTATCCTCTTAAATTGTTACTGACTCTGGTGACACTCACAGAACAAATTCAGACCTGCTTGACTGACACTCTGTATCATAAGCCTTTTGTGTATCCATAACGTAAACCTTTGTCTTTCTTTTCTACTGCTTCTACAAATAGGAGCTATTTTGTTATGTTGTCAAACAGTTGGAAAGGGTCTCAGGCTAAAAATGTCATCTTTAAATGTAGTGGGCCATATTTATCCAGGACATAACTGAAGTACATGGAAGTATGTCTGGATGAATTTGGCCTGCTATATTTTGGTTCTGGCTTGTATTTGTAATACACAGCTTGTAAGGCGATTAGATAACAAAGGTGTCTGGGACAGAGATTATCAAACCAAATTGAGACTGAGTATGAGACTGTATCGGGTGTAGTGTGTTTTCCTGTGAAAACATTCAAGGGTGTGTTTCCTCACTAGCAATGGGTTATTCCATCCTATTCATGCTATCCCCTGCTATGGTCTCTGCTGCAGCTGTTATAGAAACCTAGTTCCAGTGTAAGCCTCCTGTGGCTGTGAGATAGAATCCAGCAGTGTCTGACCTGCAGTCTCTTGAAGAATTTATTCTCCTCTAAAAAGATCTTTGTCCAGTTGGACTTAATAAAGATACTGACTAATTCAGCAAATCCCTTCTGTAACCCTTCTGTTAGTCGAGTTGGCAGCAACAAGGGCCGGGTTCAGTGTCTAGGGGTTCCTTTTCAACAATACAACACAAACCGGCTCGAGCCCCCACCCAGTGACCTGGGACAATTACACACCACTCCCTGGGCGCCTCTAAGAGGCAATACTTCCCCTCTCGCAAGCACAGAGTCTGAGTGTAGCAAAAAAACTTTTAATAAGAGGAGGGAAATAAAGCAGCATTAATTTGGGAACACACCACAAACAGGGTATATAAACATAAACAATGAGCAAAAGACCCACCCCCAAGTAAGTTGGGCAGTGTCCTTTTCCCCTCAGATTCTTAAGTCCAGTAACCCAAACGTCCCTTTAACGTGCCTGTCCCTTCTCTGCACAGTGCAGACCCAGAGTTCAGAGGTGCATCTGCAGAGTTCACCTCCCACAGCTTACTCGTTCTGCTGTGGTACTCATTTGCTGCCACTCTCTGTGGGGCTTTGCTCCTGCACTCTTGGCCAGCTTCCCTGCTGGCCACTCACCGTACCTCTCCACCAGCTGCCTTGCTGGCTGCTTGCCGCACCTCTCTACCAGCCGCCCTGTTGGCTGCGCCTCTCCGCCACCTGGCCGCTGGCCACGCCTCTCCACCAGCCAGGCCTTTCCACCAGCTGCCGTGATGGCCACACCAAGATGTCTTCAGGGCTCCCCACTTAACATAGCTCTCAGTGATTTCAGCTGTTAGTGGGGGAGCCTCACTGCTCGTGCAGTCTCTTACATCAGAGACACTGTACCAAAGCAGGTCTAATACTTAGACCTAGATTCATAGATTCATAGATTCTAGGACTGGAAGGGACCTCGAGAGGTCATCGAGTCCAGTCCCCTGCCCTCATGGCAGGACCAAATACTGTCTAGACCATCCCTGATAGACATTTATCTAACCTACTCTTAAATATCTCCAGAGATGGAGATTCCACAACCTCCCTAGGCAATTTATTCCAGTGTTTAACCACCCTGACAGTTAGGAACTTTTTCTTAATGTCCAACCTAAACCTCCCTTGCTGCAGTTTAAGCCCATTGCTTCTTGTTCTATCCTTAGAGGCTAAGGTGAACAAGTTTTCTCCCTCCTCCTTATGACACCCTTTTAGATACCTGAAAACTGCTATCATGTCCCCTCTCAGTCTTCTCTTTTCCAAACTAAACAAACCCAATTCTTTCAGCCTTCCTTCATAGGTCATGTTCTCAAGACCTTTAATCATTCTTGTTGCTCTTCTCTGGACCCTCTCCAATTTCTCCACATCTTTCTTGAAATGCGGTGCCCAGAACTGGACACAATACTCCAGTTGAGGCCTAACCAGCGCAGAGTAGAGCGGAAGAATGACTTCTCGTGTCTTGCTCACAACACACCTGTTAATACATCCCAGAATCATGTTTGCTTTTTTTGCAACAGCATCACACTGTTGACTCATATTTAGCTTGTGGTCCACTATAACCCCTAGATCCCTTTCTGCCGTACTCCTTCCTAGACAGTCTCTTCCCATTCTGTATGTGTGAAACTGATTGTTCCTTCCTAAGTGGAGCACTTTGCATTTGTCTTTGTTAAACTTCATCCTGTTTACCTCAGACCATTTCTCCAATTTGTCCAGATCATTTTGAATTATGACCCTATCCTCCAAAGCAGTTGCAATCCCTCCCAGTTTGGTATCATCTGCAAACTTAATAAGCGTACTTTCTATGCCAATATCTAAGTGGTTGATGAAGATATTGAACAGAGCCAGTCCCAAAACAGACCCCTGCAGAACCCCACTTGTTATACCTTTCCAGCCGGATTGGGAACCATTAATAACTACTCTCTGAGTACGGTTAGCCAGCCAGTTATGCACCCACCTTATAGTAGCCCCATCTAAGTTGTATTTGCCTAGTTTATCGATAAGATCATGTGAGACCGTATCAAATGCCTTACTGAAGTCTAGGTATACCACATCCACTGCTTCTCCCTTATCCACAAGACTCGTTATCCTATCAAAGAAAGCTATCAGATTGGTTTGACATGATTTGTTCTTTAGAAATCCATGCTGGCTATTCCCTATCACCTTACCACGTTCCAAGTGTTTGCAGATGATTTCCTTAATTACTTGCTCCATTATCTTCCCTGGCACAGAAGTTAAACTAACTAGTCTGTAGTTTCCTGGGTTGTTTTTATTTCCCTTTTTATAGACGGGCACTATATTTGCCCTTTCCCAGTCTTCTGGAATCTCTCCCGTTTCCCATGATTTTCCAAAGATAAGAGCTAGAGGCTCAGATACCTCCTCTATTAGCTCCTTGAGTATTCTAGGATGCATTTCATCAGGCCCTGGTGAATAAATGAAGACTAGGCCTACCACTTCTGAAAGGTTGCCGACCCCTGGTGTAGAGGATGTCTCTGGTGGGGATACAGACTTTTTCAGCCAGTATATCTCATGGGACCATGGTGGGTTCAAACATCTGTGTTTGCATTGGCACATGTAAGGCTGACAGTGTCATTGTCAAGGTTGACACCTTGCCACCCTTTCTCTGTGCTACATGGGCAGTTAGGGAGGTGCCAGCCTAGAAAAGGAGTATCGGCACAGGAGCCGGCGAACAGGGCTGCTAATGGGAGTTTGAGTGGGTGTTCCCATTGGAGGAGAAGGTATTTGTACTTGCGTCTGTCTTTGTAGTGTTTGTTTCTATAGAGGCCAGTAGGGGCAGACTGCAGACTGCTGACTGCCGGCCGAGAGGGCAGCCGAGCCCTAATTAGGGGCCGGAGCTTGGCTGAGGAGGGGGCCTATAAAAGCGGCCGCCCAGCCAGGCAGCGGCACAGGAGCCGGCGAACAGGGCTGCTAACAGGGGAGTTTGAGTGGGAGTTCCCATTGGAGGAGAAGGTATTTGTACTTTCGTCTGTCTTTGTAGTGTTTGTTTCTATAGAGGCCAGTAGGGGCAGACTGCTGACTGCAGACTGCTGACTGCCGGCCGAGAGGGCAGCTGAGCCCTAATTAGGGGGCGGAGCTTGGCTGAGGAGGGGGCCTATAAAAGCGGCCGCCCAGCCAGGCAGCGGCACAGCTGCGAGCAGCGGCACAGGAGCCGGCAAACAGGGCTGCTAACAGGGGAGTTTGAGTGGGAGTTCCCATTGGAGGAGAAGGTATTTGTACTTGCGTCTGTCTTTGTAGTGTTTGTTTCTATAGAGGCCAGTAGGGGCAGACTGCTGACTGCTGACTGCCGACTGCCGGCCGAGAGGGCAGCTGAGCCCTAATTAGGGGGCGGAGCTTGGCTGAGGAGGGGGCCTATAAAAGCGGCCGCCCAGCCAGGCAGCGGCACAGCTGCGAGCAGCGGCACAGGAGCCGGCAAACAGGGCTGCTAACAGGGGAGTTTGAGTGGGAGTTCCCATTGGAGGAGAAGGTATTTGTACTTGCGTCTGTCTTTGTAGTGTTTGTTTCTATAGAGGCCAGTAGGGGCAGACTGCTGACTGCTGACTGCCGGCCGAGAGGGCAGCCGAGCCCTAATTAGGGGGTGGAGCTTGGCTGAGGAGGGGGCCTATAAAAGCGGCCGCCCAGCCAGGCAGCTGCACAGCTGCGAGCAGCGGCACAGGAGCCGGCGAACAGGGCTGCTAACAGGGGAGTTTGAGTGGGAGTTCCCATTGGAGGAGCTGGAAGGGGGCGGGGGCGCGGTGCTCTGTGTGTTGTGTTCCCCAGGTGAGAATGCTGATAGAGGCTGAGACAACAGCAGCCATGGGCCAAGCAGCAGAGGATTCAATGCAGATGATTGCATGTGGGAGCTGCGGTATGTACATGGTCCTTGCAGGGGTGCCTAAACAGAGGTATGTTTGCATGAAGTGCCGCCTAATAGAGCTGATGGAGGAAAAGATCCGAGGTTTGGAGATGCAGGTAGAAACCCTGATACAGCATAGAAGGGGGTTCGAGCAGCTGATAGAGCAAAGGCTAGGTGCGGCTGAAGAGGAATGCTCAGGCATACAGGTGGGAGCAGGGGCAAAGGCCTGTGAGGGAGGAATGCTGGGGGGGACCATGGTCAGTGGAAGCATGTGACCGTGAGAAGCAGACAGGGAAAAAGGAGGGCTAGTGAGGGGGAAATAGAGCTACGTAACAGGTTTGAAGTTTTGGAGAATGAGGAGGGGGTACAGCGGGTGCTAGCTGATGGTGGGAGGGCGAGGAAAAAGAGAAGAGCGTGTAGTCCGATACTAAGAGGGGAGGAGTCGATGGAGACGGCACCAACTTTGGGCCCGGGGAGGATACAGAATGGCTTAAGGGGGACTGTAAGGGATGATAGGAATGGGAGGAGTGTACAACCAGGGGGAACGGGAGATAGACTAGCAGAGCGCACTGTCACCAGGCAAAGGCAGGTCTACGTAATTGGAGATTCCTTACTGAGAAGGTTGGACAGGCCAGTGACCAGGGCCGATCCGGAGAACAGAAGGGTGTGCTGTTTACTGGGCGCTAAGATTCGTGATGTGGACCTGCAGTTGAAAAGGATCCTAAAAGGGGCAGGTAAGAACCCGTTGATCATCCTTCATGTAGGAACGAATGACACGGCTAGATTCTTGCTGGAGAGAATCAAGGGAGATTATGCCAGGCTGGGTAAGACGCTTAAGGATATCGAGGCTCAGGTAATCTTTAGTGGGATTTTGCCTGTCCCTAGGGAAGGGCAGCAAAGGGGGGACAGGATTGCGATGATAAATAGTTGGCTCAGAGAATGGTGCTATAAGGAGGGCTTTGGGATGTATGGCCACTGGGAGGCTTTCGGGAACAGAGAACTGTTCTCGCGGGATGGGCTCCACCTGAGTAGGGAAGGAAATAGACTTCTAGGAGGGAGGCTGGCACATCTGATCGAGAGAGCTTTAAACTAGGAATTGCGGGGAGACGGTTGGGAGATGTCCGGGCACTCTCCACGCCAGACTTTAACATTGAGAGGGTGGACGAAGGGATAAAAACTGATATTGACAGAGGGAGGGGTTTGGACATAAGGAAGGGGGGGGGGAGGGATACTAGACCGATACGTCATAGTGACGGTACGGTGTCCCTACCGAATTGGGTAACAAAGTGAGAGAAGCCAAATGGCAAAAATTAGGATGTTTGTTCACTAATGCTAGAAGCCTAGGTAACAAAATGGAGGAATTGGAGCTCCTGGTCCGAGAATTGAAACCGGATATCGTGGGAATAACTGAAACGTGGTGGAACGGTAGTCACGACTGGAGTACAGGTATGGAAGGGTATGTTCTGTTTAGGAAAGACCGGAACAAAGGTAAAGGGGGGGGGGTTGCCTTGTATGTCAATAAAGAGGTAAAGTGTAATGAAATAAATAGTAATGGAATAGATAATACGGAGTCTGTTTGGGCAATGGTCACGTTGGGGAAGAAAAATACTAGAGCCTCCCCTGGGATAGTGATCGGGGTGTGCTATAGACCGCCGGGATCCAGCCTGGAGATGGATAGAGAACTCTTTAATGTTTTTAAAGAGGTCAATACTGGTAGGAACTGTATGATCATGGGAGACTTTAACTTCCCGGATATAGATTGGGGAATAAACGCTAGTAATAATCATAGGGCTCAGCTTTTCCTAGATGTGATAGCTGATGAATTCCTTCATCAAGTGGTTGCTGAACCGACGAGGGGGGATGCCATTTTAGATTTGGTTTTGGTGAGTAGTGAGGACCTCGTTGAGGAAATGGTTGTAGGGGACAACCTTGGCTCGAGTGATCATGAGCTAATTCGGTTCAAACTAAATGGAAGGATAAACAAAAATGCATCTGAGACTAAGGTTTATGATTTCAAGAGGGCTAACTTTACTAAATTAAGGCAGCTAGTTAAGAAAGTGGATTGGGCAAACATATTTAGAGATCTAAAGGCGGAAGAGGCGTGGGATTATTTCAGGTTGAGGTTGCAGGAACTGTCTGAGGCCTGTATCCCGAGAAAGGGAAAAAGGGTTGTAGGTAGCAGTTTTAGACCGGACTGGATGAGCAAGCGTCTCAGAGGGGTGATTAAGAAAAAACAGAAGGCGTATAAACAGTGGAAGATGGGAGGGATCAGCAAAGAAACCTACCTTATGGAGGTCAGAGGGTGTCGGGATGCGGTTAGAAAGGCCAAAAGCCGGGTGGAGATAGATCTTGCGAAGGGAATTAAAAACAATAGTAAAAGGTTTTTTAGCCATATAAATAGGAAGAAATCCAAGAAAGAAGAAGTGGGACCGCTTAAGAATGGAGACGGGGTGGAGATTAAGGATCATCTAGGCATGGCACAATATCTAAACCAATATTTTGCCTCGGTATTTAATGAGGCTAATGAAGGGCTTGGGAATAGTGGCGGTGTGACTGATGGGAATGAAGGGGGGGGGGGGAGACATTACAGTATCCGAGGTACAAGCCAAACTTGAACAGCTTAACGGCAGTAAATCGGGCAGCCTTCATCCTAGAATATTAAAAGGATGACCTTCATCCTAGAATATTAAAAGAATTAGCGAGTGAAATTGCAAGCCTGTTAGCGATAATTTTTAATGAATCCCTAAACTCGGGTATTGTACCGTTTGACTGGAGATTAGCTAATGTAGTTCCTATATTCAAGAAGGGGAAAAAAAGTGACCCGGGTAACTACAGGCCTGTTAGTTTAACATCTGTAGTGTGCAAAGTCATGGAAAAAATATTGAAGGAGAGAGTAGTTACGGACCTTGAGGTCAATGGCAATTGGGACAAATTACAACATGGTTTTACGAAAGGTAGATCATGCCAAACCAACCTGATCTCCTTCTTTGAGAAAGTAACAGATTTTTTAGACAAGGGAAATGCGGTGGATCTGATATATCTTGATTTCAGTAAGGCGTTCGATACGGTACCGCATGAAGAATTACTGGTTAAATTGGAAAGGATGGGGATCGAAATGAAATTCCGGAGGTGGATAAAGAACTGGTTAAAGGGGAGACTGCAGCGGGTCGTACTGAAAGGGGATCTGTCGGGTTGGAGGGAGGTTAC
>QXTE01000027.1:2023081-2093357 GCA_003942145.1 Platysternon megacephalum | reverse complement strand
CGGCCGAAGAAGGTGTCAAGTGGAATCAACCAGATGACCCCCGGAGGGCGAACTGGGATCCACCCCAGCACCTCAAAGGAAAGAAGACAGAATGGAGCCACCCACCTGCTGATTGATTTAACAACAGCAGAATGAAACAACTTCCATGAACTAACATAGGGAAAAATCCCTATAAAACTGGACTCTGAAGAATAAGTCTTTGAGTCTATGGTTCTGCTGCCAGCCTCCAGGAGCATCAGATGAATCTGACAAGGACTCGGCTCCACCCTCATGCCCAGGTTACCTGGCCAGTAACTTGGCATGAGCAACTTCTAGGCTGGTAACTATGACATCTATGCAGAACCTGTGTCTGTGTGTGTGTGCGTGTGTGTGTGTGAATGAATGTGAAACTGAATGAAATGTTATAGCTATAACTGACTGCTCTTACTATGATTCTTTTTATATTTACAATAAATGTGGCATCTTTGCCTTATCCCTCTTAATAAGATCCTGCTGGTTTTTATCGGTATAACAAGGGCTGTGGCTGGGGAAAGGCTGATTGGGGAAGCAGCCACAGCTGAGGCCATGCCCCAATCAGGCCACAGCTGGGCCTCTAAAAGGGCTGTGAGCCTGGATCTCAAGAGGACACGCTCTCTCTAGCTTCTGAGAGAGAAGGACCGGGCTGCCTAGGAGCTGAGAAGGGTACCTGAGGTGGAGCAGTGCTGGGGAAGGGCAGAGGGAGCTGTGGAGCTCCAGCCTAGTAAAACCCCAGGCTGCAGGCCTTGAAAAGGGCCTATGAAAGGTACTGGGGCTGGAGAGTGGCAGCCGAGAGATAGACAAAGGCAGCTGGTCTAACCCCCCTTGCCAACGATGAGTGGTTTACAGACTGCAGTCTTTCCCAGTGAGCGGGGGCTAGATGGTGACTGGCAGTAGCCACTGAGGCAAGGTGGGGATAGGGGGTTGGGGGTTCCCTGGGGAGGGGAGATCCAGCGAGACTGCGGGGTACTGCAGGGGGAAGAACCCCGAGAGAAGGGGCACCGGGGTCTGGGAGGGACACCAGGGCCAGTGACAAGTGAGACATCTGCCAGCAGAGGGCGCTCCGGAGCAGGAAAAGAGCTAATTCCCTGGACGACCAGCAGGAGGCGCCACACTGGTGAGTCTCAATCCCGCCACAGGCCCTCAGCTTAGAGGTTGCATACTTCCACATAACCATCCACCTGTCCCACATGAAGTATCTGAGATTCACAATAATTCAACCAATATCAATAGAAGGTATTGCCTTTCAGTTTTTCCATAGCACCAACGATCTTCACAAAATACCTACCCAAGGTGGTGACATATCTGAAGATAATTGCATCCACATCTACTTTATCTTTAGAGACTGCAAAACTTCAGAGTTGACGTGCCAAGTCAGACATAGATATAGAGGGGCCTCAAGTTATCATATGAAGTAAAGGACAGTAGTCACTCCAGAGAGAGGGGTTGCTGCAGGAAGAGGGGGATTGCAGGATCACCAGGATTTGTCAGTGTGGAAGTGGATTCGTGGAAGCCATATAAAATTGTCATTGACTATGTATGGCTCATATTTGAACGTTTATGGGACCAACTTCTGTTAGTGAAAGAGACAAACTCTTGAGCTACACCCATCTTTTCTTCAGGACTCGGTTGAGGTAGAACTTCTGGCATTTTTGTCATAGGAGTTAATGTGTGTCTCTCTGAATGCCTGAAACATGATTTTATATTATATCAGGAAGTGGTTGGGTACAAGTGTATGTATGTAAATGCTAGGGTGTTTTCAAATCACATACCAGATTCAAAGACCAACCACACACAGTCATTCCTCTGAGTGTGGCCTCTGATTTTCATCAAAAAGTTTCTCTGAACACTGTAGGGGGGTGGGGGTGGACGGGTGCGTGTGTGTGTGTGTGTGTGTGTGTGTGTGTGTGTGCGTGGTAAAAAAAAATCCCTACACAACAAAAAAGCAAAACTCACCATTTGTCCACTAATAAATAATCCACTAAAGCCTTCTCTTGCTGTTTCTACATGGATGATTCTGGATTCTTTCAAGTAATAAATATTCCGCAAGAGGGAAATGATAAACCATTCTTTAAAAAATTCAGCTCTGCACTCTGTTATGGTAAGATCCATATTCTGTGTAAAATGATAATGCTAGATAAACAATTAGAGAAAAACCACTATTGTTTGGCAAAGAAGTAGACACACTGGTAAAAGTTAGACAAAACATTGAGGGCTTCCTGGGATTTTTAAATAACCATAACTGGATTATCTGGCCCTGTTTTGTTCTTACATGTTTTCCAAAGAATACAGCGCTTTGTCATGATTTATGGGAAACCTCTCATCTCCATTATCTATGTTGCCAAGTTATTTTTATTAGGAAATATGCTTAAAATTATTAAAAATGTTTGAAATTCTCTTTTATCTTTTATCTCTTTTTATCTTTTATCTGCTTGGCAGTCTGCTCAGCACATCTGGGGATAGGGAAGGCAAAAGTGGCTTTAAGCCACAATCCCCAGGGTTGCTGGAGTTCACTCCTGCCTCTAGTGCAACATAGAGCAGCCCAGAGATGCTCTTAATTACGTTGGCTTTTAACCCCCTATAGGTTTTTACACCAGCTGCAGATTGCTGGAGCTCATGAGGACATAGTGTCACCCCAGCAATGCTTTGTCACCTGATTCCACCCCTTTGTCTTCTGAAACATTTTTGTGAAGCCAGTCTTTTAAATAATGTATTGGGTCCTTTTCCAGAGCAGAAATTAGCTGTAAAACTTCCATGACCAGAATGAATGCTTCACAGCTAATTCTCTGTGTATTGTGTTGCTGATTTACCCTTGTATTTACCTTACAGAATATACAGAAAAACGTGCCCATGAGTAGAGCGGATCAGAATTTAAAAAAAAAAAAGAGTTTTCATCAGAAAATGTTGATTTGTTGAAATCTAAACTTCTTGCAGGAATGCATCAGTTTTGACAAAAATTTTGCCAAGAAAGTATTTCATGTCCAGGACAGAACTGAGAGAAACTGTGTGTGTGAGAGAGAAGGAAGCCTCCCACCTGACTCCAGAATAGCCACATGGTTAGAACACTCATAGAATATTAGGGTTGGAAGGGGCCCTCATCTAGTCCAACCCCCTGATCCCTAAATGGCCCCCTCAAGGATTGAACTTGCAACCCTGGGTTTAGCAGGCCAATGCTCAAACCACTGAGCTATCCCTCATGTGGGAGACCCTGCACTGGAATTTGAACCTAGGTTCCCAACATTCCAGGTGAGTGCCCTAACTGCCTGCCTATTCTGGGGTGGGGTCTTGTTCTGATTTTCTGTGAAAAAATTATAAAGGTCTAGTTTTTGCCCCTCCCCCCGCCTATGGAACAGAATTTTTTTTTAATATCTTGAAAATTTTAGCAGGATGGAAAATCCTTTGCACACCCAGCTCTACACAAAATGGGCCACGAAATACAGAAGGTGTAATAACATAAAATAAGAGGAAAAAAGATGTCCACCTGACAGTGGACTGTGATACCCCCACCAAACTCTTATCTTTGCTTTGCACACCTGTTTGCACGTAAACTGAGCTGGTGAGCAGAGCTGCCCAGCTTTCTGCAGCTCCAGGGGTGATATTTCACACTGATGCAAAGAAGTTACTAATGTGCCCTCATCTCCTCGTTCTGTGATCAGTGAGAGCAAGTGTGAGGGAGGCAGGACCAGGGCCGGCCCACAACATTTTGGCACTTGAGGCGAGGAGCTCAAATGATGCCCCCTCGCTTGGGCCAAAACTTTGAAAGGTCTCAATTCTGCCTTCTTCCTGGTCTACTCCTCTCATGGTACTGCTCTGCTACCTACCCAATAAAGGAGAACTAACAACTTAAAATGCCTTGTTCAAAAATTTTAAGTAATACTTAACTTTCAAACGCCTGAACAGCAAATGTAACTTTTCTTGAATAGTAAACACTGGCATTTTTATCTGTTTGAATAATCAAAGTGGTGCTTTCTGTGCCTTCTTGGTTGCAAAGATTTGAACTGCTTCCTGCTGAAGGTCCACAGTCTGGGCCAGCTCATGCTCTATTGAGATGGTTGCAAGGCCGACCAGCCTCTCCTGTGTCATTGTGGAGCGAAGATGTGTTTTTATTAACTTCAGCTTGGAGAAGCTGCGTTCTCCACTGTCAACTGTTACAGGAAGTGTTAGAAGTATGCGCAGAGCAACAAAAGGATTTGGAAAGAGGGTGGTCATCTTATTTGTGCACATATATTCTAGAACAGCCTTTGGAGTTGATCCTGCTGAAATGTATCTTGAAAGGGTTTCAGTTCATCTCCTAAATCACTCGCATCAATATCGCACATGTCATCATGTGTCAACACTATCTCTAGTGCCCTGCATTGCTGGTGTAGGTCTTCTTCAGGTATAGTGAGGAGTTTTGGAACATCCCAAATATACTGCTGTGTTCCTTGAACTGCATGAAATGTTCTTCCAGACGGTACTGCACAATCTAGCACCTGGTTAAAGAATTCAACTTTGAATTGTTGTTTGGGGTCTCTTATGGGATTATCCCGTGCCTCGTAATCAAAATGTCTTTTTCTTTGGTGACTTTTGTATTCTTCAATGGGTGGGAAAATAGCTTCAGTGTGAAGTTCCTCTGCCAATTTCTGTGCACTCTTCAGAATGTTTTGAAATCTCTCATATGACTTTGCTTTGTCCAGTTGTTCCATTGCTCCAGATATATCAAGGTCAACACCTTGGAGTCTCTTGCTTACAACATTTATTTCAAACAGTATGTCATGCCACAACACTAAGCCACACAGAAATTTGAAGTTATGTATGTTTCTGGTGATTCCATTTCCCTCTGCCACTGTTCTCCCACAAACAGTTCCTGTCATAGCATTATCTTCCATAATGGCAACTATGGCATCATCTATCTTCCCAATTTGGTGTTTGATAGGCTTTATCCCCTCCACTCGACTTTCCCATCGTGTGGCACTCAGTGGTTTCAGTGTCAGAGAGGATGTTCCCAGATGTTGCTTCAAAATTTGCCATCGATGAGTTGATGCAGAGAAAAATACATAGATGCTTTGAATTACATTAAAAAATTCAGCAGCCTCACTAGAAGCTGATGCTGCATCACTGACCACCAAGTTCAATGAATGAGAACTGCATGGGACAAAAAAAGCTCGAGGGTTTAACTCTCGGATCCGTGTCTGCACTCCTCTGTTCTTTCCTCTCATGTTGGCACCATTATCNACTAGAAGCTGATGTTGCATCACTGACCACCAAGTTCAATGAATGAGAACTGCATGGGACAAAAAAAGCTCAAGGGTTTAACTCTCGGATCCGTGTCTGCACTGCTCTGTTCTTGTTCCTCTGTGCATGGTTATTACATCCATTTGAGATGGAGATATGGATGCTGCAGTAGCTGCCAGTTCACCTGCACTCTGACTAACTGGAAGATCAGGCATCTCCTCACCACTCACATCCTCACTGGGGCCGGAAGGCTCACCGAGAACATTTGTGTCTGTGTATCTCAGGAGAGCTCCTTCCTGCTTAGATAGAAAAGCTTCCTTTGCGTGCTTGCTTTTTCTGAATGCTGCCCCAGAGGGGCGTTTTCTTCTTTCACTCATGACTGCGGTTCTGTGCCAGCTATAGTGGCTCTCAACACTCAATTGAAGGGGACAAATAAGCAGGCTGGTAGCAGGGCCTGAGTGAGGGAAGATATCAGCGTCTTACGGGCCTAACTGGCTCCTACTACTTCAGTTGACTGCCTGTTCTCCTCAAGTGGGTTCAGGGAAGCAGCAGGAAACAGGAAGCTCCCTGAGAAGCTGGTGTTAATCAGTCCAGGCTCCTGGGGGTGCTAGAGAGGTACATAAGAGGCTCCTCTTCCTCTCTCTCCCTGCAGCTCCTGCTGCTTTCTGTTATTCCCTCTCACCTTTTCTCCTGCCTGCCTGTTATGTCTCTTGTGCCCTCCTTCCTCCAGCACAGCACTCCACCATCTCTGTGCATCTAGAGCAGAGAGAATACATATGCATCAGCAGCAGACACAATTTTCTACACTCTGGGTCCTAGTGGTGCCCCCCCTACAGTCTGGCACCTGAGGCGGTGGCCTTAGTTCGCCTCATGGTAAGGCCAGCCCTGGGCAGGATCCTTTTCATCACACACCTCAGCTGTAAGAAGGGCTTGGGGACAAACCAGGGCAGTTGGAGGGAGGCTGGGGAAGCCAGCAGGGACCAGGATATTGGAGGAAGTCAAGGGCCACTGTGGCGTGTTGCTGCGGGGCGGGGGGTGCAGGGGGAGAGACTCTAAGAGGGATTGGTGGGGAAAGAACCTGGAGGGTAGTGGAAGCCTGAGAAGTGTTGGGCTTTGGGGGAACCTGAGATAGTTACCCTAATTCTGCCTATTAGCCTTTTCAGTCCTGCCCCCTTACTCTCTCCCTTCTCTCCCCCCACCCTGCCATTGCTTCATCCTGGGGGCTCCAGATGTTATGGTCCCAGCAGGAGGAGCAGGAATAAGGGAGGCAGAGAGGACATTGGCTACATGAAGCCAGTCACTATAGCAGCACTTAGGGATTAGGACAAACAATGGTCTTGTCTGCCTGCAGCCCGGCCCGGTTGAATGTGTCACATCTCAGCTGAGATGCAGTCAGACATGAGAGGGCTGCCAGATATATGTGTGTCATGTGAGATGTGTGACACTTGGCAGGCCTGGATAGACTGGCCCAGCCGAAGTGTGAAGTAAAGGTAGGAGTTCTGGCAAATTAGGGCAGGGCAGAGGTTAAAGAACTCCATTGGCAAGGGTCAGGAAGGGTTACTGCTTAAGAAGGTGGACACAGTAAGACAACAGTAGCAGAGAGCATGGATTTTACTCCAGGTCACTGTACAACTGCACATGCAGTCTTTCTGTAACACAAAGCAGCTGATTTTAAGGGCTCAGTGCTATAGGGTTACAGTTCATCTTATAGCAGCAGGAAGCCACCAGCATGGCTGCTGAGCTTTGTTCCTCATGATCCAATAAATAAACTGAGAGGAGTGGGTGCTTCTGGCTTTTGGGCCAGCAAGAACAATATGCTAATATATCACAATATGCAGTTGTCTGCAATGTTTATAGTTTTCCAAAACACTCTCAGCTACACTTCTGTATTTGTGGCTGTGCTTCATGGCTGCTCCTGCTCTCAATTTCTTCTAAGGACATGTCTACACTACGAAATTAGGTCAATTTTATAGAAGTCAATCTTTAGTAACCAATTTTATACAGTAGATCGTGCGTGTCCCCACTAAGCGCATTAGGTCTTCGGAGTGTGTCCTCAATACCGTTTTTTCCTGGGTTATCCATGCAGACGCCATAGCACGGCAAGCATGGAGCCCGCTCAGTTGCACACTGCTTTTGTGAGCATTGTAAACACCTCGTGCATTATCCTGCAGTATGTGCAGAGCCTCGCTAGGAGCCGCCAGCACAAGAAAGATTGTGAGGAGAACGTGGAAACAGATGTTCCTGAAAGCACAGGATGTGGCAAGTGGGATATCATGGCAGCATTGGGGCATGTTGATACAGTGGAACGCCGATTCTGGGCCTGGCAAACAAGCACAGACTGGTGGGACCGCATAGTATTGCAAGTATGGGATGATTCCCAGTGGCTGCGAAACTTTTGCATGCGTAAGGCCACTCTCATGGAACTTTGTGAGTTGCTTTCCCCCACCCTGAAGCACAGGAATACCAAGATGAGACCTGCCCTGACAGTTGAGAAGCGAATGGCGATAGCCCTGTGGAAGCTTGCAACGCCTGACTGCTACCAGTCAGTCGGGAATCAATTTGGAGTGGGCAAATCTACCATGGGGGCTGCTGTGATCCAAGAAGCCAAGGCAATCAATAACCTCCTGCTAACAAGGGTAGTGACTCTGGGAAATGTGCAGGTCATAGTAGATGGCTTTGCTGCAATGGGGTTCCCTAACTGTGTTGGGGCGATAGATGGAACACATATCCCTATCTTGGCACTGGACCACCTTGCCAAAGAGTACATAAACCGCAAGGAGTACTTCTCAATGGTGTTGCAAGGACTGGTGGATCCCAACGGCCATTTCACCGACATCCAGTGGGATGGTCGGGAAAGGTGCAATGCGCTCGCATCTTTCAGAACTCCGGGTTGTTCAAAAAGCTGCAAGAAGGGACTTTCTTCCCAGACCAGAAAATTACTGTTGGAGATGTTGAAATGCCAATAGTTATCCTTGGGGACCCAGCCTACCGCTTGCTCCCATGGCTCATGAAGCCGTACACAGGCAGCCTGGACAGCAGTAAGGAGCAGTTCAACTATAGGCTGAGCAAGTGCAGAATGGTGGTAGAATGTGCCTTTGTTTAAAAGGGCGCTGGCGCTGTTTGCTGAGTAGGTTAGACCTCAGTGAAACCAATATTCCCATTGTTATTGCTGCTTGCTGTGTGCTCCATAATATCTGTGAGAGTAAGGGGGAGACGTTTATGGTGGGGTGGGAGGTTGAGGCAAATCCCCTGGCAGCCAATTTTGAACAGCCAGACACCAAGGCAATTAGAAGAGCACACCGAGGTGCGCTGCGCATCAGAGAGGCTTTGAAAAACAGTTTCATGACTGACCAGGCTACGGTGTGACAATTGTGTGTGTTTGTCGTTGATGCAAAGCTGCCCCCTTTGGTGAATGCACTTCCCTGCAAGTCAATCCCCTGCCCCACTTCGACCACAGCTGGAACAGGAAATAAAGTCCCTATTGTTTTTAATCCATTCATTCTTTATTTATTAAAAAAAACTTGAGATCACTGACAACACTGACTAGTAAAAGGTAGCCCAGGTGGGGTGGGGGAGGAGGGAAGGACAAGGCCACATTGCTGCTTGTACCCACACTACAAATCAAAGCTGTTTGAATGACAGCCTTCTGTTGCTTGGGCCATCCTCTGGAGTTGAGTGGCTGGGTGCCCGGAGCCTCCCCGCCCCGCGTTCTTGGGCATCTGGGTGAGGAGGATATGAAACTTGGCGAGGAGGGCAGGCAGTTACACAATGGATGCAGCAGGGGTCTGTACTCTAGTTGCCTTTCTTGCAGCTCCACCAGACACCTCATCATGTCTGTTTGCTCCCCCATTAGCCTCAGCATCTCCTCCTGCATGTTCTGATCATGCTCACTGTATGCTTTCCTGGCCTCTGCCACCGAATACCTCCATGCATTCAGCTGTGCCCCAGTAGCGTAGCTGGGGGGGAGCAGGGGGAGCGGCCGTTCCCCCTGAGCACATTCTCCAAAAGTGACGCCTTAGGCGCCGACTCCCTGGGTGCTCCAGGGCTGGAGCATCCACGGGGAAAATTTGGTGGGTGCAAAGCACCCACCGGCAGCTCCCTGCCCCAGCCCCAGCTCACCTCCGCTCCGCCTCCTCCCCTGAACGCGCCACCCCGCTCTGCTTCTCTGCCCCTCCCCCCTGGCTTCCCGCGAATCAGCTGTTTGCGGGGAAGCCTGGGAGGGCGGAGAAGCAAGCGGCGGCTTCGCGCTCAGGCCCAGGGAGGCGGAGCGGAGGTGAGCTGGGTCGGGGAGCGGTTCCCCTGTGCGCCCCCCCGGGTTACCTGCTGCAGGCAGCCCCCCCGCCTCCCTGCCCTAGCTCACCTCTGCTCCGCCTCCACCCCTGAATGTGCCGCCTCCCCGCTCTGCTTTGCCGCACCTCCCCAGCTTCCCGCGAATCAGCTGTTCGCGGGCAAGCCTGGGAGGACGGAGAAGTGGTGCGGTGGCTTCGCGCTCAGGCCCAGGGAGGCAGAGACGGAGCAGAGGTGAGCTGGGGTGGGGAGCAGTTCCCCTGCGCCCTCCCCCTCCGGTTACCTGCTGCGGTGCGGGCAGCACGCCTCGCGCCCCCCTGCCCCAGTTCACCTCCGCTCCATCTCCTCCACCCCTGAGTGCGCTGCCGCTCCCCCATCCCTCCCAGGCTTGCCGCACTAAAGCCTGGGAGGGAGGGGGGGTGTAGGGGAAATGCGGCACGCCCGGGGAGGAGGTGGGGCCGGGGGTTTGGGAAAGGGGTTGGAATGGCGCCTTTTTTATGTGTTTGCTCCCCCTGATGTTAGAACCTGGCTACGCCACTGCTGTGCCCTATCAGTGCGGGAGGACTGCATGAGCTCTGAAAATATGTCATCGCGAGTGCGTTTTTTTCGCCTTCTAATCTGCGATAACCTCAGGGACAGAGTTGATACGGGGAGCACAGAAACATTTGCAGCTGCGGAGGGAGGGGGGAAGGGAGAGTAGAATTTAAGAAGATACATTTCTGATAACAAAAGGGAGACTCTTTCACAGTGAATCAAGCAATTCACAGCAGATAGCACATGTGTTTTAGGTACAAGGTCGCATTTTGCCTTTTATATTGAGCCCCTGCCGGTATGGTGACACATCACACACGGCTGGGCAACAGAATTCGGTTTCCAGGCAGCCATGGTAAGCCAAAGGATACGCTGGATTGGCTTCTTCCGTGTTCATAACATATGGGAATGGTTTCAAACTGCAGCGCCCTCCTTTCCCATAGCAACCAATGCCGGTTGGTTTTGCCATTTAAAAGGAGGGCCTGCGGTTGCCTTTTAAAAGGAGGGGCTGTGGGTTTCGGGGTGGATGTGCAGCCTCCCCCCTCCTTCCCCCCCGGCATGGTTATTCTCCAGGATGATCCCTTTTAGCCAAGCGCAAACAGCCCAGCATGACCGGGGTCTAATGTGCCGGGGATCACCAAACAGAGGAGGATTACTGTTCCCTTACAAAAATTCCCCTATTTCAACCAGGTGACCATGAATGATATCACTCTCCTGAGGCTGACACAGAAAGATAAAGACCGAATGTTGCATGAATGCGACCAAAACCCAGGACCATTCGCTGCCATGCTTTGTGCTGCAATGATTCCAGACCACTTGCTACTGGCTTGGCGTGGTAAAGTGTCCTACCGTGGAGGACGAAATAAGGCAGCCCTACCCAGGAACCTTCTGCAAAGGCTTTCAGAGTACCCCCAGGAGAGCTTCATGGAGATGTCCTTGGAGGATTTCTGCTCCATCCCCAGATACATTAACAGACTTTTCCAGTAGCTGTTCTGGCCGCGAATGCATCCCAATTGTTCAGGGAAAATCAAACATTAAACACAATTGCTTTTAACCCCTGTAGTGTCGTTACAAATGTACACTAACCAGCGGTGCCTTCTCCGTCTTCAGGGTCTGGGAACAATACACTCTGGGAGGGTATTGGCTTGAGGGTGAGGAAAAGGTCCTGGCTGCTGGGGAGAACGGATTCTCCACTTGCCTGCTGCGCATTCTCCTCCTCTTCCTCATCCACAAAATCCTCCTCTATGTTGCATGAGGCTGCCACCTTGCAGGTGTCCACGGAGAGTGTTTGGGTACTGGTAGGATCCCCCCCTAGAATGGCATGCAGCTGATCATGTCTGGGGCTCTGCCCCGGAGCGACCGTTTGCCTCCTTTGTCTTTTGGTAGGCTTGCCTGAGCTCCTTAATTTTCATGTGGCACTGCTGTGCATCCCTGGTGTAGCCTCTATCCACCATGCCCTGTGCAATTTTGGCATATATATCAGCATTTCTTCTGCTGGATGGGAGTTCTGCCTGCACAGATTCTTCTCCCCATACTGCAATCAGATCCAGTGTCTTCCGTTCGCTCCAGGCTGGAGCTCGTTTGCGATTCTGGGACTGCATGGTCACCTGTGCTGCTGAGCTTGCCATGCTGACCAAACAGGAAATGAAATTCAAAAGTTCCCGGGGCTTTTCCTGTGTACCTGGCTAGTGCATCAGAGTTGAAAGTGCTGTCCAGAGCGGTCACATTGGAGCACTCTGGGATAGCTCCTGGAGGCCAATACCATCAAATTGCACAGCGCTGCGTCTGCACTACCCCAAATTCGACCCAGGAAGGTCGATTTTAGGGCTACTCCCCTCGTCAGGGAGGAGTACAGCAGTCAATTTTAAGAGCCCTTTAGGTCAGCAGAAGGGGGTTGGTTGTGTAGCTGCATTGCTTATAAAATCAACCTAACGCGGCTAAATTCAACCTAATCTCGTAGTGTAGACCAGGCCTAAGTGTAGCTCTTAAGCATACTCTGGGCTTCTCGTAGAAGTAACTTGAAATCCTACAGCTGTCAGCCACATATGGCTTTGCATTCACTGGCTTGAACTGAAATACCTATGCCCTCGCCACACCTTGCCTACACCCATCTTGCCCCCTTTCACCTCTACATAACCGGTTTTTGTTACAATTAGGATACTGAGATTTGTTCTCATTTTTGAGCACCGTGCACATTACTTCACCCTTGATGGAAGCCTCTCTGTGCAGGCACTAAGCAAAATGAGGGTGAAGCCAACACTTGTGCTTTTTTCTCTCTGTGTATAAATATTTTAAAATAATAAAGGCTAGTCAGAAAAAGTGCCTGCAGGTTAGGGCCGAGGGAGCATTGTTACGGTGCTAAGAGGTAGCTTGCACACTCCTGTATTGTACCTGTTCTGTGGCTACAGAGGGGATTTTGCTGCTGGAATCCAAGGCTGTCAAATAGCACCTTTCAGTTTTAGAAAATAAATAAAATAAGCACCAGAAAATCATTTTTTTTAAATTACAGTAGAATCCCCAGTATACTACCACACTGTCATTATGGTTGGGTTGTGCATTTCATTCTGCATAGAGGTTAATCATTGGTTCATGTGATAGATAATTTTCTGAAGAAAAGCTAGGAAGTTATAATTTTGGTTCAATCTCCTTCCGATTAGATTAGCTGGGGGTGCATTAACAAAAACGTTTCCTATTCCTGGCTTCTGTTTATCCCTAGTTTTGAAATAGGTGAAGATGTGTCAGGAAAAGATGACATAGCTGTTGCTTCATTTGCTTCTGTGAGGCATTGAACAAGGATGATGAAGGATGGCAGAAGATCTGTTTCACCAAGAAGACACATCAGACCTTGGTAACTAGCAATTTTAGGGCTCAATTTTAATAGAAGCTGAGCACTCGACTCTAGTTGAAGTCAATTGGAGCTATGGGTGAATGCTGCCAAAACACGACATGAAAGAACGTTCAGGCTGTTTTTAATGTACGTGGGATGAAATAGCAGTATTTTCATTTACTTCACCAAGCAGCACTGACAGCTTGACCCCTTAAACTCCTATCAACAAGTCCAGTCATTCGTACAATACTAAACTGAGACAGGGACTCTCCTCCTTTCCTTGGCTGCTGCCATCATCCTGACCCCTGCTCTTGTTTCCCTCACCTTTCTTGTTCATACATGAGAGTGGATGAAGAGCCTCTTGTTCTTTGCTCCCCTTCTCTCTCTCGCCAGCCAGCCACAAAGCACAGAGCCACTTCTTGGCTCCTTGAAGCTACTCCTGTTCCTCTCAGCCCCATGCTCTTTGTGGAGGTGGAGATAGGCTGAGCTGCAGGCCAGAGAAAAGGCTCGAGAGAAGACCTGGTGGGTGTGTCTGGCCTTGTTCTGAAAGGACTTGTTGACTGTGATCTACCTTCTTGACTCTTAACCTTCTTTTGGATAAACTAAATAGATTTTGTTTCTTAAGTTTCTCATCATAAGGCAGGCTTTCCAGATGTGGAATCATTCTTGTAACTCTGCTGACAGGGCCGGCTCTAGCGTTTTTGCCGCCCCAAGCACCCAAAAAAAAAAAGCCGCGATCGGCGGCAGCTCTACCGCTGCTTCATTCTACGGCAGCAATTCGGCGGCAAGTCCTTCGCTCCGAGAGGGAGTGACGGCTCTGCCGCCGAATTGCTGCCGAACGGCCGGACGTGCCGCCCCCCTCTTCATTGGCCGCCCCGGCATCTGCTTGCTACGCTGGTGCCTGGAGCCGGCCCTGTTTGCTGAATCCTGGCTGATATTCTTGCAACATCCTTTTTGAAGTGTGAACACCAGGACTGGACACAGTATTCCAGTAATGGTTTCACTAACACCGAGGTAATACCAGCTCCTTACTCCTACTTGAGATTCCCCTACTCATACATCAAGGATTGTTAGCACTCTGAGTGACAGCATCCTTCTGGAGTGTCTAAAAACATGGTCATCCATAAAAACTACAGTACATGAGATAGACTTATCTCATCAGTAGATAGTGGCAATGAAAAATACAGCGGACAAGGCACAGATAGAGGCACTATGGTGTAAGGGGTAGATCATGGTACTGGAAATTTAGATACCTGTCTTCAATACTCAGCTCTGCCTCTCGGTATGTGACCTTGAGCTACTCATATAGGCCAAAATATTTAGATTTTCCGAGGTGCTTCGTACCCACAGCTCCCATTGAAGTCAGTATTTTAGAAATACTTTCACTTTTCTTTTTTAGCTACTGAATTTCCCTTATAAATATCTTTGAAAACTTCAGTAGAGGTTTCCTTGTAATGCAATGTCACCTTATAATGCAGAGTGGATGCTCATTTGCTACTGCCTGTATGCCACCAGCCTTAAGATGTCTTTTACCTTTGATATTCCTGTTAGTTTTATGTCCATTTCTGATATATAACTTTTGTTCACATCCTTAAGAATATCATAGCCCATTGGTTTTGACTTCTAAAGCTATCATTTTCATAGGGGCCTCTAACTCCATGTCCCTGACACCAGCAGAACCAGAGCTGTTCCTCTGTGTTGGAATGGAGGTGAAGTTTCAAGACCCTAGAGATAGGTTGTTTGGAGAGGGATCAGACTGGAGGAGAATTTGGGGCACAGTTGATGAATGCACCACTTTACATATCTGTCAACTTTTTCCTTCTTTCCCCCTCATCCTGTGGAAGAGAGACTGGGACTAGCACAGACATGAGGCTGCATTAGCAGTGGCTGAGGATTCGTTCCCCTCCTGGTCCTTCTGCAGAGATAATGCACACTCCGTTACCTCAGTTGATGGGCTGTAGCTGGGAATAGACTTCAGTGATTGTGTTGTAAAGGTACAAACTCCCTTAAATGCAAAGGTTATAGGAAAGATGTACACAAAAGCAATATGATTCAGAGATGATCTTACAGCTTCATAAAGATGGGTGTTTTTTATCTTACATTGTAGATGGCTGGAAAGTTATAAAATTCTAAGTAAGAAGAAATAAACAACTCTCCATGGTTGTAGCATGAAAAGAGGTTGACAGTTATCCCTATTTTCCTCACTGTTCCATAAAATGATTCATTGCTGGGGATCACCAGATCAAAGTCTGGGTGTTTGCTGTCAAGTATACCTAGTATCGCTCCCATATTTATTTTTAAAGGAACATAAGAATTCCATTGTTTTCAAAAACTTGAAGATGCACTCAAGGTCTGGTCTTGCAAAGTGGTAAGTGTCTTAGGATAAGGCTCTTGAGGGACCATGGTCTGTTACTTTCCATACTGCTTTTGCAGGTATAAACTATGCTGTGTAAACATAGTAAGAAGGGGTTTTTGCTTCCTGTCATGCTTTTCCATACACACAGAAACCATATACTGTGTTTCTGAATGTAGTTTCCATTAACCTAAAATAAGTATACAACAAACTAATGTCTTTATCAAAGAGCACAGTGTGTGTCTCCTCTTTAACATGCATTGTCAATTCTTCCTCACAAAATGGTAGATGTCCTTGCAGACAGGCATACTCCTAAAAATGTAAAGGTACATTACAAAAAAACCCAAAATCTTACGTTTCAGAGCTACATCAATCCCACTAATCCAATAATTGGATTTTAATGCAACTCTGTTCTGAAAAATAACGTAATGAGATTTTTATATACCACACTATATTACATTTGTTACTAATGCAATTGCAAATGATTATGAAAAAGAGAAAATACTACTCACATCCAGGTTTATTATACATTTACAAAGCTTCAGAAGAGGGCTGGTGCATAGAGAAAATATGTAACAAGAAGTGGGCATGTGCCATTGTCATTTTAACCACAAAGCTAAAGAACTTGAGGGAGTGGTGAGCCCATCAAAATACCATTCTACTGTACAGTTGTTAACATTGCTGAAAACTTCCTGGATTAAACTCTTGAACCTGGAATTATGTTGTTCCCAATGTAGCATGGAAAAAGTGCTTTTAAAAATGTTTATTTTTTTATCTGTATGTTTGCTCCAAAAGGAAAATTAAATTTTACTAGAATTACCACTGAAGTTAGCGGGAGTTTAAACCATTGGCTTCAGTGGGATCAGGCTTTGATCTTCAGTACACTTTAAGAATAGGGCCCCATTTCACTACCATTCCTGCACACCTTACCCTTGTGAGTAGCCCCTTTGAAGTCAGAGACTTTTTACATGAGTAAGGTAAGTAGGATTTGAGCCCACAGTGTGTGTGTGAGAATGTGTGTAGGGGCGTGTGCAAAAATTGAAATTTGACTGGTTTTGGAGGGGCACATTCTGTGCCCCTGCCTTAGCCCCTGGGCCATGCTGCTGCTTGCCCCCCCTTGTGCCGGCTCCTGAGTGTGTGTATACTACATATAACAAAATACTGTGGGAGATTGATAGAGGTGCACATACATTACACTGTTATATAATTGATAAATAGTAATCTCATATATGGTCGGAGCATCAGTTTAACAATTTATAATACTTCTGATTTTGAAGCAAGAGAAGAATTGGAGCTGTGTGCTCATCATGATTGTTAGCAGTAGAGTCTTATCCTTTTATCATGCTATGAGCAGGGAAAAGGTGAGTATAGTGGAAAGTGAGAAGTTACACGCAATTCAATCGGTGGCTCAAGAGCTCTTTGCAACCACAGATGAGTAGAGGACCAACAGTGAGGTGCTTAAGGAGTAATTTCTTTTCTGCACAATACCATCTTGCTTTCAGTTCTTTTTTAATACAATAGTCAAATAAATAAAGTGACTACTGATCAGATCTGGCCCAGTTGTATATTGAGAGTCAGTCAACTCAAACAAATTGCCACAGGATGCTGCCAGAATTGACACACAAGGTAGAAACTTGGTTGTTGATGAGACCTTCTGAGACAATGATCGAAGTTTCATCTCTTATGTGATAAACATCATGCCATAAAAGTTGTATGATTTCAGTTAAGGGTGTGGACTTAATACCTCACATAACCCTGCAAAGACTTTTCCTCAACATTCTTTGCACATCAGTTAGAATTAGCGAAAAACTGGATTCTATCCAAGGCTCTAACACAGGGGTGGGCAAACTTTTTGGCCTGAGGGCCACATCGGGGTTCTGAAACTGTATGGAGGGCCAGGTAGGAGCTCAAGGGCCGGGCAGGACGGTCCCGCGGGCCAGATGTGGCCTGCGGGCCGTAGTTTGCCCACCTCTGCTCTAACACATCCAGTGTGGTGGTGGGTGAATCACTTAAACCAGAATTCTCAAGGGTGGACATTAATGGTGTGTTCCTCACTTTCTGGCCACTCAGCTAGACACACATAAAGCCTGATTTTTTTAGAGGTGCTAAGCATCTGTCCCTCCCATTGTCTTACACTGGGAAATTTTAGCTTAAGTGACTTGCCCAACATCGCACATGAAGTCTGTAGCATAGCCCGAGAGAGATTTGCCTGAGTCCCAGTTCAGTGCCTTAACACTACTGTTCTTTTCCTTGTAGCCCTCTCACTCACTTGCACACATATCTAACAATTTCTGCACTGAGTGATGCAGGGGTCCAACAACTTATATCGGCTTACAGGCAGGTCTGTGGGAGGGGGGGGCACGGACGGGACTTGGACCTGTTCTGGGCACCACCAAAAATTATACAAACCTGCCACCCCTGGTCAGAATGACATAAATGGGGCTACTTGCCTGAGTTAAGTAACCAGGCTGTGACCCCTTATATCACTTATATTACATAGTGTTCTAAAAATTAACTTTCATTTTAGTTATTCTGTGGTACAATTTCTGAAGAAATAGTTCTTTTTGGCCTCATTTGCTGGAAAGGAGAAATGTCAGTGGGGATTTCATAGCTTTAGCATTCTGACTTTTTATATTTCTATAAAAATAGATCTACAATAACATATGATTTCTGTATCCAATTATGAATTTCTTAGGAAATTATGTAAGCTTGTGAAGAGAAGGGCTGGAATCCAATTACACAAAGGTAATGAAGAAACTCTTAGGAAACAATAGTTTCAACAAATGCATGCAGAAAAAACCAAGCAATAACTGCAGCATTTGGTTTTAGAGTAAATCAGGAGATAGGAAGTTGAATGATCGTGGAAGGGTTCTACATTAAATATATCCAAATCCAGGTTGCTGCTATATCAGTGTTGGCCTAAAATGAAAATAGACTGTAGGAATAATAATAGTACCCCCAAGTTTTTATGTAGCACTTAAGGAAGTGTGCTTGAAGTTCTAAAGTATGACCTCTTTTTCCGTTTCCACCTCTATTACAATTAAAAACTAGTTTGTGTTATTCTGAATTTTTGGAAGCAATGTCTCCAGATTTTTTGGCCAGCAATATCTCTATCCACTATCTTCAGATCTTTATGTAAATATGTACGACCATCATATACCACCATTCTCTCACAGTATCAAACTGCTCCTCACCAAACCCTAATTATCCTCTTAAATTGTTACTGACTCTGGTGACGCTCACAGAACAAATTCAGACCTGCTTTACTCTCACTCTATCTCATAAGCCTTTTGTGTATCCATAACGTAAACCTTTGTCTTTCTTTTCTACTGTTTCTACAAATAGGAGCTATTTTGTTATGTTGTCAAACAGTTGGAAAGGGTCTCAGGCTAAAAATGTCATCTTTAAATGTAGTGGGCCATATTTATCCAGGACATAACTTAAGTACATGGAGGTATGCCCGGATGAATTTGGCCTGCTATATTTTGGTTCTGGCTTGTATTTGTAATACACAGCTTGTAAGGTGATTAGATAACAAATGTGTCTGGGACAGAGATTATCAAACCAAATTGAGAGTGTATCAGGTGTAGTGTTTTCCTGTGAAAACACTCAAGGGTGTGTTTCCCCACTAGCAATGGGTTATTCCATCCTACTCATGCTATCCCCTGCTATGGTCTCTGCTGCAGCTTTATAGAATCCTAGTTACAGTGTAAGCCTCTGTTTTGCTTTGAATATGCGTCCGTGTGGATCCTACTGGAGATGTACATGTGCCACATCTGTGCAAAATCAGTCTTTGGAATGGCCATATCTATTAAGGCCGCTCATGTGGCCTGTGCCGCCTCATGTTCCTGTGTAAAGGCATAAAGAATGGAGCAGCCAGAACCCTCCCTCAGTTCTCTCTTACCCTTGTGGCTGTGAGATAGAATCCAGCCGTGTCTGACCTGCAGTTTCTTGAAGAATTTATTCTCCTCTAAAAAGATCTTTGATCCAGTTGGACTTAATAAAGATACTGACTAATTCAACAAATCCCCTATATAGTGGAGTCTAGTGCTTCATGCCAACTGCCATGTCTTATGGCGGACTCTAAGCCATCCAGATTTAAACCTTGTCCATCTTGTGACAGACTCATCCCATGCAGATGGGCACAGCAGGCAGAAGAGACAGCCGAATGAGAATCGCTTTCCAGATGGATGCTCAGTTTCTTGTTGCTTTTCCTCCAGGAACTGTAAGTCCAGAGACTCATCTCAAGCTGCATCTATGAGACCCGTCTGTGAGGGTCACCTGAGACCTGGAGGAACTGGCAGCTGCCAAACTGGAGAGACCCCTCAAGCAGGCACCCCACATGTGGGTCCAGCCGTGAGAAGTCAAAAAGGGCACTGAAGACACTGACAGTGGCAGCCCCAGTATCCATAGCCTTGGCACTGGCAACCTCAGCTTTGACTCCAAGGATGACAGACCTGATGCTGAAGACTGAGCACAAGCAAAAACTTGGCTCCAGGCATCACTGCAGATCATATGGTAACGAAGGACCTAAACACCAGTTTTCCAGAGACAAACCCTCCAAATTGTCTGTGTCAACTGCTAGAGATAGAAGTTTAACTGCCAATGTAGCACAGAGAAAGGGTGGCAAGGTGTCAACCTTGACAATGACACTGTCAGACTTACATGTGCCAATGCAAGCACAGATGTTTGAACCCACCATGGTCCCACGATATATACTGGCTGAAAAAGTCTGTATCCCCACCAGAGACATCCTCTACACCAAGACCACAGCTGGCACCAGCTCCCTCAGCACTGAGGTCATGCTACCCTAGAGAATCACCATTTGAAGAAATATACTCTTCATTGCCCTCACCGAGACACTTGTTGTCACCAACATCAAGCCAAGATTCATCCACCTGTGGTCGGGAGGGAACACCACTGGAGGCTTCCTCTTCAGGGTCTCATCACAGACAAGGCTCAAGTGACAGTGGGCTGGCCAATACCCATACAACATGTCACTGTTGGCCCTATTGGCCATACTGGGGACCACCATCACAGATGCTTCAGTACAAATCCCCCTCTCACCTGTCATGGAAGAGGAAGAGATCTCACTCCCTAGCAGCATCGCTAGCCAGGCCTCCCACGCCAGACCCAAGATCAGGTCTCTGCAAATAGATTGAGGCAACACTGGAGGAACCTCAGCAACCTCCTGACATCAGATGAAGTAGTGGCACTGGCACCTGATAACATAAGTTTTCCAAGACCTTTTGACCCAGATCACTGAGACCATGGACATTGGTGAACCAGGAGAAGTTCCATGAGCTCGCCAATATCCTGAGCTCATCAACCCTACATAGGGCTGCCAAAACAGGCAATCTAGGACTGCATCAAAAAGGGTATACTCGAGCCAGTGAAGGCGCTTTGGCAAACCACAGCCATTCTTCCTCATCCTCAGCTCTCATCCAAGAGGTTTGAAAAAAGGACCTGTTTGCAAAAAAAAAAAATTTTTTTCAATATGGGAGAGAGTGGCTGCCTTTCTACCAAAACTCCCACAGGATAGTAGAGAGGAACTGAGAGATGTCACAAAGGTGGGCCAGATGGTAAAAAAAAATCCCTTTAGAAGTGGCCATGGATGCACTGGATGTGGTTGCCATGTTGCTGCCCACAGCCTTCATCATGAGACAAGCCTTCTGGCTTCAAGCGCTGGAATCCCTAGAAAAGAGCAACACACTATAGAGGACCTGCCATTGGGAGAGCAGGAGCTCTTCAGCAGGCAAACAGATGAAGCGTTCCTCTCTCAAAGATTCTAAGCTCACACAGCAATCACTGAGGATTTACACACCATGGCCCTACCCATACAAATACCAGCCCCAACAGAGGAAGAGAGCTCCCTTCTAGCACCAGATTCAACAACTGGAGCACTCTCAGAAAAAGACCCAGTACTCTGGGAAGTGACAGTCATCCTCCTCTCTTGCAAAAACGGCACCCTCTCAGAGGCAGCAGGTTTGATGGGAATGTTGGGAGCCATACCAGAGCAAACCTAGGCCTTCCCAACATCTTTTGGAAGCTGCCTTGCACTCTTTCATTGGGCTTGGTCTACAATTATGGCCAACAAATGGGCACTGCACATCCCCCATGGCTACCCCATCCATTTCTGCTCCTTTCCCTTTATCCAGCTCCCACCCTTTCCCATCCTTCTTCATGGACCCTTCTTACAAGAGCTACTGCCAACATAAGTGGCCTCATTGCTTTATCTAGGAGCCATAGAAAATTACTGGAGGAGTACAAGAGAAGAGGCTTCCATTTCCAATAGTTCCTTATTCTGAAGAAAAAAGGGGGTCTCTCTACTATCCTAGACCTGAGGAGAGTGAATTACATAGGCTGCCTTAGAATCAGGATGGTAATGCTTGCTACATTATTCAGGCCCAGCGACAGCAATTCCAGACCCCAGGGCCAGGGCCGTCCCTAGGGGGGTGCGGGGCCCAGGACGGAAGTGACGAATCCATCACTTCCGGGACTGACCGTGCTGGCCAATCTTGCCAGCCCACGGGGCCCCCAAAGCACGGGGCCCGGAGCAGTCATGCATGCCTAGAAGCCCTGTGGCCAGGCCCTCTCTGCCTCCCACCCACCCCCATCGGCGGGCCTGCCATCATTCCATCTCTTCAAGCTCAAGACTGGTTTGTGGCCCTCAACTTAGAGGCTGCATACTTCCACATAACCATCCACCTGTCCCACATGAAGTACCTGAGATTCACAATAATTCAACCAATATCATTAGAAGGTATTGCCTTTCAGATTTTCCATAGCACCAAGGCTCTTCACAAAATACCTACCCAAGGTGGTGACATATCTGAAGATAATTGCATCCACATCTACCTTATCTCTAGAGAATGGAAAACTTCAGGTTTATCATATGAAGTAGGTGGGTGCAGGGCCTGGGATGGAAGTGACAAATCCATCACTTCTGGGACCAACCGCGCTGGCCAATCACGCCTTCCAAAGTGCAGGGCTCGGCGCGGTCGTGTGTGCCTAGGAGCCCTGCGGCCAACCCGGGCAATTTAAAAGGGATCCAACAGCCTCATTTGACATGCAGACTTGCCTTATTCACTGTCCATCCTGTGCAGTGAATGGTTCTGTGGAAAATATAGCATATGCTCATATAATCCGTAGTTTCACTCAATTCAATAAATTCACTAGAAACAACATATCCAGCATGATGTACAGAGGCTCACTTTGTAATATAACACCTTTAAAATAGAGTTGATTATATTATAGCGTAAAGTTTCCAAAAGCCAAAACAAAAAAGTTCACTATTGTAATGATTATTGGTTTATCTCAGATATTTACATGGTAATGATTTGCAAACCGGTTAAAACTTCCTAAATAAAAAAGAGTGAGTTATTTAAAAAAATAAAGTAGTACTGGACTGAAATCTGGGTTCATTGAAGTCAACCTTTGAAGTCAACCACTAGGGCCAGGATGTACTGGAAGGAATAATGATGCAAGAGACAGGAGGTCAGTCAGCTTGACCCATGTGTTTTTTCTGGCTCTGACTATAGTATTTGGCTCTGTAACCCAAATTTACATAAAATCTCTAAAGGTAAAGGAACTGTATTCATCAAAATGTTAGACTACTGAGTATCATTTCCTTTCTGCATCTTCTGGCTATTCAGTTTGCCAGATATATTGGCCAGCTTTAATACACACATGTAGATTTCTCTTATAAGAAAAAAAGACAGTTAGGCAAGTCCACTTGGCTCTTAGAATCAGCTTCTTAACTCATCCGTCTCCCCACATCACTCCCCACTTTCTGTTTTACTACATGAAGTTCATGCTTCTTGCCCTCACTCTTAAGGTGTTTCACAGCTCTACCTCTCCCTACCTATCCTGCTCTTTTTCTCTCTTACCTTGTCATCTCCTGGCTCTCCCACTCTGCCAGCAATGCCAACCTCATCTTTCTGTTTGTCAGTTTTTCCATAGCCATCCCCATACCTTCTTCTGCGGCACCACTAGCAAAGAGAACCCCTTCCTGAATTAATTCCTACTGCTACTACTCTCCCCTCCTTCAAATTCTTCTCATAACCTATCCCTGCTATGATGCCTACAAAAAATCAGCCAGTGAACGATGGTTTGTGCCCCAGTTGGGGATATAGGATTTTATTTAATTAAAATAAATTAAGAATAAAAAACTAACAAAGTACTTGTTGTGCAACAGCTCGCTTAAATACCTGTGATAGTTACCCTTGTCCTTCCTCTCTTGCTTTTGGTTGTCATACTTGCAGTTACATCTTGTCTCAATCTACTGTGCCTAGTATAATGGGATCATTTGGGGCCTGAAGAAAATATTTCAATAGAGATAACAAAGAACTCACTACTAATATAGAGATTAAATGGTTGCTCCCAGTGCCAATTAACTTTTAGAGGTCTTAATGCTGTTAGCCAAAAGGAGATGTTTTCACAGTCTCAGATAGCCATGCTGTTCACATTTGAACAACAAAGTAGGCAGGGTCTTTCTACAAAATAAACTCACTAGCAAATATTTTGCTGTGGAGATAGAACAGCTGCTGTGGTCAGAAACTTAAAAGCCTGGAAGTGATTGTACTCTAATCGTTAAATTGAGAACTTCTGCCTGTGCAGGGGAGTCAGGGAACATTGTTTCCTTCAACATCATAGCTTATGGGAAGTTCTGCTCTTCCCCTCATCCCCCAGTTCCTATTCCTGAAGTTGATACTTCATTGGCTGCCCTAGCAAAAGCTGCTGCCTATAAATGAGCAATGTGTCAGAGGGCACTTTCATATCAGGAAAAGAAAGCTCAGTACAGGTCTGTCGCATCTTAGGCACATTTAACATG
The DNA here is from genome assembly GCA_003942145.1 of Platysternon megacephalum. Taxonomy (NCBI): domain Eukaryota; kingdom Metazoa; phylum Chordata; order Testudines; family Platysternidae; genus Platysternon; species Platysternon megacephalum. The sequence continues at coordinate 2,069,297 of QXTE01000027.1, read as the reverse complement.
TGCGATTTCAGCTTTAAGTGGTCGGCAAAAACAAGAAAAAAACAAAAAAAAAAGAGAAAAATAACAATTTAAATACTGTTTCTGTAGTGTGGGCGATTCTGCCCGCCATTACACTCAATGTAATTTTGACTATACGCGGTTTTTGCTTTAGGCGCTGACCGCGGAATGTAACCCCAGCGTAAGATGAGACAGACCTGTATCAGGTCACAAAAAGCAGAACTACGGGTGCAATGGGTCACTTGTCACTGTAAGTCCATAGCTCCTGAGGCTTCAAAGGCTATTTTATATCGGTTCTTCTATTGTGCTCATCGCTATAGTATCTAAGTGCCTTCCAGTAGTGTATAGCACAACTTGACTAACCTCTGTGCCATGTTGTTTGTTTTCTCATTCTCAGCTCAGTGGTAGAGGTGTGTGCAGGGAGTGTCTTGTTTTGGTAGGGTTTGGTTTGTTTGTTTTAACATACATGTTGCTATGTGTTTGTTAGAGAAGGCAAGGGCAAAGATAAGGGTCTTGCGCTTGGAGCAGAAGTGGTGAGATCTGTGAGGTCCTTAGTTCCTGTGAGAGTTCATTCCACTGTCTCAGACCAGCCACTGAGAAAGTTCTGTCTCCTGCACAGATGAGCTTTACCCACAATCCACTTTAGTTATCTAAAGTGTGAGAGAGGTAGTTTTGCAGAATTAAAGTTAAATTTTGTCCTCTGTTTTATCTATGTAGTTCACATTGGTTTCAAATTTGGTGGTTTAGCTTAATTTTCATAAAAACTAAGAAAACGTGAAAGTACATAAAACATGCACAAACAAGGTAGACGAACAAAATGTCATCCAAAAAACCTCTCAAGTCTGTTTAGCCTTATTTATAAAGCAAACTGAGGATTTGTGTTGAGTTGTGCAATTCTTAGCATTAATATAAACGTCGAGATATTTTGTCTAGTTCAAGTAATTGTGGGTGGTCTGAGCTATTGGACCAATGGTGGTCACCATTAAACTCATGCATTCCCATTCCAGTCAGTGCAGTTGCATGGGTGTAAATGAGGACAGAATTTGGCCTTGGAAAGTAAAGCTGTAAGACGAATGTAAAACCTGTTGCTAAGTGAGATTTCGGATTCTGTTGTATTAATGGCATCAGAGAGCAACAATTTTGAAAATTACACAGCTCCACCCAGGTGCTTGATTTACTTTGGAAGCCTAAATAGACTTTTATTGAAATATTTTCTTAGGTGCTGTTTGTCTGAACTTCGGAAGCGAGTGCCTTTGATAGCTTCACCCCTCCATGCAGCAGGGAAGGTAGGGCTGTAAGAGGGTCTCAGAGCTGCTATGTAAGAAGAACCACCTGCATTCTGAAGTGGCTCCAGTGCCCTCTACCATTTACCTCCCATATATAAAGAGAGATCATATCAACTTTGCTAAATTGTCACCAAAGTTTGCCAACCCCAAATAAAAATGACTAGCTCAGCCTGTTTGATCCAGAAAACTTTAGTGAGGATTTTGCAAGGCTGCATTTAGTCATCCATACTCTTCAGGTCACTGCTGCCTGGAGAGGAGAAAAGGGGAGGCAGGGGAAGTGCTGGCGGTTGTGGGAGACTTGCTGGCTGGTGGGGATATAGGAAGTAGAGGGGGAGAAGGTGCTGGAGCTGCCTCAGAATGCACAATGCTCCTCATACAGGGTCTGGTTTCCGTGGGCTTTGGATCAATGGAAAGAGTCCCATTGACTTCAGCAGGCTGTGGATTAGGCTCCTATAGCAGTTCGGAGATCCTCGTACAGCCTGCCCACCTCCCAATTCTAGCTATGTTTTGAGAGTCTCTCAATATTTGGGTTGGCTAATGGTTCTGATGAATTTCTGATTTACAGAATTGCCAGCCTTCGTGGGTCAAAAGTCATGAGTCAAGCTCCAAAAATCATGAGGTTCTTTTTTAATTGTGTGTGTTGGCTTCCCAATATTGGAACAGTGGGAGTGAACTTTTCTCCACAGCCATGAGGGCTAGAAACTCAGCTTTATTTTTTTAAGTGAGATTCTCATGCAATCATTTGATTACTTGATTAAAGCAGCTGGGACTTTAAGTCAAACAATAAATATTGTGAGACACATTAATACAGCATTGCTAACTCTTGTGATTTCACCATGAGTAAGATGATTTTTGGCTGTTGCTGGAGCCAGTCTCAATATGATAGGAGAAGGAGCAACTCTCATGGAGTTTCCAGCTGGCTCAGGGGCAAAATCCCCTCTGATTGGCTGCCCTCCCCCAATCAGGGCTAGCACAGGAGGCTGGCAGAGCTGTCTTCCCTACCCTGGAGAGTAGATAGGAGATTTTTGGGGAGGGAAGCAGAAGCAGGAGCAGCTGATGATATTCTCATTGGGTGGCCTGGGAGGAGGAGGGAAGTGCTGGAGATGCCCACCCTCCCCCCAGGATTGGGAAGCAGAGAAGGGGACCCTGCAGCAGCTGCACCACCCCTCTGCCTTGGAGAGGAACACGANATACAGGGTCTGGTTTCCGTGGGCTTTGGATCAATGGAAAGAGTCCCATTGACTTCAGCAGGCTGTGGATTAGGCTCCTATAGCAGTTCGGAGATCCTCGTACAGCCTGCCCACCTCCCAATTCTAGCTATGTTTTGAGAGTCTCTCAATATTTGGGTTGGCTAATGGTTCTGATGAATTTCTGATTTACAGAATTGCCAGCCTTCGTGGGTCAAAAGTCATGAGTCAAGCTCCAAAAATCATGAGGTTCTTTTTTAATTGTGTGTGTTGGCTTCCCAATATTGGAACAGTGGGAGTGAACTTTTCTCCACAGCCATGAGGGCTAGAAACTCAGCTTTATTTTTTTAAGTGAGATTCTCATGCAATCATTTGATTACTTGATTAAAGCAGCTGGGACTTTAAGTCAAACAATAAATATTGTGAGACACATTAATACAGCATTGCTAACTCTTGTGATTTCACCATGAGTAAGATGATTTTTGGCTGTTGCTGGAGCCAGTCTCAATATGATAGGAGAAGGAGCAACTCTCATGGAGTTTCCAGCTGGCTCAGGGGCAAAATCCCCTCTGATTGGCTGCCCTCCCCCAATCAGGGCTAGCACAGGAGGCTGGCAGAGCTGTCTTCCCTACCCTGGAGAGTAGATAGGAGATTTTTGGGGAGGGAAGCAGAAGCAGGAGCAGCTGATGATATTCTCATTGGGTGGCCTGGGAGGAGGAGGGAAGTGCTGGAGATGCCCACCCTCCCCCCAGGATTGGGAAGCAGAGAAGGGGACCCTGCAGCAGCTGCACCACCCCTCTGCCTTGGAGAGGAACACGATGAACCACCAGAGGAACCAGAGGTACATTGGGAGGGGCAAGAGGCAGATGTGGCGTTGGGGACCTAAAGTTGATGTAGGGGGTGCAGGGAGTAAAATTAGTTGAGGGATGGAAGGATGTGGGGGCAGGGAACAGAGAAGAAAAATCAATGAGAACATTGGTTTTGGGGGAAGAAACTAGAACAGGGGTCGGCAACCTTTCAGAAGTGGTGTGCCGAGTCTTCATTTATTCACTCTAATTTAAGGTTTCGCGTACCAGTCATACATTTTAACGTTTTTAGAAGGTCTCTTTCTATAAGTCTATAATATAGAACTAAACTATTGTTGTATGTTACGTAAATAAGGTTTTTAAAATGTTTAAGAAGCTTCATTTAAAATTAAATTAAAATGCAGAGCCCCCCAGATGGGTAGCCAGGACCCAGGCAGTGTGAGTGCCACTGAAAATCAGCTCACGTGCCGCCTTTGGCACGTGTGCCATAGGTTGCCTACCCTTGAACTAGAAGCTCCGCACCATCAGGCAGCAGCTAAAGCTTCACATCAGAGGCCAAAATCACGTTACGCGCTACGTTTGGGAGAGCTGGGATCACTAACTGTCACACACACTGAGTCACAAGTCAAAAGACAGACCAAACAACACAACCTAATCTTTAAAAGAAGTCATGATTTTGGGCCTTGTTTAGAGTTGCCAACCCTCCAGGACTGTCCTGGAGTCTCCCAGATTTAAAGATTAATCATGTGATGAAACCTCCAGGAATACAGCCAGCCAAAATTGGCAACCCTAGCCTTGTTGGAAATAATTTTCCTAATAATTTTATTAAGGTTCACCATGACTCAGATTCCACACAAGCATTTCTTTGTTAGTCAAAGGCCACATGCTGTTGGTTACATCCAAAATATCATCTTAAGTATTTACACCCTTATATTCTATATCCATAGCAACAATACAGTTATAGGCATTGGCCAACATACTTACAACAGGATCAGGAGGTACCTTCCCATCATGGCATGACTCTAGAGCAGGTAAGAAAACGCCTGACAAAGAATGGCTAGGATACCTTCCATTTTACACACTATAACAAACAAGTGATGTCACTGCTGGTTATTGGACCTTATTTAAAGCCAGCTGAATCACTTTAGGGCTGCACTCTGCTCGCTTCAAGGTTTGTTTTTTTCCTTATCTCACTTTGCCAGATTTTCCCCTAACTACTAGGCTAAGCATTTCTCTATAATAAATTAAACAAATGAACATATAACCAATTATTTACTGCACTTGGTACCCAATTAACCATGTTTTCTTTATTTGTATTACTTCAGCTCAAACCTTCAATAAGATAATGCTGCTATTCCAAAGAGTCACTATACGTTTAACACAAATAACCCTCCATTCTCATTATTTCTTTTTTCTTTTTGCTCACATACTTTGGGCCTATTGCTCATGCTAATATCCAAACTCAATTTAAAACCATCGTTCACTCAGGCCTAACATGGGTCTATATTCCTATAGGCTATTTTGGAGTGTAAATCCTGATTTTTTTAACTTTTGGGGTTGGCAATACTGATAACATCACTCAAGTTAGCAACAGTGGATTTCTGCCTTCAGACCAGTGACGTTTTGTCCTAATCCAAAATGGCCACCAACTCCAATTGCTATCAGTAGGACTGACTGCCCACAGCATGGTGGCTGCCATTTCCCTACAGCCTTTACACATCAAAGCGATGCTGCCCCCATTAAAGATGGCCACCATCTCTGATTGTTTTTCAGGGGACTGAAGCCAGGTTCCCTCAGGGAAGTCACGGTGACTCCTTAGTCACCATATGGGGACCAGGCAGGGGACAAGAGAACATGAAGGAGCTGGAAATGAGATTGTGGTGGTGGTGGCCGTAGGTGAGTGTTAAGAAACTGTACAGGAAACTGAGGAGTCTGATGGAGCAAGAGTAAGGCTAAGGAGATGCAGGAATATGTCTGGAATATGTGGAGACTGAGGGGGTGTAGAGGAGTGTAGAGATCAGGCAGCAGATTGAAAGTGGGTTCAAGGCAGTGGGGAGGCAGATTGAGAGGGACCCAGCAGAGTATGGGGTAGACTAAAAGGTGCAGAGGTATGTGGGGGCAGGAGGAGCCTGAAGTGGGGGCAGGAGAAAGTGGCTTGGCAGAGAAGGAGAATATGATGGGTAGGAGACTGAGAGAGGAAAGAGAAGGAATTAGTAGGTGTAGGGTGTAGGTGGTGGACAGGAGACTGGGGGATGCATGAAAGGTGAGCGTGAGTGAAGTGGCTGGCTATCCAGTCTAGTTAAGGAGGGAGACTGGCCTCGCAACTGTACCATATTTCATTGTGGTTTTCGCCATGGGGCATTTAAGGCTCATGGTTGTGCTGCTACACCCAGGCTAGTGGTGTTCTGGGGCTGGTACAACAGTCAGCAGAAGCTAGTGAGAGAAGAAGAGAAGACACCACCAAGCAGCACAGTTCCTTGGATATGTGTCTGTGGTGAAATCACCACAAAGAGAACACAGGCACATGCTGGCAGCACCTCTTCTCCTTGGGCATGTGAGAGGAGCCGCTGCGAGCCACTATCTGCTGCCAACCTGTAGCCGGAGACAAGAGGAACCACAGAGCTGGGAGCACACTGTGAAGCTGCCCTCCACAACCACTGTCACTGCCTGAGGCAAGCCCACAGGCTGAGAGGCGGAGCGAGGAAGCCTGAAGAGGAACTGAGCTACCACTGCCTTTACTGTTGCTGCTGCTCCCTGAAGAATTTGCAGGTAGTTTCCTGGCTCTTTTGGGGTTCGGGGATGGAGAGCAAAAGTAAGGGAGTGGGGGAGAACAGGTGGCAACAACTGGCAGCAAGGGGAACAAAGGGGAAAATAGTACTGGGGAGAGGAGGTGAGGGGGCAAAGGATACTGTTTGTGAGAAGGACATGGATAGAGCAAAGGGGCTCTTTGGTTGTGAATTGTGCCATAACTGATGGATTACAATGGTTCTTAAGTATAAAACCTGTTTGGGGAGGATGTTTTTTCATTGTTTGAGTCCAAATAAGCCAGTTTTGCAATTTAATTCAGCTAATGAGAAAAAATCCCTAAAATCAGGTTTGATGGCTAAAAGCCATTATAATCCATCACTTGCTGCACAGTGGGCAAAAAAGCCCAGGTGCTTCCACATGTTGGTCATTTGTCATGTATTTGGATGGCTTGTGCCACATATTGGCGGGTTGAGAGGTTTGCTTGCAGCCCTGGCCCTCCCTTTCTTGCATGACAGGGAAAAGCTCTAGGAGGAGCTCAGAGGTGATAGCAGGGAACAACCTGCGCTCTGAGGCAGCTCCCAAGAGTGGTTGACACAGAGCTGCTCCAGGCTGCACTGCTCCCTGAGGTGTCCAAGCAGCCCTTCAGAGAGATGCACTGGATTTACCTCAAAGCAGCAAACAATACTGTTGGGAGATTAGCAATGAGAACACTTCCCACAACAACCTCAGTGAACACTGAAGGACCAAAAAAATTTCCTGATGCAAATCAGAGTTTAATAAAAACAAAAACAAAAAAACTCCCACCATTTTTTGTGGGGAAAATGTAATTTTAATGACTGTATGGGAAGTTTCTAAACAAAAGGACACTTTCCATGTAATTTTGATTTGAATCTTTTGTTGTATTCAAACATGTTGGTTATCATTTGTGTTTTCCCCTCTTTGCCCCTTTTTCATTTTTGCCACTGAATGCAACAGAATGAATAATTTCCAGCATGTATATTCCCCACTTTTCAAAATTTCTCCCAGCTTTGAAAAAGTTGAGTGGCAAAACGAAAAATAAAACACTGTAAATCTGCCCCTCTGTAACATCTCTAAATGTCCTTAAGTTTTAGTGGGAAAAGGAAAAAGGGAAAAAAAAGAGGGGAAAAAATTAATAAAGTAAAACAAACCTGTAGACAACATTCATTCATTTGATTGCATTCAGTGGCAAAAAAGAAGAAGGGCTGGAAAAGTGTGTTTGTGGGGGGTAAACATTTAAAATTTCCATATAAAAAACTAAATCAAAACAAAATTTCTGATGTGAATCAAAACAAAAAATTCAATTTGAATCTAAACAAAATAAAAAGTTTGTTTGAATTTTTTTTTTCCACGGGAAGAAAAGGGGTTTCTACCAGTTCTAGCTCAGTCCCCTTCCATCCAAGTGCTGGTTACCTCTTCACCAGCATCATGCCCCTGCAAAGTGACAATTTCAAGTTATGGCAGCATGATTTGTTATTTAAAAATATAAAATAATCAAAAGAAAAATATCCAGAAAGTCCTACAATCCCATGACAGACTGCCTTACCAGTAGACTTGGCAGAATTTGATTTTTATTTTTTTCCATAATTTTGACTGATAGTGTTTATTTTTAAGTATTTTTTTGATGTTTATCTATTTAAATATTCACAATTGCACAAATACAGTAAAAGCTTTGTTATCCGGTATGTTGGGGGAATAGGGGGTGCCCGTTAGTCAAAAATTCTGGTTAACTACGAGTTATACTTACCAATAGAATACCAATTTTCAAAGAATTAGAATACAATAAAATGAATAAAGTATAAAATAGTATACAGGTACTCACCAATCCAGAGCTTTCTGGTTGATAAAATGCCAGTTAACAGAGCTTTTACTGTATATGGCTTTTAAGCATTTTTTTTCAATGTGTATTGATTTAAATTTTCACAGAAAATTAGGGCGGAGGGTCAGAGAGTGGGAGGGGTCTGACAATTATTTAATGACAGTACATCTTGAAAAAAGTAAAGCTTTATAACCATTAAAATGCAATTTTTCAATACCATATGTCAAAATATACAAAGTAAATAACCTTAAATCAAACTCTAAGAAGTTCTCAAGCAGCATTTTTCTTACTTTGCCTATCTGTGCATTTTGATTATTATCAGTGGAAATATTTTTTGTGGGTTTGTGTGTGTGCGTTCGATAAAATCAATGTTGAACAACAGTTACCGATTAAAAAGGTCTTCTCTTTCCAAGCCTACTTATCAGCTTAGGGCACATTCACTTTCAAATAAACGTCTAGTTTGGGCTTTTGTTAAGCTTATCCACTGTTGTCAATTAGCGTGTCATACTCTTCATCATAGATCTCTTCCTCCTCCTAAATTCCAGTTTAGGTTTGGGGCACCAGAAGTATCTTGTAGCAGGGCAGTGTAGCTTACACTGCTGCTGCCCTTAAGTGAACCTGTTTTGTGAATAAATGACTTCAGTCTCCCAGGGCTGCCAATTCCATACCTTTCAATAGCACTCAATTTAAAAATGCCATGTATGGCATACAACTGTAAAATATACTGCATTATCTATCTATCTACACACATTTTAAATGGCCATTTCCTCATTCTATATGTGGGAAACATTCTCTTTAAAATTATTATTAATAGAATACACAATAGATCATGGCTATCAGTTTCCGAGGAATTTCTGTCATCCAGCAGGATGTACTGTTGTTTGTATAAGTTACAAATAAAAGCTGGAAGAAAGCTGGAAAGTGCTTTCCAGCTAATTATCCCTTTGTGAGCAGTCCAAAAAATGAGTGATTCAGTTGGGAAGAAAATTCACTTGGTACATCATTAAGCCTGTGTTTCTGCATCTTTGCAGCATTACTCCCTAAAGGGGGATGAGGGTCACCTCATTATCCTGGCAGCAAAAAGAACTTGTGATAAGAAGCTTGGGAAGGGATTAATATAGTTAAATTAAGAAAACATCAGCACCCTTTCTAAAAGCTGCTGAGAAAAAAAACCTTGCCCAAGGCTGCTGCCCAGCCCTCAGCTGCAGAATTTACAGGAACGACTGATACTGAAAGTGAAATCAGGTTAGTAAGAAACCCAGGAGAGTGATGAAGCCCTGAGCTTCACCCTCACAGCTGCTGCTGCTGCTGGCAGTGAACTGGACACTGAAGATCAACCTTCTTCACTGGGGGGGGGGGAGAGTATTTCTGGTGGTTTGGAAGCCTTTGAAAGATACATATTTTAATTGTCATCATGGGAGGGCTTTTTTGGCAAACTACTCATAGAGTTGCTTTTAAAAGGGGTTCAGTCTTTCCTGAGCGAATTTGGAGGGTCTAAAGTTTTGAGCTGAGAAATATCTTCCCTTTATGTGGTAAGTATCACAAGCTGTCTTCTGCGTTACCAAGGAAAGCTACAAAATTACATTTCACTCTGTGGCAGGTTTTGCATTTAAATATACTGTTAGTCTGAAATTTTCACTCTGACGTTTTGGTAATGTACAGATTTTTCTCTAAAATCTTTTGAACTTTGATTTGTATATAAATCTATCAGTATAATCTTTTTCTCTCTCCCCTTATTTATATCATCATATATAGCCAATATGTGTATAAATATTTAAGTTTAACTTTTTAACTCTGAATTTCCTGAATATGCAATGCTTGTTTTTAAGATAATTACAACGTTCTTGTAATGTTTTAGACTCTTAAATTACTGATACATTTGCGCAACCCTAATGCCGATTAATGTTTTACTTTTTTTTTGTCCACAACTATAGTAAAGGGGAAGGATGGTCCAGTGGCTAGGGCACTAGCTTAGGATATAGGAGACCCTGCTTCAATTCCCTTCTCTGCCATTGACCTCCTGTGTGACCTTGGGCAAGTCACTTAGCCCCTATGTGTCTTGACATCCCCATGTGTAAAACTGGAATGATGAAACTTCCTCATAGGAGTCTTGTGGGGATAAATACATTCAAGATGGTGATGTGCTTTGAGCTTTACAGATAAGAAGTGCTATATAAGAAATAGGCATTATTATTAACACTCCATAAGGCATCCACTTCTTTCTCCATCAGATACTCATAAGCCATATGTACTCCTTTAAACATACACTCTTAACATAAAAATCAACCTCTGCGATGGTAAGGTGGAATGGCGTTAGATGTATACGGACTGTATGAAAGTCAGATGTGCCAGTTTCTTGATACAAAAGTGTATGAGGTTGAAACTAAGATTTTGTGGCAGAGCACAAGTTTGCTAAAATTGGGGTACATATGGCTTTTCAGTATCTGCTAGAGCTGCAAGTGAAAGAGTTATTGATGATGTTGAAGGGTAGGAGAAAGTGGCAATGAATGCCTGAGGCTTTTCCCTTCATATCTTATTCCAATTATTTTAAAATTTTGGGTGAGTCTGACGTGTCCTGCCGCAATCTTAACTATGATGAAAGTTTCTGCTTGTGTTAATGTATTGTATATAAATCTATACATATACACACTGTACTTTTTGTATATTAAAAGATGCTGGTTTGCAAATGAAGGTGTTCCATTCTTGGAAAATCTAATATCCCCAAGATAATTTCATTCTTATTCTTACCTAGATATTACACAAATCTCCAGCATTTATTATTTTTTAATATTTTACTTTTACAAATCAACTTAACATACAGATTATGAAGAATTCCCTAGGTTTGTCTTATTTATAATCACATATTTTTTCTATTTATGCTCTCACTTGAAGATATTGAGGCATGGTAGTAATTTATATTTGAGAAATTCTTCCACTAGAACAGTGGTGGGCAACCTGAGGCCCATCAGGGTAATCCGCTGGCGGGCCACGAGACAGTTTGTTTACATCAACCATCCACAGGCACGGTCGCCTGCAGCTCCCAGTGGCCACAGTTCGCCGTTCCCGGCCAGTGGGAACTGCAGGCAGCCGTGCCTGCGGACGGTCGATGTAAACAAACTGTCTCGCAGCCCGCCAGCGAATTACCCTGACGGGCCACAGGTTGCCCACCACTGCACTAGAAATATATGCATCTAAAGGAAGGATTTTTTAACCTCCTTTAGGAAATGGATATTTTAGCCTGATGACTTTAAAGGCAGGGATTACTAGGTTCCTCAAAACTACAATAAGACTTGATACTAAAAAGTGACAAGTGTGTTTTGCTTTTCACGTCTTGCTAGGTCAGTGGTTCTCCACCTTTCCAGACTACCGTATCCCTTTCAGGAGTCTGATTTGTTTTGCGTACTCCGCGTTTCACCTCACTTTAAAACTACTTGCTTACAAAATCAGACATAAAAATACAACGGTGTCTCAGCACACTTACTGAAATTTTAGTTTGTACTGACTTTGCTAGTGTTTCTATGGCCTGTTGTAAAACTAGGCAAATATCTAGATGAGTTGATGTACCTCCTGGAAGACCTCTGTGTATCCCCAGGGGTTGAAAACCATTGCACTAGGTGATCCCAATAGTACTGTTCAAGCATTTTGAAATAGTATTGAATATTTGCTATAACATTACATTACCATCATCATTTAGTATAAAATGTAGTATTAGAAATTAATGATCAGCCCTCTTTCCTCCATTGCATTATCCCCCCTTCCCACTACCTGCCAGAAGCTCCTCCTTGGGTGTATTGCAAAGAATGGGCTCTGCAGGGGCTCACGGGGAGGGAGGTCCCATTCAGGAGAAGGAGGGAGGCGTTGCATACTTTTAAAGAAAATGCAAGAGTTTCCCAGAGGGGCAATTTTCTTCCATCACCTTCCTTGTCTCCTCCACCCAGAGGCTTTTACTGCTCCAACTCCCCTTCCTGGAAACTTTTTCTACCCCTACCCTTCCATTGCCTTCCTGTTGAAAAAGCCTGCCATTACATCTGCCCCCAAAACCTAGGTCACCAAAGGCAGTCCCCAGGCAAGGTGTATTATGTGAGATTGCATTGTTTGCACATTCCTAGGAGGAGCAGTTCTGCTCTCCTCCCGTGCAACTGCTTTTCCCAGTAGGTATCTATGATTATAGTAACAGTTACTTGAAACAGCGTTTACTTCCACTTCCTGCTTGAACCCCTGTGGTAAGGGGTTTGTTGGTTAGTTGGCATGTTTGTTTTGTTTCTAGTAGAGATGCCTGGCCAATGGCAGCCTGGTTCCTGCAGAAGGAACGTTGCCACGGGGTAGAGGGCTGCCAGAGAAGCAGCACCAAGAAGCCACCCCTCTGTGGGACGGGAAGCTTACTCTTCCCTGTAGTTCAGCAGACTCTATAGGGCTGAGAGGCAGCACCCTTCCCTTCTTGATGGCTCTACCGATCCCTCCAAGTGAGGGGACAATTCAAAGGTAACCTCCTGAGCTGAAGTTGAAATGTATTGGCCCCCTCTCTCCCTTCACATGAGCATTTCTGGGGAGTGTACACTTTGGCTCTTTGAGTGTAGATTTCCTGATGTGACAGATATAAGTAAAGCCCTTGTCCTTACGGCTTTATCAATCTGTCGGTTGGCTCTCCCGTTTACCTGTGAATTTTACTTAATTTCTCCTGCTTCTCCTTGTGGAAACCATCAACAACCAGCAGAGTTATGTTGTGGGGAGCAGAGCTTAGCACTCTCTAATCGAGATTGCTGCAGCACATTGGCTACTCCCATTATGGGGTAGAATATCTCTTTTGCCTGATGTGACCTTAAATTAAAATATTTTCAACAGCAGAATCCATAATTGTGCCATGTGGAATGTGCCCTTCTTAAGCCGGTCACACACTCCTTTTTTTAGGAGCTCCATTAACTGTTTTATGAAGCATCTGCAGTACTATTTTTATACTGCAACAATGTTAAATCATAACTGTCCCAGAACCACAAAGCAGAAGTGATGGGAACGTATCCACCTATGATGCTATATTCCTGAATTTGGTACAATATTTTTTAACAGGAAAAGACAGCGCATGGAGTTGCGGGAAACATTTCATAGATTGTTTTTCTTGGAGTTTTCCTGTAAAAAATATGCAACAGGCTTTGGCTAGTCACTTCCATTTTCAAAGAAATCTGAGTAATGTTTGGCAACAACATTTTAATTAAATAAGCCTTCACACCTGTCATAGCATCACACTTTGAAATTCATGATCAGTTTACTCTACAGCAAGATGTTATGCATAGTTTCAAAATATCATATATAGATAGATATAAAAAATAAAAAAAATCTGGATCATGGACCTATTTTTCCCACATTTTGAAACTATGCATAACATCTTGCTGTAGAGTAAACTGATCAAAAATATTTAAAGAAATGGTATTCTATTATTAACAGTGCGATTAATTGCGATTAATTTTGCTAATCACGGTCATGAGCAAGTTCAGGTTTTTTTTTTTTATTATTTTTTTTTTTAGGTAAATAGAATTTAATTAGGGCTGTCAAGCGATTAAAAAATCAATCATGAAATTAATCGCACTGTTAAACAATAATAGAATACCATTTCTTTAAATATTTTTGTTTTCTACATTTTCAAATATATTGATTTCAATTACAACACAGAATACAAAGTGTACAGCGATCACTTTGTATTTATTTTTGATTACAAGTATTTGCACTGTAAAAAAACCCAAAAGAAATAGTATTTTTCAATTCACCTAATACAAGTACTGTAGTGCAATCTCTTTATCATGAAAGTTGAACTTACAAATGTTGAATTATGTAAAAAAAACTGCATTCAAAAATAAAACATTGTAAAATTTTAGCGCCTGCAAGTCTACTCAGTCCTACTTCTTGTTCAGTCAATTGCTCAGACAAACAAGTTTCGTTACATTTGCAGGAGATAATGCTGCCTGCTTCTTCTTTACAATGTCACCTGAAATTTCGAACAGGTGTTCCCATGGTATTGTTGTAGCCAGCATTGCAAGATATTTACGTGCCAGATGTACTAAAGATTAATATGTCCCTTCATGTTTCAACCAACGTTCCAGGGGACATGCATCCATGCTGATGATGGGTTCTGCTCGATAACGATCCAAAGCAGTGCGGGCCGATGAATGTTCATTTTCATTATCTGAGTCAGATGCCACCAGCAGAAGGTTGATTTTCTTTTTTGGTGGTCCGGGTTCTGTAGTTTCTGCATCGGAGTGTTGCTCTTTTAAGACTTCTGAAAGCATGCTCCACACCTCTTCCCTCTCAGATTTTGGAAGGCACTTCAGATTCTTAAATCTTGGGTCAAGTGCTGTAGGTATCTTTAAAAATCTCACATTGTTACTTTCTTTGCATTTTATCAAATCTGCCGCGAAAGTGTTCTTAAAACGAACAACATGTGCTGCGTCATCATCCAAGACTGCTATAACATGAAATATATGGCAGAATGGAGGCAAAATAGAGCAGGGGACATACAATTATACCCCAAGGAGTTCAGTCACAAATTTTAATTAACACATTTTTTTTTTAAACGAGCGTCATCAGCATGGAAGCATGTCCTCTGGAATGGTGGCCAAAGCATGAAGGGCTATATGAATGTTTGGCATATCTGGCATGTAAACACCTTGCAGTGCTGGCTAGAAAAGTGCCATGCAAATTCCTGTTCACACTTTTTGGTGACATAGTAAATAAGAAGAGGGCAGCATTCTCTCCTGTAAATGTAAACAAACTTGTTTGTCTTAGCGATTGGCTGAACAAGAAGTAGGACTGAGTGAACTTGTAGGCTCTGAAGTTTTACATTGTTTTCTTTATGTTATGTTTTCTTTATGTTTCAGTTATGTTACAAAAAAAATCTACATTTGTAAGTTGCACTTTCAGGGCAAAGAGATTGCACTACAGCTGGGGTGGCCAACCTGAGCCTGAGAAGGAGCCAGAATTTACCAATGTACATTGCCAAAGAGGCACAGTAATACGTCAGCAGCCCCCCATCAGATCCCCTTCCCCGCGCTCCCAGCGCCTCCCACCCACTAGCAGCCCCGCCGATTAGCGCCTCCTCCTCCCTCCCGATCAGCTGGAGGCTCGGGGGGGGGAAAGGAGTGAGGGCCTGGCAGGTTCAGGGGAGGGGGCGGAAAGGGGTGGAGTGGGGGCAGGGCCCGTGGCAGAGCCAGGGGTTGAGCAGTGAGCAGCCCCCCACACATTGGAAAGTTGGCACCTGTAGCTCCAGCCCCGGAGTCGGTGCCTATACAAGGAGCCACATATTAACTTCTGAAGAGCCACATGTGGCTCCGGAGCCACAGGTTGGCCACCCCTGCACTATAGTATTTGTATGAGGTGAACTGAAAATTTTTACAGTGCAAATATTTCGATTCCAGTACTTGTGGAAAGGAGGTGGGGGATGCAGATCGTCCATGCAAGGAATCTGCACCAACTGTATTTCCAGCACCCCAGGAGCTCCCTGCATCACAAGGCAGGGAGCTTTTCTGCTAGGGATGGTGGTTCCAAAATAAAGCAGATTCACTGGGTAATATTCCCTGTGAGAGTGGCTGCAACTGGTGTACAGGTGATGTAGCTTTTAGTCTGCGGTAGTTGCTGCAAAGTGGTTCATAACCCATCTATGATCTGGCAGAGGATTCCATCTCCCATATGCTTCCTCTAGAGGGTAGTCCATTTACTCCCAACTGTGCAGTGGGTCCAGGATTTGGACGTATGTGGAGATTGTCATAGTAAGTGTAGCCACAGCCCTTACAAAGCAGACATTGATTAATACAGGAATAAGCTAGAAACAAAACAAGTTGGCTTCCATCCATTGTGGGACCAGAGACTGCACCCTTGCTGGGACTTTCAGTATAGCACAGAGACATCTGGTGGCCAAATAACATACCTACAAGTAAATATCATGACACAGAAGTTAGTACTTCCATAGACAAGTCACTCAGCAACAAGTTGTTGAGGACTCACAGGACTCACGCTCTCTCTCGGCTCTGAACAGTCCCTGGGAGGAACCCCCTTCAGTGTGACAGTCCTTTTCCGGAGTCCACTGTCTCTCGGGGGTTAAGCTGTAGGCTCCACCGCCTCCTGGGCCCGCACCTCGCTGAGCCTTCAGCACGCCTGTCTCTTGCCATGGGCCCCCTCAGGGAGTCCACTCGCTCTGGATCCCCGGGGCCTCCACATCCAGAGGGAATAATGCAACCCCGATCTCTAGACTGCAGTGAGACTCAGCCAGTGTAAAACAGAAGGGTTTATTGAGCGTCTGTAAAAAGCGTAAGAGGCTCTCAGTGCTCTTGGGCCTAACATCCCTCAGCAAAGTATATCTAGGTCTCATGTCACAATGGCATGCAGAGAGCCATTTCATTGTACAGCTACCACTCTAAATCCTTATTCTCCTTTAGCTGTTTTTTATTTGTTTCAATATTATGTTTTAATAGCTATACACAAGGGGCACATAAACCCCCCTGTAAAACATGAACTCTTAGGAGTTTCTTTATATTAAACCTGAAATGCAGAGAAATATGTAGTTGGAAGGGACAGTGGTAGCATTTTAAGCTGCCTTTCATCATTGCAGAGCGCCTGATGTGCAATAATACTCATTATTATTTGTAGTGATCTTTAGTATTGCAGTGGTATTCAATTACATTATAAGGCAATGTCCAAATCTTGGCAGGCCAACAGGTTCTCTCTAGGGCCAAAGGGCTCTTCAGGGTTTGCTCTCAAGTAAAAGTACAGCAATTACTGATTCCGTATGAGGAGAGATTAATAAGACTGGGACTTTTCAGCTTGGAAAAGAGACGGCTAAGGGGAGATATGATTGACGTCTCTAAAATCATGACTGGTGTAGAGAAAGTAGATAAGGAAGTGTTGTTTACTACTTCTCATANAAATAACATACCTACAAGTAAATATCATGACACAGAAGTTAGTACTTCCATAGACAAGTCACTCAGCAACAAGTTGTTGAGGACTCACAGGACTCACGCTCTCTCTCGGCTCTGAACAGTCCCTGGGAGGAACCCCCTTCAGTGTGACAGTCCTTTTCCGGAGTCCACTGTCTCTCGGGGGTTAAGCTGTAGGCTCCACCGCCTCCTGGGCCCGCACCTCGCTGAGCCTTCAGCACGCCTGTCTCTTGCCATGGGCCCCCTCAGGGAGTCCACTCGCTCTGGATCCCCGGGGCCTCCACATCCAGAGGGAATAATGCAACCCCGATCTCTAGACTGCAGTGAGACTCAGCCAGTGTAAAACAGAAGGGTTTATTGAGCGTCTGTAAAAAGCGTAAGAGGCTCTCAGTGCTCTTGGGCCTAACATCCCTCAGCAAAGTATATCTAGGTCTCATGTCACAATGGCATGCAGAGAGCCATTTCATTGTACAGCTACCACTCTAAATCCTTATTCTCCTTTAGCTGTTTTTTATTTGTTTCAATATTATGTTTTAATAGCTATACACAAGGGGCACATAAACCCCCCTGTAAAACATGAACTCTTAGGAGTTTCTTTATATTAAACCTGAAATGCAGAGAAATATGTAGTTGGAAGGGACAGTGGTAGCATTTTAAGCTGCCTTTCATCATTGCAGAGCGCCTGATGTGCAATAATACTCATTATTATTTGTAGTGATCTTTAGTATTGCAGTGGTATTCAATTACATTATAAGGCAATGTCCAAATCTTGGCAGGCCAACAGGTTCTCTCTAGGGCCAAAGGGCTCTTCAGGGTTTGCTCTCAAGTAAAAGTACAGCAATTACTGATTCCGTATGAGGAGAGATTAATAAGACTGGGACTTTTCAGCTTGGAAAAGAGACGGCTAAGGGGAGATATGATTGACGTCTCTAAAATCATGACTGGTGTAGAGAAAGTAGATAAGGAAGTGTTGTTTACTACTTCTCATAGCACAAGAACTAGGGGTCACCAAATAAAGTTAATAGGCAGCAGGTTGAAAACAAATAAAAGGAAGTATTTCTTCACACAATGCACAGTCAACCTGTGGAACTCCTTGCCAGAGGATGTTGTGAAGGCCAAGACCATAACAGGGTTCAAAAAAGAACTAGATAAATGCATGGAGGATAGGTCCAGCAATGGCTATTAGCCAGGATGGGCAGGAATGGTGTACCTAGGCTCTGTTTGCCAGAAGCTGGCAATGAGCGAGTGGGGATGGATCACTTGATGATTACCTGTTCTGTTCATTCCCTCTGGGGCACCTGGCACTGGCCGCTGTCGGAAGACAGGATACTGGGCTAGCTGGACCTTTGGTCTGACCCAGTAGGGCCATTCTTATGTTCTTATGCTTTATGTTGCACAGGCACCTGATTAAGCGCCTGATTGAAAGTGTACCCCTTTAAATTGAAATGTATCAACACAGCCTAGCTCCAGTGTGTTTAAATGGAAATGAAAAAGATTCTAAATGAAATACACGTGAAGTCCATTTATCCAAATGACTCTGGGGATGTCTGATAACTTTGGCCATTGGGATTAAGGGAAATGATATTTTTAGTAGTTTCACAGTGAAATTTCATTCAGTCACTGACCATGATGACAGACTGCGGTGGGAGTTGAAGTTCTGTACACAGCTGAAGTGGAAATGTTTGATACTCGCTCAAATAACCAAAAATCCCGATGATCTGAATCAGCGGTGTGTCCCCCATGCTCATTCGGGTAATTAGGATTTTCAGTTCCTGAGGGTGGGGTGGGGAGAGACAGGGAGTAGTTGCAGGAGACAGGAGCCTCCTTAGTACTCCTTGAGTGAGAGGAGCTGGGAGGAAGATGGAGGCAGTACAGGTCCAGGGAAGCAGGTTATGATGCCCCCCAGAGCCTGTCCTGTCCCTGCCGCCTCCTCCTGCCTGTGCCCAGCTCCTGCTCCCAGCTGGGGGCTCTGCTGCAAGGTTGTCCCCATGACTCATCTCTGACTCTGGGTCTACCCTGTGCTCCTGGGAGCTCCGACCACCGTGCTCCCCTGGTTGGCCCTGGCTGCCGTGTGCCTGTGCTGAGCCATCTCTGAGCGCCCCCAGTCTCCCCCATCAGGGCCTGGCACTTGCCGGCTCAGAGGATGCTCTACAGCTGGGGAGGGAAAGGGGCCAGAGCCATGAATGAGGGTCTTTTGTTTGGCCCACCGGGCACCAGCTGTTCCTTCCTGCTCCCCACTGGTGGCTCTGCTCTAAAGGCAGCTCCATGACCCGGCTCAAGCACGCCCCGGGCTTCCAGCAGCCCTGGCCCTTACATTCCCCTGCAAGGTGGCCCCTTTCCCTCCCAGGCTGCAGAGTGTCCTCCAAACCAGCAGGTGCTGGGCCCGGGCAGGGCGCTCAGAGGCAGGTCAGCATGGGGACGCTGCAGCTGGACTGGGCAGCGGCTGGAGCTGCTGGGAGCCCGCTGTCCAGGGCAGAGCTGGAGCCAGGTAGTGGGGGTGTCCTTACAGTAGAGCTCCCGGCAGGGAGCAGGATGGAACAGCTGATGCCCAGTGGGCCAGCGGGAAGGCTCTCATGGGCCAGATCTGGCCCCAGGCAGGCCACCGATTGAAGAACACTGCAATATTTCCTAATGACCCTCATCAAGGGTTAGGGCCCCATTGTACTAGGCACTGTCCCTACCCCAGAGAGGTTGCAATCTAGCAGTTAGAAAGTACGGGACAGGCGAATAAACTGACAAATGGGAGGGGCAGAGAGAGAAGGAAAAACTAACAGTAGAGCCAGGGCCAATGGGAGCTGCAGAGTCGGCGCTTGAGGTGGGGGCAGCACGCGGAGCTTCCCTGATCGCCCCTGCGCCGAGCGGCCGCAGGGGCATGCCGGCCACTTCCAGGAGCTGCGCAGAGCCAGGGCAGTCAGGGAGCCTGCCTTAGCCCTGCTGCGTCACCAACCAGACTATTATGCTGACCAGACCTGCCAGGGTCCCCTTTCGACCAGGTATTCCAGTCAAAAAACAGATGCCTGGTAATCCTAAGCCAGGCACATTTGCATAACTCAGTAACAGCTGGCTGCCAGTCTAATCAGTCCCAGATGGCAATGGTTTGTAGGCTTGTATCTTTTAAAAATAGGTTTCAAGGAGGAATCTCAGTGAGAATAAGGTGATGGCTTGTGAATGTTGTCAGAAGGTTCTTCCCCAGCACATGGGGTGGCATGGGAAAAAGCAGGAAGGTGCTTCTGTGACAAGCAGATAAATGAATGCTCAAGGGTATCACTGGCAGAGCGAACGTGAGGGTCAGGGCCATAATAAGAAACTAGATTTGAAAGGTAAGGGGCCGCTGATTCAGTGGAGAAGGGGAATCCAGTGGAGAGGTACAAAGGGGAAATGATGTAATCAAAATCACCTTGGAAACATTTTAAATAGCTATGAAGCGGGAAGGTTGGAGGCATCAGTGCCACACAGGTGAGATTACAATAATTAATGTCTGATTTTATGGTGTAGTGGGGCGGTCACCCTGCTCTGGTTCAGAAAGGGTTAAATGCTAGCCCTTGGAGAGGGCTGGGGCTGGGAGCCAATCAGGAAAAGGCTGGGAGGCAGCCAATCAGGGCCAGCCTGAGCCCTATAAAAGGGCTGCAGCCTTGGCGAGAGATGGATCTGGTGGCTGGCTAGCGAAAAGGGTACCTTGGACAGCGCAGTGCTGGGGAAGGGCAGGAGGAGGAGCTGGGGGAGCTCTGGCCTGGCAATCCCCCAGGCAGAGGCCTTGCTGTTGGGGCCGGAGGAAGTATTAGGGCTGTGGGGAGGCAGCCAGGGAAGGAAGAGGCAGCAGGTCCAACTCCCTGGCTGATGATGAGTGGCCACTTCAGACTGCAGTTTGCCCCTGAGGGAAGGGGCTAGATGAAGACTGGCAGTGGGTCATTGAGGCGAGGTGGGTTTAGGGGATTGGGGTTCCCTGGGGAGGGGAGGACCCCGCGTGTGTGGGCACTGCCGAGGGGCAGTAACCAGGAGAAGGGGCACTATGGGCTGGGAGGGACGCAGCGCCTGAATTACAGTGGTGGAGATTGATAATGATAAGACAAAAAGCGACAGCAGGAGGTGCTCTGACGCTGGAATGAGCTAATTCCTGAGGTAACCAGCAGGAGGCGCCGCAGCGATGAGTGTATGCCATATTACACATGGATAAAGAAGACCATGTATCCTTTACCGTTTTCCTGTTTCTTTATCTATATCGCTTTAGGTTCTTATAACAGCATATTGGGATTGGACTACATCTTTCCCAACCCTATAAATTTCCTTATACTAGTGCATTATGCAGTCATGTTCCAGGGTCCTTGTGATACTTGATATATGGGATTTTTATTTTATTTTTTCCAGAATTAAAGCTTGGAACGTTCATTCATAATATGAAGATGCTGCTGACTTTGTTCCTCTTCCTTATTGGGAGTCAAACTTCAGTAACTCAGACACCTGGTATTTCAGTATCCTTTGTATTCTGTTGTATTGTGTGATTTTTTTCTTTTAAATACAATATTTAGTCCCCAGTTTGCCCAATAAAAATTGAGGTGAAGCCTGAGACTCTTGAGTCAGGATCTCTATACCTTATGAGACTTTGTATAATAGACTGAAACTGTGTTTGGATAATGGAGATGGACATTAGATTTACATATTAGGTTGATCAGTGCTATCGTAAACCTTGACAGACTTATATAGATTAGGGCCAAATTCAGAGGTGAAAATGCAGATAGCGTATAAATGAAGCCCACACATGGAATTTAGTTATTTTCAAGTGGGTACCTGGGATTTAATTACTCAGCGTGTGCAAAAGGAGGATACAGTCCTGCTCCCTACTCACATGGGTTCTGTTGGGGTCACTGGGATTCTACATGTAAGTTCTGCAGAACTGGGTCCTTGGTATAAATCCCAGACACAGCGAGAGCTAAATTGTGGCATTGTATGTGGTGTAAGTTAGGGCAGAATTTGGTCCTGGAGGGGGCCAGATCAATGTGACTAATAGGGTAGGCGTGTTGCACAATTTAGGAAAGTTGTCAGTAGGAAAGTTGCTCAGGAGGAAAGTGAGGCCCAACGCTGCAAGGTGATCTGAGAAAAACTGAGGGCTTTCAACTCCTATTGACTTCAATGGAGGTTAAGGATGATTAGCAACTTGCTGGAGGCAACCAGCACTTGTGACAGGCAGGTAACTAAGCACAGAGGAATCAAGGCAGAAAGAAAAAGCAACTTTTGCCACTTTGTGGCATAAAACACAATGAGACTCTGAAGAGGGTTGCACACTTAGTCCACAGTTGCCATAGGATTCCATATGGGAGAGACTATACATTCTCAGGAGTGTGACAGATGTCCTCTACCGTGGTGTAAATTAAAGTAGGAGGAAGGGTGCTTTATTTTAACCCTTCTGTTAGTCACTTAAGGCTGTCTGGATCACTGACATACCCTTGACATCTACTGTGTTAAGGTAAAATATGACTGTGCCAGTGAAGAGTACAGGGATGACAGGAGAAGGTGACATTTCCCCCCATCCAAACTGGAGTAAGCATGTAAAACTGCAGTTCCTCTTCTCTCTCCCCAATACCTTGACTCCTCCATAAGAGGTAGTCATAAGTAGTTGTCTCAGCTCTTCTTAGCTACTAGCACTGGGAATTGGGGCCAAAGGATAAGGATCTGCCTAAATGTGGATTTTGGGCTCCACCTCCATCCCAGCCCTCTGCAGTAGAGTTAGTATGGAGATTCTTTTTGCAGTGCACAATTCCTTGTAATTCTTGAGCCTAAGTGGTTCAGAGGACTTTGCATGGGTCCTCCACACTAAGGGTGAACTACACCGTGCCATGTGCTGAACTGAATGTTAGCAAAAATAAACCAGAGTGCATTGTTTGTGACTATGGGGCAGTGACTACAGGCACATGTGAAAGAAGTTAGCACTTAGAGATATTTCTCTAACTGGAAACACTAGATAATGTGTGTCCCATTCAGTAGAAATACAAAAAAAAACCAAAAAAACAACCCTCAAAAAGGAAGCAGGCATCCAATCCTGAGAAGTGCTGAATAACTACATCTCCTGGGAAGTCATAGGTACCAAACAGATGCTGAGCACCTGTAACTTCCTATCTTTGTAATCTTTCATGATAATAAAATAAGCTTAAAATATGAGAGAGAATTCTTGGGCTTAGAAGGATATTTTTCAGCTTTTGGACATTTTATTTCTGGATATCTCTGGATAAATTATTCTGTGAAGCATTGCTTGTATTATCAGAGTATTGTAGAGATAAAGGGTAAGAAATATGTAATAACATTTAATTTTCTGATTTTTGCAGCCCCTACATCTGCAGATATTGTCCTTTTGGTTGACAGCTCTAATAGCCTGGGAAACAAGACGTTCCTCTCTATGAAGTCTTTTATTAGCAAAATGATCAGTCATTTAACAGCGACTCCTAACCAATACCGTATCGCACTTGCCCAGTACAGTGATGATTTGCACATTGAATTTCTGCTGGACGCCTATAAAGCAAAGAACCCAATGCTGAATTATGTCAAAAAGAACGTTGTATTCAAGGGTGGTTCAGTAAAAACTGGCAATGCCCTTCAAAAAGTTCACGGGACCTATTTCAAAGGACCAGCTAGTGGAAGAGACAAAAAACGAATTCTGGTAGTCTTGACTTCAGGGGCATCAGAGGATGCTGTAGTAGAGCCTGCCAGGATCTTGAAAAGTGACGGGGTAAAAATCATAGCCATGGGGATTCAGGATGTTTCTCCTCAAGAACTGCAGTCAATGGCTACACCTCAATTTTCTTATAAGTTTCGCACAGTGAGGGATCTCGGTATGTCTTCTCAAAACATGACAAAGATCATTGAGGATGTTATTCAAACAGATATTAATGGCATAATACCAACAGTTAAAATTGCAAGTGTTCCTGAGAAAGAAGGTAAGGAATGCAAGGCTATGAAAAAATTGTGATCATATTGGTTGGAAGAAGTAATTCAGTGTTAGAAAGAAAGACACCTTGAACATTTTGGACTAAATTTTCAAAATATTAAATGACATGCATATTTTAAAACAATGAAGAGAACAGACATGTACATGACCAGGTACCTGTGTATACAGAGAGGCATGTAACCCTGACATTTTGAAAACCAGTGCCTATCTGTTCATGGCTTTATGCATGACTAACTCTGGACTCCACAAAAGTGAATGGAGAGTGGGTGGAGTGAAGCTGTAACTATTCTTGCAGATTTGGTAATTTTCAAGAGAAAATAGCTCTTGTTGTTGGTTTATGCCCTGAAACAACTAATTAATGGGCATTTTCCTTTGGGCTTCCTCTGACGTGGCTGGCATTGACCATTGCTGGAGACAGGATGCTGGAGTTAGGTGGATGGCTAATTTGATTCAGTATGGCAATTTCTGTGTTTCTAGATAAATCTGAATGAGGGAAACTATTTTAGAAGAGTGTTCCATGGATTGGCCAAGAAATAGACAATTAATATTGTGTTCTTTTCCCCTCTCTCTTCCCACTGCAGTTTGTACGAATGATTCCGTTGCTGATGTCGTGTTCATAGTAGATGAGGGTGTTTCAAAACCAAAATCTGAAGATATTAAAAAGTTCCTGCAAGATACAGTCTATCTTCTTGATGTGAAGAAGAATTGTACAAAGATTGGCCTAGTGACATATAGCAGTGAGCCACACGTGTTATCTTTATTGAGCGAAGAAACAAACAAAACTGCTATTCTGCAGAAAATACAGGGCATTTCTCCAAGGGAAGGGAAGGCCAACACCGGTGCTGCCATTAATGCTACAAGGAAAAACATCTTCAGTGTAAAATTTGGAAGCAGAAAGGCCCAAGGGATCGAGCAAATAGCCATTCTGATCACCCACAGACCCTCTGAAGACAACATAAGTGAGGCAGCTCGTGGTCTTCGGAGAGCTGGCGTGACTGTATTCACCATAGGCATTGAAAATGCTGATGACACCCAGTTAACCCAGATAGCATCATATCCTCAACAGCAATATGTTACTAAGCTGACGGCATTTTCTGACCTACCAGAACAAGCCGAAACTTTACAAAAGAAACTCTTGAATCAAATTCAGGACAAGCTGTATGTCCAGTCTGGAAGAAGAGAACTACTTAAAACAGGTAAATCTTTCCCAGTAATGGTATTTCTATCTTTTCTCTAAGTGGAAGATTTTTAAGTAGAGATGGTCCTGAACCAAAACCTGGATCCAAACGCCCCTGAACTTTTGATCTAGTTCCAAACTTTAGCCTTTGAGGAAGTGCAGTTTCATAGCTGAATCTGGATCCAAACTATAGCTTGGACCCATCTTTTTAACATATTGACTGGTTCATGTTATTTTATTGAATTCATGTGAAGATCCTGCATCACGGTCTCCTAGTGGAGCAATTTATGTCTTTATGGAGTCCTCTTGGTGTCAGTGGGACTCTGCATAGGTGTAAAGGAGGGTCCATGATAACAGAGCCCAGTATAGGATTGGTGCCTAAATTTTATTTTCATTGGGTTAGCAAGGCAGGCTGTGGGTTTTTCCCCCCTTTTTTTTACTAAATAGCTTTAAAAACAAAAAACAAAAACAGCATCATTAATGTGCATAGATGTTCAGGCTGCATTTCTGGTGTCTGCAGGCATGGTTCTGGACAGTTTTTTATAGTCCAAGCAAACACAGCCTGGACCAGCAAGTTTTTACTGCTCCAACCCCACAGAGTTTTGTCATCACACTGGTTGAAAAACAGAGGCTGTGTGCCTGGGGGGTTCCCTTCATCCTCTCCCCACCCATGAAGAAGATAATTACAGATGCCTCTGAATGGGGTTAGGGAGCTCACTTGGATAACATGTGGCTCCAGGTTCTTGTACCCAGGAAGAATCCAAGCTAAACATCAACCTCCTGACACTGTGGGCAGTGCATGAAGCCTGAAAAAGATTCCTGACACTCATCCGTACCCGGCATGGTCAAGTCACATCTAACATGGCTACAGTACACTATATCAAAAAACAGGAATAGGGAGGTCCACCCTCCTTTGCAAAGAAGCAGTCGGTCTCTGCAGTTGTTGGCCAGAAGAATAGGTGAGCTTGGAGCCCTTAAGGTGGACTCCCCCACACTGTCTTCAATAAGGATAAGGTTCCTTTGAGGTTACACCCTATATTCATTCCAAATGTTCTCTCTGAATACCATTTAAATCAGGTCATATACCTAGCTATTTTCCACCCAAAATATTATGCTACCAGAAAAGACAGGGAGCACCATTCTCTGGATGTTTATTGAGTCTGAGCATTCTACCTGCAGACGACAGAACCCTTCAGGGAATCTCCTAATCTAGTTGTTCCCTTTGCTTCCCCTTTCATACATTTCACAATCTCCTCGTAGAGATTTTCTAAATGGATTTCAAGTTTCATCAAGCTGTGAGTTGATGGTAACTCCTCCCACACCAGGTGTACAGGTTACATCAGTGGCTTTGCTTCGTGGAGTTCCCCTTCTGGAGATCTGTAGAGTGGCAACATGGAGCTCTATGCACACTTTTACTAGGCATTATGCCCTAGAATGAGTTTCTTCAGCAGATGTATCCTTTCAGATTGCAGGATCACGCTGCCAAACACATCAGAGTTCCCTGCGCCCTCCTCATTGAGTACTGCTTGTGAGCCACCTTGAATGGAATACACATAGGAGCCGTCATTTGAAGAAGAAATTCTGGTTACTTACCTTGCAGTAACTGGTGTTCTTCAAGATGTGTGGTCCTGATCTGTATTCCACTAACCATCCTCCTTCCACTTTGCTTCTGATCCCTTCCTTGGGTTATTCATGGTAGAAAAGGAACTGGAGAGCTGGTCAGTCCATGTGGTCCCTTATGCCCTCGACTTGGAGCACAAGGAGGTGATGGGCACAGATGCCGACCAAGAGACACTGCTGTCGAAAAATCTTCTGGTTTTAGGCACATGGAGTGCATGCACACCTCGAGTGGTATACAGATAGGGATCCCATAACCTGAAGAACTCCAGTTATCGTAAGATAAGTAACCAGCATTTCTCAGACATTGTTACTTTACATTGAGGTTACAGCCACTTTGCACCATAATAACCTCACTCTCTGGCAGATTTTCTGCTGCTGTGGAACTCCACCTGGGTTTGTGTCATTGTATAAATACTGGTTGACTCTGGGCCCTAATTACATGTCTATATGCTTTGGTGCTTCTCTCTGTGTTTCTCTCTCTTTACATTTTGTTCTCGCACTAATGCTGTATACAATTTCTTTTTCCATGTAGGATGTGTGGACACAGAGGAAGCTGATATTTATGTGCTCATTGATGGCTCATCGAGCATTCATCCTGTTGCCTTCGGAGACATCAAAAAATTTTTGAAGGAAGTGATTAAGATGTTTAACATAGGGACGAATAAAGTTCGCTTTGGAGCTGTGCAGTACTCACATGTCAAAAAACTGGAGTTTCAACTTGATGAATACAACAAAACAAATGATTTAGAGACGGCCATTGACAACATTAGGCAAATATATGGGAATACCTATATTGGAGAAGCTTTGACTTTCATGCAGCCACTGTTTAAAAAGGCAAGGGACCAGAGAGCTAACAGGGTGCCTTGTTACCTCATTGTCCTAACAGATGGGGAGTCACATGACACTGTGAAGGAGCCTGCTGAGAGACTGAGGAGTGAGAAGGTTAATATTTATGCCATTGGTGTAAAAGGTGCAAATGAAGCACAGCTCCATGAGATTGCAGGGTCAAAGAGCAGGACTTTCTTTGTGCAAGAGTTTGACTCTTTGAAAAACATAAAAAATGAAATTGTTCAAGGGATCTGTTCTGGAGAAGGTAAGGGGAAATTTTTATTTTTGCCCTTTGAACTCAGAGCGCTAATTGAACGCGGAGCCTCCTCTTATATAACAAACAATTTCAAGTTCAAAACATGATAAGCATATTACTCCAGCCTGAATAACTGAAATGTATGAATATACTTTGGGCACATGTTGAACTGAGATGGCTGTCTGCAAGCCAATTATAAATAGTGCAGTTTTCTTTCTTTCTTAAATCTATTATGTGTATGTTCATCATATGCTTTAAAAAAGCAAACGTATTTTTATTTGGTTTCAATCAGAGCATCAAAGCACTGCTTTTCCTTCCTCCTTTTTTTCCCTCTCTCAGCTCTGTAACAAAAAAGGTGGCTTTTCAACTGAAGAGGGTAGTTCTACATCAAGTAGTGTGTTTTCCAACTTGTCATGTTGTGTTGCTATTGTCCCAGTGTAAATACCTGTGTCATGAATTGTTCGGGTGCCCACAGAGAACTAACCCTACCGTCAGGCTACAGTCAGGCAGGGTGGCATTTAAGATCATTGTCTTTGTAAGACTGATGCTCAATAGCCCACCACACACACACACACACACACACACACACACACACACACGAGGAACACAAATGCAAGCTACATTCTCTAGCAGTGAGCTATGTCAAGTTGGTGTTTGTGATTAACAGGTACATTATACACAGCTGTAAACCCCTGAATCTTTTGTGCCTGTATTGATTTGTGAACCACAGAATCTTTTTCTGTTCGGAAATGGAAGTGGCTCAGACAACAAACCACAAGCTATATCCCTCCTGTGTGTGTAAATGCATGTGCCTAGCAAACCTCTCCTTAGCAACCCTACTAAACTTACAGCAGTGCTGTCCAGTGTCATGCAACTCGTGTGGCACTCACACAAGCAGCATCCCCGTCATACCTGCGCTCAGCCCATCCGGATCATCATGCACCCAGTTAGGCTGCAGTGACAGCTCTGCAGTTGATTCTCCTGGAAGCTGCTGTGACACTCGGGTGACCTCTCTGCCTCACTTCTAGCTGCTCCCTTTTAGATTCTAATGCATAGCAGCAACTGGAGCAGGGGGGCAGTAACAGCATGTCAGAGAGGGCCCAGTACTGGCCCCAGGCTCCCCGACCCAGCTATTTTCCAGAGAGCACCCACCCATCCATCCACCTACCTCACTATTCCCACATTTACCCAGCACAGCCAGAAATCTTAGCACCCACCCATCTCTCCCAGACCATCCTGCCCCAATTAAGTCTATTAACTTATTTTTAATGTACAGCCTCGGTTATTCTAATATAAATATGTTTTCTTCTGTAGCCTGCAAAGAAATGACAGCTGACATCATGTTTCTAGTGGACAGTTCTGGAAGCATAGGACAAGCTAACTTTTTGAAAATGAAAAACTTTATGAGAGAACTGGTGAACAAATCTGACATCAGCGCAGACCGAGTGCAGGTTGGGGTCGTCCAGTTCAGTGGCACAAACAAGGAAGAGTTCCAGCTTGACCAATACTCTTCAAAAAGTGACATTTTCAGTGCTATTGATAGAATGTCTCTTATAGGGGAAAATACACTAACAGGAAGCGCATTGACATTTGTGTCTGATTATTTCAAGCCTCCCAAAGGTGCACGTCCGGCTGTCAAAAAGATTCTTATTCTGATTACGGATGGGGAAGCGCAGGATGAAGTAAAAAGTCCAGCAAAAGGCCTACGTGATCAAGGTGTTATTATCTACTCTGTTGGGGTGTTTAATGCAAATAAACTTCAGCTGGAAGAGATTAGTGGGAAGCGTGAGATGGTTTTTTACGTCGAGAAGTTTGATATTCTGAAGCACATAGAAGATGAGATCATCTTTGGAATATGCAGGCCTTATGAGGGTATGTAAGTACTGCAGATTTCAATAACTCATGTCAATCTGTGTCTGTGTAGGAATTTTGCTCTGTGCAGATAGTTGACTATTGTAATAAAGTAAATAAACAGGCGTGCTTTCTCCTTGCAATGTCATCTTCTCTTGGAGATACCTACAGGGATGAGAAGTATGCAAGAAAATGAAGGTAGAATTTGGCTCACGGTACCAGGAGGCCTGTCCTGCTAGCTTTCAAAGATGCTATATTCTCTCAAACAAATAACATAAATTTCATAATATTTTAAAAGTACAATATGTATGCTAATGTGTGTAAGAAAAGACTAAGAATCTGATTCTCACTTATACTAAGGCTTTGTAGTGTTCTGGCAGTGTAAAACATCCTTGGGGACTGACTCTTATTTACACTAATGGCCTAGTTCTGCCCTCATTTACAAGGGTGCAACTTCTATTGAAGTCATAGAAATTGCACACATGTAAATGAGGGCAGAAATGGGCCCTATAGGTTGTATTTACCTGATAGACTTTAGTAGTACTCATTTACACAGGAACCCTGGATGGCCTAGAAGCTAGACACACACACACACACACACACACACAGTCTGGCCCCTATCCGTGTTGCCAGCAATACAGCACCGGAAACTAGTTTTTGTTGGAACCGTATTTACAAGTTTCACTTTGGGTTCCAGATGTGGTTCAAACTCAATGTAGCCAAGGCTTTTAAGAAAATGTGTTGACAGACGCATTTAAATAGGTGCAAAAAGAGGCATAAAACTGTGAAAATGGTAGTGAGTACCACATGCTACTCATTTTTGGGGGCCCAGTCCAGGACTGTGTGAAATGAACTCTCACAGGAACTAAGGCCCGTCACAAACCTCTCCACCTTCCACTCCAAGAGCAAGGTGTTTTCCTTTGACCTTGCCTTCTCGAACATAAATATATGGGGAGTGGGAGTGACATTCAAAACAACTCATTAAACACACTTTTGCCCCTGGGGAGAAGATGAGAGGAAAAAACACACACTGTTTAATACATGGCTGGAAGGCACACAGGTATATTAAGGTGATGATTGCAGTATTAGAACCTATATAGAATAAAATAGAATGATAACCATCTGTGCAAACACTTCCCTGCAGAGGCTGCTATCCAAACATTGCACAGCTTGCTGATGCATAAGAACCTGAAAAATGGAATAGCCCAGGGCCAGGTTATGCCTGGCCCCAAGCATGGTTGTGCAACGGGGCTGGGGAGAGTACAAGGAGTCTCTCTCCTCTTTGCACATTGCATGTTTCATTTCAGGGGCTTACAGGACTGAGATCTGGGTCTCTCTTGTACTCCAATTGCACTTGCACTTATCCAATTGCAGAAAACACATTTTTGCTGTTGCAAAGTGAGAACAGATCAAACCTGCCACTGTGTTATGCCCTGAAAGGTTATATTTTGTTCCATGTTTAGGAGTTACAATGTCCTCCTTACTAAACTGTCAATCGGGTATTGACTTCCCATCTCCTCATTATAAATGTTGATATTTAGTTTAGGAGGAGTTTTAATGGGTTTCACAAAAGTTCACCCCTTTTTGGTCACTGCAACATAGGGCCTTGGGGGCTGTGCAGGGATGGTGGGGCTTCAGTCTCCAAATTCAACATCTTTCTTACACAAAGAAAAACAATTGCAATAGATCCAAAGCACAAAATAAATTCTGCTATCATTGATGCCTGGTGGGTCTCCATGCATTTCAGTGTGGTTGTATAGATGCAAATGGCAGCAGAATTTGGCTCATTTCGATTAGTAAACAGTATATAAAACTGTGTGTGTGATGACTCTGTAGAACAAGGGTCACAGAAATTTGACTTAACTCCAAAAATGAAAATCTTAAAATATGTTTTGGGGGAAAACAAAAGCTTTTAATTGGTGCTTGTATTCTATTAGAATACAGATTCATAGATTTATTTATTTTTTTAAGGCCAGAGGAGGCCATTATGATCATGTAGCCTGATCCCATTCTGTTGTGTTACTATTCATTTCTTTCCCCCCATCCCTCTGGATTTTACATTAAGTTGAAACAATCAGTTATTTTAGGATTAGTGGTTAGGCTCTTCTGTTATAGACTGATGGATTTTTCCCCACACATGGCTAACATAGGCTGTTCAGTTGTGTTACTGCCTCCAAAAAGTGATCCAAATTCACAAGCTTTGCTTGAATACAATGGGGCTAGTAAGAAAGATTCAGTAAGAGTCTGTACTTACTTACCTGTTTGGGTTTTTTTGTTTTGTCATTTGTTCTTTTACAGAATGCAAAAGGATAGAAAGATTAGATGTTGTGTTTGTGATAGATGGATCTGGGAGCATAAGTCGCGAACAATACCAGACCATGAAAGACTTCATGATTGCCTTGGTGAAAAAATCTGATGTCGCTCCAGATAGAGTTCAGTTTGGAGCTGTAAAATATTCTGCTGAACCGGAAACGTTTTTCTACCTTAATACGTACACAACAAAATCTGAGATTGTTGAGGCTATCCAGAATGATGTATCTAAAGGAGGTTCAACGTATACAGCCAAGGCAGTTGGCTATTCGGAAGCTCTGTTTGCTAAGGAGCAGGGCGGCCGCAAAAGCAAGGGAGTTCCACAGATTCTTATAGTGATAACAGATGGTGAGTCCCATGATAAAACACAGCTCAATGACACAGCCAAGAGATTAAGAGACAATGGAATTATTATCTATGCTGTTGGGATAGAAGGAGCAAAACCTGATGAGCTTTTGGCCATGGCTGGATCAGAAGACAAATATTACTATGTGGATACATTTGAAGGACTCAAAAACACATCTATAGAAATATCAGAAAAAATATGTGATGATTCAAAACCAGGTAAGTGTTTGTTTTAGTATTCCATACAGTTTAAACTTTCCTCATCATTTTATTTAAAAATTGGCAAAGATGGGGAGACACATCTCTAAAATTTCAAAGCAACATGTATGGCTTCATTTGTATATCTAGCTTCCTGTGGTATTCTTTTCTCTTTAGCAAGCCAAGCTATAGGCCAAAAGGGAAGTTTCTTAAAGTTTATCCTTACTTGATCCTACAATTGAGGATTTTCATTGCTTAAATGGTTGATATTATTGTTAGTCTGTGCAGGTTCAAAATTTTCATAAAGGTAATATTAGGGCACTAACCTTTCACTTTAAAAGGCCTGAGTTCAGGTTTCAGTTTGATTAGACTAGTTGTTGTGGGGATAGGCAGTTATCAAAAGCACCACATGATTTGGCCTGGTTGATGAGCTCTGCTGAGGAAATAGGTGAGAACAGGCAGATGGGGACTATTGCAAGTGACAATCAAAATGCAGTGGCAACTATGAGGAAACTTACACCATGCAAACTGCACAGTGGCATCCTCTAGTCTAGTGGTGGGCAACCTGCAGCCCGTCAGGGTAATCCGCTGGCGGGCCACGAGACAGTGTGTTTACATTGACCGTCTGCAGGCACGGCCGCCCGCAGCTCCCAGTGGCCGCGTTTCACCATTCCTAGCCAATGGGAGCTTCAGGAAGTGGTGGCCTGCAGGTCCCTGCGGCCCGGGGTTTCCCTCAGCTCCCATTGGCCAGGACGGTGAACCACGGCCACTGGGAGCTGCAGACGGTCAATATAAACAAACTGTCTCACGGCCCACCAGCGGATTACCCTGACGGGCCGCAGGTTGCCCACCACTGCTCTAGTCCCATACAGTTACACATAGGTCCACACTTCCAAACCCCTGTGCTGTATAAAAACACACATTTGAGTGACCAGCTAGTCAGATTCATCCTCATTTGCCTGTCCATGCTCCTGTCTATTTGCCCACAGGCCATAGGAGGGATCACAGAGATCTTTGCACCCCAGACTAGTCACTTGAATCTTTGCAAAGAGACTGTAAAATGCTACTCCTACTAGTGAGGAAATCCAGTTTAGAAGTGTTTTATGCCCACTTCATGCTTGTGTACCGGAGCGTGTATTGTGGAAGTCAGTGGAGAATCAGGCCCCACAATTTCTACTTTTCCTAATGCCTTTCTCTGTCCCTTGTTAAAAATTAGTACTTTAGGTGCACTTTCTAGGTTGCTGGTCTGTGCAGCTAGTTGAGATTTGTTGTAAATAAATTGTCAAATTTGGTCCTTTTTAGTGTTTGAAACTGTTTGCAAATAAATCCTGATTTCTGGCACATACTCATAAATGTTCACTGAATAGCCTCTGCCATTGGAACAGGGTGGTTGGCCCCATGTGCTGGATAGCCTGGGCTAAGCCAGCCCTGATTGCAGGATGAACCACACCTGGGTTGAATCAGGAGCTGGCAGGATAAAAAGAGCAGGAAGCGTCGGGGGGGGGAAGAGAAAGTTGCAAATAGGTTTATAGACTACAGGAGCCTTTTTGCTCCCTCCCTGTAAAGGCCCTGAGTCAATAGGGGAAAAAGCTGAAGTTGGAGGAAGGTCTCTAGGCAGTGAGGCCTGGGGGAGACCCGGAAGAAGCTGGAAAGAGACTGGAAAGGCCAGCTGGGATGAAGACTCTGAGTTTGTGTTTTGTGTGTTAATCTGGAGAGGGACCTTGAACTGCCTGGGGCCTACAGGGCCAGTATGTGTCAGAGGACTCAATAAATGGGATGTCTTGGGGGGATTCTTGGAACCACTTCTGAACTATGAGTTCTAAAGGGCCCTGAAAATGGGATAACAGAGCCAGGGTACTGCAGAATGATCTCCAG
The DNA here is from genome assembly GCA_003942145.1 of Platysternon megacephalum. NCBI lineage: Eukaryota > Metazoa > Chordata > Testudines > Platysternidae > Platysternon > Platysternon megacephalum. Next base: position 2,035,118 of record QXTE01000027.1, on the reverse strand, counting down.
CTGCAAGGGGTTGCCAGGGGGCAGTAAGCAGTGTGTGACCCTATGGGCTTTCTGCTAACTGTTCACTTATTTTCTATTCATTATTTGCACTGTTAGCTGGCCAACATAAGTCACATGATGTTTCTGCTCCCCGATTGGATGAGTGTAACTTTTTTTTTTTAACAGGTGAATAAAGAATAACAAGTAACAGTGTATTTCTGGTATACCTTTTCTGATGAGCATTCAAATTAAAATTCATGGCACTCCTGTGACTCCCCCAGTTTTCTCACTTGTCTGGAAGCTGTCGGAATACTTGCAAACAATGAATAACATGATTCCATGGATACCCTCAGTGTGAATGTGTTTATTCACAAGAATATTTACAAATTGCTGTTTGTATTATTTGACCAGTGCCCTGGGTCAGAGTGGACTGTAATCAACCTCCCCTCCTGGGGCTACTGGAGGGCTATTGTCCACCAAACTTCTTTAGATAGTCAGTAGTGTGACAGCTGTACTGCGCCTCAGAGGCAAGCACTATAGGGGCTAGATCCTATATGGCTCCCAGGAAGCACTCGGAGGCATGCCTGTGTGAATGAATAGTTGACTACGGCTGGGAGGAAGGTCATGCATATTCTTATTACAACGCCTTAGGCTAGAACTACACTGACAGTGGGGTGCAGAGTACATACACTGCATGCCCCTCTACCACAGGTACAAAGAGCAGGAGGCAGAGAGGCTCTGCTTAGGTAAATAAAGACATGCCAGAACCTTAGGGCATGTATCCTAGACTCACTCCATGCCCAAGATGTGCCTCCCCTGTCTACACTATTTTTAGCAGTATAGTGTCCCGCTTGCAAGGAAAGGCTCTAGCAAGCATCAGGCAGTGAGGAAAGGCTCTGGCAGCTCCCTATTGCCTGAGCCTTTCACTGATGTGTAGCTACCCAGTACATTGTTGGTGTAGCCTGCTTTTCACCGTGGTGTGTAGCTACACAAATCCTACACACCACCACCAGTGTAGACAAGGCTTTTGTCAGTTACAACAATGACAATTGTTAACTTGGCCATAAGGGGAAAGTCCAGTAAAGGGTTAGGGCTCCAGAAGCCTAGTAGTTGAGGTTCTTCTAGTCCATTCTGTTATCTGAGGACAATTGCAGAACACCTGCTGGAAATGTGTAAGGTCTGCAGTTCACTGACTTATTGGAGGGGGGAGCCCTTCCATGCTAGCATCCAGTTGTTGCACAGACTGCTTTCCCTGCTGTGAGAATTAGGCTGCCCCTGCATTGCCCCACATGCCCTGTTTTATATATGCCTGTACACCTGTCCCTTTACAAATACTTTGGAGGGTTTCTGCTTCTGGAACCACCTCCAAGCTCCCCTGTATTCAGCAATGTCCTTTGCCTGAATCTCTGCTCCTCCCCACAGGTTCTGTGTGAGCTTGTAATAGCCCACTGTTGCTCCAGTCTCAAAAAGCTCACCCCCATGGAGCTCTGCTCCCACCAGTGAGGAACAGAAATCCCCATCCCATGCCGGATCCAACCAGGAAATGCCTGGGAATATGGGCTCATAGCCACATCTCCCTGACCACTTAGAAAAACAGCAGGAGGAGCTTCCATCTCTCTTCAACTACCACGCTCATCCTGCTGTAGGATGTCAGCCAGCCTCCATCCCTCTTTCCTTCTTCTCTTTTTCCTTCTGAGCTTTCCTCCTCTTCCTCACTATCTTTCCCTCTCTACACTCCCTCATGCTCATTCTCTCCCCAAAGTGAGCTTTAAAAAAAAGCAAAACAGGATTGTGATTATTTCCATGTAATAAAAATATACATAAAGTGAATCAACAGGATGTGTGCAGAACCACCAAAGCAATCACACAGTCTTGCACCTGTAAGCCTTGTCCTGCTTTCACTTTTCCCACTTCCCACATGCGTCAGACGCAGTGGGTATTCACCCACAAAAGCTTATGCTCCAATACATCTGTTAGTCTATAAGGTGCCAGAGGACTCTTTGTTGCTTTTTACAGATCCAGACTAACACGGCTACCCCTCTGATACTTGACACTTCCTTTGTGTTTGTCTGCACTTGTTTTGTCTTGTCTCTGTTTAGAATGAAAACTCTGAGGGCAGGGACCCTGTCTTTTTATTTGTCCGTGAAGAGCCCAGCACATTATGAGCACTATATAAATAATAAGCTAATTTTCCTTTTTTTCCATTTCAGAGTGTGAAATTCAAGCAGACCTTGTTTTCTTGATTGATGGTTCCAATACTATACACCCAGATGACTTCACCAGGATGAAGAATTTCTCGAAAGATGTACTAGATCAGATTGATTATGATCACAATGTTCAAATTGGCATTGCCCAGTACAGTGACAGGTATAAAAAAGAATTCAGCCTGGGTGCTTTTCAGAGCAAGTCAGAACTGAACATTCAAATTCAGAATATTAAACAGATGACAGGAACTAGCACTTTAATTGGAGCTGCACTTAAGAAGGTGAAGGAATTTTTTGCACCAGCAGGCAGCAGAAGAGTAACAAGAAATGTCCAACCAGTTTTGCTGGTAGTCACTGATGGGGACTCACATGATGATGTTGCTGAACCAGCAGAAGATCTGAGAAAGGAAGGTGTTCATATATTTGCTATAGGAGTTGGAGATATGAATCACCCGAAGCTCATGCAAATAGCTGGCGTCCCAGAAAGGAAGTATGATGTTGGTGATTTCAATAAGCTGAAGTCTATTAAAAAAAGACTAGTTGGTGACCTATGCAAACCTGATGTTCCTACAAGTAAGTATAAATGAATAAGGGGGAAATTCAGATTTCAATCCTGACATCTTGTCTCTGTCCCACCGCTAGGGCTATTTTTCTTCAAACTTATATTGTTTTTGACCATCACTGAGGACTAATAAAAGCCAGGTTTGAGTTTTCTAGCAACAGCATTTATAAATTACTCTGGCCCAAAATTACTGATTGGAACATGCAGGGAAAATGCTTTGTTTACATACTCCTGTAACACCTGTTTTGCTCCTACTTTCAAAATAAACTAGGGGGTCACACACCTTGTTGCTTCCATAGGTGAAGCTCATTGCACGCTCTGGGGGCTCCTTGCATTCATCTGTTCCTTCCCACAAACTCTGTGTGCCCCTCTATTTCAGGGATTCACTGCAACTCGATCCTCATGGCAGGGGCTCTGTGTCGTCGTCCCCACGCATCTCCCTCCGCTCCCCCCCCCAGCTTCCTCTTGTCCCATCACCATTCTTTTTTCTTTCAGTCTGAGAGAGAAGTAATTACAGACTTGGTTGAAGCTGCCTTCTTAGCAGATGCCAGTTCAAAAGTTGTTGTATTTCATCCAAACAGACAGAGGAATGCCATCAAGTTGACTGTAGGCTCCTTGCTATGCCCAGTCAATAGAAGTTCACCTTTGGGCTGAGTCAAGGCATGCTGGGACAGATCCATGCTGAGAAGTCGTAACAAGCTCCCTGGTGGCCACTCCTCCTTTCTTGTACTGAGCAGATCTTGGCAGAAGGCAGAATCTGGCCAACTAACCTTGACTGCCTTGAAAACAGAGCTTCTGATCCTTTACAATCACTTTCCTTCAGCTTATATGCCTTTATGTCAAGGTTCCCCACACCCAACCCTGTGTTTCTTCCCTTTGCTTCTAGGGTATCTGGATCCCCGTGCTACAGCTATTCTGATTTTTAGCCTGCAATTCATTGACTCAGAGGAGCCTCCTTTTTACTTTCCCATTGAAGAAAGGAGTTTATTTTCCTTTGCCTCACCTGATATTTTACTCTTCACCTCCTCTTTGGGCTGGCATTTTCTCTGCCCTCACAGCCATTGTCAGAGGACTGAGCTGCCCTCTCCTTTCTTTCACTAGAGCCTGGTCCTAGAGCTTGAGACTAATGAAAACAAACCTTCTCCAGCTTGGGGAAGAGTGTCACTTGCTTCCTTTTCCCTGTATGCCTTTGCCCTTTGTCCTCTTTCTCTGGTGTAGGGGTGCAGCTGCTCTAACACTGTCATGTAGTAGCAAGAATATAGGAAGACGTAATTGTGGCAAAAGAAATGAGTGATCTCTTCACAAGGTGAAGACCTACCATAATTTATCCTTTTTTAAAAAAAAATAATCTAAATTTGAATATTTCAATTTAAAAGGTTAAACTCAATCATATTTTATTTACACATTGCAAATTCTTTACTTTCTTCCTACTTCATAGTTTTAAGTTGCTAAAGTGGATGTTTTATACTTATTTCTCCAATTAGTTTCCTAACTGTTGGAATCTGAGGTTTTAGAGACTTTTTTTTTTTCAGTTGAGAGATTTCACTCTTAAAATACTCATTTATGCAGAAAATAATAATTCCACTTCCCGATTAACCCTTACTGTGAGAACGACACACAATAGATGAGCTATATTTACAACCAACACAATCTTGGCTATATTGAACTTCCATAAGCCAAGAAACTGAAATGCTTTGACCAGGCTGTACTCCTCCATCAGCCGTTGCAGTTGGGAGCCATTGGGACTTGTGTTCTTTATGTGGTCTTGAAAATCTCTTCGATCTTTAAGCTCATATTTAGGTAATTAACCTTAGGATATTTTTTTTTAAATGGCCCATTTGTATAAATAAAAGTTCATACTAACTGTGTTAATGTACTGAAAGTGTAAATAACTTCTCAGTGTTAACACAGAAGCTGTTTTGGTCTGAAGTGATAAAGACTGTCACTAAGAAGTGTTTCATAAAAATACAAGTGCTCATGAATATATCTAAATTTAAAAGAGTAGCCTCATTGGCGATTCATATGAGTAAAGTTAGATACCTGCTTAGATGCCTGCACAATCAGGGCTTTAACTTTCAATACTTTTCTTTTGCCTATAGCAGTTTGGTAAAACTCAAATAAGATATGCCACCAGTACCAGCATTTAAAAACCAGCACTTATTATCAAGTGCATTATAAATTTTAATCTAAAGTTGCAATAGCACAATTTCAAATTAATTTTATAAAGGCTTAACCTAACTTAAGTCAATTTTTTTTTAAATTTGTCATTTAAAATCATGATTTAAATCATCTTGATTCTAAGGTGTTCCACCCTCTTGGTTAGTATTGACCTACATGTGAAACAGAATTGTCAGTATGACTTCTAGGTGTATTGAATAGACTATTAGTACAGCATCATTAACTCTTAAAGCATCTTCCAACACAGTGCACTATAAAAAAAATTAAGTTTCAGTCTGTTTAACTATCATTGGGGATGGAGAATAATATGAAATTGAGCCCAGTTCTGCTCCCATTGAAGTAAACAGCAAAACTCACATTAACATCAATGAGAGTAGAATTTGTTAAATGGTTCAGATGAAAAAATAATTGTAACTCCAAAATACTTTTTCAGTTAATTACAATTACTGTTTGAAAGTGTTTCCCTTTTCTTTTCAGCAGAAGTACATATATTGAGGCAAGTTCATCCCTGGAATAACCCTGCTGGTGTAAAAGATGAATTCAGGGTGAATTTAGCTCCGATATGGATAAAAGACATTAAGGACCTCTCTATACATATTCTATCCACCAGCTATTGTCTTGTTTTCTTGTCTGTATCTGACTGATTTCTACAATTACCATGAATCTTTAGCTTAAACTCTGTCCGCCTCTTTCTCTCTGTTCCTCCGCCTAAATTTGTTTGTGCATTAATTTGCAATATTTTGTTTTTTATTCTTCCCTACTGTAGCTTGTTTTGTGGATATTGTTATGGGATTTGACATCTCTTCACAAAAGAGAGGTGACCGTTTATTCCAGGGACAGCACCAGCTGGAAGCATACCTTCCTGACATTCTAAAAGCCCTCACATCCCTAAGCAGTCTGAGTTGCAATGTAGGGACAAAGACACAGAGCAGCATGGCAGTTTACCTGAACAACACTGTTACACCCGTGTTTTCAAAGTTCCAATTTGATAGTGACAAAATATGGAACAGCCTGAGAGAGACCCTGATCGACAAACCATCTCGTCTCAATGGCAACTTCCTGGGGTCACTCTGGGAAACGTTTCCAAGAAAAGCTGATGATCAAAATCGAAGGAAGGTAACCTAGTCTCTTACACTGAGACTTTGGACCAAAAATAAGTTCTTTTGTTTTAATTCTGCTTTTGACTTCCTGTGATTTCAAACTCTCTATCTTTCTTTAGGTTTTACTTGTATTTTCAGATGGTTTGGATGAAGATGTAGAAGAACTAGAACAAAAGTCAGAAGAACTCAGAAAAAAAGGTATCTTAAAGCGGACACATATTTAAATTAAATTACTTTGAGAGGGTCTGTAAGAGTGTTACTCAACCCAAAGGTCTTTAGCTGAAGAAAGGCAGGTGAAAAGGGACAGAAGAAAAACTAATGCCTTCCCTTTTAGCAGCTAGGCTATGGAGATAGAGAGAGCCACTAATTCAGAGTGCTATGTCCTAACATTGCTTTTTGTTTGCCTTGTCATGAAGCTTCAATGCATGATGATGTGATGTGATAACCCACAATCATCACCAAGTGGTGCAAGGTCATGAAATAAATATAGGAAAAGCACCAGATTTGCTCAGCACCTGTCAATGGGAACAGATTTTCAAAAGGGCTGAGCATGCAGTGCCTCGGATTGTGGTGCTGATGGCTTGATTCTCAAAAGCGCTCACATGTACCCAATGTGCAGAGCTTTTGTGAAAATCTGGCCACTTATTTTGGTGTCTATATGGGAGCTGAGTTTTTTAAATATCTAGTTCTAAATGAGGGCGCTGAGCTCTTTTGAAAATTCTGGCCATAATACTGGGATATTTGTTTTCAATCTATTGTATTCCATTTTTGGATTTACCTCAGTGGATGAGCTAGCCCAGTGTGTTTCTTCTCTTCAGCTTTAAACTTAATTTCAGTACAAAGCAGTATTCTTTTTAAAATTAAAAACTTGGTTTCAGGTGAAAGGATAAAATATTCTGGAAATAATTGTGCTGACAGCCACAGCGGTCACATGTTCTTTGATGCTCAAGCTTCACTCAGAGAATTCATTCCATGGTTGCTACTGATTCTGGATTGCCACTGGCCGTTTTTTTTTCTATAAATTAATTATGGACTCTTAAAAACAAAATGTGAAGATAAATCACGATTTTCATCCTTTAATCTATAATCTTTATTTTTACCCTTATAATAATCTGAATTCCTACATGCAAGGATCCCATCAACTAAATAATTGTCTAAGAGTTTCATTTATATAAATGTTTATGTTTGTTTTGCTCATTTATGATCAATGTTTTAAATAGGATTGGATGCACTGATAACTGTTGTTCTGGAAGGAGCCACTAAATTTGATGAGCTTCAGTACATTGAGTTTGGGAAAGGATTTGAATACAAGACTCAATTAACTATTGGCATGAGAAGTATTGCCAAAGCACTGTCCAAGTATGTGGTAAGTCATTCAGAGAAGCTCCAGTGTGTCTAGTTAGAGTTTTGATGAAGGCCCTAGTCATTTTCTTAAAGAACTGAATAAGGCTCACAACTGAACTGAGAAGAGTACAATAGTCACGGAGGGCAAGATTCTCTGGTATGCTCGGGCTGCTTTGTGCCAACACTGGTGGCACAAAACAGGCCTAGAGTCAACTTGCTCAGCCAGCTGAAGTTTCCCACTGTGTAAGAGAATCTTCTCATGGTACTGGAGCAGCCTGCTTAGCTTGGCAGCTGTTGGTGCAAGGAGTGTGGCTGGGGTGGGTGGGGGTAAAGGAGTGAGACTGCTCTAATTTAGCCTGGGACCAGCCCTGGTTGCCAGATAGCCCCAGGATCAGGGTGCTGCAAAGGCCTGCTGCACTGAGTGCTGTGCAGCCACAGCTGAGGATCTAGCCTGTAGAATGCAAGGCACAATCCTGCTCCTCCTGAATTAAATGCAAAACTCTCAATGTCTTAAATGTGCTCAGGATCAGGGAAGTATGAATGAAAAATGAAGTTTCACATGTTGTTTCTTCCTCTTTTCAAGACTAATGTTGCTGAAAGGACATGCTGCGCTGTTTTTTGCAAGTGCATTGGGGAGGAAGGTGTAATTGGACGCCGAGGGGAAAAAGGAAATGAAGTAAGAATGTTTTTGTGACACTTCATTTGGATTGTAATTATACGGGGGCCTGCCAAGTCCAGGAAAATTCAAGGGTTGGAGCTTTATAGGAAGACTTTTATTGCCTTTGCCTGTATCTATTCTCAGGGCTTGTTTACACTTAGGGGGAGGGATAGCTCAGTGGTTTGAGCATTGGCCTGCTAAACCCAGGGTTGTGAGTTCAATCCTTGAGGGGGCCACTTAGGGATCTGGGGCAAAAATTGGTCCTGCTAGTGAAGGCTGGGGGCTGGACTTGATGATGACCTTTCAGGATCCCTTCCAGCTCTATGAGATAGGTATATCTCCATATATTTTATTATTATTATTAAAATTCTGCAGCTGTGCTGCTGTAGTGTTCCAGTATAGATACTCCCTACTCTGACAGGAGGTAGGTAATCCACCTCCCCGAGAGGCAGTAGCTAGGAAGACCAAACAACATGATCTATTAAAAGAAAAACACTCAGAAGTTGAATTGGCTCATAAGGCATTATAAAAAAAAAATCTGCTATGAACAAACACAAAATACTCACAGCATAAATAGACCGGGTATACTACTGACTGGTACAACCATGCTGAAAAAATATATTCTAGTACAGGGGTGGGCAAACTACAGCCCACGGGCCGGATCCGGCCTGCCAGCCATTTTAATCTGGTCCGTGAGCTGCACCATGCGGCTCGGCACCGCTCTGGACGGGGCGCTGGGTTTGGGGCCATACCACGTGGCTCCCGGAAGCCACGGCATGGCCCTGCTCTGACTCCTACATGCTCCAATGGGAGCTGCAGGGGCGGTGCCTGCAGATGGGGCAGCGTGCAGAGCCACCTGGCCGCACCTCCGCATAGGAGCTGGAGAAGGGACATGCCACTGTTTCCGGAAGCCACTTGAGGTAAGTGCTGCTCGGAGCCTGCACCCCCTGAGCCTCTCATCACACCCCAATCCTCTGCCCCAGCCATGATCCCCCTCTCACTCTCCAAACCCCTCAATCCCAGCCCGGAGCACCCTCCTGCACCCCAAAGCTCTCATCCCCAGCCCCACTCCAGAGCCCGCACCCCAACCCCAATTTTGTGAGCATTCGTGGCCCGCCATACAATTTCTATTCCCCGATGTGGCCCTTGGGTCAAAAAGTTTGTCCACTCCTGCTCTGATAAGTCTAGCTGTATAAAATCAAACCAGTTGTAAAGCCTAAAGAAGATAGTGATTTTTCTCCTGTTGCTTTATTTGAATTTAAAAAAAAAAAAACCTGCCCAGATTCTACACTTTGTTAATGTTTAACTCTCTTTTAGGTGACTTAGATGCTGCTTTTATTATTCCTAAAACAGTGGTTCTCAAACTTTTTTTTCGTAGACCACTTGAAAATTGCTGATGGTCTCGGTGGACCACTTAATGATCTTCCCAAATGTTGTTTGTACCATTAGCTAACTATTGTAAAGTGCTTTGGATAAAAGCGCTATATTAAAAAAAAATCTTATCCTGTTTTTGTTCTACAAATAAAAGCACACAACTCATATTTTAATATCAATAGTCTTACCTTTCTAATGCGATGGATGTGCCCTCCCTCCCCCGCCGCGGCAGCCCCCAAGTTGGGGCTGGGAAGGAGGGGGGGTGTCTCCCCTGCCGCAGCAGCCCGCAAGATGGGGCTGGGAAGGGGGGGGGTCTCCCCCGCCGCAGCAGCCCCTGAGTTGGGGAAAGTCACCTTTTTCTCTGGCCACCACAGACCTGCACGTCCCAAATTCCCCCCACCCCCTCTTCTCACCCCACTGCCTCCTCCCACCTACCCCCATCTCCTCCCCCCCAAGGCCACCACCTCACCTTACATGTGTCTTCTCCAAGGTCCCAGCACCTAATTAGTGAAGCCACCTCTGCGCGGCTCCACTAATTAGGTGGGTGGCCCTTCATTCTCTTGTGTGCAGCTGCCCAGGCGCGCACCTTAGAGGGAACTATCCACGGACCACCTGAATGGAGCTCGTGGAACACTGGTGGTCTGCGGACCACAGTTTGAGAATCTCTGTCCTAAAAGATGCTGAGATATTAAGAAATTTAAAATGATTCCTCCCTGCAGGTTATCCATTTATCCTGCTGTCTGTTGTTGAACCCATTTCTCCAAAGTGTTTTTTTTTTTTTTTAAAGAGTGCTTTGGATACACAGTCAACAAAGGAATGAAATTTGCAATGTACAGAATAAAACTGCCTTTGGCAAAATTTTAGCTGTTCCTAAATAAAGTACCACGTCAGGACAATCCTTAATAGTTCCACCTTTTTAAGCAAAGAGAATTTTAGTATTAATCTTTACTTTTACTGTCTGAATTTCAGGGACCTAAAGGTATAAAAGGCAGTCAAGGACACTTAGGAGAAGAGGGAGAGCCGGTAAGTAATAACATTTGACTACATTTTACTAAGGAAAAAAAACTTAAAAACTTAGTTCCCATAAAGACTTTTTTTGGGGTCAGTATTTAAAAAAATGTAATAACCTGATGGGGAAGGGGGGATTTCCTAATCTTGATACCAAAGAAATCATTCTGATAAAATAAAATGGTCATATCTTTTTTTTAAAAACTGTCAAGATTCAGCACTTTGTCAATGTTTAATACTCTAGAATTGTAGGTAATTTAGAGTTCCTTCTCTTTTCTAATGTCTAAAAGAACTTGGGGATCTCTTGGAGAAACTTTTACATAAATTATTGATTAAAATCCTGTTGGTCTACATGAGAATTAAAGGGTTATATTTTTTCCGAATATTAAGAAATTAAAATAATTCCTCCCTTGGTTCCTGCCTCAGTACAGGGGCTGGACTTCATGACTTCTCAAGGTACCTTCCAGGCCTATATTTCTAAGATTCAATAAGCAAAGGGAAAAGAGAGAAACCTAATTTTCAGCAAGTAAGTAGGCAAGTATTTGCATGTGAGCTAAATATTTACATGGAAATTATGTGTACAAACTGGTGCACACGCATTCCTATATAGGTGCCTATTTAGTTAGGAACTTATCTAGCCACGTGTGTAAATAATATCCTCAATAGTATGCAAAGTAGGCATGTATTTGCATGCAAGTGGATGCTGACACATTTACTATTGGATCCATAGTATGCAGTTATGGAATCTTTGCTGTCTGCAAGCTGCTGAGACAGAGCACATGGCACAAGAAAGACACTAGGAAACATTTTCTACTAATGTGCACCACTCCATTTATAAATATTTGGGTTTCATGCCTTCTGTTTTTCCATATACACAGCTTGATTCATCATTCAATTACTCCACTGTGTAACCCATGGAGTTACATGGGCATAAAACTGTGGTGATTCAGGCCCAATAAAAGGAAACCATATTTTCAATTTTGATTATTTGTTTCAGATTAAGAAACAACAGATAGGATGGATTATATTTGTGCTTATTTTCCACTCCCTTAAACCATACCTGTTAATGGTGTGGCTCCTGGGTTATTGCTTGTAGCGGAGTGTGCTTGGTTGCACTAAGACGGAAAATACCAGCACAGCGCATGAATGTGGTCTGACAAGTAGAACTGCATGAGTAGCAACACGAGAAGTACACCAGAGAAACTGTTCTAGCACTTGATAAGTGGCGAGTTAGATGGTATTTAATGTCTAATTTGGGGTCACGATACTATGGAGCAGATTCACGGCCCCACTTGCTTTGCACTGCTCAGGTGGGGCAAAGGGAGTAGACTCTGCCCTCCTCTCCCCTTGGAGAGTCCCACGAGGATGTAGAGCCAGCATGGCTCCTGCACCACACCACACTCCTGTGTAACTGAAAGCAGAATTTGGCCTTTGGACTGTGCTCACTGACGAAAAATGATCATTTTTCTTGCCCACTGGGCCTAGGGCTTCATTGCACCCTCTTCCTCCTCTGGCCCTCCCCTCCCTCCACACCTTCTTCCTCACCAACCCCCCACCCTCTCCCAAGCAGGAACTCTCTAAGGCCTGGTCTACACTACGATTTTAGTTCGAATTTAGCAGCGTTATAGCG